>CM053027.1:597630348-598230348 GCA_028564925.1 Lithobates sylvaticus | reverse complement strand
ATATGTAGAAGAATAAATATCGGCCTAAACTGAGGAAACATTTAGTTTTTTTTAATTATTTTTGGGGGATATTTATTATAGCAAAAAGTTAAAAATATATATTTTTTTTAAATTGTCGCTCTTTTATTGTTTATAACGCAAAAAATAAAAAAACACAGCGGTGATCAAATACCACCATAAGAAAGCTTTATTTGTGGGGAAAAAAGGACGTCAATTTTGTCAGTTAGGCCTCATGCACACGGACGTTTTAAAAAACGGGCTGTAAAGCTAGGTCAGATGCCTGGAAAAAGCAGCCTAAAAAAACTTGACTTTTACCGCATTTTGCATTGGGGTTTTTGCGTGTTTTTTAGCGTCAGCGTTAATTAGCGTTTTTTAAAGAAAAACACATCTCTAATTTCCTATACAGGGATTACAGTGTCCAATCAACTTTTTGCAGCAAAAAACGCTGCAGCTCAAAAACGCTGGTGCGCGTTTTTGCGCGATTGCTCTAGCGCCGCGCCACGGAACACACTGGTCCTGGGTTTTTTTTACAGCTTAAAAACGCCTATGCCATTTGCAGCTCAAAAACGTCTAGGTGGGCAAAAAGCCATAGACTAACATGGACAGGTGTTTTTAAGCTGCAAAAAACACTCAAAAACGCGGCTGCAAAAACGTCCGTGTGCATGAGGCCTTAAAGCGACGCAGTGCCGAATCGCAAAAAGTGCGCTGGTCAGGAAGAAGGGTAAAATCTTCCGGGGCTGAAGCGGTTAAATATAAAAGTTTTTGCCTTCGGTTTTACTTTAAAACACTTCACATACACTGCATGTATTTTAGTTGTGTATTTAACTGTTTGTATGGAGCTCAGCTTTAGGTCCATTTTGTCTAGTAGGTTATTATTATCCTAGTTGTACTGTAAACTATCTCGTTTCGTTTTACAGCCCCCTAAATAGAATATAAATGTTACTGTGTAAAGGCAATACATAAATCTCAGAACGATCCAGATGACTGGTTTGGACACTACGTCCGTGCTATTCGCCCTGTAGCCATATCTGGAAGAATGATAGATCCCTCGTGTCTTCTTCTCTTCTGGCCTTCAAATATATAATTGCATTAACATCACCCGACAAGACACGGCAATGACATTCGCCGATACGCTAACAATTGTCAAAATTTGTATTTGGTTTTAATTGTCTGATTGATGAATTAGTAAACCGTCGGGGGTGGAGTAGTTTATTCCCTAGAATCAGTACTAAGGGTAGCAAAGGAGAATAATGGAATTATAGAGTAAGATTTATAACTTGTATTTGTGTCGGGGAAGATGACTTCATCAGATTCATGGTATAATGTTGGCAAGCTTGCACTGAAGAGACCCAAAAGATGAAAACAGCTGTTTGTGTGAAGATTTCCTGGAGCATAATGCTAATTCATTCCGGGTTTTTAAACTGTAAGGTTATATTTTATGATGGGACGAAGGCGGGAGCCTTAGGCAAGCGGAATTGGCATTGTTTAACATGAAGCTCTCACACGCACCTGCTCCACGCTCCTGCTCTCAAGGCGCTTCCCCTGTGCACGTGCCCCCTGGCTTGTGCATCCAATCTCTGGCCAGGCTTTGTCTTAAAGGTCCAACTGGCATGTTGTTTGGCATTCAAGCAAGTGTCAATGAGCTAGCTGCCAAGCCCACTATGCCTTCCAAGTGCCCGCTCTGTCTCCTGACATACAGTACCGCTATGCACCACTGCAACCTTGGTGTCGCCTGTGGTCCCTAGTGCTCCTGTATTCCACAGATTCTTATGCCGTGTACACACGAGCGGAATTTCCGACAGAAAAAGTCAGACGGGAGCTTTTCATATCGTATATTCCGATCGTGTGTATGCCCCATCGGACATTTACGTCGAAAATTCTGACGGACCTAGAAAGAGAACATGTTCTAAATTTTTCCGACGGAACCAATTCCTATCGGGAAAACCGCTCGTCTGTATGCTGTTCCGACGCACCAAAAACGACGCATGCTCTGAAGCAAGTACGAGACGGAGGCTATTGCCTACTGGCTATTGCAATTCCTTTTTCTAGTCCCGTCGTACGTGTTGTACGTCACCGCGTTCTAGACGGTCGGACTTTGGTGGGACCGTGTGTAGGCAAGACCGCTTGAGCGGAATTCCGTCGAAGAAACCTTCAGAGTTTATTCCGACCGCAAAACCGCTCGTGTGTACGTGGCATTAATTGCATGCATTATCTGTGACCCCTGTACATGTCTGTGACCCCATGTTCCTCCACTGTTCCTCCTTACAGCATCTTCTGGGGCCACTATAAACCTCCGTGACTCGTAAAGCATTCAAGTGTTCCCTAAAACTCTGGATGAGTTCAGATATATTGCATTAGATGTTTAACCACTTGCTTATTGGGCACTTAAACCCCCTCCTGCCCAGACCAATTTTCAGCTTTCAGCTCTCTCACACGTTGAATGACAATTGTGCGGTCATGCTACACTGTACCCAAATGAAATTTTTAGCATTTTTTTCACACAAATAGAGCTTTCTTTTGGTGGTATTTAATCACTGCTGGGTTTTTTATTTTTTGCTAAAAAGACAAAAAAATATTTCCAAAAAAATAAACATTTCATAGTTTGTTATAAAATTTTGAAAACAGGCAATTTTTCTCCTTCATTGATGTGCGCTGATGAGGCTACACTGATGGGCACTGATGGGTGGCACTAATGGGCGGCACTGATAGATGGCTCTGATGGGCACTGATGAGCACTGGTAGGTGACACTGATAGGCAGCATTGATCGGTGGCACTGATGATGAGGCACTGATGGGCATTTATAGGTGGCACAGTTGAGCAAATGTAGGTGGCACTGGCAGGTGGCACTGGTGGGTACAGATGAGGCCGCCGCAGCTTTCTGTGTGAGTGACCGATGCCCCTCTGACAGAAGCCGGTGATCGGCTTTTTTTTCCCTTACGCTGACAGCGTGAGGGGAAAAAAGTTATTATCAATCTTCTGTTTACAACACGTGATCAGCTGCCATTGGCTGACAGCTAATCAAGTGGTAAGGAGCTGGGATCGGCCCCTAACTCCAATCTGTGATCAGCCGAGTTTCATAGACTCAGTGATCACAGAGCGTGCCGGGATTTTTAGTACACATACTGTACATTGCAATGCATGTTTAAGCTGGCCAACTGCGTCAAAATAATTCCTTTCTGGCCAATCCCTACTCTGCTGTGCAGAATGCAAATGCTGCAGTGCTCCCAGAGACTCTCATTATTGTGCTCCTCTGATCCCAGTGCTCCCTGAGATTCTGACTCTGGTGATCTAAGTGCCCCAGTGCTCCCAGAGACTCTGACTTCTGTGTTGCTTTAAGCCCAGCATCCCAGTGCTCCCAGAGACTCCAAATTCTGTCCTCCTGTGATCCCTGTGATCCCAGTGCTCCCGGAGATTCTGACACCTGTGATCCAAGCACCCCAGTGCTTCCAAAGACTCTTACTCATATGTTCCTGTAATCCCAGCACCCCAGTGCTCCCAGGGACTCTCACTCCTGTGATCCCAGTTCTCCCAGAGACTCTTACTCCTATTTTTCTGTAATCCCAGCACCAAAGTGCTCCCAGAGACTCGCACTCCTGTGATCCCAGAGATTTTGACTCCTGTGACTCCTAAGCACCCCAGTGCTCCCAGGGATTCTTACTCTTATATTCCTATAACCCCAGCATCCCAGTGCTTCCAGAGACTCACACTCCTGTAATTTAAGCCCCCTAGTGCTCCCAAGGACCTCTTACTCCTGTATTCCTGTAATTCTAGCACCCCAGTGCTCCCAGTACCTTTCACTCCTGTTTTCCCGTGATCTCTGCACCTCAGTGCTCCCAGAGACTCACACTCCTGTGTTTCTGTGCTCTGATCCTACCACTCTAATGCTTCCGGAGACTCTCAAGTGCTATTCTGTGCTCCGGTGACTTTCATTTCTGTTCTCTGTGCTTCCTACTGCCTGTTTGGGAGCTATTCTGCAGCAAAGCCGTCATCCCTTACAGGGTGCTCTGGCAAATACCAGGCAGCTCTTTAGACAGTGCGCCTATTCTCAGGGTCCTCACCTCCGCTGAACATGCTGAGTCCTTTTCCTCTTGAGTCTTAGAAGTATTTTGTATCTGGCATCACATTTGTCTTCTGACATGTGGAGGCCCAAGCTTCCAGTGTCCCCTGGTGACCATCGGGGAAACTAAAAAAATTTCAGTGTCTCCTCTGTGGCCTGCAAATCTACAAAGCCCCAGTTACCAGTAACAATTCCTGATCAGCCCATTCCTAGTGGATACAGAGTCCCGTCTGTGACAGAAGCAGTGATGGCAGAGTGTTACAAGTGTAGTGCCCCCCCCCCCCCCCGGGTCTACTGGGAGCAGGAAGGTACCTCCAGATACAGGGAGCGAGCTTACATTCACCCCAGGGCTGAATCCATGGCTATAATGGGAAGTTGAACAGAATATAGGCGCCAATCACTTTAGGTATTTTTCAATGCTTTAATTAGAACTTGAGAAAGGTTGTAGGGAAGAGGTTGAGGGGAGGTTTCAGATACCCTTTTTAGCAGATCACTTACAGACTCCTTGAATCAAAGGACAAACAACTTTCTTTCAGCAGATCTTGAATATCTGGGTAGGTCTCTCACACAGACCTAGCAATCAGTAAGTGCCTGGATAAGCCTCTCTCACAAACTTAGCAGCCAGGAGCGTATTACCTTGGTTAGATTGTAGAGCAGCTTGACAGTACCAGAACCTTTAAGTCGACCCGGCGGGAATGTAAGGGTAGTCAGAAGTAGGTGTGTTCTCCAAGTAAGTTACCAGGCCCTTCTGAGAGACCAGCCTTCATCCTGGCTCTCTCCAGCAAGGGGCCTCCCCCTAGATCTCCTCAGCTTGGCTTCTTCCAAACAGGCAAGACAGCCTAAGGACCACCTCCAGTGGGCCACAAGGTGAGGACTGACTAGAGCACATGGCACTGTCCAATAAATACCCCTTCACAGAAAGCACAGCTGCCAGGAACTTCCTACTGGGCTGTTTCCAGAAAAAAAATATTCATTGCAGCTCAACATAGTTGTTGTTATTCTCACACTGTGGTACCAGTGACACCTACTGGCAACAGTGGGAAATGCACAACACAGTCAAGTTTAGAACAGAACCAAATAAACTATTGTAGCGCTGGCTCCTGACGAGCATGCGCTATGTGAAAATTAATATTCCTGAAACCACAGTTGGGTTTTGATTTCAGTACCAGTCTGGCTGGATTACACTGAGTCCTACTCGGCCGCAGGTGTCGCTGTCACCGCCGGCAAGTATGGGAACGCAGTTTAGATGGGTGTATTGGATGCCACTCTTTCTCTCGGAACCAGCCCAGTGGGAGTGTTTATCCTGCTGTGAATTCTGGGAGAGGGTATTTAAGGTACTGAGATCATGTGCTTCGGGGTTCTGGTCCATAAGTTATCTTCTGTCTGTTTGGTCCTGATCCTCCTGACCAGCCCTCATGGCCCTCCTGGCCTGGGGTGTGGAGCCATGCAATTCCAAGTCTCGGGGCTGGATAGCCCGAGGTGAAGCAGGACAGGCCAGAATAGATATTGGGGCCTAATTATCCAAAGGTGGTCCGGTGCGTCTCATCGAGGAGAGGCCCAGCAACTGGAGGAGCATCCAGGGGAGGATTCTTCAGGAGAGGGCCATGCACGAGGCTGGTTTCTCTGAAGGGGCCTGGAGGCTCAGTTGAAGGACACTTTGTGGATCTACACTCATACGGTATCGCCGGACCGGCTGAGAGATACTGGTACCATATGATAGCTCTCTGAATTTGTTAATGTCCCTCAGTTACATTCAAGTCTGTGGCAGAGACTTTTCCTCACGTATTCTACATTCAAGTCTGTGGCTGAGACTTTCATTTACTTAACACCCTGCTGGCTGCTAGGCCTAGTGAGAGGAGGTCTATCCAGGGGTGGTGAGAATCCAGCTGTGAAACAGTTATTCTCTGGATTTCTACAATAAGAGACTTCCTATTCTTGCAGTTCCAAAAGTACTTGAATTTTCCTCCTAACCCTCTACCCTACATTTAAGAGACTGTGTTATTGTTTAAATAAATAACCCAAAAGGAAGATTCAGTGTCAGTTTCTGCAATTCTTTGGGCCATCTACCACGGGAAACCCTAGACAGAGACGAGGTAAAGAAGGTAACGGTAAGCCCAGGGCTCAAGTCCTGCGGGAACGCATGGGAACGGAGTTCCTGTACTTTTTCCACAACAGGAACTCAGTTCCCGTTAGCAGCCGTGTCCTGCATGACTTTGAAGTATGCGAGCTGTGTGGCAGGTGCTACACCAGCAGCTGCCGACACAGCTCACAATAGTAAGTCTCGCACACCTGACCATTCAGGCATTGCCAGTAGGGGGCCCCATGACAGCTTCCGCTTCAATCCACCTGCTAGATGACCGGTAGATCAGGTCCCTGCTGCTAAGAGATTGTATTTAGTCAGACCTCTCATGATGCGCTCCTCCCCGCCGGCCCCTCCTGATTTTCTGTCTCCTCATCTCCCCCCCCCCAGTCTCCTGCATACTTGCTCTGTGTGTCCCGCTGAATGCCCCCTCCTCTATCTTCAGTGCCATATGAGGAGAGAACCCAGAGGAAGAGCACAGCTATTCTGCCGAGGGAGGAACATCAGTTTGGGGTGGTAAGCTGAGCACAATACCTGGCAAAGTTTAATGCCAGGAGGGAAGTTTATGTGGAAATATGTGAAGGGTTGGAATAGCAGCGAGTGTGTGTTGGAGCCCTGCAGAGTTTGCAGCCCCCCCAAGCTAATATACATCTCCTAAGCAGGAACACATCACTATCTCCCCAAGCATTCTGTCCAGATAATGTGCAGTTCATTTATGACCTTTCCGTTTAACCCTGTGTTATCCAAACTCTGTTCAATGAAAAGTGTAAACTCACCACATAAACACTCTATATACAAAATAACATTCCCCAATAAAGATCAGAACGTGATGTTCACATTTGCATGGAAGCACAATTGAATGAATGCTGATTATTCAGAGAATTACCGTATTTATGTTTATTGAGGATTGTTTTTTTTTTTTACTAACAGTTAAGCTTCATACACACAATACGAAAATTGGATGAAAAATAACACTTTTGAAGCGTTCATGCATATGAGCGTGTATTTATTTATTTTTTTTGGTGGGCGATTTTTTTTTTTTTTCCCCAGGACTTGACCCCTGGGTAAGCCCAATAAAACCAGCAGCTCATACAACACTGTACCCAAATGAAATTTTTATCATTTTTTTTCCACAAATAGAGCTTTCTTTTCGTGGTATAATCACAGCTGGGGTTTTTATTTTTTGATAAAAAAACAAAAAAAGATGGAAAAAAAAAATCATGTTTAATAGTTTGTTATAAAATTTTGTAAACAGGTAATTTTTCTGCTTCATTGATATGTGCTGATGAGGCGGCACTGGTGGGCACTGATAGGCTGCACTGGTGGGCACGGATAGGCTGCACTGGTGGGCACAGATAAGGTGGTACTGATGGGGACATATAAGTCGGTACTGATGGGCACAGATAAGATGGCACTGATGGGCAACGATGGGTGGCACGGATGGGCACTGATAGATGGCAATGCTGGGCACTGATAGATGGCACTGATAGGTGGTACTGATGGGCACTGATAGGTGGCACTGATGGGCACTGATGAGCACTGGTAGGTGACACTGATGAGCAGCACTGTAAAGGCATCATTGTGGGCACTGGCACTGTGGGCACTGACAGATGGCACTGTGGGCACTGACAGATGGCACTGTGGGCACTGACAGGTGAAGCTGGTGGGCACTGACAGGTGGAGCTAGTGGGCACTGGTAGGCGGCACTTGTATAGGGCACAGGTGGGCACCATGGACCTTGGGCACATTGCAGTGATTGGGACTGATGTCCCTCTCACTTACCGGCTCTGTTGTTATCACATGATCAGCTGTCATTGGCTGACAGCTGATCACGTGGTAAGGGGTCGGGATCGACCCCTTACTCGGATCTGTGATCCAGCGAGTCTCGCAGACTCGCTGATCACAGAGCGCGCCGCGCGCACCCTTCAGGGGGCGCGCAGGCCGCTCGTGAATGGGACGACGTCAATAGACGTCCCGGCAAGTTAGAAGTCATTCAGCTATAGCGCGGATCTCAGGAGGTTAAATATACGGGCTATATTATAACTCAGTGGTCAACATTGTTGCCCCTCAGAACTGAGTTCTTTAATTTGACCTTTAATTAACTTCAAAGTCTCTTTGAATGAATTCCTGACATGTCACACAATAAAGCAACAAGGGAGAAGAGAAAACAAAAGAAGAGTCCTGGAAATCTCAGGATTAGATGGATAGAAATAGAAATCCTTCGACAGATAAAACTGCTCACATTTATGTATTTTATTTTTTGTATTTAGCTCTTTGCATGGAGATGGGCATTAAAGCGGGACTGTACTGAAAAAAAAAAAATTTAAAAGCCAGCAGCTACAAACACTGCAGCTGCTGACTTTTAAAAAATGGACACTTACCTGTTCCAGGGTCCAGCGGTGTCGGCAGCAGAGGCCGATCGATCGCTCGACTCCCTGCTGTAGCCGGCGCCATTCTCGGTGAGGGAATCAGGAAGTGGCTTCACTTCCCGATTCCCTACTGCGCATGCGCGAGTCGCGCGGCGCAATGAGAATCTTCAGCGCCGTCTGCCGGGTCACGTGTGTGTCCCGGCAGACAGCGCGCCCGCACAGGAGGTGACGTAAACTCCCGTGGGAGTTTATGCCCGGAAGTGGGTGCAGATACCTGTCTTAGACAGGTATCTGCACCCCCCTCCCCCCTGAAAGGTGCCAAATGTGACACCGGAGGGGGGGAGGGTTCCGAAAAGCGGGAGTTCCACTTTAGGGTGGAATCCCCCTTTAAATATTACGGGTCCATTTTAGAGGTTCAATTAATTTTATAGGGGGTCTCTGGGGGGGGGGGGGTTCAATGTTACAATTAATCTTAAAATATATATTATTTGTAATACTTACAGAACAGAAGCAGGCAGGAATCTTCCCACAGCCCTTGTAATATATACACTATATTACCAAAAGTATTGGGACACCGGCCTTTACAGGTACATGAACTTTAATGGCATCCCAGTCTTAGTCCGTAGGGTTCAATATTGAGTTGGCAAACCCTTTACAGCTATAACAGCTTCAACTCTTCTGGGAGGCTGTCCACAAGGTTTAGGGGTGTGTCTATGTGGATGTTTGACCATTCTTCCAGAAGCGCATTTGTGAGGTCAGGCACAGATGTTGGACGAGAAGGCCTGGCTGGCATTCTCCACTCTAATTCATCCCAAAGGTGTTCTATTGGGTTGAGGTCAGGACTCTGTGTAGGCCAGTCCCAGATCCTCCACCCCAAAGCTCGCTCATCCATGTCTTTATGGACCTTTCTTTGTGCACTGGTCCAAATCATTTGGTGGAGGGGGGATTATGGTGTGGGGTTTTATTCTTAGGGGTTGGGCTTGGCCCCTTAGTTCCAGTGAAGGGAACTCTTAAGGCGTCAGCATTGCAAGACATTTTGGACAAATTCGTGCTCCCAACTTTGTAGGAATAGTTGGGGGATGGCTCCTTCCTGTTCCAACATGACTGCACACCAGTGCACAAAGCAAGGTCCATAAAGACAGGGATGAGTGAGTTTGGGGTGGAGGAACTTGACTGGCCTGCACAGAGTCCTGACCTCAACATGATAGAATACCTTTGGGATAAATTAGAGCAGAGACTGCGAGCCAGGCCTTCTAGTCCACATTAGTGTCTGACCTCACAAATGCACTTCTGGAAGAATGGATATACATTCCCATAGACACTTCTAAACCTTGTGGATAACCTTCCCAGAAGAGTTGAAGCAGTTATAGCTGCAAAGGGTGAGCCAACTCAATATTAAACCCTACGGACTAAGACTGGGATACCATTAAAGTTCATGTGCGTGTAAAGGCAGGCGTCCCAATACTTTTGGTAATATAGTGAAGGATAAACCTGTTTGGGAATGATTTATTGAAGCTGGAGTTTTGTAGACATGGTAACTACATAAACACCATCTTCTAGAGATGGAATTGTTCCGCTCTGGTGGACCTGCTGAGGCATGGCAGGTGCTGGCAGAGGGTTTGGTGGTGGCAGGCCAGCACACAAGGTTAAATCAGGCTATGATGGATTCCTGGTCCGTTACTGCTGGTGCTTCATGGATAAATGGGATGGCACAGAAACAATCCAATGTACAGGATGTTCACACCTGGACACTTTTCCATCAGCGGCAAAGAATAAGCATCAGAATTTATTCCAGCCTTTTGTTATGACTTGTTGCCCACAAAACAAAGTGTGTGGAGTTATTCCCTGTGAACCTTTTCTACACAAAGTCAGAGCTGGAATGAGATACCAGTATGAGAAAGTATAACTAGGACCTGAACTGGTCTGCTCTAAATACTACAGTAACCTCTTACTGGCCGGGTAACATGTAGCGCTACCCCTATGAGGGCCACCTAAAGATACTGTACCCCAATGGTTGCCCTAAACCTTGCAAGTTTCCTGACACCGCTGACACCCTGGGTTCAGACATTTCAGCAAAAAAATATGGACGCAGACAGAATAGTTCATAGCATAGAGGGCGCAGGAGGGCGCAGGAGCGCCGCCCCCTCTCTCCTGCACCGCTCTATCACCAATAGATAGATTCATGCATTGCATGAATCTATCTATTGTCACCGCTGCCGCCCCCTATTCAGGTGTCCGGCCCCTTGTCGGGCGCGGGGCATCTGAATTACAGCGGGGGGGGGGTGTTTTTGGAAGCGCCCTATTAGAGCTGTAAGCTCTAATAGGGGACCTGATTAGAGCGGTGGGCTCTAATAGGCTTCCATAAGTGTAAACAGCGGGCGCAATGCTGTGCGTTCGCTGTTTACACAGTATTGTGTTAGAGAAGCGAATACATCGCTTCCCTAACACAGACCCGCCTCTCAGCCAATCAGGTTGCCGGGTCTGTGTTACCTGTCACCTGATTGGCTGAAGTCACAGGCGCTGTGATTGGACGCCTAGGCGTCCAATCATAGAAGACAGGAGGAGCGCGGGAGAAGACAACGGGCGATGAGGAGACACCGCTCGCCGCCTGACGCCGTCACCAGCTGCACACCGAGACAAGGTAAGTGCAGAGGGCAGGCAGGCAGAGGGCACATTGGCAGCATTTAATGGGCACAGTGACAGCACTTGGGGCACAGTGGCAGCGTTAGATGGGCACAGTGTCAGCACTTGGGGCACAGTGGCAGTGTTTGGGGCACAGTGGCAGCATTTGAGGCACAATGGCAGCACTTGGGGCACAGTAGCCGCGTTAGATGGGCACAGTAGCCGCGTTAGATGGGCACGGTGGCAGTGTTTGGGGCACAGTGGCAGCATTTGAGGCACAATGGCAGCACTTGGGGCACAGTGGCAGCGTTAGATGGGCACAGTGGCAGCACTTGGGGCACAGTGGCAGTGTTTGGAGAACAGTGGAAGCATTTAATGGGCACAGTGGCAGCATTTGAGGCACAATGGCAGCACTTGGGGCACAGTGGCAGCGTTTGATGGGCACAGTGGCAGCGTTTGATGGGCACAGTGGCAGCGTTTGATGGGCACAGTGGCAGTGTTTGATGGGCACAGTGGCAGCGTTTAATGGGCACAGTGGCAGCGTTTGGGGCACAGTGAGGCTGTTTGTTTGCGCCCCCCCAAAAATTTTGAGCACCAGCCACCACTGGATTAGGTTCACCCAATAAGGGTGCTGAGCTCACTAGAATGCGCATGAGATGGAACAACCATTAGGCAGGCATAGATCCACGTAATAGGCCCCCAACCAGTTACAACCCAGGAGATGAAAACTGCGCGGGTGAACAGGGAGTAAACGAAAAGCCGCCTCTATATCTGTCTTGGCCATAAGGGCCCCTTTGCCGTAACGCCAAACCCAAAACACGGCATTATCGAACAAAGTATACAATACTGCACATACCACGGGGTCGATGGCATCGTTAACAGAACCACCCTTTGGAAACGAGAGATGGTGTATCAACCGGAACTTATCGGGCTTCTTTTTCAGAACAACGCCCAACGGTGACACCAAGTCCTCCAAAGGGGGAAGCAGAAAGGGGTCGCCATGCGGCCCAATGACACTTCTTTCGCGAGCTTCTCAGAAACCACTTCGGAGTGTACCTTGGCGGATCTAAGGTTGTCCGCCATAGGGGGAATCTGCATCAGGGAGCAAGGAATCACAAAACACTCTGTGAAACCCGCTAGAGGCAACCGAGCCGCCTGCCAGTACGGATATTTATTCTGTCCGCCCTCACCGGCGTCCGGCCTCTTACCTGCAGCATCGCCCGTACGGGATTTGCCAGGCTTAAAACAACGGGACAGGGGGTGAGCCCCTCCACAGTGTGAGCATTCATGTTTGTATTGGCAGTTGGCGCCGAACCTACAAGAACCCCTTATTGAATTGCCAGCACTGACCCCGCTTTTTTGTGGCCGACTGTCCAGGGGCGGTGAAAAAACACCGTAGAGGCTCGCGGAGAGGACATAAGTTGCATCCACAAACTAATGTCCTTATGGTCCTAGCCAGTGGCGGCTGGTGCTCAAAATTTTTGGGGGGGGGGCGCAAACAAACAGCCTCACTGTGCCATCAAACGCTGCCACTGTGCCCATTAAACGCTGCCACTGTGCCCATTAAACGCTGCCACTGTGCCCATCAAACGCTGCCACTGTGCCCATCAAACGCTGCCACTGTGCCCATCAAACGCTGCCACTGTGCCCCAAGTTCTGCCACTGTGCCCCAAGTTCTGCCACTGTGCCCCAAGTTCTGCCACTGTGCCCCTTAAGTGCTGCCACTGTGCCCCTTAAGTGCTGCCACTGTGCCCCAAGTTCTGCCATTGTGCCCCAAGTTCTGCCATTGTGCCCCTCAAGTGCTGCCACTGTGCCCCTCAAGTGCTGCCACTGTGCCCCTCAAGTGCTGCCACTGTGCCCCCTGCCTGCCCTCTGCACTTACCTTGTCCCGGTGTGCAGCTGGTGACGGCGTCAGGCGACGAGCGGTGTCTCCGTCGGATGTCTTCTCCCGCACTCCTCCTGTCTTCTTCTGCTGTGATTGGACGGTAGGTGATTGGACGCCTAGCGTCCAATCACAGCGCCTGTGACTTCAGCCAATCAGGTGACAGGTAACAGACCTGGCAACCTGATTGGCTGAGAGGCGGGTCTGTGTTAGGGAAGCGATGTATTCGCTTCCCTAACACAATACTGTGTAATCAGCGAACGCACAGCCGTGCGCCCGCTGTTTACACTTAGGGAAGCCTATTAGAGCACACCGCTCTAATAGGGTCCCCTATTAGAGCTTACAGCTCTAATAGGGGCGCTTCCAGCAACACCCCCCCCACTGTAATTTAGATGCCCGGCGCCCAATCAGGGGCCGGACACCTGAATAGGGGGCGGCAGCGGTGACAATAGATAGATTCATGCAATGCATGAATCTATCTATTGGTGATAGAGCGGTGCAGGAGAGGGGGGGCGGCGCTCCTGCGCCCTCTATGCACGCACCGCCACTGGTCCTAGCGCAGCGAAGGGCGTATTGCTTTGCGTTGACAAAATAGTTTGTCATATCGCAGCCAAGCCACCCCACCTTAAACCCTCTGGGCCTTGCCAATGGAGTCCAGATAGCAAAACAACGGGGAACAATTCTTCGGTGCTTTTTCGCCAATGACGCTAGCCAAAATGGCAAAAGCCTGCAACCAATTACTAAAAGTTTGCGTAATCAACCGATACCGCCGCTTTCCTCATCTTCTTTTTTAGATTCCTCCGGCTTAACCCTGTCCAGGTTAAATTTTTCCAGAGGGAGTAACGTGAAGGTCTCCACATACTCCCCCTTCCAAATCTTTTCAGCCCTCAGAGGGCCCTCAAAGCAGATGTACACTTCGCATTTGGCCGAATCGGACAGTCGAACCAACTCTGTATTCTTGCTAACCTCTTTTGCGGGAACCGCAGGGGAAGGGGCACTCGTTTCCTGAACCACCGAATCCCCTGGTGACACCACAGCTTCCGACCCCTGCATGTTCCCTGCCCCTGACCCACTACTGATCGAGCCCCTGCCTGCCCCACTTCCAAAACCCAGGCTGACACCGGCGGGGACCTTGCCGGTGGGCCCGCGTCGAAACACTGCACCAACGACCGTAGTACCACCAATAGGTCTTGCACGACCGTGGCTTCACCAGACGGGGCTGGCCCCACACCTGGCGACGAGGGAGGGGGAGAGAGACCCCACCCCTGCTGCTGAAGGGACATTCACCCCCGGGGTCCGCCTACCCCTGGAACCGGACACATGGACAGGAGAAGACTGAAAAGAAGAATCAACATTAGGCATGGACTTACCGGGCTGACCAGGACGTGGTCCCACAGCCGCCAATCCTGAATCCTCCACTGCCGACCTCCTCGAGGCTACTACCTCGCAGGACGAATCTTGGAGACCGTCTGGAGATTGCGTAATATACCCCTGGCTCTTTGACAAGAGGTCAAAGACTTATTACGCGGCATGCTGCAAGGGGGGGTGATTCGAGAGAGTTGTAGTCCCTTAGGCCCATAGTTCTTGTGCGGCAAAAAGGATGGCAACTTACGTTTTTGTGTGGACTATAGCAGATTGAATGCCTGTATCCATCAGGATGCTTACCCTTTGCCCCGGGTCAAAGAATCCCTAATGGCCTTGAGACAGGCCCAGTAGTCCCTCCAGAGGGGGTGGATTGCCTCCCGGGGTTGTTGGGACCCGCTCCCACCTGCCACCTCTTGCTTGAGGGAGGCGACCATATCAGCTAGGTCTCGTACAACCTTTTCCATCGAGGGCATCCACGCATTTGAGGCGGTAGCAGGGCATGGGGCAGTCGCTTCCTCCCGCGCCACTTGCCACCTGGCTCTATGAGTGAGGGTGACCTGGCTTCTGGCACCAACCCGTTCATGGTCCGGCTCTTCCTGTTCCCTCTCAATGTTGTAGGATAGCAGCAAATTTCACCGTGCCATCAGCCCTCACTCGATCCCTTAAGGCTCTCTTTAATGAAGAGGACCATACACCAGCGAGGAACTGGTCCCAGATAAGCTAACCAGGGTTAGGGACCCCATTTCCGGTGGGGGCTAGGATTGGCGGCCCCATTTTCCACAGGGAGGAGGCTACAGCTCGATCAAGAGAGAGATTCAGAGACTGCAGCCTGGAAAAAAGCTGAGGGAGAGAGTTCTACAGGACAAACAAAGAGACATGTGCTGGGTGGAAGCCAGGGAGAGAGCCACGCTACCCAGCACCAGAGAGAGAGCCACGCTACCCAGCGCCACCAGAGAGAAAGACTGAGCCACTGCCAGGGCACAGACGTGCTACACTACTGACCAGAGTCGCCCCTGGGGAACCCAGAGTGAGCGATCATCCAGCCGGAGGGATCACTGCTGTAGTTTCGCTGGGTCTGGTAAGAGGGCCTGTCGGCCATTCCCCATTACTTATCCTATGGACTGTACTACGCCGGCTGTCTCTGACCATGACAATGTGATAATGACATTGTCGAAAAGGGGCGGCGCATGCATGACCCTAAAATGATGCCCCCCTGAAAAAAGTTCTGCTGACACCCATGCAGGCCCCCCTTTTGAACTGATTGGGCCTGGGCCCAGTGCATTATAAGCGGCCCTGCCGATGGGAGATGAGAAATATGCCACCAGCACAGAATGGGTCCAAAGCTTTATTCAGTGATCACAGTTACAAATGCGACAATTTGGAGCCTCGCAGGACCTCTTCATCAGGCATGTAAGTCTAATGTGTCTCATGCTAGATTAAGGGTCTCTGCAAGGCACCGAAATGTCGCTTTTTTAACTATGATGTGATCGCTGGATAAACCTTTGGACCCGTTTTGGAGATCCTTGGTGTGCTGGTAACATATTTCTCACTTTGAATATCTTCCGTTTCTAGCTGGTGGTTGCTGCAACCCTCACTTACATTTACAGCCATTTTCAGGAACTTGTGTGTTGGGAATAAGGATGAGCTCCGGCGTGTTTGCATAGGGCATGTGCAGAGCCCGCCAGGAAGGCAGCACTGCAGAGCGCTAATCACAGGCAGTGAGACATTTTCCCGTTGCGCCGCTGCAGAGATCGGGAAATGTCTCACTGCCTGTGATTAGCGCAGCGCAGTGCCGACATCCTGGCGGGCTCTGCACGTGCCCTATGCGAACATGCCGGAGCTCATCCTTAGTTGGGAATGTGCCTGTACTGGAGGAAGGCACCACCCCAGAATAAACACTCATTGATAATACCATCTGATCATTTTCGAATGTATATTTTATTAAAAAAAAACATTAAAGACAATGGATCCCCTTTAATCCCTTTCTAAAAAGAAGCACCATAATGATATGCCAATGACAAGACCTTGCATTCCACTGACAACGACAATGAAATTGCTTCCTCGGATTCCCAAATAACTTTTTTAAGTGTTGCCCACCCTGATTACAATTAATGCCCCGCTATGCCTTTGAAGCTTCTCCTCTGGAATCGTGTTACACACATGAGTGACAGCGATTTGCCATATGCATCGCACGCCGCGAGTAACGGCGACCTTACCCAAGAATGACAAGCTTGCATTTTTTATAAAGGAGCTGTTGAGTTACAGATACAAGTCACAGGACAATGAGTGTCGGGAAGGGGGTATGCCAGACACCCACCAACTGGACGAAGTCCCATGATGGCGAAGGTCACAAGTCAAAACAATCGGATGGTTATTTACCCTGGATGTCAATGGAGCTGCGTGACCAGCAGCTGTGTTTGAAGCTGATTTTTCTTGTAACGTGAAGGACGGATCATAATTGGCAATTATGTGCTGCTTGGCTAGGTAACGAGATTGTCCAGTATTTTTTGTTGTTGTGAAAGCTGACATCGGTGATTGGGAAAACAAGTCAAGGTCTGGAGGATAATTAGCATGATGACAGCCACCGCCCAGGGAAAAAAAACAGGCGTTCTTAGGGCCTTGTCAGGTGGTTTTATTATGCCCTTCCATTCAAAGTATTGTAGAGTTCACTACAGATCTGAAAGCTTCTCCCTGGGCTTGTGGTCTGGGCTCAGCAGTGGTCCCACCAGACTGAGCAACTGCTCAAGGGCTTTCTAAGATTAAGCCCTGGTTCACATTGATGCTACTTTGAAATATCACCCACTTAACTTGAAGTAGCGCAGTTTCAAAGTAGCAAGGTCAGCGCGATTTCAGGTGCTACTTGATAGACATCTGTGTGGCTTCATGCAAATCAGTGCAGCGCCGCAAAATGGGTGTCGCACTGATTGGAACATTGTCATTGCCTCCAATAGGCTGCGACTTGTCATCCGATTTGATCTCTCAAATCACATGACACATCGCTCCAATGTGAACCTAAGCTAAGGGAACCTATTTACAAGGGTTGTACCAAAAGTAATCAAAAAATGGCATATACCGCGCTGACACGCAAAAGTGTGTCCAGTAGCAGACAGCACAAAACTAGAATGAGTGTAAATAAAATATAAAGGTAAAAAAAGTGATGTGAAAATCACATAAAATCTATGAGTCCATATGTTGTCATATAGAGGTCGATGAAACGTGAATACAACAGTCCATAAATAGACAGTGAAAAAAACTCAATAGCAGGAAAAGATATTCCACATGCAGTCAGTGTTGAAAAAAAAGACAATAAAACCACCACCGGTTGTATCAAGGCTTACCGGAGTGTAGGGACTCAAATGGGCATATGCTCATGTAGCACTTACCCCCGAAGGAGCGGCTGAATTTTTGATTCGGGCCTGCACTCTGCTAATGAACCCCCCTGACTTGACTCAGTCCTCTTGACACAGCTGTGATGCAATGCAATACAATACAATATAAGACAATGCAAAGTAACTGTATTGTACCCTCAGGGTCCACTGGCTCCACCTGGTGGGTAAAAACAGTACGCCACACAACTGGATACTTAACCAGAAATATATTTTACTGTAGAATATTCAAAAGGGTGATTACAGTAATTGTGCTGTCATACCAACATAGGACAACAGCACAATGAATTTCAATACAAACAATTACAAACAATATATATATATATATTCCTATATATTTATACCTGGGAGCTCCCCCTACTTTTAAAGCTATACGTGAGATCTCACTTAAAGTACTTAGTGCGTGGTCTTCTTGTCTTCGCTAGCTAGAGTATCTCCTTATGATTTGTAATCCACAGTTTTATGGTAAGTTAAATTGAGGTAAAGGTGCTCCTGGTTTAACTCCAATAACTATTCTACAAGTGCTTGAGTCGTCAGAGTAGATAGGCCTCAAGCCTGCTCAGTGTCAGTTGCTCTGTTCCTCCTCCGTGGAACTACAAATCCCAGTGAGGCATGGATGTGAGTCTAAAGCCCCATACACACGGTCGGATTTTCCGATGGATTCTGTCCTATCAGACAATGTTGTCGGAAATTCCGACCGTGTGTAGGCACCATCGGACAGTTTCCATCGGATTGTCTGACGGACAAAGTCCTATCTCCTGCTGGATAGATTTTTTGACAACAAAGTCCGATCACACCAAATCCGATCGTGTGTAGCGAATTCCGACGGACAAAGTGCTACGCATGCTCAGATCACATTACAAGACCAAAGCTATTGGCTACTAGCCTCTACGTAGTCCCGTCGTAGGCAACAAACGTCACCACGTTCAGAATGATCGGATTTTCCGACAGCTTTGTCCGACCGCAAGTAGGCAAAACCAACATCGGACAAAGTACGACGGACATGATCCGACGGACCTGGTCCTCGGATAATCCGCGCGTGTGTATGGGGCTTAACTGCGTGTTAAAGTTAACAAACTGTGGGTCTGTGGCCCACTCACCAACTGGATCGGAACTCCGTGTAGTGGATTTGGTCCGGTGACTGCAGCTTGCTTTCCCGTCGGTTGGCTCCGTCACTCCGCTGTGCTGGGTGAACCCGATCTTCCGAGTGTATCTGGATGTCTCCAATCCGGTCACTGTGTCTCCTGCACCGTCAGGTCACTCACACAAGCTGTGGAAGTTGCGATCTGTGATGGCTGTGGGCCTCTTGTAACAGGAGGCTTCAGCACAGATCCTCAGAGGCTGGCCACGCGATCCCAAGAGACCTAAGATGGCCGCTCGGGTTCCTTTTATGCTCTACCCAGCATGCACTGTTAAGAGAGTGTTCATGGGTAGGTCACACAGACTCCTGGGTAACAAGGTCAACCTTCTGAATCAAAACAACAGTCACTTCCTGTATAAGTCGTTTTATGTCTGTCCTGAGATAATAATATACAAGTGCATTACCAGTATTTGGTCACTAGATGGCTCCAAATACTGAACCATAGCAATGTCCATAGACTTTATAGTATAGCATGGAAACACACATTAATAGGCAAATATATGTCAGCGCTACACTCATATGCCAGTGAGGCTTGGAACATACACCCCAGCGCCATTTTGGCCAACCAGGAAGTGCAATGACAATACGATTTGAAATCACAGGCTATACCATTCTGAATATATGAGATGACCTGGTCCAATATGCTGGCTGCTCCTGAGGATTACTTCTCTGAGTCATTCCCAGAACAAATGAACCATCTTCTATCCTGATCTGGAATACAGACGTAAAGGTCCTATACATCGGTGTTCACACCACAAACTCTGCTGACTCATTAAGCATACACCCATTTGAGTCCCTACACTTCGATAAGCCTTCACACAACCGGTGGCGGTTTTATTGTAATTTTTTTTCATCTTTTTATTTGAACATTGACGGCATGTGGAATATCTTTTCCTGACATTGAGTTTTTTTCACTGTCTATTTATGGACTGTCATCAACCGCTATATGACAACATATGGACTCATAGATTTTATGTGGTTTTTTTTTACATCACTTTTTACTGTTTTTGATTATTTCTTTTTATTGTTGTGGTTATTTCACACCATATATTGGTTCCTATACACATGAATTTGTAGCAATACAAATTCCTAAATGCTGCACATAATTTTACCTTTGTACCAAAAGTAATGCAAAAGTGGGCATAACTCTTTTATGATCGTCTTTGTGCCGACCGCTTCTCGGCCCTTTAAGAGTTCTAAAGACCAGGAGGCAGAGGCGAGAATTCAGGTCATGTGGCCGCTGTGATTGGCTGTCACAGCGCTCACATGATCAGAAAGCTCCCAATCGCAATTATGCATCGAAAGTTTACCAATCCCTGCCAACTACTGTGCTGGGAGCGCACTCTCAGCACGGTAAGTTGTAACCACACAGGGCCACATATATGTGTCTGCTCTGCGTCAAGGCCCACCCACTGAGAGGCCACATATATGCGTACGGCTGGCGCCAAGGGGTTAACTTACTCAAATTTCACATGTTGGTAGAGTAACTCCTTCTCTATAGTAACTCTTCTTCTTCTTTTCATTGTTGGTAAATCATGGATTCTGGGTAGAAGCAATGTGCCATCATTGAGTTCTTGACGAAAGAGGGGTGCAGGCTGTCTGACACCCACAGACGGCTATAGAATGTTTATGAAGATTGTGATAGACCCGCTTTGGCACCCCACTTGGGTGCTTCCTTCCGCAAAACAGTGCATCCTGCCCTCCAAACCGTTCCGAGCAGACTGAGAGCTAATAGCAGCCCTTTTTACCCCAAGCATCGTACACAGACAAGATGTTGGGAAAGAACCAAAAGAATGACTCTTTACTGAATAGAAATACAGGTTTTTATACACTTCAAAAGTAGGTCAGTTACCACATGAACAATAAAACCAAATATTACCCCACAAAATCACACAATGGTTTAGATAATGAGGTAGAGCTGACACAATTCTAATCCCATCATACAGCGCTTTACTTTTTCCACATTTTTTTGTTACAGCTTTATTCCAAAATGTATTAAAATTATTATTTTCCTCAAAATTTTACAAATGATCCCCATAATGACAACTTGAAAGAAGTTTGAAATCTTTGCAAATTTTGTTAAAAATAAAAAAAAATCCCATGTCCATAAGTATTTACAGTCTTTGCCATAAAGCTCAAAATTTAGCTCAGGTGCCTCCTGTTTCCACCGATCATCCTTGAGATGTTTCTACAACTTGATTGGAGTCCACCTGTGGTAAATTCAGTTGATTGGACATGATTTGGAAAGGCCACACACCTGTCTATAGAAGGTCCCACAGTTAACTGTGCATGTCAGAGCGCAAACCAAGCCATGAAGTCCAAGGAATTGTCACTACAGCATCATACTCAAAAAGACTCAAGACTGTACTTGGTGCCAAAGGTGCTTCAACAAAGTATTGAGCAAAGGCTGTGAATACTTATGTAAATGTTATTTTTTTATTTTTTATAAATTTGCAAAGAGTTCAAACAAACTTCTTTCACGTTGTCATTATGGGGTATTGTTTGCAGTGAAAATAATGAGACAGCAGTCTATGAGACAAACTCATATAATGTTCCAGCAGTCTGATACAGTGGAATTCATTTATCTTGATAGATTTCTTAAGGGATATTGTTGATAAATAGTTCTGTCCCATTTGAAGGAGCCTCTCCAACCCAGTCTGCAGGAGGACCACCATATTCGATCTGACTATTAACCTTTACAATAGGGATGGGCCCGGTGCTCGATGCGAACCCACGTTCGCATCGAGCACCGGGCGTTCGCTCGCCCAGCCCAGAACTATTTTGGCCGCTCGCATCACGTTCGTGTGATGCGAGCGGCCCCGCAATGCATTGCGGCCGGCGCGGCCGGCGCAGTGCATTGCTGGCTGATGATTGGCCAAGCATGCACTGTGACCCCGCATGCTTGGCCAATCACAGCCCCGGAAACTCGAAGAGCCATAATTGGCTACAGGCAGGACGCCTGTAGCCAATTACAGCTCAGGGGCTGTAGTACACGCCCCCCCCTATAAAAGGCCGCCACGCCGTCTGCGCCGGTCACATGCTGTTCCGGCGCAGATTGAGCAGGCTGATTCTGTGACACTCTGCTCGATTTAGTTAGGTAGAGAGATTCACTTACAGAAATTGAGTTAGATAGATTCAGTTACAAAGATTGATTGAGAAAGAGGGGCTTGTAGTGTGTTCGTGGCAGGCAGGCAGAGCTCCTATATTTTGTTACCAGAAGCACCTATAGGACTTGTAGTGTGTTCGTGGCAGGCAGGCAGAGCTCCTATATTTTGTTACCAGAAGCACCTATAGGACTTGTAGTGTGTTCGTGGCAGGCAGGCAGAGCTCCTATATTTTGTTACCAGAAGCACCTATAGGACTTGTAGTGTGTTCGTGGCAGGCAGGCAGAGCTCCTATATTTTGTTACCAGAAGCACCTATAGGACTTGTAGTGTGTTCGTGGCAGGCAGGCAGAGCTCCTATATTTTGTTACCAGAAGCACCTATAGGACTTGTAGTGTGTTCGTGGCAGGCAGGCAGAGCTCCTATATTTTGTTACCAGAAGCACCTATAGGACTTGTAGTGTGTTTGTGGCAGGCAGGCAGAGCTCCTATATTTTGTTACCAGAAGCACCTATAGGACTTGAAGTGTGTTAGTCCCATCACACACACAGAGCTATATTTTGTTCCCAGAAGCACCTATAGGACTTGAAGTGTGTTAGTCCCATTACACACACAGAGCTATATTTTCTTCCCAGAAGCACCTATAGGACTTGAAGTGTGTTAGTCCCATCACACACACAGAGCTATATTTTGTTCCCAGAAGCACCTATAGGACTTGAAGTGTGTTAGTCCCATCACACACACAGAGCTATATTTTGTTCCCAGAAGAACCTATAGGACTTGAAGTGTGTTAGTCCCATCACACACACAGAGCTCTATTTTGTTCCCAGAAGCACCTATAGGACTTGAAGTGTGTTAGTCCCATCACACACACAGAGCTATATTTTCTTCCCAGAAGCACCTATAGGACTTGAAGTGTGTTAGTCCCATTACACACACAGAGCTATATTTTCTTCCAGAAGCACCTATAGGACTTGAAGTGTGTTAGTCCCATCACACACACAGAGCTATATTTTGTTCCCAGAAGCACCTATAGGACTTGAAGTGTGTTAGTCCCATCACACACACAGAGCTATATTTTGTTCCCAGAGGCACCTATAGGACTTGAAGTGTGTTAGTCCCATCACACACACAGAGCTATATTTTCTTCCCAGAAGCACCTATAGGACTTGAAGTGTGTTAGTCCCATCACACACACAGAGCTATATTTTGTTCCCAGAAGCACCTATAGGACTTGAAGTGTGTTAGTCCCATCACACACACAGAGCTATATTTTGTTCCCAGAAGCACCTATAGGACTTGAAGTGTGTTAGTCCCATTACACACACAGAGCTATATTTTCTTCCCAGAAGCACCTATAGGACTTGAAGTGTGTTAGTCCCATCACACACACAGAGCTATATTTTGTTCCCAGAAGCACCTATAGGACTTGAAGTGTGTTAGTCCCATCACACACACAGAGCTATATTTTGTTCCCAGAGGCACCTATAGGACTTGAAGTGTGTTAGTCCCATCACACACACAGAGCTATATTTTCTTCCCAGAAGCACCTATAGGACTTGAAGTGTGTTAGTCCCATCACACACACAGAGCTATATTTTGTTCCCAGAAGCACCTATAGGACTTGAAGTGTGTTAGTCCCATCACACACACAGAGCTATATTTTCTTCCCAGAAGCACCTATAGGACTTGAAGTGTGTTAGTCCCATCACACACACAGAGCTATATTTTCTTCCCAGAAGCACCTATAGGACTTGAAGTGTGTTAGTCCCATCACACACACAGAGCTATATTTTGTTCCCAGAAGCACCTATAGGACTTGAAGTGTGTTAGTCCCATTACACACACAGAGCTATATTTTCTTCCCAGAAGCACCTATAGGACTTGAAGTGTGTTAGTCCCATCACACACACAGAGCTATATTTTGTTCCCAGAAGCACCTATAGGACTTGAAGTGTGTTAGTCCCATCACACACACAGAGCTATATTTTGTTCCCAGAAGCACCTATAGGACTTGAAGTGTGTTAGTCCCATTACACACACAGAGCTATATTTTCTTCCCAGAAGCACCTATAGGACTTGAAGTGTGTTAGTCCCATCACACACACAGAGCTATATTTTGTTCCCAGAAGCACCTATAGGACTTGAAGTGTGTTAGTCCCATCACACACACAGAGCTATATTTTGTTCCCAGAAGCACCTATAGGACTTGAAGTGTGTTAGTCCCATCACACACACAGAGCTATATTTTGTTCCCAGAAGCACCTATAGGACTTGAAGTGTGTTAGTCCCATCACACACACAGAGCTATATTTTGTTCCCAGTAGCACCTATAGGACTTGAAGTGTGTTAGTCCCATTACACACACAGAGCTATATTTTCTTCCCAGAAGCACCTATAGGACTTGAAGTGTGTTAGTCCCATTACACACACAGAGCTATATTTTCTTCCCAGAAGCACCTATAGGACTTGAAGTGTGTTAGTCCCATCACACACACAGAGCTATATTTTGTTCCCAGAAGCACCTATAGGACTTGAAGTGTGTTAGTCCCATCACACACACAGAGCTATATTTTCTTCCCAGAAGCACCTATAGGACTTGAAGTGTGTTAGTCCCATCACACAGAGCTCCTCTATTTTCTTTGCAGAAGCACCCATAGGACTTCTAGTGTGTTAGTGGCATCACACAGAGCTCCTATATATTCTTCTCAGCAGCACCCACAGGACTTCTAGTGTGTTAGTGGCATCACACAGAGCTCCTCTATTTTCTTTGCAGAAGCACCCACAGGACTTCTAGTGTGTTAGTGGCATCACACAGAGCTCCTCTATTTTCTTTGCAGAAGCACCCACAGGACTTCTAGTGTGTTAGTGGCATCACACAGAGCTCCTCTATTTTCTTTGCATAAGCACCCACAGGACTTCTAGTGTGTTAGTGGCATCACACAGAGCTCCTCTATTTTTTTTGCAGAAGCATCCACAGGACTTCTAGTGTGTTAGTGGCATCACACAGAGCTCCTCTATTTTCTTTGCAGAAGCACCCATAGGACTTCTAGTGTGTTAGTGGCATCACACAGAGCTCCTATATATTCTTCTCAGCAGCACCCACAGGACTTCTAGTGTGTTAGTGGCATCACACAGAGCTCCTCTATTTTTTTTGCAGAAGCATCCACAGGACTTCTAGTGTGTTAGTGGCATCACACAGAGCTCCTCTATTTTCTTTGCAGAAGCACCCACAGGACTTCTAGTGTGTTAGTGGCATCACACAGAGCTCCTCTATTTTCTTTGCAGAAGCACCCATAGGACTTCTAGTGTGTTAGTGGCATCACACAGAGCTCCTATATATTCTTCTCAGCAGCACCCACAGGACTTCTAGTGTGTTAGTGGCATCACACAGAGCTCCTCTATTTTCTTTGCATAAGCACCCACAGGACTTCTAGTGTGTTAGTGGCATCACACAGAGCTCCTCTATTTTCTTTGCAGAAGCACCCACAGGACTTCTAGTGTGTTAGTGGCATCACACAGAGCTCCTCTATTTTCTTTGCAGAAGCACCCACAGGACTTCTAGTGTGTTAGTGGCATCACACAGAGCTCCTCTATTTTCTTTGCAGAAGCACCCATAGGACTTCTAGTGTGTTAGTGGCATCACACAGAGCTCCTATATATTCTTCTCAGCAGCACCCACAGGACTTCTAGTGTGTTAGTGGCATCACACAGAGCTCCTCTATTTTCTTTGCAGAAGCACCCATAGGACTTCTAGTGTGTTAGTGGCATCACACAGAGCTCCTATATATTCTTCTCAGCAGCACCCACAGGACTTCTAGTGTGTTAGTGGCATCACACAGAGCTCCTCTATTTTCTTTGCAGAAGCACCCATAGGACTTCTAGTGTGTTAGTGGCATCACACAGAGCTCCTATATATTCTTCTCAGCAGCACCCACAGGACTACCGACTACAATGGCTGGAAGACCGCCAAGGGGAGGCAGAGCGTGCAGAGCCAAGAACACAGGGCAGGCAGGCTCTGTTTCTAGTGGACGTGGCCGTGGACGTGGACGTGGTCGTGCATCGTCATCAGCACGTGGCCATGGGACACGCGCGTCTTTGTTTTCGGCAGCTGGACATGTGGAGCCGCATCATGCTGAAGGCTTGGTAGAATGGATGACCAAGCCCTCCTCATCCTCCTCATCCTCTCTCACCCAGGCTCAGGGTACTGACAGAGCATCATCAGCCACCCCTTCCCTAGACCCACCATGTCCTCCTGAGGAGTCCCCCGAACTCTTTGAGCACAGTGTTGGGTACATGCTCCAGGAGGATGCCCAACGATTCGAAGGCTCGGATGACGATACCCAGCTTGAGGAATCTGGCAGTACTGTTCCACCAGCTGCAGCTTACTGCCAGGTTTGCTCTAGTGGTGAAGAGGGAGGGGATGATGAGGTCACTGACTCCACGTGGGTGCCTCAAGGGAGAGAGGATGAGGAGGAGGACGAGGAGGAGGAGGATGCGGCGTCACATGTCCAACGAGGCAGGATGCCCCCTGGAGGCCAGGTAGAGGCCAGCACAGCAACTGTACAACACCGCAGAGCTCCGCCTGTGCAGGGCGCTGCCTCTGCACGTTATCAGAAAAGTTCTTTGGTGTGGGCCTTTTTTGAGACGAGTGCAGCAGATCGCACCACTGCTATTTGCAATATTTGTCTCAAGCGTATCTCGCGTGGCCAAAACATCAGCCGCTTGGGCACGACAAGCATGACCAGACATATGGCGACCTGCCATGCAGCTCGTTGGCAGGCACACATAAAAGACCCACACCAAAGAACTAAGCGGACCTCTCCTTGCTCCTCCTCAGCTGGGATCTCCATCCCCACTACACCTTCAGTCCTCTCTGAAAGCTGCTCTGAGAGGACTGAAGGTGTAGAATTCGGTGTGTCACAACCAAGTACTTGCAGTACACCGACGTCCGATTGCAGCAGGCAAATTTCCCTGCCCCAGCTGCTGGACCGTAGAAAGAAGTACACTCCCAGCCATCCACATGCCCAGCGGTTGAATGCTAGCCTTGCTAAATTGCTAGCACTTCAACTGCTGCCTTTTCAGTTGGTAGACTCGGCCCCCTTCCGTGAGTTTGTTCAATGTGCGGTTCCTCAGTGGCAGGTTCCCAAACGCCACTTTTTCTCGCGGAAGGCGATTCCGTCTCTCTACCGGCATGTGGAGGGCAATGTCCATGCCTCGCTGGACAGGGCGGTCAGCGGTAAGGTGCATATTACCGCTGACTCATGGTCCAGCAGGCATGGACAGGGACGGTACCTTTCTTTCACGGCCCATTGGGTCACTCTATTGGCAGCTGGGAGGGATGCAGGACAAGGTGCAGTAGTGTTGGAGGTTGTTCCGCCACCACGCCTCCAAAACGCGACTACTGCTACTGGTTGTGACACACCTCTCTCCTCCACCCCCTCCTCTTCTTCTTCCTCCAGTGCTCTGTCCTTGGAACCAGCGGTGCTCCGTAGGCGTACAAGGGGCTACGCAAGTACGCAGGCAAAAAGATGCCATGCCGTGCTTGCGCTGGTGTGTTTGGGGGACAGGAGCCACACTGGGCCAGAGGTTCTGGCAGCTCTGCAGGGGCAGGCCGAGAGGTGGTTGACGCCACGTCAGCTTAAGCCAGGAATGGTCGTTTCTGACAATGGCACCAACCTCCTCTCCGCCCTGCGACAGGGGCAGCTCACCCATGTGCCCTGCATGGCTCACGTCCTCAACCTGGTGGTGCAGCGGTTCTTGGGCAGGTTCCCAGGCTTACAGGATGTCCTGAGGCAGGCCAGGAAAGTCTGTGTGCATTTCCGCCGATCTTATAATGCCAGTGCTCGGCTGACTGAGCTGCAAAAGGAGCTGAACCTGCCCAAGAACCGCCTAATATGTGACATGCCCACCAGGTGGAACTCAACGTTGGCCATGCTGCAGCGACTGCACACGCAGCAGAGGGCCATCAATGAGTACCTTTGCGACTACGGCACCAGGACAGGGTCAGGGGAGCTTGGTTTTTTTTCCCCACGTCAGTGGAGCATGATCAGGGATGCATGCACTGTCCTCTCACCATTTGAGGAGGCCACGAGGATGGTGAGCAGTGACAGTGCATGCATCAGTGACACTGTCCCTCTTGTCCACCTGTTGGAGCATACGCTGCGTGGGATAATGGACAGGGCACTTGAGGCAGAACAGAGGCAGGAAGAGGAGGACTTCCTTGCCTCTCAAGGCCCCTTTATCCGGACAGTGTTCCTTCTGTCCCACCCATCACACAGGAAGAGGATGAGGAGGAGGAGGAGGAGGAGGATTGTGTGAGCATGGAGGTGGAGCCTGGCACTCAGCATCAGCAGCAGCAGTCTTTTAGGGATGATGTACAGTCCCAACAAACCAGTGGACTTGTACGTGGCTGGGAGGAGGTGGCTGGCGATCATGTCATCCTCAGTGACCCAGAAGACTCCGGACCGAATGCCTCAGCTAACCTACGCTGCATGGCCTCCCTGATCCTGCAAAGCCTGCGGAAGGATCCTCGTGTTCTTCGGATCAAGGAGAGGGACCATTACTGGCTGGCCACTCTCCTTGATCCGCGGTACAAGGGTAAGGTTGCGGACCTTATCTTGCCGTCACAGAGGGAGCAGAGGATGAGACATCTCAGGGAGGCCTTGCAGAAAGGTCTGTGCAACGCGTTCCCAGAAACTGGGAGGCTACAAACTCCTGGTCCTGGGCGACGAGTTGCTGAGGCTTCGGTCAGTGGCAGAAGGAGCGGTGGGGAAGGTGGACGTCTGACCGATGCGTTCAGACAATTTTTTAGTCCGCAGCCCCAAGGTATGATCGGTTCCAGCAACCATCGCCAGCGTCTGATATACATGGTGCAGGAATACCTTGGGGCAAGGTCAGACTTGGACACCTTTCCCACCGAAAATCCTCTGGCTTACTGGGTCCTGAGGATGGATCACTGGCCAGAGCTTGCACAGTATGCAATTGAGCTACTGGCCTGTCCTGCCTCCAGCGTTCTTTCCGAACGCACATTCAGTGCTGCTGGAGGATTTGTGACTGATCATAGGGTGCGCCTGTCCACCGCCTCGGTTGATCGACTGACATTCATCAAAATGAATCAGTCTTGGATCACCACCAGCTACCAGGCACCTGAGGCGGATATAACCGAATAATTTTTAATGTCACATCCCTTCAAGACTGCCTATGCTGATGCTGAGTGACTGTCCTCTTATGTTCACTGACTATCCTCTTCCTCCTCCTCAATGATCCATGCCACCACACCAGTGCCTAAGGCACAATTTTTCAGCCCCTGTTTAACAGGGGCGTGTACTTCCAATTTTTTTAAAAAATGCTTCGCAACACGTGTGACTGCTGTGCTCCAAGTACAGTCTCTGTGAGGGGTTGCAGTGTTGTGGCACCAGCACCAGTGCCTAAGGCACAATTTTTCAGCCCCTGTTTAACAGGGGCGTGTACTTCCAATTTTTTAAAAAAATGCTTCGCAACACGTGTGACTGCTGTGCTCCAAGTACAGTCTCTGTGAGGGGTTGCAGTGTTGTGGCACCAGCACCAGTGCCTAAGGCACAATTTTTCAGCCCCTGTTTAACAGGGGCGTGTACTTCCAATTTTTTAAAAAAATGCTTCGCAACACGTGTGACTGCTGTGCTCCAAGTACAGTCTCTGTGAGGGCCGGGTTGCAGTGTTGTGGCACCAGCACCAGTGCCTAAGGCACAATTTTTCAGCCCCTGTTTAACAGGGGCGGGTACTTACAATTTTTTAAAAAAATGCTTTGCAACACGTGTGACTGCTGTGCTCCAAGTACAGTATCTGTGAGGGCCGGGTTGCAGTGTTGTGGCACCAGCACCAGTGCCTAAGGCACAATTTTTCAGCCCCTGTTTAACAGGGGCGGGTACTTACAATTTTTTAAAAAAATGCTTCGCAACACGTGTGACTGCTGTGCTCCAAGTACAGTATCTGTGAGGGCCGGGTTGCAGTGTTGTGGCACCAGCACCAGTGCCTAAGGCACAATTTTTCAGCCCCTGTTTAACAGGGGCGGGTACTTACAATTTTTTAAAAAAAATGCTTCGCAACACGTGTGACTGCTGTGCTCCAAGTACAGTATCTGTGAGGGCCGGGTTGCAGTGTTGTGGCACCAGCACCAGTGCCTAAGGCACAATTTTTCAGCCCCTGTTTAACAGGGGGGGGTACTTACAATTTTTTAAAAAAATGCTTCGCAACACGTGTGACTGCTGTGCTCCAAGTACAGTATCTGTGAGGGCCGGGTTGCAGTGTTGTGGCACCAGCACCAGTGCCTAAGGCACAATTTTTCAGCCCCTGTTTAACAGGGGCGGGTACTTACAATTTTTTAAAAAAATGCTTCGCAACACGTGTGACTGCTGTGCTCCAAGTACAGTCTCTGTGAGGGGTTGCAGTGTTGTGGCACCAGCACCAGTGCCTAAGGCACAATTTTTCAGCCCCTGTTTAACAGGGGCGGGTACTTACAATTTTTTTAAAAAATGCTTCGCAACACGTGTGACTGCTGTGCTCCAAGTACAGTCTCTGTGAGGGGTTGCAGTGTTGTGGCACCAGCACCAGTGCCTAAGGCACAATTTTTCAGCCCCTGTTTAACAGGGGCGGGTAATTACAAATCTTGATCTAATAGTTCACAGCAGGGCCCATTCCTGCGCCCACCAAGAGTAACTATGAGGGCCTGCAGTCTTGTGGCAACACCGTCCACCACCACCGCCAAAGGCCCAATTTTTCTGCCCTGTTCATCAGGTGCTTGCAATTACAAATCTTGATCTAATAACTCACAACAGGGCCCATTCCTGCGCCCACCAAGAGTAACTGTGAGGGCCTACAGTCTTGTGGCAACACCGTCCACCACCACCGCCAAAGGCCCAATTTTTCTGCCCTGTTCATCAGGTGCTTGCAATTACAAATCTTGATCTAATAACTCACAGCAGGGCCCATTCCTGCGCCCACCAAGAGTAACTGTGAGAGCTTACAGTCTTGTGGCAACACCGTCCACCACCACCACCACCCCCAATTTTTCTGCCCTGTTCAACAGGTGCATGCAATTACAAATCTTGATCTAATAACTCACAGCAGGGCCCATTCCTGCGCCCACCAAGAGTAACTGTGAGAGCTTACAGTCTTGTGGCAACACCGTCCACCACCACCACCACCCCCAATTTTTCTGCCCTGTTCAACAGGTGCATGCAATTACAAATCTTGATTTATTAACTCATAGCAGGGCCCATTCCTGTGCCCACCAGTCTTGTGGCTACACCAACATCTAATAGGGCAAATTTCTGCAGAGTATATACGCCAGGCCCCTACTTTCAAACATCCAACTTACAAACGACTCCTACTTGCAAATGGAAAGAGAAAACAGGAAGTGAGAGGAAATCTACCCCTAGGAAGGGAAATTCTATCCTGTTAGATTTAATTTGGGAAAAAGGTATCTCCTCTCTACTGATACTTTATCACCAATCCTTGTTTCAATTAAAACCCCACTTTTCCAAAAACATTTGTCATTGGGACGGAAAGTGAAGTGACATGTTCTGAACAGATGTGCAAAGACAGCAAATGTTACAGGGGTGATAACCCCTCCCTATGTTCTCCAAAAAGCTTAAAAATAGATTTTTTTGGGATGGAGCTACACTTCATAATGTACCTGTTCAGATTCTACTTAAGAACAAACCTAAAGCCGCAAGTGGTTTTAAATGGCTTCTTTTTTTCCTTTACAAATGTCATTTTGTGCAAGGACAGTTCTAAACACGGGAAACACATGCCACTTCACAGGCATACTTTAGACACCCCCAGGTACCATATTTAAAGGAAAATTTCACTTTTTTTTTCACTTTATGCATCATTAAAATGACTGCTCCCGAAAAAACGTTAGTTTTTAAAAGTTCTTTTTGCATTGATATATGTCCCCTGGGGCAGGACCCGGGTCCCCAAACCTGTTTTATGACATTAACATGCATATTGGCCGTTGTAATTAGCACTTTTGATTTCGAACGTTCGCGTCCATTATAACGTATAGGGTTCGAAAATTCGCGCGAACTTTCGGTCCGTTCGAAGGTTCTGGTTCGAACCGAACCCGGGGGTGTTCGGCTCATCCCTACTTTACAAGATTAATATTACATCTTTCCAGCCACTCCTGAAGGGAAGCTTTATTGTCCTTATTCAGAGAAGTAATCCAAGCCTCGCTCTCAGCATTCATCACATTGTTCTCCATCATTATAGAATGATCTGCTCTCTCCATGGGCCATAATCAGTGGGTAGGAGGCTTGCCCTTGTCTTGGTTGGGTCTATCACAGAGATGACACCATTGGCAAGGGTCACCAACAACAAGACATTGCTCTTGTCAATGTTGTCATCTCCCTAAACAGTCTGTAGCCTTCTGTGGATGTTAGACAGCCTAAACTCCTTTATCAAGAACTTAATGACGGTGCGTTGCTTCTGCTTGGAATTCATTATTCACCTGCATCGAAAAACAAGAGTCTCTATGAGTTATGCCGCATACACACGATCGGGATTTTGTCCAGCAACAGAGCGATGAGAGCTTTTTGTTGGTAAATGCGACCGTGTGTATGCTCCATCGGACTTTTGCTGGCCGAATTTCTGCCAGCATAAGTTTGAGAGCATGTTCTCAATTTTTCGATCGGAAAAAGTTCCGATCGGAAATTCCGATCGTCTGTAGCAATTCCGATACGCAAAATTCCTACGCATGCTCGGAAACAATTTGACGCATGCTCGGAAGCAATGAACTTCATTTTCTCGGCTCGTCGTAGTGTTGTACGTCACCGCGTTCTTGACGGTCGAAAGTTCAGCGAACTTTTGTGTGACCGTGTGTATGCAAGCCAAGCCTGAGCGGAATTCCATCGGAAAAACCATCCATCCAAGACAGAAAATCCGCTCGTGTGTACGCGGCATAACTCTACCAACATGTGAAATTTGGATGACCTATGTAAGTTAATAAAGTTATGCCCCCTTTTGCATTACTTTTTGTACAACCCTTGTGAATGGGTCTCTTAATCCCCAAAGGCCTTTGTGAAGTTGCACAGTCTGGTATGTCCGCTGCTGAGCCCAGACCAGAAGATTAGGGAGAAGCCTTCAAAACTGTAGTTCTTGACGAAAGAGAGGTTTAGACTGTCTGACATCCACAGAAGGCTATAGACTGTTTATGGAGATGACACCATTGACAAGAGCAATGTCTTGTCATTGGTGACCCTTGCCAATGGTGTCATCTCCTTCTGTGGATGCCGGACAGCCTTCAGCCCTCCATCAAGAACCCAATCATGAATCGTTGCTTCTGCTTGGAATTAGTTTTTGCCTGCAATGAAAAAGAAGAAGAGATACTATAGATGAAGTTACTCTACGAACATGTGAAATTTGTAAGTTGATAAAGAAAGACTTTTGCATTACTTTCAGTACAGCCCTTGTATATTAGATGGGGGTCAGGCAGGCAATGGAACACCTGTCTGCTGTTATGGGGGGATAAAACATATCGAGAGGGACTTCAAGAACTTATTATGTACAGTCTGGAGAAAAGAAAGGAAAGGGGAGACAAGATTGAAACCTTTAAATACATTAAGGGAGTGAATAAGGTTCAGGAGGGCCGTTTTTCCAATATGAAACCAAAATCAAGAACACAAGGACATGACCTCAAACTAACTGGAGGAAAGTTCAAAACTAATCTTAGGAAGTATTATTTTACTGAAAAGGTAGTGGATGCTTGGAATAAACTACCAGCAGAGGTAGTGAGACAGCCAACAGCCAAATCGTTGGACTACTCAGTCTTTTTCTGCCATCACTCTTCTATGTTTCTATGTTGACCTGAGCAAACGGGAGGCATTCTCAACTGTTCACCCTGGTTCAATATTTCTGCACAGGGGCCCTTCGCTGACTACGTTCACCACTGCCTAGGCTACTATTGCCTTCCTCTAGAGCAAATGACTCCAAACTGCAGCCGAATGTGGCCCTTTGCCTTTATCCGGCCCTTGGTGCACTATTCCTCCCACTGATTTGAGACACTATTCTGCCAACTGACATCAACAATGGGGCACTATTCCTCCCAATGATACCAATGATGGAGCACTATTCCACCCAATGATACCAACGATCCCTCCCCCTAATACCAAATTGGGGAATGTTTTTTCCAAATGATGCCAGGAAAATTTCCACTCCCGCTGGCCACAGTCTGGCCACCCTAAAGTCTGAAGGACAATAAACTGGCCCTTTGTTTAGAAAGTTTGGAGACCCCTGCTCTAGAGCAATTTTGGGTTTACAGGCCCCGTTCACACCTAAGCGTATTGGAATCGCAGGCAGAATCATGTGATTCTGTCTTGCGATTCCAGAGAATCACAAAAAAAGGTGCAATACCATTTCTTAATGACATCGCAAACACAGTGCAATTTTGCTGCGATTGTCGTGTGTCAAAAATCATGGCAAAACACGCAACACCAAACGCGGCTGGCTCAGTGCCAAAATTTTGTACATGAGCTTTTCTGGTGAATTTTTGGAGTGAGGGGGAGGACCATTAAAAACGAATGGCGCTGCTCCAAAAATGCACCACAAGAACATGTAAAAAAAAGTGATGCGGCAGCGTCGCTCAGGTGTGAACGGGGACTTTATTTTTTTTTGTTTTAGTTTTCAAAAGTTACGCCTTTTATTTTTATTTTTTTAAGTGGTTGTAAACCCTGTTACACCACTTTTACCTACAGGTAAGCCTATAATAAGGCTTACCTGTAGGTACCTTGAATATCTCCGAAATTTGTACCGTTTAGGAGACATTCAGTATATGCGCTGCTGCCGATCGCCATCGGCGCATGCGCACTGAAGAAACGGGCCGCTGGTGCCCTTTCTTCAGGAGTTGTACCATGACCCTGACATCATCGCGGCTCCAGCCAATCATAGTGCCGGAGCCGCGAACCCGGAAGTAACTCCGGTGGAAGATGTCGCGCTGTACACTGAGGGCCAACGCCGATCCAGGGCATCGTTCTAAGGTAAGTATTTCACGAGCTAGTATTTTTATTTTTATTTTTTCAGAGGTTTACAACCTCTTCAAGTTGCCTATATAACTATGAACTGGCTGACCCATGCAGGCCCAATACATGCTAAAGACTCATTTGCACCTTCATCGTTCTTTGAAGAGCAATCCTTCCGTGGGTTGGTTTTCACAGATGTGCACAAATATGGCTGACAGGCATTTTAGGAGGCCATACTGCCTTAATGACTTTACAGGATCACTAAGCAATGATATGTAAATATATTCACAGCCTCTCACCTCTTAATTCAAATCAGCAGCACGAAACGGTGAAACGAAACATCTGGAACGTTTGAAGACACATTTCGGTAAAAGGTCTGCAATGGAAATGCGCTGGAGGGACTGCCTGGAATAAAAGGGGTTTCCAGAAAATGACATTTCACTTTTGAATCATGTTAGAAGATGTGACATTGATTTACCGTTTTCTTACTAATCTGCACTTCTGTGGTTTGGTTTAGTAAGCCTGGAGGATGAGGCTCCATCGCCGTCCCGATTATGTCTGTCGTTTTGCATCCCCATCCATTGTCTGATGGACTGATCTTACGGTAATAGAAGACACATGGATTGTCGGACTTTTCCTACAATGTAGGTAGCAGAGACACAATAAAAATGGAAGCAGTGACCCTGTCTTCACAGGTAATTCCTTAAAAGAGAACTCTACTAACGGGGGAACAACATCTGGAAAATTGGTAATGCTCCCCAGCAACTATCTGATTATTCAATCTTCTTTAGATCTTCCAACAACTATGAAGAGCAAGGACCTGCTTGCCTGATTACTAATGTAATAGAATTTTTAGATATGTCTTCATAAAACTTAGTTTTGGTAAAACTAAAGGAGACTGAACAGATTGTATTGTGTATGGGAAGCTTTAAACCTTTCACCAGAGCCATTTTTGCACACATTTAGGCCTAAAGCATAGCTTCCCAACTGCCCCTGATTTCGAGGGACTGTAAGGGACACATAAAAATGTGCTGAAAAACTCGGCTTATACTCGAGTATATACGGTATATGTTTAATTTGGGACAGCACAGTATTAGCCACCATTTAGAAAATATATAACGTTTGGCCAAATCTTTAGCATGCCTCCCAACATTTTGAGATGGGAATGAGGGACACCTACTAGCAAACGTATGTAGGCATAGGACACGCCCCCCCTGTCACACCCCCTTAAAGGAGAATTAACCCCAAAAAAAGTTTAATTAGGTCCCCAAGGCTTTTTTTTTCACCACTACTTATCCTTTATAATGGCTTTTTAAATGTACAAATGCAGCAATTTAGAAATTGAATGAAAGATCCAGCACTGGGAAACACTTTTCGATAGATAAAAAGTGCATTTTATATTCATCTATATAGATCAGATCAAAATGAGGGACAAATGAGGAGGAAAGAGGGACAGAGGGACATTGCTCCAAATCAGGGACAGTCCCTCGAAATCAGGGACAGTTGGGAGCTACGGAGAAAGCCTCCATCTCATAGGAATGGCTGCTTACCAGCTCCTTATAATCTCCCCACTTGTGGCTATAAACCCAGCCAGGGCCTTGGTTCATCCAGGGGGATCACAATACAAAGCATCTGCCACTCAGGAAGGACCCGATCATATAAGGACCCCAAAAAGAAATAAGGCTTCCATAGTGTAAAATCTTTTACCTTTTAACGGGATTCCACCCTAAAGTGGAACTTCTGCTTTTCGGAACCCTCCCCCCCTCCGATGTCACATTTGGCACCTTTCAGGGGGGAGGGGGTGCAGATACCTGTCTAAGACAGGTATCTGCACCCACTTCCGGGCATAAACCCCCATGGGAGTTTACGCAGCTTCCTGTCCCGGCGCGCTGTCTGCCGGGACACACACATGTGTCCCGGCAGACAGCGCTGAAGATTCTTATTGCGCCGCGCGACTCGCGCATGCGCAGTAAGGAACCGTGAAGTGAAGCCGCAGGCTTTACTTCCTGATTCCCTCACCAAGAATGGTGGCGGCAACAGCAGAGAGCCGAGCGATCGATCGGCCTCTGCTGCCGACATCGCTGGAGCTGGGAGACAGGTAAGTGTCCATTTTTTAAAAGTCAGCAGCTGCAGTATTTGTAGCTGCTGGCTTTTAAAAAAAAGAATTCAGGTACAGTCCCGCTTTAATAATATAAAAAAGGTTGCACTTACAAGAAGTGTTAAAATACGCATGAAGATAAGTAAGCCGGTTGGCTCAATATAGCAGCCCGTCTTTCCGGGACCTGCGCAAACGCGGTGACGTCAGCACGCCGCTCCTTCCTGGGTATTTTAACACTTCTTGTGTTAAAATACCCCCCTCACTGCCCCCGAAGTAACCCTTATGTCAGTTGCAGAGAAACAGTAACATAACAAGATTTGCTTTAAACCCAATCATTTTAAACTCACTTTTAGGCTCGGTTCACATATATGCGAATTAGATGTGTTTTTAACCGCATCCAATTCGCATAACATGTGAATGTGACCGGCTTTCAATGGAGGCGGTTCACACATGTGTGCGGCGGTGGCCGCAGTTTTGAAAAGGGTCCAGTGTGTTTTTGGGTCCAGTTCAGGTGCGAATTCAGGTAAAAATTTGCACCTGAACCGGTAAAGAGAAATGCATGTGACTCCAGACTGCAAACCGCATCCGCATATGTGTGAACCCAGCCTTACTGCGTTCCCCTGCCGCTCTTTCTTCCATAGCTGCTGCTCCAAAATACCCAGTGGTTCCAGGTATAGGGGTTGGTGGGAAGGGAATCGCCTCCTCCTTGGGTCTAGCTGCCAAGCACTGTCATATTACAGATGCCTTGGGCCTAGCTGCCAAGCACTGTCACATTACAGATGGGGTGACATAATGACTTCCTATAATGTCCACAGCCATACAACCCCTGGTATTTAGCAGAGGATGTGACAGAAGGAGTGACATGGGATCACTGTGAAGGTGAGTATAAGATGGTCAAGTAGAGAGGTTTTAACCAGACCCAGTTATTTTTTACACTGAATGGGAGTGGACAGGGTCTCTTTTAATGCTCTTGTACCTTAGGCATGCTACATACAGGTAAACGACTTCTCCAAAGTACACAGGGTGTAGATAGCACACCCTGTCCCTTGTCCCTGCTGCTGCTCACCTCTCAGCTTTTGCTGGCAAATCCCACCTGTCAAAATGACAGCTGGGACTTGCCACGTAAATACAGCAGCCGACACTAACCACTGCTATCATAAACTGACCTTCTCAATAAATCTCACGCTCTCAATATCACCCTCCCACAAGCCACGGTAGCACAATGCCAGAATAACTTCCCTTTGGAAACAAAATGCTATAAAATACCTTGGTATTCATCTAACAACAAACCTCTCAGACCTCTGTGCACAGAATTACCTGCTCGTTTTCAAGACTGTCACTGAAGATCTAGGAAATTGGAACAAACCCCAATTTTCCTGGTTCGGCCGTGCAGCCATCTTAAAGATGAACATCCTCCACACACATCTTATACCTGCTGTAAACACTCCCCATTAAGGTTCCCTCTTCTTTCTTCGAGGGCGTACAAACGATTATGCTTACAATTTCTTTGGAAACAGACGCCCGAGAGTATCATATGACCAATTAACGAAACCCAAAATGAAAAGTGGCATTGGCCTCCCAGACCTTAAGAAATATTATTGGGCCTGCCACCTCTCTAGAATCGTAGACTGGTCAGTGCATGGCCGCTGAAAAGACTGGACCCACCATGAGGATTCCCTTTCCTCTTTACCGCTCCGATCTACGCCCTGGCTCTCATCCCGCCATATCCCTTTGGCCCTTTGAACCGCCCCCTTATCAACCCAACACTCTGCAACTTCACAGAAGTTTGCCTAAAAAAACTTCTATTCTCCAACCCTGGACCCCTTACACCCATAAAACTTAACTGGCCTTTTCCCCTGGGATGTCACCACAGTTCTTGGCAGATAGATGGCAACACTCAGAGATGCTGGCCAACTAATTTTTTCAGAACGGATTACGTCTAGAGCGCACCGCACTGACAGCAAACTCGACTCATGATCCCCCCCCCGGACATATTTTCAAATCTGCCACTTTCTGTGTGAGATAGACCGCAACTCTTCAGTCTCGCGACCACGTACGCCCCGTATACACGGGCGGATAATCCGATGGAAAAAGTCCGATCGGATTATGTTGTCGGAAAATCCGATCGTGTGTGGGCTCTAGTGGGCTTTTTCCATCGGAATTTCGGACGGCAAAAATTGGAGAGCAGGATCTCAAATTTTCCGACAACAAAATCCGATCAGACTTTTTCCGATCGTGTGTAGGAAATTCCGACGGACAAAGTGCCACGCATGCTCAGATCAAATTATGAGACCAAAGCTATTGGCTACTAGCCTCTATGTAGTTCCGTAGTACGCAACGAACGTCACCACATTCGGAACGATCGGATTTTCCGACAACTTTGTCTGAGCGTGTGTATGCAACACCAGTTTCGGACAAAATCCGTCGAAAAAAAAACGGACAGATTTTGTGGTCGGAATCTCCGACCGTGTGTACGGGGGCTAACACCCTTTGAACTCCTATGCACCCAGGCTACTCGCCAACAGCACATGATCTCTAATATATATAACTCACTTATCTTAGACACCCCCCTAACTCTGGGAAGTCCTGTGCTTCATGGGAAAGGGAACTACAACTTGACTTGACAGATGATCAGTGGGAATGTATATTGCCCATAAATGGTCTCTTAATGTTTCCATCCAAGAAAACAATTACAAAACCCTGACCCGCTGGTACCGCACCCTAACAGTCCTGGAGAAATTCAACACTTCCATCCCAAACACATGCTGAAGATGCCCCAAAGAGCCGGGTACCATGCTCCATATCTGGTGGTCGTGACCACAAATTTAACGCTGATCTCTACATTTTCTCTGGAATATACCCCAGCCCAATTTCTTCTTCACCATTCTGAAGTCCCGGCCCACCAATACCGTAAAACCTTAGTCTTACCCCTGATTAATGCAGCCAGATTGTGTATCCCGATACATTGGAGATCCACCCAGATCCCGACCATTCCTGAATGGTTCAAGAGGATTGAAAGAATAGCAGAAATGGAGGATTTAATCTTCATTGCCCGAAACTCCCCAGCAAAATTCTCACGGACCTGGGCATGTTGAACCCACTTTCGAACCGCGGCTAGATACTCTTCGCTGATGGGGTAAATTAAACATGACACCCCAAACTGACCACTTATAGCTCCCCTGACCAATTTATACCCCAAAATGTTCCTACACTCACTCGACATGAGACTTCCCACCCCTACCCAAGGGACGAGTATGGGAAGACCTCGTCGAATTATTCATGTGCAACCTAATTATGAAGGGAGATTTCCTCCCCTCACACCCCCTCCCCTCAGACAATTCCACCACATATACGCAACACTAAACCCTGAGCGGATACTGAGGAGAGGATACCCCTTTATACCTCTCCCCACATATTTCCCCATCCTTTTCATGTCATCACCCTACTTCCTTTCTTCTCACCCTTTCTTTACTACCTACCTTAGTCCAAGTAATTGGACCCCATTACAAATACTTGGGGCCAGCCGGCTCATATGCTGGCAACCTGTGCCTCAAATGGCTATACAATATCATACAATCGGCTGAAGACTCAACAAAGCATTCAGAATGAGCTTACTGCTCCCTCTTTTTTTCTCTGTTCCCTTCCCCTTGCCTCAGACAGAAGATCAGACACTACGGATGTTTTTTGTTGTAGCTTTAGTTATTCAACACCAGTTTAAATGTTGCCGTTCCGTTTGTCTCAACTTTCTACGTGATTTACTGTTAAATTTTAGACTTAATAACTACTACATCCATTGACGTTTATGTACATTTACTACTATTGACTTAACAGTAACTTTATTTACTTCTTCTTGGTCATTGACATTGAAGCCAGAGACAGTCATGCAACTAGCATTTTCAGATGGAGGTCAGCTAAATTCCGATAGGGAAATTTCTTCACTGAATTTCAAGGGCTAGAGATAGCCAGCACAAAAGACTGCACTGGGTCAAAGGGGAGAAGGGGGCTAATATTCATAAGATAAGTTGGGTTGGTAGACTTAAGTGGAGATACTTCACCATTCAGTAATTAGTAGAGAGTCACCCACACTCCAGAGATGCATATCAAAAATGTATTACGAAACATAACATAAGGCAAAAATGCCAACATTTCAGGGCCTTTCAGGGTTACCTTCCTCAGGGGGGGTTAGTGACTTTGTCACTGAGTTGTTCTGAAGAAGGTGGCCCCTCAGAGGGGCCACAGAGGAAACTGGGGCTAAAGATGTGAAAAGGTTTGTCTCAATAGCCAAATTCTTTAGGAACATCCACCTTCTACCATGCCAACCAATCACTGCAACACCATGGCACATTTTGCTTGGACACATCCTCCAGCCCACAGAAATCTGTCCCTGCCATAAACGAGCCAGATGATTGTGTTTGCCCTTCAGACCAAAGGTTGTCAGTCCTACCTTGACCTTATTCAACTAGCTAGCAAACATACAGAATGAAAACACAAAGCCTGAGTAATGATAACCTTAAAAAAAAATAAAGCTTTTCAAAAGGGATGCAGATTTATAACATATATGATCAGCTGGAGTCCTTCGAGATCAAGGTAGGAAATGGTCACACCCAACACAAGTACAACTTTTCCCAGCCAGAACACCATAAATTCTTGCAGAAGATCGTAACGAGACCTTGGTTAAAGATCCTATTTCTTATACTCTGGGTAAAATGGGATCTGTGACAACCATGAAATTTAAACCCTACAGTTCAGTCCCATTCTAGAAATATATATCTCTTTTTTTGCTCCTGAAAACAAAGTTCCTCAAATTAACTCTTAAAAATTTAGAGACAACCACAAACCTTCTTCCCACATTTACCAACTTAGGAAGGCTTGTGACTCTTCTACGTACTTTTCTTGCCTATGCAGAAAGAAGAGATGGGGGATGTTTGTCTCTGTTTGGATCTTGGAACGTTCAGATTTGGCCCTCAAGCTGAGTTTCTATTGCCAGGATTGACCTCAGCATCAACGTTCATCAGGAGGAGACTTTGTAAGGTGACCTCTTCCATGGGAGTTTTTAGCAGTTTATGTATCAGTGTAAGGATGTAGATTTCTATGCAGTGACTTTGTTTTTGAAACTCGAAATTGGATCTATGTGTTTGCAAAATAGCGGGAGGCACTTACATGTCTCTAATGATGGCTAAATAGTGCCAGAAGCTGTGATTTATGAACATTTGGATCATAGAAAGTAAGTATATCAAAGTTCTCAGGGAGAGTTGGCTTTTATGGTGGGGACTAGGCAATTTCTTAGAGACTTCACTTTCTGATGGAGCAAGCCATTTTTTTTTTTTTTTTTCGTGTAGGGCAGTTTCCGCTTCTCGAGGCGCAATGCGCTCACACTGCAGGGGTTTATTGCTCATTTAGTCTAGAAGAGAGTAAGGCCACTTTCACACATGCGGACCGTATGTCCGTTTTTCATCCATCCGTTTTTGGATGAAAAACGGACATACATGCATGTCTATGGGGCAGCGGGTGTCAGCGGATGAGCATCCGCTGACACCCGCTATTGTCCGCCTCCGCAAATGTCCGGTTCTGCAGATGGAGGAAAATCCTATTTTTTCCTCCGTCTGCAGAGCGGATCGGATGAACACGGACAGACGGTCCGTGTTCATCCGATCCTCCATAGAGGAGAGCGGAGAACTGACAGGGCGGTCCCTGCACAGTGTGCAGGGACCGCCCTGCTATCAGTCGGCTCAGCGGGGATCAGCTGTGCGATCCCCGCTGAGCAGCGGATCTTCACGGGGCGGATCATTACGGATCCGCCCCGTGTGAAAGGACCCTAAAAGTACTTTTACACACCTGATTCTCCACTCACCTGGCAGGTAGCATTCCCCTGCTCCCCAGTGGTGGACTGTTCCTTGGTCTTGATGGTGTCAAGACTTTAGACTGCTGGAGCATAATAGAGGAGACACTGCATGGACAGGTCTAGCAGCATCGAGAAGCAGGTGAGTAGACTTTAACCTCTTGTGGACCGTCTGCTCATTATGTAATGCCGACGGGCGGCCCATGCAGGTAAAGCGATGTACCCGTATGTCGATGCATGCTCCCGGGTTTAGAGCGCGCCTGTCACTGACACGCACTGCAATTATACATAGCAGGAGTCTGTCAGCAAATTCCAGCCATTGATTCAGGACCTGCTGATCGGCTGTATCCAATCACAGCCCCGAGCCCTGTGTTGACAATCATACTGGGCTCTGTACAGAGGCGATCTTCTCTGTTTCTCATCCCTGCAATGGAGGGATAAGAAACAAAGAGATCTTTAGTACAAATCAGAACACATTACACATAGTTAGGCACACATTTAACCCCTTGATCACCCTAGATGCTAACACGTTCCCAGCCAGTGTCGTTAGTACAGTGACAGTGTATAGCATAATCACTAAACACTGTATTAGTGTCACTTGTGATGCCAGTGGCAGTTAGTTAGTCAAACTGCTCAAGTGTTTGCTATGGGGGCAGACACTGAAAATGAAGTGCAGACAGTGACGGTGGGGGACCCAAGAAGAGGAAGTTCAGGACCCCTTGAAATTGTAAAAAAAATTTCATGTTACAACCAAAATCGTAAATGTATTTTATTGGAATTTTATGTTATAGACCAACACAAAGTGGCACATAATTGTGAAGTAGAAGGAAAATGCTAAATGGTTTTGAACATTGTTTACAAATAAATATGGGAAAACTGTGGTGTGCATTTGTATTCAGCCCCCCTGAGTCAATACTTTGTAGAACCCCCTTTCGCTGCAAGTACAGTTGCAAGTCTTTTTAGGGATGTCTCTACCAGCATCGCACATATAGAGTGAAATTTTTGCCCATTCTTCTTTGCAAAATAGCTCAATCTCTGTCAGATTGGATGGAGAGCATCTGTGAACAGCAATTTTCAAGTCTTGCCACAGATTCGCAACTGGATTTAGACCCCTTTCAGTTTTTAGGCGTTTTAGCGCTAGAAATAGCCTATGAAAAGCGCCTGAAAACTGCCTCCTATTCATTTGCATGAGTGCTTTCACACTCGGGCGGTGTGCTTGCGGGACTTTAGAAAAAGTCCTGCAAGCAGCATTTTTGGGGCGGGTTTGGAGCGCTGTAAAAAGCGCTCCAAAAAGGCACCTGTCCATTGAAATGAATGGGCATCGTTTCCGAACAGCCTTAAAAGCAATTTGAAAGTACCGTTTTTTGTATTTTTTTAAGGTTGTCACGTGACCTTAAAAAACTGCCCCGCTAGAGCCTGAAAAGTGCCGTAAAAGTGTGAATGGGGTCTTAGATCTGGACTTTGATTGGGCTATTCTAAAACATGAATATACTTTGATCTAAACCATTCCATTGTAGCTATGGCTTTATGTTTTGGGTCTGGTAACGGAAAAAATTAATATATATGTGATATTTAAAAAAGCTGCAGAGGATCCGGAAGGCGTTCACAGGCAGAGTGCTTTACATTTATCTTACATGCTGATTTGTCTTTTACATTTGGTACGCATTTTGGAACAAGGGGTGTTCTATTTTAACTGATTGGGGGGTTTAATAAATGTTTTAAACGGAGTCACACTATGTGGTGTAATTTGTTCCAACATATGATCTACCTGCCAATGGTGAGCTACTGAATGGGAGGATGTTGAGAAAAACTGGTTGACTTCAACAGAGAGAGACACAGGACCCTGATGAAAGTGTATACATGCCCATATTCTATTTAGCTCTGGTGAGTGCATCCCCAAAGGGGAACCTTGTATCACGTGGTGAAACACACTGGTGGATGGACTAATCAGTTTCGGCGACACATCGATTACTGAGCTAGCAATATCACTTTGTTTTGATTACCGCATCATGGAAAAACGGGACTTTAATTAATTTATTTATTTATTCATTCATTTATTTATTTATTTACTTATTTGGAGTCACCGTGAAACATATGGACTCTCTTCTAATTAATGTATTCATTTATTTATTTTTTTATTCAATTGATCAATGCACTTACCCCCTATCTTATTAATTATTATTTATGTTCACTATTTATTATTGATCATTCCATGGATTATTGATTGACTTACATATATCTAGACCTAGTAATTGATCCATTTATATATTCAAACATTATCCTGTCTACCTAATCAGTATTTTCTGATACCCAAGCGCTGCTACAATATTGACACAGGTTGGATATAGATAATTGTTTATCCAATTTCTTACTCCGTGACACTGGTTATTTATTGTACTTTTATATACTACGTCTCCTTTAAGCAGCTGCTACTGGTGCACCCTTGCTGGGTTGCACATCAAACTAAGTATATTTATATTAAGTGATTAATATACTACACTACTGAAACTCATACCCAGACAGTATATCCCTTTGAGCGCAGAGAGTTGTTTGATAGTAGCGGGCCAGAATATCAAAACAACCTTTTTTGCGATATATGTGATATTATATATAACCCCTATTCCGCATGCATAAATTTAATAAAAAAACAATGCATAATATATATTAATGAATGAAAAAAAGTCCAATGAAGTCCAAATAAGTAGGAAGTGAATGAAAATTATTAGTGCACAAACACCACCAACGCGTGATCCACCACCACATACAGTGGTGTGAAAAAGTGTTTGCCCCCTTCCTCATTTCATGTTCCTTTGCATGTTTGTCACACTTAAGTGTTTCGGAACATCAAACCAATTTAAACAATAGTCAAGGACAACACAAGTAACACAAAATGCAATTTGTAAATGAAGGTGTTTATTATTAAAGGTGAAAAAAAATCCAAACCATCATGGCCCTGTGTGAAAAAGTGATTGCCCCCCTTGTTGAAACATACTATAACTGTGGTTGTCCACACCTGAGTTCAATTTCTCTAGCCACACCCAGGCCTGATTATTGCCACACCTGTTCACAATCAAGGGATCACTTAAATAGGAGCTGCTTGACACAGTAAGGTCCACCAGAAGATCCTTAAAAGCTACACATCATGCCGAGACCCAAAGAAATTCAGGAACAATTGAGAAAGAAAGTAATTGAGATCTATCAGTCTGGAAATGGTTATAAAGCCATTTCCAAAGCTTTGGGAATCCAGCGAACCACAGTGAGAGCCATTATCCACAAATGGCGAAGACATGGAACAGTGGTGAACCTTCCCAGGAGTGGCCGGCCACCCAAAATTACCCCAAGAGCGCAGCGACGACTCATCCAAGAGGTCACAAAAGACCCCACAACAACGTCCAAGGAACTGCAGGCCTCACTTGCCTCAGTTAAGGTCAGCGTTCATGCCTCCACCATAAGGAAAAGACTGGGCAAAAATGGCCTGCATGGCAGAGTTCCAAGGAGAAAACCACTGCTGAGCAAAAAGAACATCAAAGCTCGTCTCAATTTCTCCACAACACATCTTGATGATCCCCAAGACTTTTGGGACAACATTCTGTGGACCGATGAGACAAAAGTGGAACTCTTTGGAAGGTGTGTGTCCAAGTATATCTGGCGTAGAAGGAACACTGCATTTCAGAAAAAGAACATTATACCAACAGTAAAATATGGTGGTGGTAGTGTGATGGTCTGGGGCTGTGTTGCTGCTTCAGGACCTGGAAGACTTGCCGTGATAAAAGAAACTATGAATTCTGCTGTCTACCAAGAGATCCTGAAGGAGAATGTCCGACCATCTGTTCGTGTACTCAAGCTGAAACGAACTTGGGTTCTGCAGCAGGACAATGATCCTAAACACACCAGCAAGTCCACCACCGAATGGCTGAAGAAAAACAAAATGAAGACTTTGGAGTGGCCTAGCCAAAGTCCTGACCTGAATCCTATTGAGATGTTGTGGTATGACCTTAAAAAGGCCGTTCATGCTCGAAAACCCTCTAATGTAACTGAATTAGGACAATTCTGCAAAGATGAGTGGGCCAAAATTCCTCCAGGACGCTGTAAAAGCCTCATTGCACGTTATCGCAAACGCTTGGTTGCAGTTGTTGCTGCTAAGGGTGGCCCAACCAGTTATTAGGTTTAGGGGGCAATCACTTTTTCACACAGGGCCATGATGGTTTGGATTTTTTTTCACCTTTAATAATAAACACCTTCATTTACAAATTGCATTTTGTGTTTACTTGTGTTGTCCTTGACTATTGTTTAAATTGGTTTGATGTTCCGAAACACTTAAGTGTGACAAACATGCAAAGGAACAGGAAATGAGGAAGGGGGCAAACACTTTTTCACACCACTGTAGATGTCACCAGAGGGCAAGCTTTGTTAAAGCCTGTATGATAGATACCTATCCAGGTATCACCCTAGCAATGGCACATCCGCAAACCACCTTAGTATAGCCTGTGTAGCAAGAGACCTCCCGGGTATCAAATCAGTAGCGTCACCTCTCCTTGACCAAGCATCAGTGGAAAACCAGGGACAGCAGCGGCCACACGGCACACACATCAGTCATAGGTTCCAATTCTTAGTGATGGCTGGATTAGGGTTTTTTTTCTATTCAGGGTTTCCCTCCTTTATTTTCATCTGTTAGATCAAAGCAGATGTATGTGTCAGGTAGGATTTTGCTTAATTTCTTCAGCTCAGATGTTTAGGGTCGTTGTCCTACTGGAAGGTGAACCTCCACCCCAGTCTCAAGTCTTTTGCAGACTCTAACAGGTTTTCTTCTAAGATTGCCCTGTATTTGGCTCCATCCATCTTCCCATCAACACTGACCAGCTTCCCTGTCCCTGCTGAAGACAATCATCCCCACAACATGATGCTGCCACCACCATGTTTCACGGTGGGGATGGTGTGTTCAGGGTGATGCGCAGTGTTAGTTTTCTGCAACACATAGCATTTTGCTTTTAGGCCAAAAAGTTAAATTTTGGTCTCATCTGACCAGAGCACCTTCTTCCACATGTTTGCTGTGTCCCCCACATGGCTTCTCACTAACTGAAAATGGAACTTCTTATGGCTTTCTTTCAACAATGGATTTCTTCTTGCCACTCTTCCATAAAGGCCAGAATTGTGGAGAACACGACTAATAGTTGTCCTGTGGACAGATTCTCCCACCTGAGCTGTGGATCTCTGCAGCTCCTCCAGAGTTCCCATGGGTCTCTTGGCTGTTTCTCTGATTAATGTTCTCCTGTCAGTTTAGGTGGACGGCCATGTCTTGGTAGGTTTGCAGTTGTGTCATACTCTTTCCATTTTCAGATGATGGATTGAACAGTGCCCCATGAGGTGTTCAAAGCTTGGGATTTTATTTAGAACCTAACCCTGCTTTAAACTTCTCCACAACGTTACCCCTGACCTGTCTGGTGTATTCCTTGGCCTTCATGATGCTGTTTGTTCACTAAGGCTCTCTGACAAACCTCTGAGGGCTTCACAGAATAGCTGTATTTATAATGAGATTAAATGACACACAGGTGGACTCTATTTACTAATTAGGTGACTTCTGAAGGCAATTGGTACAAATGCACACCACACTTTTCACATATTTATTTATAAAACATTTTGAAAACCAGTTATCATTTTCCTTCTACTTCACAATTATTTGCCACTTTGTGTTGGTTTATCACATAAAATCCCAATAAAATACATTTACGTTTTTGGTTGTAACATGACAAAATATGGAAAATTTCAAGGGGTATAAATACTTTTTCCAGGCACTGTATTTCTACTTGAAACGTGATGTGTTTGGAGTATTTCTTCCAGATGACTGTGCAGTAATCCAGAATGAAATAACTCTGCTCACTCTTTTTGCGGGGTGATTGGTCTCATCTCCACCCCCTTCTGTAGTTTTCTGCAGGCGTCCTGCAGTGGGTGGAGCTGCTTGGTCCCTCCCACAACTTTACTATCTGCATAGGTTATATACAGCCCAATGATGATGTATCACTGACCCCCGAAGGAGCTGCTGGTTTGAATTGGGCCTGCACTCTACCAAGAAACCCCACTAACTTGGCTCAATCCCCTTGGCACAGCTGTGGTGCAATGTAATACAGTACAATATAAAACAATGAAAAGTACCGGAATTGTAACGTCAGGATCCACTGGCTCCACCTGGTGGGGAAAAACAGCACACCACACAACTGGGTACTGAACCAGAAATATTTTTACTGCAGGTATTTTAAAGCAGGTGGTTACAGAGATTGCACTGTCATACCAACGTAGGATGTCAGTACAATATACATCAACAGACAAATACAATATGAAAGATATATATATTCTATGTATCTAAACCTGGGAGCTCCCGCTACTTTAAAAGTTATACGTGAGGCCTCACTTAAAGTACTTTCTCCCGTATCTTCTTTCTCCGCTAGCTTAACCACTTCCCTACCCGCCCATGTACATATGACGCCCACAAGGTGGATCTCCCATCCTGGGTGGGCGTCATATGACGTCCTCTCATTCCCGGCCGCCTGGGGGGGGGGCGCGCGCTCGGCACCGGCGGCACGCGCGCGCGCCCGCGGCGTCGCTCGGAACCCGGTGCGAGTGCCCGTTAAAACAACGGGACCGTGCGGGACCATGGAGCTGTGTGTGTAAACACACAGCTCCACGTCCTGTCAGCGGAGAGGAGACCGATCATGTGATCCCAGTACGGAGGAACACCGATCGGTCTCCTCCCCTTGTGAGTCCCCTCCCCCCACAGTTAGAATCACTCCTATAGGGAACACATTAACCCCTGCAGCGCCCCCTAGTGTTAACCCCTTCCCTGCCAGTCACATTTACACAGTAATCAATGCAATTGTATAGCAACGATCGCTGTGTAAATGTGAATGGTTCCAAAAATGTGTCAAGTGTCCGAAGTGTCCGCCGCAATGTCGCAGTCACGGAAAAAAAAAAAAATCGCAGATCGCCGCCATTACTAGTAAAAAAAACAAACAAAAAAAAAATGCGATAAATCTATTCCCTATTTTGTAGACGCTATAACTTTTGCGCAAACCGATCAATATACGCTTATTGCGATTTTTTTACCAAAAATATGTAGAAGAATACATATCGGCCTAAACTGAGTAAAAAAATAGTTTTTTTTTAAAAAAATTGGATATTTATTATAGCAAAAAGTTAAAAATATTGTGTTTTTTTTTTCAAAATTGTCGCTCTTCTTTTGTTTATAGCGCAAAAAATAAAAACCGCAGGGGCGATCAAATACCACCAAAAGAAAGCTCTATTTGTGGGAAAAAAAGGACGTCAATTTTGTTTGGGTGTAACGTCGCACGACCGCGCAATTGTTAGTTAAAGCGACGCAGTGCCAAATCGCAAAAAGTGCTCTGGTAAGGAAGGGTGTAAAATGGCCCGGTGTTGAAGTGGTTCCTCAGGTATTTGTAATACAAAAGGCAGGCGAAAAGTTAACTTAGGGCGCAAGGCTGCAAGAACTTATACACAATGCTTGGGCACTAAAGTGAAGTGGGCCTCAAGCCTGCTCAATGTCAGTTGCTCTGTTATGCCTCCGTGGAACTACAGGTTCCAGTGAGGCCTGTAAGTGAGTCTAACTGCGTGCAACAAATTAACAAATGGTGGGCCGTAACCTGCTCACCAACTGGATCGGAGTTCTGGATGATGACTTTGAACCGGCAACTGTAGTTTGCTTCTGGCAGATGCTCTGTGTCACTCCGCTGACTGGATCCGGGCCTCCGATACTCCGACAAGCGTCTCTGGGCCTCGTCAATCTGATCACCGTCTCTCAGGCTCCGTCAAATCACCTCGCAAACAAGCAGGTTTGCAATCCGCGGTGACTGTCTGCAGCTGTCTCCCTCCTCACAGATCCGCACAGGCAGGCAACGTGGTCCCAAGAGACCTAAAATGGCCGCTTGGGTTCCTTTTATCTCCTACCCAGCATGCATTGCATAAGAGATTGTTCATGGGTAGGTCACACAGACTCCTGGGTAACAAGGTCAAACTTCTTATCAAAACAACAGTACTTCCTGTAAAAGTCTTTTGTGCTGTTCTGAGGTGATACACGTATCAGTGCATTACCAGATTTGGTCACTAGGTGGCTCCAAGCACTGAACCATAGCAATGTCCATAGACTTTACATTACTATATACATAACCACATCAATAGGCAAGGATGTTAGCGCTACAATGATGTCACTGCTACTTTTACAATATAATATCTGGGTTTTAAAAGACATTTAGTGCACGCAAAGTGGATTTATTCCCTTTGTGGTTATTTTGGAATGCATTTAAATGAATGTTTTTGTGCCTGGACTTCAGTTTTAAGTGTTCTCTTTTTCTTTGGAATTCACAATAATAATAAGATATTTACCGTACTATAATACCAATGATAATACCCTAAATGAACATCTTTATTGGTCTCATTAAAACAAATAAAAGTCATGCAAGTGTAACAAAAAAAGAAACAGATATTTGACCCAATGTGAAGCCGCGAGTCCTGACATCACACAAAGGGCATCTGTACTTCCCAGCCAGTGTTCTAGGACTCATAAATGACAGAAATTACCTTTCCAGTGTTCTCTGCTGGAATGGATTTCTCTGGTTTAAATCAGAGACAGCTCCTGTCTGTTCTCTCCCCCGAAAACCCCAACAGGTTATTGAAACCGCTAAAAACTATAATTAGCCGTCATCAGCATTCATTTTCCCTAATCTGCCCGAGAAGCCTCTGCTCATGACGGAGAGCTGTCTAAACACTAATTATAATTAACATGAAAGTGTATACAATTTAGGAAATCTACGCCAATTTCCAGGCTTGGAAAGTGTGCTCAGCTACGGCTCCACTGAACACCTTCCACAAACACCACTTAAAGGGCCACTTAGGGCAGCCAAGCACCGTCTGCACCCATACCGGTCATGTAACATAAGGCCAGTCCAGTTCTAGAAAGATCGAACCCTATGCTAGTCTTCATGTCATCCCCATGGGCAGGGCCGTCTTTAAACTTCTCTTGCCCCCCCCCCCCCTCCATGCAGTTTCGCTCTCCACCTGCTCTGAGACATATAATAAATAGCAGCTAGACTCAAAATCAGTTTACTGAATCAGATCAGGCAGCTATTTCGATTGGTTGCCAGAGGTTACAGTGTATCATTACCGCTCACTGACTGGTTGCCAGAGGTTACAGTGTATCATTACCGCTCACTGACTGGTTGCCAGAGGTTACAGTGTATCATTAACGCTCACTGACTGGTTGCTAGATGTTACAGAACACATTACGGCTCACTGATTAGTTGCTAGAGCTTACAGCACATGATTTCTGCTTGTTGATTGGTTGCTAGAGATTACTGTGGATATGACCTCAGGGGGGCATGATGTACATATCAATGCTGCTGCTATTTACATATGAATGCCGGTAATTTACATGTAAACACAGGGTCTGCAGGTGAGTCATCTGTACACAACAATAGGGCAGAGCTGGGCAACATTAGTAGCAGCACTTCACACTGAGATACAGCACAGGACTAAAACCTCAAGGGAAAAAGGGAATTTAAACTGGGATAGTTGGCAAGTATGAGGCAGCTGCTTTGGGCCCCACAACAATGACAGGGCCCAGGGCAGCTGCCCCTTTTGCCCTGCCTTAAAAACGGTCCTGCCCATGGGACAGTCAGGTGCACACAGAATAATTCCAAAACGAACCGTAGCCAAAATAATTTTTTCCTTTTTTCGGTAGACTAAGGAAGAGATAAATCCTCTGTCAGGTTTTTTTTTGCTGAAGCATAATGCTGCGTACACACGATAGGATTTTCTGACGGAAAATGTTTCGATGTGAGCTTGTTGTCAGAAATTCCGACCATGTGTAGGCTCCATTGGACATTTTCCATCGGAATTTCCGACACACAAAATGTGAGATCTGGATCTCAAATTTTCCGACAACAAAATCTCGTAAATTCCGATCCTGTGTACACAATTCCGATGCACAAAGTTTGACGCATGCTCGGAATCAAGCAGAAGAGCCGCACTGGCTATTGAACTTCATTTTTCTCGGCTCGTCGTACGTGTTGGATGTCAACACGTTCTTGACGTTTGGAATTTCCAACAAGATTTGTGTGACCGTGTGTATGCAAGACAAGTTTGAGCCAACATCCGTCGGAAAAAGAAACATGGATTTTGTTGTTGGAAAATCCTATCGTGTGTACAGGGCATTAGAATACACAATTCAATTTTAACCCAAAGCATATATAGAGCGCAACAGCGAATGTGTTTTAGAGGCCACACATTGCCCTTTTCACCACTTTTCTACCAAGGTAGGTGTAGCGGTGCCCCCCGTGGGGTCGCTGCGTGTTTCAGCCCCACACATCACCCTGCTTGGTCAGACATCCATTTCAGGCACACTTTCTCCAGTCAATGAACAGTCTTTTGCTTGTTTTTGTTGTTTTCTATTAGGGAATTAAACTTGGATGGGGAAAAGGGAAATGGGATGCCCAAATGATGAATCTTTCTCAGTTGAAATAAATGTAGTTGAATCTAAACTAACAGTCTCTCAGCTCCACATCTCCTCCAACACACTACTTGAGAGCACTTGCTTCTCTCTGCTGTCCAATTCTAGATTCCTGTCACCGTTAGGCCTCACTCTGAATAAGGCCCCTTTCACACTATGCGCGATTTTGCTGCCATTTTACTGCAATTTTGCGGCCGTGATTTTGACGCGATTTCAGGGAGACTTGAGGTCTTTGAACCTGAACTCGCATCAAAGTCAGACCAAAGTAGTGCAGGGACTACTTTGAAGTCGGCAGGACTTGAAGTCTTACTAATATGAATGGTTGTCATTGGAAATCATGGGAAACGACTTGTCATGCGACTTTGCAGGACAAGTCGTACAAGTGTGACATTTTCCTAGTAGCCATTTTACAGGCAGGGGTCTGCAGTCCCTTTAGTTGTAGCAACCATTTTAGAAAAAAAGAATAGTTGTGCTAACTGATACTTGGTGGACTACTGCTCCTGGAAAGTCCGATGCAAATCCTGCCAACCCAACTCTTTCCCAGAACCTTCTGCAAACAGAGGAGGCGCCAGAGAGATAAAGTACATGTCAGTCACCTGCTGCTACACTAAACCACTCCCCTGCCTCCAGATCAAAAACAAACAGGCCTAGCTCACAGCTAGGCCTGCCTAAATTACCTGTACTGGCAGTACACACAAAAACACTACACAAGCACCTACCTACCTAAGGTAGGAAGAAAAATGGTAAATCAAGCTTACGGTACTGCTGCAGAGCCGCCCAATCACTTTTACGGGGCTCACAAAGCACACCTCTGGTGGTGTAATACCGTTAAGGCAGAGTTTATTGAAAAAGGAAAGCCAAATATATGCCTAGACTATGCACTGTTTTTGCTTTGGCCTTACATGATTACTCTATACCATTATTGAAGGAAAGACCGAGTTTTTGTGTATACGTTGGTAGGACCGGAAGCCTATGGGGATGTAATCTTCCCAACAGTTTACAGTGGGGCTAGTAATAGCCGCTATAAGCTTCAAACAGGGTCTGTAATTACTCACGAATCCAGCACAATGTTGAATGGTCTGTTTAGAAGGTTTATACTGTTTTTGTGTCTTGTATTTCTTCAATAAACATTTATTAAACAAAAAAGGAAAGCCAAATGCCTACTTATAATGTAAAAAATGTGTATGCACACATAAAATCATTTGCCGGCAAAGACAGAACAAACACCCTTCCAGGGTCACGTGGGGTGCAATGGCGTCAGCGCGTAGCACCGCCCGACATGTTTCGTCACACGTGACGTCTTTCTGGTACACATTTTTTTAAATATGTACTACATCATTTCCAAAGTCACAGCTGTCATTCCTTGCTTAGTGTAGCCGGGGATGCAGCTAATCAAGTATGATCTGTACTTAAATAGCTGCATTGGAGAGCAGGGGAGACGGGATGTGGAAGAGGACTACCATCGGTCTGTTTTTGGCAGACAGAATCGAATCAGATGTCAGCAGGTGACATCTGCCGCATCATAGAAGAGACTGGAGGGTCCAATCAGGTCCGCCTGGAAAACTGACAGGTGGACCTGATCAGACTGCCTGTGTGAAAAGGGCCTTAAGAGTCTCATCTTGGAGCAGTGGGGGATAGTGATCAGGAATCACTATGAAAGGAGGGTGAGACAGCATTCCTCTTGATACATGAATAGGAGGTCCAAGATTGGGGTAAGTTCTTGCCTCCAATGCTGCCGGTCACACTGGCGTGATTCCTGACCATGCCTGCTACAGTGATTTCAAGCTTCTAGAGGGATCTCACAATTATGGCACATACATAGTTATATTTCTCCAAGCTGGACAAATGTGACTAGGTGAAGGCATCCATACCTGGAATCAGTGGCGGCTGGTGGTATACTTTTTGGGGGGGTGCACAGGCACCCCCCTCCACCGGTCAGTCACCAGCCCCACACTTACCCATCTAGGTCGGGGACAGCGATTACTCCGGGTTGCGGGCAGCAGCTCCATCTCCTGGTGCTTCACAGTGTCTTCTCCTGCATCTCCTCCCTCCTTGGCAGCCAATAGGGTCTCTTCTCCTCACAGCCAATCGGGTGGCTGGTCTCAGCACCTGCTTTCCGATTGGCCAGGATGAGAATCAGGAACACAATAGTGAATATTAATTTGCTATTGTCACACAAGTAGGTGGGCTCGGGGCGCAGTGCTCTGCTTTTTCTAAGCCAATTAGAGCCTCAGGCCCTAATCATGTGCTTCTAAAAAAAATAACATTGAAATCCATGTGTCTGGCGCCACGCAATAGGAAACCGGACGCATGGATTAGGGGGGCGGTGCCCCTGCACCCCCTATGGACGGGCAGCCACTGCCTGGAATTAAGCTTTGAGGCTGGGTTCACACTATTGGGCTTTGGATGTGTTTTTTCGCCACATCCAATTCGCAAAGCAGGAGATTGTGACCGGTTCTTTATGGAGCTGGCTCACACATCTCTGCAGCGGCTCCAGTGCGAATTGCACAGGAGGCCTGTGCGTCTTTTGGTCCGTTTCGGGTCCAAATTCACACAAAAATTCAGGCTTAGGACAAGTGAAATAATCTGATATAATCTCCAGTAAAAAGAAAGGTTAAAGTGACACTAAGGTGGGCATTTACTAAAACCGGTGCATACAGAATTTGGTGCAACTGTGCATAGTAACCAATCAGCTTCTAGGTTTTATTGTCAAATCTTAATTGATTAAGCCGATGTTAGAATCTAATTGGCACAGCTACACCAGATTCTGTGTGCACCAGTTTTAGTAAATCCCCCCTAATGCCGCGTACACACGGTCGGAATTCTCGTCGGAAAAAGCTCAAACTGTCTTGCCTACACATGGTCACACCAAATTCCGACGGTCAATAACACCACGCCCTAAAAAATGTTCGACGGCACTATAAAAGGGAAGTTTAATGCTTCTGAGAATGCGTCGAATTGTTTCCGAGCATGCGTCGGAATTTTACGTGTCGGAATTGCATATACACGATCGGAAAATCCGATAGAAAGGTTTTTGGTCGGAAAAATTAAGAACAGGTTCTCAATCCAAAGTCCGTCGGAAATTCCGACAGAAAAAGACCGATGGGCGTACACACGGTCGGAAAATCCGATGAAAAGCTCCCATTGGACTGTTTCCATCGGAAATTCCGACCGTGTGTACGCCGCATTATTCTCCAAAAATATCCTTCTACAGGCATACCCCACTTTTAAGTACACAATGGGGTTTATTTACTAAAGGTGGAAAGTCCAAAATCAGGCTCACTTCTGCATAGAAACCAATCAGCTTCTAACCTTGGTACCTAATAGCCCTGTAATCTCTTTTTCATTCAATTGTTTTTAACTGCAGTCTTCTACATCCTTGTAATGCCCTTCGTGAGGTCCCGAAATCTCTCCTCTTCCCCTAACTTCCATTATTTTGGAACAAACAGTGCACGTTAATTGTGGTCATGATCACTGCTCTATGTGCACTACACATGCCATAGTCCATAGTCCATGTCAGGAGCGAGCCAGAAAGGGTGGCTACATTCCTACATACAGTGTGATCACAGAGAACAAATGTAGCCACCCTCTAACAGGAAGTCACATCACAGTAGCAAAAGAAAGGCCATAGAAGTGTAGTGTCACTTTAACTGGACTATATGAATATTCAAGTGCAGCGCTAATCTATATTATATGTGTAAACTGAAACAAATATGCAAACAGTATATGTAACTAGGGCTGTTACTGATTAAAATTTTCGTGTTCGATTAATCGTTTTTTTTTTTAATCGATTAATCGACTAATTTCGATTAATTATAAAGCACATACAGATCCAACTACTTTTATCTGATCTCCTTGCATTGCAACTCTGCATTAGTCAGTGGTAAATGTGGTATACACTATATACAATCACCCGACACTAGTTAGTTTCCACAATCCATGACTTAACTTCACAGTTCACACAAATACGTTTTAAATTCAAACTGTAGCACTGACCTAAGTCATTTTTTTTCCACAGTAGCGTGACAATCCCTCCACCTCCAATCTAACTAATCACTCTCACCTTATGGCATGGACCCATGTGCAAACAGGTGGTCATGCAAGCGGGTATCAAAAGGGTTAACACAGACCATAAACTTCTCTCACGTCTCCTTAGATCTCAGCAAAGACGCCGGGTCATGGGTAGAAAGAAAAGATCTAAGTGCTCACCGCCTAATTATAAGATTTAAACTACTCACATAAAGATGATAAAAACACAGCATGTAAAGCCGACAATCGTGTTAGTTCCGTAGGGCAGCAGCGGGTGACGTCATGCGTAGCTCCTCCCCGTACGCGTTGCGTTCAATCAGTCACCGGACTCCTCCCCCTTCCCTTCGTTAGCAGAAGGAGGCACTTGGGGAGGAGTCCGGTGATGTCGATGTCCGTGACATCACCGGATCTCCGACGGAACTCCCTGAAGGCCCGGAAGACGGCGGAGAGGCGAGTACTGATCAAAATAACTTTGATCGATCAAAAAAAATTAAAGATTAATCAAGGAATTAATCTTTCATTTTCACAGCCCTATATGTAACACTTTGAATGTGCAAATAAATCATCCGAATGATAAAGTGCTAGGTGCAAAAAAACAATTGATGAATCTACATACAATTCATAAATGCTAAAACACTAAACAGTCCATAAATGTGACTAACATTGTGAATTAGTAATAAACTGTGAGGGGAAAAAGCAAAACAAACAGTACAAAAAAAGTACAAAAAAGTGAATAAACAAAACAAATAGTACAAAAAAGTGAATAAAATTCAATGGTAAAATTTAAGGTATAGTCGACATCTGAAGGATTGACCACCATCCAATAAAAAATCACCATGAATTGTGCATCCAGCACCGACAAGAAAGATTGGGTACTCTTACCAAACTATGTGGACCCAATGCCAGCGGCACGGAGTCAAACAGGCATGGAACTGGGAACGTGGTCATTCTGAGGAAACATCATATGAGGTCAGCTTCCGTTCCACCTTGTCACCAGACAAAATCCTCAGCCAGCTGATTTTCAGAAATTCCCAGGATTGGCTCAAGCTCCTCGTTTCGGATTCTCAGGGTCACCTGTAAATTCTCCTAAGCAAAGCTCGCCAACTGTTCTGGAAATTTTATGGATAGGCAACTCCTATCCTTATATTGATTAGTGGTTCCAAATTAATAATAACTATAGCCAGGTAAGTTTTGGACAAGACAGTCTTTCCAGGCTGCATGGGGAGTTTGAACTGTCATTCATGTGGCATTTAAACAATTAATAATTTTAAGTGCTGTGATTTGGTAAAGGTGATCTCATCTCATCTGAGAAATGTTATACCCAAATTTGATAACAATCTGATTCTGCACATGGCCAGGAGCACTGGACAATGCATAGAATTGTAGCAAAGGACAACATGCACCGATCTGAAATGACTCTGCTTTAGACATGTGCACAATAGAAAAATGTGTTTATTTTCGTTTTGTTTCTGTTCGTTTCCGTTGATTCGTAACGATTCGTAATTTCGTAAGTCGTCGGTGTTCGTATTCGTAACGATTCGTAAATTCGTAAGAGTTATTTTTTCGTTGATTCGTTTTTCCGTTAGTTTAATTTTCGTTTATTCGAAATTCGGACGCATTCGTATTTTCGTAGATTTAGTTACATTCGTACTTTTGTAAGATTGAGTTATTCGTACTTTCGTAACATTCGTAGATTCGTAATCGGAGCATAATTCATAATTTTATGTAATGTGTATGCTATTATTACATTGTAAGAGACACGGAAAATTACAAATCGAAAAAAAAAGTTACGAATGTACAAATTTTTTCGTTCAATCCATTCGAAGCACGTTAAACAGCGCCATTGTAAGAGACACGGAAAATTACAAATCGAAAAAAAAAGTTACGAATGTACAAATTTTTTCGTTCAATCCATTCGAAGCACGTTAAGCAGCGCCATTGTAAGAGACACACGGAAAATTACAAATCGAAAAAAAAAGTTACGAATGTACAAATTTTTTCGTTCAATCCATTCGAAGCACGTTAAGCAGCGCCATTGTAAGAGACACGGAAAATTACGAATCAAAAAAAAAAAGTTACGAATGTACAAATTTTTTCGTTCAATCCATTCGAAGCACGTTAAGCAGCGCCATTGTAAGGGACACAGAAAATTACCAATTCAACAACAACAAAAAAAGTTACGAATGTACGAATTTTTCCGTTCATTTTGATTTTCGTTGTTCCTGTTTTCGTTTTTCGGATTTTCTTCTTTCGTAGTTTCGTTGTTTCTAATTTGGTTATTTCGGATTTTCGTTGTTTCTCATATTCGTTCAATTCGATAATTCGTTAAAATTTTTAGCGAATCATTCGTTCATTCGTACGATAACGTAACGAATATAACGAATTTTAACGGAAAACTAATTAAAACGAAACGAATTGCACATGTCTACTCTGCTTACTGTCTTTTGTAGAAAGAAGAAAAGCCTCCTAATTGATTAGCCTACCCAGAGCACCCACCAATCACATGTCCTCCTAAAACTGCCATTTTATGTAATTGATGTGCAATTCAATTAAAACAATTAAATCCATAAACAATCAAATAGTCATAACTTACCTTCTTATTGATTTAAACGTGATGCCGAACAGATGTGATCAAAGCCGATTGACCAAGGAGCAATATTATTGACTGTTTTGCATCAATGGGCAGCACTGAGATACTTTGTTCATAAGTAGGATCATATTTTGATCAATCAGATTATGAGATTATAATTACATGATGGAAACAGGCATGTGATCATTAAATTACAATCATAGATTACGATTGTTCCTTACAGTGGTTCTAAAGCCTGGACATTTTTTAACTTAATGCATTCCCTGCATTAACCACTTGCTTAGCGGGCACCTAAACCTGCCCAGACCAATTTTCAGCTTTCAGCATTCTCACTATTTGAAGGACAATTGCGCGGTCATGTAACACTGTACCCAAATGAATTTTGCCCACAAATAGAGCTTTCTTTTGGTGATATTTGATCACCTTTATATTTTGTTATAAAATTTTGCAAACAGGTCATTTTTCTCTTTCATTGATGTATGCTGATGAGGCTGCACTGATGGGTTCTGATAAGGCGGCACTGATGGGCACTGATAATGTGGCACTGATGGGTGGCACTGAAGGGCATTGATAGGTGGCACTGAAGGGCACTGATGGGTGGCACTGATAGCTGGCACTAATGGGTACTGATGGGCACTGGTAGGTGACACTGATAAGCAGCACTGCTAGATGGCACTGATTGGCATCACTGGTGGGCATTGATAGGTGGCACTCTTGGGCATTGATAGGTGGCACTGATTGGTGGCACTGATATTCACTGGTGGGCACCAATTGATGACACTGTGGGCACTGGCAGGCGGTACTTGTTGGCACAGATGAGGCGGCTATGCCTCTTCCTCTTTGGGACCGATGACCCTTCAACAGAAGCCGGTGATCAGCTTTTTTTTTCACCTTACGCTGTCAGTGTGAGGAGAAAAAAAAACGATTACAGAGCCAGAGCTTCTGTTTACATCACCTGATCAGCTGTCATTAGCTGACAGCTGATCACGTGGTAAGGGGCCCGGGATAGACCCCTTACTCCGATCTGTGATCACCCAGGTCTCATTAACTCAGTGATCACAGAGTATGCCACGCGTGACCCGCAGGGGGCAAGTGGGGAGCATGCAAAAGAGCTGTGAAAATGTGGAATAGACTCCCTCCAGAGGTGGTTCTGTCCATCTCAGTAGATTACTTTAAAAATGGCCGGGATTCCTTTCCTAAATGTACATAATATAACTGGGTACTGACATGCATAGGTAAAGTTGATCCGGGGAATATCCAATTGCATCTCGGGAGATCAAGAAAGAATATTTTCCCCTGCTGTAGAAAATTGGATCATGCTTTGCTGGTGATTTTGCCTTCCTCTGGATCAACTCTGGATATAGGATTGTGTATATAGGATTGTAAAATGGATAGTTTTCTCCTTTTTATTGGTTGAACTGGATGGACTTTGTGTCTTTTTTCAACCAGACGAATTATGTAACTATGTTAAACAAAATGCAAAATGGTATTTCATATTACAATTAAAATCAAGCAAGTTCAACATTGTAAGACAGGTATCTGCACCCACTTCCGGGCAAGTTCAACATTGTATATGTCATGATAAAAACATGTCACAGTATACATATACTCCTGGTAGTTATATACTGTGTATATATATATATATATATATATATATATATATATATATATACACACACACAACATTGCAAGGGCACTTGCATTGGTGCATTATTTGAGCTGTAGGCTCTACGCGTTTCATGGAACAGAGCCCACTTCCTCAGGAGACAGACAAAATTTGGTTTGTGTATATGTGTGGGAAGACCATATCATAAGCAAAACAAGCAAATATGTAAAAAATGAACTCCAATATATATATATATATATATATATATATATATATATATATATATATATATATATAGATATATATAGATAGGACCACCGAAGGGAATGATACCCCTATATAGAGAGCATACTTACACAAAAATTGAAACAGAGATAAATGCACAAATGGCACCATCAACAGGGTAGATACATCAAGGATCCAAGCGGAGTGGAGGTAGATCCACAAGGTAGGTTCTGACCGGGAGCTGATGGAGGAGCGAGCATGGGGCCGAGATGCACAACAGGGCCCAAAGAGAGAAGACCCTAAAACGCGTAAGTAAACTTGATAAGCACAGGGATAACAAGAAAAATTTGAATGTTAAAAAAAAAAGAGCTGAAGTGTAAGTGAAGTTCAGACAAGTAAAATCAACAATAGTTAAAGACATATACAGTATATTAATGTTTGGGTTAATAAAAAGCTGGTAATCATACTACGAGACACCTCCTCAAGATCTGAGAGGGCTAGGAATCCATGGATACAATATCTCCAACCTCCCTTGTGACAGTGGTTGTGGTGGTGGCCGGGGAGGCCATAGTTCTTTCCCCCTTTTACCTCCCCCTAACCCCTTCTCTACCCTCCTTCCTTCCCTTATCTGCTTCTTTTCTCTTTATTTTCTCTGCTGCTGTCTCTACATGCTTTGTATGAAATACCATCCACCCATTTCTGGTTGATTATGTTTCTTTTGTGCCTTATTAGGCACAAGGTAATTTCTGCTTGCTTGGGACTTTTTTCCCTCAACTGGAAAATACTTACAATTTATACACCTTTTCCACTTGCTGACCGCCCTATAGCACCGTGCTATAGCAGTTTTACTGCTACAGTGTGGCAGCTCAGTGCCGGATCACGTATATATATATATATATATACAGTGGTGTGAAAAAGTGTTTGCCCCCTTCCTCATTTCCTGTTCCTTTGCATGTTTGTCACACTTAAGTGTTTCGGAACATCAAACCAATTTAAACAATAGTCAAGGACAACACAAGTAAACACAAAATGCAATTTGTAAATGAAGGTGTTTATTATTAAAGGTGAAAAAAAATCCAAACCATCATGGCCCTGTGTGAAAAAGTGATTGCCCCCCTTGTTAAAACATACTATAACTGTGGTTGTCCACACCTGAGTTCAATTTCTCTAGCCACACCCAGGCCTGATTATTGCCACACCTGTTCACAATCAAGACATCACTTAAATAGGAGCTGCTTGACACAGTAAGGTCCACCAGAAGATCCTTAAAAGCTACACATCATGCCGAGACCCAAAGAAATTCAGGAACAATTGAGAAAGAAAGTAATTGAGATCTATCAGTCTGGAAAGGGTTATAAAGCCATTTCCAAAGCTTTGGGAATCCAGCGAACCACAGTGAGAGCCATTATCCACAAATGGCGAAGACATGGAACAGTGGTGAACCTTCCCAGGAGTGGCCGGCCGCCCAAAATTACCCCAAGAGCGCAGCGACGACTCATCCAAGAGGTCACAAAAGACCCCACAACAACGTCCAAGGAACTGCAGGCCTCACTTGCCTCAGTTAAGGTCAGCGTTCATGCCTCCACCATCAGGAAAAGACTGGGCAAAAATGGCCTGCATGGCAGAGTTCCAAGGAGAAAACCACTGCTGAGCAAAAAGAACATCAAAGCTCGTCTCAATTTCTCCACAACACATCTTGATGATCCCCAAGACTTTTGGGACAACATTCTGTGGACCGATGAGACAAAAGTGGAACTCTTTGGAAGGTGTGTGTCCAAGTATATCTGGCGTAGAAGGAACACTGCATTTCAGAAAAAGAACATTATACCAACAGTAAAATATGGTGGTGGTAGTGTGATGGTCTGGGGCTGTTTTGCTGCTTCAGGACCTGGAAGACTTGCCGTGATAAAAGGAACTATGAATTCTGCTGTCTACCAAGAGATCCTGAAGGAGAATGTCCGACCATCTGTTCGTGTACTCAAGCTGAAACGAACTTGGGTTCTGCAGCAGGACAATGATCCTAAACACACCAGCAAGTCCACCACCGAATGGCTGAAGAAAAACAAAATGAAGACTTTGGAGTGGCCTAGCCAAAGTCCTGACCTGAATCCTATTGAGATGTTGTGGTATGACCTTAAAAAGGCCATTCATGCTCGAAAACCCTCTAATGTAACTGAATTAGGACAATTCTGCAAAGATGAGTGGGCCAAAATTCCTCCAGGACGCTGTAAAAGCCTCATTGCACGTTATCGCAAACGCTTGGTTGCAGTTGTTGCTGCTAAGGGTGGCCCAACCAGTTATTAGGTTTAGGGGGCAATCACTTTTTCACACAGGGCCATGATGGTTTGGATTTTTTTTCACCTTTAATAATAAACACCTTCATTTACAAATTGCATTTTGTGTTTACTTGTGTTGTCCTTGACTATTGTTTAAATTGGTTTGATGTTCCGAAACACTTAAGTGTGACAAACATGCAAAGGAACAGGAAATGAGGAAGGGGGCAAACACTTTTTCACACCACTGTATATACAGTATCTCACAAAAGTGAGTACACCCCTCATATTTTTGTAAATATTTTATTATATCTTTTCATGTGACAACACTGAAGAAATGACACTTTGCTACAATGTAAAGTAGTGAGTGTACAGCTTGTATAACAGTGTAAATTTGCTGTCCCCTCAAAATAACTCAACACACAGCCATTAATGTCTAAACCGCTGGCAACAAAAGTGAGTACACCCCTAAGTGAAAATGGGCACAAAGTGTCAATTTTTTGTGTGGCCACCATTATTTTCTAGCACTGCCTTAACCCTCTTGGGCATGGAGTTCACCAGAGCTTCACAGGTTGCCACTGGAGTCCTCTTCCCCTCCTCCATGACGACATCACCTAGCTGGGGGATGTTAGAGACCTTGCGCTCCTCCACCTTCTGTTTGAGGATGCCCCACAGATGCTCAATAGGGTTTAGGTCTGGAGACATGCTTGGCCAGTCCATCACCCTTACCCTCAGCTTCTTAAGCAAGGCAGTGGTCATCTTGGAGGTGTGTTTGGAGTCATTATCATGTTGGAATACTGCCCTGCGGCCCAGTCTCCAAAGGGAGGGGGATCATGCTCTGCTTCAGTATGTCACAGTACATGTTGGCATTCATGGTTCCCTCAATGAACTGTAGCTCCCCAGTGCCGGCAGCACTCATGCAGCCCCAGACCATGACACTCCCACCACCATGCTTGACTGTAGGCAAGACACACTTGGCTTTGTACTCCTCACCTGGTTGCTGCCACACACGCTTCACACCATCTGAACCAAATAAGTTTATTTTGGTCTCATCAGACCACAGTTAAGTGTGTCCTAGGGAGTGATTTTAACTGTAGGGGGAGGGGCTATGTGTGACACGACACTGATCACTGCTCCCGATTACAGGGAGCTGTGATCAGTGTCCTGTCACTAGGCAGAATGGGGAAATGCTTGTTTACATCAGCATCTTCCCGTTCTTCCTCTCCGTGAGACGATCGCAGGTATACCTGGGGAAATAAAGTCCGCGACCATACTCTCAGAGGTTGCGGCGTGAGACGGTCGGCAAGCTGTTAAATTTGGTCGGTCTTATTTTGTTCATAGCGCAAAAAAAACCGCAGAGGTGATCAAATACCGCCAAAAGAAAGCTCTATTTGTGGGGAAAAAAAGTACAAATTGTATTTGCGTATAGCCTTGCATGTAACGCAGTGCCGTATTGCAAAAAATGGTCTGGTCATGAAGGGGGGTAAATCTTCTGGAGGTGGTTAAATGCAATGTTTGTGCTACCCTTTCACTATTATTATTATAATACAGAATTTATATGTTTTGGTCTATGCATATTTGTCACTTGCATGCTACAACTGTTGTTCCTATTTGTCTGTAGCACATTCCTCCTGCATTGCAGACTATTGCCTGTTGCTGTAATTGACCAATACCATTGTGTCTGTCATGGTCTTTAACCTTTTCATGGAAATCATCAATAAAAATATAGAAACAACATTTTTTATATATATTGCAGTCCTTCTATACGCCTGCAATTGTTTTCTTTTTCAGACTTTTTATTTTCTCCTGGTGATTCTGGCAATAACACTTTTCTAGTGTGACAACGCTGCCCCTCCATAGATACAGTAAAGTAGACATGTGCAATTCGTTTATTTTTTTTTCGTTTTTCGTTAAAATGCGTTATATTCGTTCATTCGTTATCGTACGAATGAACGAACGATTCGCAAAAAATTTTAACGAATGTTCGAATCGAACGAATACGAAAAACAACGAAAATCCAAAATAACCAAATTAGAAACAACGAAACTACGAAAGAAGAAAATCCGAAAAACTAAAACAGGAACAACGAAAATCAAAATGAACGAAAAAATTCGCACATTCGTAACTTTTTTTTTTGTTGAATTGGTAATTTTCCGTGTCCCTTACAGCTTAACGTGCTTCGAATGGATTGAACAAAAAAATTCGTACATTCCTAACTTTTTTTTTTTCTTTTCGATTCGTAATTTTCTGTGTCTTTTACAATGGCGCTGCTTAACGTGCTTCGAATGGATTGAATGAAAAAAATTCGTACATTCGTAACTTTTTCTTTAAATTTTTTTCGATTCGTAATTTTCCGTGTCTCTTACAATGGCGCTGCTTAACGTGCTTCGAATGGATTGAACGAAAAAATTCGTACATTCGTAACTTTTTTTTTTTTTTTTTTCGATTCGTAATTTTCCGTGTCTTTTACAATGGCGCTGCTTAACGTGCTTCGAATGGATTGAACGAAAAAATTCATACATTCGTAACTTTTTTTTTTTGATTCGTAATTTTCTGTGTCTTTTACAATGGCGCTGCTTAACGTGCTTCGAATGGATTGAGCGAAAAAATTCGTACATTCGTAACTTTTTTTTGCGATTCGGAATTTTCCATGTCTCTAACAATGGCGCTGCCTAACGTGCTTCGAATGGATTGAACGAAAGAAATTGGTACATTCGTAACTTTTTTTTTTTGTGATTCGTAATTTTCCGTGTCTTTTACAATGGCGCTGCGTAACGTGCTTCGAATGGATTGAATGAAAAAATTTGTACATTCGTAACTTTTTTTTAAAAAAATTTCGATTCGTAATTTTCCGTGTCTCTTACAATGGCGCTGCCTAACGTGCTTCGAATGGATTGAACGAAAAAATTCGTACATTTGTAACTTTTTTTTTTTTTTTGCGATTCGTAATTTTCCGTGTCTTTTACAATGGCGCTGCTTAACGTGCTTCGAATGGATTGAACTAAAAAAATCGTACATTCGTAACTTTTTCTTTTAATTTTTTTCGATTCGTAATTTTCCGTGTCTCTTACAATGGTGCTGCCTAACGCGCTTCGAATGGACTGAGCGAAAAAATTCGTACATTCGTAACTTTTTTTTGCGATTCGGAATTTTCCATGTCTCTAACAATGGCGCTGCCTAACGTGCTTCGAATGGATTGAACGAAAGTAATTGGTACATTCGTAACTTTTTTTTTTGTGATTCGTAATTTTCCGTGTCTTTTACAATGGCGCTGCTTAACGTGCTTCGAATGGATTGAATGAAAAAATTCGTACATTCGTAACTTTTTTTTAAAAAAATTTCGATTCGTAATTTTCCGTGTCTCTTACAATGGCGCTGCCTAACGTGCTTCGAATGGATTGAACGAAAAAATTCGTACATTTGTAACTTTTTTTTTTTTTTTGCGATTCATAATTTTCCGTGTCTCTTACAATGGCGCTGCCTAACGTGCTTCGAATGGATTGAACGAAAAAATTCGTACATTCATAACTTTTTTTTGCGATTCGTAATTTTCCGTGTCTCTTACAATGTAATAATAGCATACACATTACATAAAATTATGAATTATGCTCCGATTACGAATCTACGAAAACAATGTTCCGAAAGTACGAATAAATCAATCTAACCAAAGTACGAATGTAACTAAATCTACGAAAATACGAATGCGTCCGATTTTCGTATAAACGAAAATTAAACTAACGGAAAAACGAATCAACGAAAAAATAACTCTTACGAAAATACGAATCGTTACGAATACGAACACCGACGACTTACGAATTTACGAATCGCTACGAATCAACGGAAACAAAAGAAACGAAACGAAAATAAACAAATTTTTCTATTGTGCACATGTCTACAGTAAAGTGAATGAGTGTTGTCACCCTAAAGCCCCATACACACGGTTTTTTTTTTTTGTCCAAAGGGCGTTGGCCCTCAAGTTGGTACTGCATACACACGGTCGGACTTTTGAGACAACCAACACGAACGTAGTGACGTTTCAACGTACTGACGACACTTCAAAAGAGGACGTTCGAATACTCCAGCGCCACCTTTGGTCAACTTCTATATTGTTGTCTGATCTTTTGCATTGGTTCTGAGCATGCGTGTTTGTACTGTGGACAAAAGTCAGTTGGTACTGCATACACACGTTCGGACTTTCGTCCTTCGGACTTTTGTTGGCAGAAAGTTGGTCCGTTCGCACAGCCAACAAAAGTCCGATGCAACCTGGAAAAAGTTGGTCCGATGGAGCGTACACACGGTCGGATGTTGGTCCAAACCACCTAATTTGCATGTTGGTTGTCAAAAAGTCCGACCGTGTGTACGGGCCTTAAGACAGGAAGTGTGCTGCTGGCAGAATAAATGTAAAAAGTCTGAAAAAAAGGAAAAAAAAAAGAAAATGAATGCAGCCACCACACCTAAGGACTACAAAACTGCAATATTATTACATTTTTGTTTTTGGGGTTTAGATACACTTTGAAACTTCATCTGCGTGTAGAGCAATGATAACATTTTAGAAACAAGCTAAACTTTCCCTGAAGTTTAGAGTCCAAGATGCCGTTTAGAGTCATTCTCCCTTTACGTACTAAAAAGTGCTGACTTTCTTAAAACATTTGGAATTTATAGTCTAAGACCCAATAAAACAGCGTCCAAGTCAACACGTTTTATCGGGAGCCGTTTCTGTATTTATTTAAATCCATTCCTCCTCGCCTGTGTGGTCGAATATCATCCGGAAAGCGAAGGTTACAGTAAGAGAATTTGGAACGTGTTTTGAACGTCTTCCTCGGGAAGGCCCATTTCACTTCGCCGATAAACAAACCGTGCCGTGAGCCGCGTAAATTCACAGCTCATTAAAACAAACAGCGCCCTAAAATGAATGAACTATTTTAACAGATAAACCGATCCCATTCAGGGCTCAGAGCGACTTTAAACCCAGTGTTTGCAGCGTTGGAGAAGTCGGGTGATTGATGATGACACTCTGCACCGTCTCGTTTATTTAGGCAGTACAGTTCTGTAGTAATGTGGAGTCTTGTGCTAAAAAAATGCCTTCCACGCAAGCAGGGGTTTAAAGGGGGCCTCTTTAAAGGGGTCTTTCACTCATGAATAGCACGACAGATAAATAAATAAAATACAACTGAAATAAAATAAAAAAAATAAGACTGCAGGAAAATAATAACTTAGGGAAGAAGGTATGGAGAAGCCCTGGGGCCATCCTAAAAAAAAATTTTTTTTAGCAGAATTCTGTTTTGAAAGTTTGAAAGTCAAAATTATCAGAATTAAAAGTCAGAATTCTGAGATTAAATGTCAGAATTCTGGGTTTGAAAGTCAGAATTATGAGATTAAAAGTCAGAATTATGAGATTAAAAGTTTGCGCCATGCTAAATTTATTAAACACAATTCTGAGTTTGAAAGTCAGAATTCTGAGAATTAAAAGTCAGAATTCTGAGATTTAGGGGTTGATTTACTTAGGCTACTTTCGCACTGAGGCGCTGGGCGCGCTGGTGGTAAAGCAGCGCTATATTTAGCGGCGCTTTACCGTCGTTTTAGCAGCACTTTTCGGCCACTAGCGGGGCAGTTTTACCCCCCGCTAGCAGCCGAAAAAGGGTTAAAACCACCCGCAAAGCGCAGCTGCAGTGGCGCTTTGCAGGCGGGTTTGGAGCGCTGCCCCATTGTTTTGATTGGGAAGGGGTGCTTTAGGAGCGTTAAATACACCGCTCCTACAGCGCTCCAAAGATGCGGCTTGCAGGACTTTTTTCAGCGTCCTGCAAGCGCAGCGCTTCAGTGTGAAAGCCCTCAGGGCTTTCACATTGGAGTGCACTGAGCGGCTCTTTTAGGGCGCTTTGCAGGCGCTATTTTTAGCACTTTAGCGCCTGCAAAGCGCCTCAGTGTGAAAGGGGCCTAAAGGCAAATTGATTGTGCACTTTGCAAAGTGCAGTTGCTCCAGAGCTTAGTAAATGAGTAGAAGCTCTGCTGACTTCCATCATCCAATCATGTGCAAGTAAAAATACATTTTTTTATTTTCCTTGCATGTGATTGGGTATTCTTTGTAAAGTGAAACTTTACCTCATTTACTAAGCTCTGGAGCAACTGCACTTGTAGAGTGCAACTGTACTTTGCAAAGTGCACGGTATTTTTGCCTTTAGTAAATCAACCCCTAAAATGTCAGAATTCTAAGATTACAAGTTTGCGCCATGCTAAAATTTACTAAACACAATTCTGAGATTATGGTTCACATATGCTGCGGCCGCGGTGCACAGTAGGGGGTATGGTGCGTCTCTGTTCACAGATTCAGGTGTGGATCAGGTCCCAGACATCTCAAGTCTCCCGCAACTTGCGGGAGACTCTCGCATTTGACTTCGGGCTCCCGGACAGCCGCGAGACTAATGCCCCCCCCGTACACACGGTCGGAAATTCAGACGGAAAATGTCCGATCGGACCATGTTGTCGGAAAACCCGCCCGTGTGTGGGCTCCATCTGACTTTTTCCGTCGGAATTTCCAAGGGAATAATTTGAGATCCTGCTCTCAAATTTTCCGACAACAAAATCCGATCAGACTTTTTCCGATCGTGTGTCGAGAATTCCGACGGACAATGTGCCACGCATGCTCAGATCAAATTACGAGACCAAAGCTATTGGCTACTAGCCTCTACGTAGTTCCGTCGTACGCAACGAACGTCACCACGTTCAGAATGATCAAATTTTCCGACAACTTTGTCCGACCGTGTGTATGCAACACCAGTGTCGGACAAAATCCGTCGGAAAAAATCCAACGGATTTTGTGGTCGGAATGTCCGACCGTGTGTACGGGGCATAAAAAAAACGGCGGAACTCCGCTTTAAGTGAGTTATTCCTAAGAATTACCTACAATCTAAAACGCCAAATTTCCAATGCGAAACAATGTACTGCTTTGTTCCTCAAAAATCTAACATAATCATACCGCCAGGGAGGTTAAAACAGGCACATCTAATGCGGTGTAGTCAGAATTTCAGATGGAAACAGTCCGATGAGAGCTTTTCATCGGATTTTCCGACCGTGTGTATGCCCATCGGTCTTTTTCTGTCGGAATTTTCGACGGACTTTGAATTGAGAACCTGTTCTCAATTTTTCAGACGGAAAACCTTTCTATCGGATTTTCCGATCGTGTGTATGCAATTCCGACACGCAAAATTCCGACGCATGCTCGGAAACAATTCGACGCATGCTCGGAAGCATTAAACTTCCCTTTTATAGTGCTGTCGAACGTGTTTTATGCCGCTGTGTTATTGACCGTCGGAATTTGGTGTGACCGTGTGTAGGCAACACAGCTTGAGCGGAATTCCGTCGGAATTCCGACGGAAAAACCGTCAGAGTTTTTTCCGACGAGAATTCCGATCGTGTGTACGCGGCATAAGTGTGCAGGCATCCGGGGTAAAGCTGCCCACATAGACCGTCTTCCATACCGCCGGCTCTCACCGATGTCAGTCAGCAATCATGATCAGGAAGACTACCCTGCAGCAGAGCGATCTGAACGCGGGGCTTGAAGCGCTCGTGGAGTGCAGCGTGAAAGGGATGACAGTGATGGCGGTGGCGGTGCGGAGGACCGTCTATGTGGACAGCTTTACCCCGGATGCCTACAGTGGTCCAGGTTGGATCAACACCCATACCTGGAAGTCATCTTCTTATAGTATTGTCTTCCAAACAGTGGCATCAAAAAAACAAACATCATACTCAAGTAAAATAACTTTAAATGACTCATCACTGTCCTTCTGTTCCTTTATTGTCCAATTAATAAGCTGGGTGCATTACTGATCAAGCTTTGCTGCTGTGGCAGTAGTTGAGGCTAGACATGTGCAATTTGTTTCGTTTTTTTTTTTTTCGTTTTTTTTCGTTTTTATTCGTTTTTTTCGTTCGTTCGTTTTCGTACGAATGAACGAATTGTTCGAATCGAACTAATCAGAATAACGAATCGTTCGAATCGTACGAATCCGATTAACGAATCGTTCGAATCGTACGAATCCGATTAACGAATCGTTCGAATCGTACGAATCCGATTAACGAATCGTTCGAATCGAACGAATCCGAAAAGCAACGAAAATCCGAAAAACCAAACAAGGAAAATCCGAAAAACGAAAAAAAGGAACAACGAAAATGAACGAAAAAATTCGTACATTCGTAACTTTTTTTTTTGTTGAATTGGTAATTTTCCGTGTTCCTTACAATGGTGCTGCTTAACGTGCTTCGAATGGATTGAACAAAAAAATTTTGTACATTCGTAACTTTTTTTTTCGATTCGTAACTTTTTTTTTTCGATTCGTAACTTTTTTTTTTTTTTTTCGATTCGTAATGAATGGGTTGAACAAAAAATTTGTAACTTTTTTTTTTCGATTCGTAACTTTTTTTTTTCGTATTCTTTTTTTTTTTTTCGATTCGTAACTTTTTTTTTTCGATTCGTAAATTATTAAAATGTAATAATAGCATACACATTACATCAAATTATGAATTATGCTCCGATTACGAATCTACGAATGTTACGAATGTACGAATAACTACGAATGCGTCAGAATTTAGAATAAACTAATGAACGAAAATTAAACTAACGAAAAAACGAATCAACGAAAAAAACTCTTACAAATGTACGAATCGTTACGAATACGAACAACGACGACTTACGAATGTACGAATCGTTACGAATCAACGGAAACGAAAAAAACGAAACGAAAATAAACAAAATTTTTTGTTGTGCACATGTCTAGTGGAGGCCATGGATCAGAATTAAAAATCCATTTTCAAGGAAACGTAAATTTTCCATTTTAATTATTTTTTTTACCATGTATTTAGCCGTTTGCCTGGAGTTCAACTTTATGTTCAGTAGGCCTTCCAAAAACTTTTATAAATTTCCTCTTCTTCCAAAAAATATGGCCTGCAATAAAAATCTAAGTGCATTTGTCAGCCTGAAAAGCTTCATATTTCATGTAAAAAGTACCCATTAATGACAGACAGTAAGGATGTGAGCCGCAGAGGATACAGCAGTTGGCTTATAAAAGCCATTACTTTTAAATGGATGATATAGCGGGGTCTCTGACCTACAAGTATTTTTCGTTGCATCAATTCAGGAACATCATGTTGTTGCTCTGATGTGCATGTAAAACCCTCATAAAAAAAAACATAGTTGGCTTCCTGCTGACGGTGACCCCTGAGTGATGTCAATGACCCCAGACAGAGCATGGCCTGGTCACCGCGGGAGGAGACATCATAAGAGGTGCACAGCGGTGGAGCATTCATAAACCTTGGTGATATTTCTCTGCTCCGTTATTTACATGTGGAGAAGGTGGACACATTATTAGATCCTCTTCATCTTCCCGACGTTGTGTGCCAGGAAAGGTATTCACTATGATTTGCTGCTTTAATACGCTGACCTTTTATCCAAATCCATGGATCGGGGCCTCCTAGGAAGGATGGAGCACAGGAGCTGTGAGGACCATACCCAAGAAATTAAAATGAAAAAATTGAAACTACATTTAGTAGTAGTTTTTGCAATTTATTAACCACTTTCAGACCGGACCATTTTGCTGGCTTAAGACCAGACCACTTTTTGCGATTCGGCACTGCGTCGCTTTAACTGACAATTGCGCGGTCCTGCGACGTGGCTCCCAAACAAAATTGACGTCCTTTTTTTACCACGAATAGAGCTTTCTTTTGGTGGTATTTGATCGCCCCTGCGGTTTTTATGTTTTTGCGCTATAAACAAAAAAAGAGCAACAATTTTGAAAAAAACACATTATTTTTTACTTTTTGCTATAATAAATATCCCCCAAAAATATATAAAAAAACGTTTTTTTTCCTCAGTTCAGGCCGATACGTATTCTTCTACATATTTTTGGTAAAAAAAAAATGCAATAAGCGATTATTGATTGGTTTGCGCAGAAGTTATAGCATTTACAAAATAGGGGATAGTTTTATAGCATTTTTATTAATAATTTTTTTTTCACTAGTAATGGCGGTGATCAACGATTTTTATTGTGACTGCGACATTATGGCGGACACATCGGACATTTTTGACACATTTTTGGGACCATTGTCATTTATACAGCAATCAGCGCTATTTAAATGCACTGATTCCTGTGTAAATGACACTGGCAGTGAAGGGGTTATCCACTAGGCAGCAGTGTAGGGGCTAAGTGTGTCCTAGGGGCGTGCTTCTAACTGTGGGAGGGGGCGTGGCTGTCAGCTAGTGAATGCTGATCTCTGCTCCAATCACAGGGAGCAGAGATCGGCGTCACTAGTTGCTAGGCAGAACGGGGAGATGCTGTTTATTTCTGCATCTCCCCGTTCAGCCTTCCCGTGAGACGATCGCGGATATCCCCGCGGCGATCAAGTCCGCGGGACCCGCGACCGGCCTCACGGGGGTCCCGACTGGCGCACTCGATGGCACGGCAGCATCTTAAAGGGGACGTACCTGTACGCCCTTATGCCTGTCCGTGCCATTCTGTCGACGTACATCGTCGTGCGCCGGTCGGGAAGTGGTTAATAGTAGGGTGTCCAAAAAGTCTCCATACATTGAAAAGATTTACAAACTCATATTATCCGCTTCCCGACTGGCACACGACGATATACGTCGACAGAATGGCACGGACAGGCATAAGGGCGTATATATACGTCCCCTTTAAGATGCCGCCGTGCCATCGGGCGCGCGCCGCGAGCGGCTCGCGCCGGTCGGGATCCCCGTGAGGCCGGTCGTGGTTCCCGCGGACTCGATCGCCGCGGGGACACCCGCGATCGTCTCACGGGAAGGCTGAACGGGGAGATGCGTAAATAAACAGCATCTCCCCGTTCTGCCTATCAACTAGTGACGCCGATCTCTGCTCCCTGTGATTGGAGCAGAGATCAGCATTCACTAGCAGACAGCCACGCCCCCCCCACAGTAAGAAACGCACCTCTAGGCACACTTAACCCCTACACTGCCCCCTAGTGGTTAACCCCTTCACTGCCAGTGTAATTTATACAGGAATCAATGCATTTAAGTAGCATTGATTGCTGTAGAAATGACAATGGTGTCAAAAATGTCCGATGTGTCCGCCATAATGTCGCAGTCACAATAAAAATCGCTGATCGCCGCCATTACTAATAAAAAAAAAATATTAATAAAAATGCTATAAAACTATCCCCTATCTTGTAAACGCTATAACTTCTGCGCAAACCAATCAATAATCGCTTATTGCGATTTTTTTTACCAAAAATATGTAGAAGAATACGTATCGGCCTAAACTGAGGAGAAAAAAAAGTTTTTTTATATATTTTTGGGGGATATTTATTATAGCAAAAAATAAAAAAGAATGCGTTTTTTTCAAAATTGTCGCTCTTTTTGTTTTATAGCGCAAAAAATAAAAACCGCAGGGGCGATCAAATACCACCAAAAGAAAGCTCTATTTGTGGGAAAAAAAGGACGTAAATTTTGTTTGGGAGCCAAGTCGCACGACTGCTCAATTGTCAGTTAAAGCGACGCAGTCCCGAATCGCAAAAAGGGGCCTGGTCCTTTGGCTGCAAATTGGTCCGGTCTGAAAGTGGTTATAGTTTCTATTTTTTACAGTTAGAGTGCTCAGCATAAATGAGTACACCCCTTTTGAAAAGTAAGGTTTTAATCAATATCTCAATGAACACAAGAACAATTTCCCAAATTTTGACAAAACTGAGTTTTATAGAGCATTTGTTTAGCTCATTACATGTAAGTAAGGTTAATAATATATATTAGATTACAAAATCTTCAGTTACTCAAATTAGTTGATGCAAAAATGAATACACTCCCACAACAAAAACTACTACATCTAGTATTTTGTATGACCTGCATGATCTGTAAGGACAGCACAAAAGCCCCGTACACACGATCGGACTGTCCGATGGGAAATGTTCGGTGACAGGCTGTTGGCGGACAATCCAACCGTGTGTACGCTCCATCGGACAATTGTTGGAATTTCCGCAGACTAATGTTGGCTAGCAGATTTTCAAATTTTCCGCGGACAAATGTCTGTTGTCAGATTTTCCAAGAGTCTGTCCAAAGTACAAACACGCATGCTCGGAAGCAAGGACGAGCCGGAAGCGGTCGGTCTTGTAAACTCGCGTTCATAATGGAGAATTAACATTCGTGACGCAGCAAATTATGGAATCTCGAAATGCAGCGCACAATTCTCTTCTTCTTTAATGGGATAATAATGAAGCTGCTTTCCTGGTGATACTGATGGAGTTATTGCAAACAAATTTTCAAAGGCTTTTTTTTTCTAGTGATATCAAAAATAATATTATTATGCTTTTTTTTATTTTTATTTGGGCAAGTTACCACAACACCATTATTCTGTAGTTTTTAAGATCAAAGATACAACTATGTTGGTGTCTCTTGTTAATTTTACATTGTATTTTTTTAAATGTAACTGTCTACTCCCAAACTGTCATTTGAAGTAAAACACATAGACAAGTATTATTCTCCACAATTTTTTTTATTGTGCATTAAAAAAATAAAACAAATAAAATTAGACATGCTATCTGCCAATAGAACTTAACCAAAAAGTGCATTCTATGCATCCAAAAATATAGAAAATATACCAAATCAAATCATTATTCAACCAAAAAAATAATGTCAAAGCAAAAACTCCAAAGCCAATAATAAATAACATGTTATCTCCTCCGATTCCGCAACATGTCTGGTTGATGATCGGCCATTCAGAAACGAACTGAAAAGCGCAAAATGAAAAGCGCAAATCAACACCAAACTTCCACTTAAGCCCCATACACACGGTCGGAAAATCCGACCACCAAATCCATTGGATTTGGTCCGACGGATTTAGTCCGACACTGGTGTTGCATACACACGGTCGGACAAAGTTGGCGGAAAATCCGATCATTCTGAACGTGGTGACGTTTGTTGCCTACGACGGGACTACGTAGAGGCTAGTAGCCAATAGCTTTGGTCTTGTAATGTGATCTGAGCATGCGTGGCACTTTGTCCGTCGGAATTCGCTACACACGATCGGAATTGGTGTGATCGGACTTTGTTGTCAGAAAATTTTTAGAGCAGGAGATACAACTTTGTCCGTCGGACAATCCGATGGAAAATGTCCGATGGTGCCTACACACGGTCGGAATTTCCGACAACATTGTCCGATAGGACAGAATCCATCGGAAAATCCGACCGTGTGTATGGGGCTTAACACGAAATTAGCAGAAGGAGCCCAAAGGGTGGCGCTAAAGAGCTGAAAAATAATGTAATACATTACTACGTTCGTAATTGTTGGCCAACAATTGTGTGGCCGTGTGTATGCAAGACAAGTTTGGTCCAACGCCCTTTGGACAAAATTCCACGGTTTTGTTGGCCAACAATCCGATCTTGTGTACGAGCCTTAAGTCTTCTAGGCATGAAATGAACAAGTTGGCGACATATTGCAACATCTATCTTTTGCTATTTATTGCTTTTATTATTTTATATGCTCATTTGAGTTCAGATCACATCTAGGATGTCACTTTGAATATTTGTTCACCTGTGGTTGCCTCGGCTCAGTGTCCAAGACGAGTCTTTATTGTTTTGGCTTTGAGGTTTGGAGCCGATTTAGTCATCGACGTAGTGACGTCATTGTGCTTTGGCCACAACAAGGCTTGGATGCCACGCAAGGGGCCACGTGATCGGCGTTGTTCCATTTATTGGCCTCCAGAGCGAGGCGTGCAGCTCACGCCGGCGGCCATGCTTCTGGATTCTGGTGTCGCGAACGGAGTCACGCCACTTCTATTTGTTCATTAATTTACTTTATAAATATATGAGCAATGTGGGGGAGCTGCTTTATGCCCCGGTTGAAGTCCATTGGAACGGAATGCATTCTCTATGGGGGGGATTGGATGAAAATAGACAGCCTGTCCTATTTCTTCTGATCCCATTCGATCTGCTGGACGGATTGCGAACGTAACGCCATCCGTCTGTCTCGAGCGGATCTTGTCGGAATCCGATGGAAGGCAGGTATCAGCAGACACATCTCCGCTGACATCCGCCTGCCCATAGATGTCAATGGGTGGCCCGCGCGGATTCGCCTAAAAAACAGACAGGTGGATCAGAGGGTGCCGATCGTGTGAAAGGGGCCTTATATTCAACCGTCCGCTGGACACATGATTAACCACTTCCGGACTGCCGCACGCAGATATACGTTCTAACTTTGAAGAGGGATATCTTTGTTATGGCAGCAGCGCCCGCATATGAAAACGGTGTTCAAACCACACATGTGAGGTATCACCACGATCGGTAGAGCGAGAGCAATAAGCCTTAGAACTCCTCTATAACTCAAAACATGCAACCTGTAGATTTTTTTAAACATCCCCTATGGAGATTTTTAAGGGTAAAAGTTTGTCGCATTCCACGAGCGGGCGCAATTTTGAAGCGTGACATGTTGGGTATCAATTTACTCGGCGTAACATTATCTTTCACAATATAAAAACATAAATAAATTGGGCTTTACTGTTGACTTATTTTTTAATTCAAAAAAGTGTATTTTTCTAAACAAAAGAAACCGCAAATACGGTGTGACAGAAAGTATTGCAATGACCGCCATTTTATTCTCTAACGTGTTAGAAAAAAAAAAAATATATAATGTTTGGGAGTTCTTAGTAATTTTCTAGCAAAAAAAAAAATGTAATTTTACCTTGTAAACACCAAATCTCAGAAAGAGGTTCGGTCCTCAAAGTGGTGCCCCCCCCCCCCCCCCCCAAAAGTCAGCAGCTAAAAAAAAAGTAGCTACTGACTTTTAATAAGGACACTTACCTTTCCAGGGCGCCCGCGATGTTGGCTGCCGAGGCCGACCCGTCCCTCGGCTCTCGGGTCCCAGCGCCGCCATCCTCACTAAGGGAAACAGGCAGTGGAGCCTTGCGGCTTCACTGCCCGTTTCTTACTGCGCATGCGCGAGTCGCGCGGCGCTTTGTGAATGGGACACGCTGTGTTAGGAAACACACAGTTCCCAGAACACAGCGCACCCCATTACCCAGAAGACAACGCGAGGAGGAGAGAAGACCGAAGATCACCGTGGAGTAGGAAGAGGCAGATTAGGAAGACTGCCTAGCAACAGGGATTTCTGGTAAGATAAAAAAAAAATTCACATTTTTTTTTTACATTTTTTTAAGAATATTAATGCTGTTTTATTTTTTTTAAGGGGGGCCCTCCACTTTAAGTGGTTAAATATTGAAAGTTAATGAAATAGTGTTATTGGTTTGTGGTGCTCAGATGCAGAGGAATTCCATACACTCTAGTGGAATCACTCCCTTGCTGGCCCAGAACACTGCAGAGTCTCATTCATTAGAGACATCTGAAAGGTCCAGCTAGTGAAGAAATAACTCAATTTCAAAAATGAAGTGGTCACTTACTTACAGGTAAGTGTGACATAATAAGCCTAAAACCCTGGTGCACAACCTGCAGCCCTTTGGCACTTTTTCTGTGGTCCAAGGGGCCCCTGCGGACACTAATCCCTATTCTCCTATTGCCCTGTAAAAGCGGTGATATCTAATGCCGCGTACACACGGTCGGATTTTCCAACGGAAAATGTTCGATGGGAGCATTTTGTTGGAAATTCTGACCGCGTGTAGGCTCCATCGGACATTTTCCATCGGAATTTTCGGAATCTGGATCTCAAATTTTCCGACAACAAAATCCGTTGTCGGAAATTCCGGTCGTGCGTACACAATTCTGAAGCACAAAGTGCCACGCATGCTCGGAATCAAGCAGAAGAGCCGCACTGGCTATTGAACTTAAATTTTCTCGGCTCGTATGTCACCGCTTTCTAGACGTTCGGAATTTCCGACAACATTGTGTGACCGTGTGTATGCCAGAAAAGTTTGAGCCAATATCGGTCGGAAAAAATACCATGGATTTTGTTGTCGGAATGTCCGATCGTGTGTATGCGGCATTAGAGTCTCATGTAATATGATCATCCAAAACCGAACGTATTGCTAGCAGACGACACTTCTTGCTTAGCAACTGCAGCACTAGTATAGGCAGAATAAAACAGTCCACTGTTCATGGTTGTGGACCATGATGCAGTATGAGCTCGAGTAAAGGCAGGCCGAAACTGTCCATAGTTCATGGCTGGGGACCAAACCATGAAGTACTATGAGCATAAATAAAGCCTTTACTCACTGGATCCTGGTACACTGACAGTCCATAGGTGCAGCTTGTTGCAAAGTGGTCCAGCTTTAAGGCTCCAGGTGGTGGAAGCACCTCTCCTCTCAGCTCACAGATTTATCCACACAGGGGGAAATAGACAATCTCCACAGGGTTCCCGATTATTTAACAGCATCCAAGTCACCGTCTGGGCACCACCTCCCCAGGGATTGGCTAGGCCCTGCCGAATATTCAGACTGGACATTTGAATCCTCCCATCATGTTTTGTCAGGGGAGAGAGGAGACATATTGTTTGTTCCTAGTAAGTAGGAACAACGATATGTCTCCTCCCCTAGTCAGTCCTATACCCCCATACAGTTAGAAAAGCTAATTAGGGAACACACTTAACCCCTTGATCACCCCTAGTGTTAACCCCTTCCCTGCCAGTGACATTTACACAGTAATCGGTGCATTTTTAGAGCTCTTTGCATTGACAATTTATCGTTGTATAAATGTCAATGGTTCCAAAAATGTGCCAAAAGTGTCCGATGTGTCCGCCGCAAAGTCACAGTCCCGCTAAAAATCGTAGTAAAAAAAAATTATAAAAATGCCATAAATCTATCCCCTATTTTGTAGGCGCAAACCAATCAATATAGGCTTATTGCGATTTTTTTACAAAAATATGTAAAAGAATATATATCGGCCTAAACTAATGAAGAAATTCGTTTTTTTTTAAAAAAATTGGGGGATATTTATTATAGCAAAAAGTAAGAAATATTATTTTTTTTTTCAAAATTGTCACTCTTTTTTGTTTACAGTGCAAAAAATTTAAACCGCAGAGGTTGCAATACCACCAAAAGAAAGGTCTATTTGTGGGAAAAAAAGGACATCAATTTTGTTTGGGTACCATGTCACAAGACCGCGCAATTGTCAGTTAAAGCGATGCAGTGCCGTATCGCAAAAATTGGCCTGGTCATTAAACAGACAAATGTTCCGATCTGTAAGCGGTTAAACTGCTTTAAACTCCTGGTCGCCTGGCGCCTCTCTCCCCTTCCCCTTTTCTGTTTCAATGGTACACAATAAATGGCTTTGATTCATGCCATTCATTGTGTACTATTGTGTTGATCTCTGTGATTGATCACAGTGATAACATGGTACAGGCAAGGCCAATCCCAGCTCATCTGTACCATGTGATTAGCTGTGGCCAATCACAGCTAATCACAATAGTAAACACTGAATTTATAGTTTTCATTCAGAAAAAAATGGTTGCATATAACAGTAAAATTCACTGTTATTAGCGATCATAGTGTGTAAAAAAAACAAAAATCCTGATCATCTACCCCGGAGTAGTACAGTGTTACTATGGTCACTGTATGTAAAAAAAAAAAAAAAACTAATTATAGAAAAAAAAATCATAAAAATAATTTTTTTTTTTTTTTTTAAATTAAAAAAAGTATTTATTTATTTAGATTTTTACATACTGTCTCCAGTCCGTGAGTTATATGATGATGTTGTACTGCAGTGGTGACAGTATGTAATAAAAAAAAAAAAAAAATTCTTTTAGTTTCCTGATTTTCCCCAAAATTTTGAAAAAAATTGCAAATTACAAAAACTCGCCATCCTTCATTATAGATGCCTTGGACTGTCTACTTTCCAAAAAGGGGTCATTTGGGGGGTATTTGTACTGTCCTGACATTTTCGGGCCTCAAGAAATGAGACCATAGTTTGTAGACTGTATAACTTTCCTACTGAGAAAATAAAATACACTGATTTGGGTTATTTTCACCAAAGAAGTGTATATTTTGTCCTAAATTTATGAAGAAATTTATTTGCAAAATGTTATAACAGGAACAAAGGAAAACACTTTTTTTTTCAAAATTTTGGGGCTTTTTTTTATTTACTTTGCAAAAAAGAAAAAAACCCAGCAGTGATTAACCGCTTCACCCCCGGAAGGTTTTACCCCCTTCCTGACCAGAGCACTTTTTGCAATTGGGCACTGCGTCGCTTTAACTGACAATTGCGCGGTCGTGCGACGTTGCACCAAAACAAATTTGACGTCCTTCTTTTCCCCACAAATAGAGCTTTCTTTTGGTGGTATTTTATCACCTCTGTGGTTTTTATTTTTTGCACTATAAACAAAAAAAGACAATTTCGAAAAAAAACTATATTTTTTACTTTTCTCCCCCAAATGTAAAAAAACACATTTTCCAAACAAATTCCAATAAGCGTACCTTGCAAGATCTGAACAAATGAATGGGGTGGGCAACTACACGGCAAGTGAGGTTCAATGTAGAAAAATTTAAAATAATGCATTTGGGTGGCAAAAACATGAATGCAATCTATACACTGGGGGGGGGGGGGGGGCAGAGAACCTCTGGGGGAATCTAGCATGGAAAAGGACCTGGGGGTCCTAGTAGATGATAGGCTCAGCAATGGCATGTAATGCCAAGCTGCTGCTAACAAAGCAAACAGAATATTGGCATTAAAAAGGGGAATTAACTCCAGAGATAAAACAATAATTCTCCCGCTCTACAAGACTCTGGTCCGGCCGCACCTGGAGTATGCTGTCCAGTTCTGGGCACCAGTCCTCAGGAAGGATGTACAAAGCTAATAAAGGGTCTGGAGGATATTAGTTATGAAGAAAGGTTGCGAGCACTGAACTTATTCCCTCTGGAGAAGAGACGCTTGAGAGGGGATATGATTTCAATTCACAATAGGGATAAAACTTTTTCTCGGAAGGGAGTTTAACAAGACACATGGCCACTCATTAAAATTAGAAGAAAAGAGGTTTAACCTTAAACTGTGTAGAGGGTTCTTTACTGTAAGAGCGGCAAGAATGTGGAATTCCCTTCCACAGGTGATGGTCTCATCGGGGGGCATCGGTAGTTTCAAAAAACTATTAGATACACACCTGAATGACCACAACATACAGAGATATACAATGTAATACTGACATATAATCACACACATAGGTTGAACTTGATGGACTTGTGTCTTTTTTCAGCCTCACCTACTAAGTAACTATATATATTGATTGGTTTGCACAAAAAGTTATAGCATCTATAAACTGGGATATTTATTTTTTAATACATTTTTTTTTACTAGTAATGGCAGCGATCAGCGACTTATAGCGGGACTGCGACATTGTGGCAGACAAATCGGACACTGACACTTTTGACACATTTTGGAGACCAGTGACACTAATACAGTGATCAGTGCTAAAAATATTCACTGTCACTGTACTAATGACACTGGCTGGAAAGGAGTTAACATCAGGGGCCATCAAAGGGTTGACTGTGTGCATAGGTTGTGCTTATTCATTGTGTGGGAGGTGAGTTGACTAGGGGAAGGCAAAGATCCCCATTTTCCCGCTTTGAAGGAAGACAGGATCAACACCTTCACTTCTGGCAGAACGACAATCTGCCTTGTTTACATAAGGAGACTGCCATTCTGTCTCTGTACTGTGTAATCTGCAGGTGCCCGACATCGAGTCTGCGGTACCCACCGCTGGGCTCCTGCTTTGTGCGGTAGTGGGTTGCCGGCGGCGCATGCGTGCTCGTCTCAGACCCGGAAGTGTCAGGTCCAGGTCATGTACTAGGTACATGATCTGGCACAAAGCGTCCGCAATGCTGCAGTATAATGTAACAAGATCCTGGGCCTCCTTTAGTCTAATGAGAACCTTCAGAGCAAAGAGCTGCTGACATCCTTCTGTATAGAGTGGGTTGTAAGGCATAGTGGGTGTAATGCAAGATAGATTCATGGGCGCCAGACACTTCTTGAATGCAAAGAGATTTTATTTCTCTTGAACAGTACTGCTGGCTGGTACTGCCAAATGCGCTTCTGGAAGAATGGTCAAACATTCCCATAGACACACTCCTAAACCTTGTGGACGGCCTTCCCAGAAGAGTTGAAGCTGTTATAGCTGCAGAGGGTGGGCCAACTCAATATTGATCCCTATGGACTAAGACTGGGATACCATTAAAGTTCATGTGCGTGTAAAGGCAGGCGTCCCAATACTTTTTGTAATATAGTGTATATAAATCACAAGACTGGCCCTGCAGTCATTTGGTAGAAAAAAAAATATTTAGCTGTCTGCACAGAGTTCCACTTTAATGCAAATGTATCCCCCATACTCAAACCAGAAAAAAAAGTTCTACCTGGAATCAATTATTTGTCAGCTGAAAAATGTTAAAATAATTGACTCAACAGTTGAATTATTTGAATAAAGACATGTTACATTGTTATTACAGCTTTGGTCTCCGCGGAGAGACGGGCATCATTCATCAAAGTCTTCTGAGTAAAAAAAAAAAGAAGTCAACGGTTACCTTTACCTGTCAGAAATCACTTTGTAAGATTGAAAAAATATATATATTTAAGTCTTTTTCTTTTAATAAAAGGGTCTTTTTATTGTGCAAACAATGTCACATTATAGATCTGGCGTGAGATGATTATAAACTTTCAAAAACATTCCCGAAAAATGTTCCGCAACAGCTAGCGAAGGGGTCCTGACTAGGAGCAATTTGTCGTTCTCTTGAAAGGATTTCCCCTTATTTGGACTTTAATTGCTTAATGTTTATTTTATCAGTTTTCGTGAAGAAGTTTGATTTTTGCAGCTTAGCCATTTCTCTTTATTGTTTAGCACGTCGCTGCGAACGGCGGCCAAACAAAAATTTGAAGGCAGGAAACGGCGCGACAAAATGAACGACAGAGGAAATTAGGGCAATCTCGTTCAGGAAAATTGCCGCTAAAATATAAATTGCAATTAAGAAAATGACTAGGAAAATCCCCAATTATCAAGTCAAACACGGAAGACAAGAAAATTCCCTCGGAGTAGCTCAAATCGAGGGAAGTTGGAAAAATCGGGTGCAATCGCCGTCCTGGAATTTGATGGCTGATGTTTATAAGATGTGAAAACGGGTAGGAATTGTTATTTTTTTTTTTCACTTTAGTTTTTTATGACTTTACGCCCTGTTCGTCTCACCCCCTCCCGCATGATTGCTACAATAGCAAATTTACGAAACGCACCAAAAAAAAAAAAAAAAAGTTTAAGTGCTATTAAGTCGTACTCCTGGGAAAGTTTTCGAGGTTCACTGACCGCAGTTAGAGCTAAAGCCCCGTACTACGTAATGGGCTTGGCGAAAAGCAATTTTCTTGATATGTAACAAGCAATGTGATTGCTGTGTCCAGCCGTTCCTATGAATCACTCCTATGGAATCCGCTCTGTTTGAATGTCAGCTTAGGAGAAAAACCGTCAGAGAGCCGCATGTTTGTAAAAAATATTTGAACCATTAAATATAATCATACTGTGATTTACATTAAGCTAAAATAATGTTTTTAGAAAGGGCAAAAAATGAGCCTAGCAAATTATATACGGGTTAGCCTGAGATGAGTGGTGTGTGAGATATAGGGGTCAGTTGTGTAAGATGTTACATGGAAACAGACGGGTGACGACAGAAAAAAGCCAAGTGGTCCATCAAGTCTGCCCTGTTTTTTTTTTTTTTTATATTTTTCTTGTCTGAGTAAATTTGTTACTATTAACTGACTCACTACCTCTGCAGGAGGTCGAGTCAAGCATCAACTACTCTTTCGATAAAAATACTTTTCTAAGATTCGTTTTAGCCGATTCGCCCTATATGCAAGCTGCATAGGGCCCCGCCGCTGTGGGGGGCCCCCCAAGACCCAGCATCCCCCCTGCACCTCTGGCTGGCTGTTTAGTGTGCAGTGGGGAGAGGTGGAAGGCGGTGATCGGCAGCTCTATGGTGCCTGAGTGGGCGGCGGGATCTCCCTGGGGCTTGTAGTGCTCTCAGTGTATACAGTGGAGAGGAGAAGGGAGGTGCCTCTGACCCGGGCAGGTATCAGTTTCATTCTGCTTGAACACTGTTGCTGATGCCCGGGTCAAAGGCCCCTCCCCTCTCCACTGTTTACACTCGGAGATAGAACTTCTAGCCCCAGGGAGATCCCCCTGCCTGTGGACACTATAGAGCTGCCGATCTCCGCCTCCCACCTCCACCAGCCAGGTACAGGTGAACCTCTGCAAGTGGTGGAGTCAGCTGTTTGGGGACCTTGATGTAAGAGGGGGGGGGCTTTCTGGGGACACTAATGTAAGGAAAGGGTCCTCTGGGGACACTGATGTAAGAGGGGGGCCTCTGGGGACACTAATGTAAGAGGGGGGCTCTCTGGGGACACTAATGTAAGAGGGGGGCTCTCTGGGGACACTAATGTAAGGATGGGGCCCTCTGGGGACACTGATGTAAGAGGGGGCCCTCTGGGGACACTGATGTAAGAGGGGGGGCTCTCTGGGGACCCTGGTGTAAGAGAGACTGTGTGGCAATGGCAAATGGTTTACATAGCTCACGGCATCACAGGTCAGGTAGAGGGCCCCTAAGCAGAATTTTGCTTAGGGTCCCAGGGAGGTCAGGATCGGCACTGTTTTAAACTGTCCTCTGGCTTGTTTCCCCGTGTTCTTGATCTTAGCTTCATATTAAAAAAATATTTCCCTTCTGAACCTTATTCACACCCTTCATGTATGTAAAGAATGGTATGGAAAGTAAGCTGTATGGGGAACTCAGAGAACAAGAACTGAACAGGGACTGTGCTTTAAAGTAGAGAGCTCTTTTAAAGCGTATGTAGCACCCTCTATTTGTGTGCTACTAGAGTGAGAGTAGGCAAACTATACTCTGACTAATGCTTAGTCTGTGAGTCTGTAATTGGGTCAGGGTTATTAGCGTTTAGGCCAGCATGACTCATACAGACAGCCCTCTGGTGCCTCCCCCTGGCTCTGGAAAGTTAGAGAACATTCTGGAACTAGTGGGCGGAGGCGAGGAGGGGCTGTTCTGCATATTTAGGGGGCCTTAGCCAACCCCCAGGAGTTGGGCCTGGCAGGGGGCTATGTGAGCCCTTAAACAGAGATAGGTCATGCTGAGAGGGGAGTCAGGTGGAAGATGGAGATGCAGTGCTGAGGCCCTCAAGGGATCCCTGCCGGGGAGGGGTTTTACCTTGGGCCGGGGCTCTGGTGGCTGGCCTGGAAGGATCCTACCACAGGAGAGGTTAGAAGGAGGCTTTCCTGAGAGGCAGCAGAAGCAAGGAAGGACAGTCTGAGTAGATCAGCATGGTGCAGGGACTAACAATGGGAGAGACTGCCACTTGTAGCAGATCTCTCTTGAAGATAGCGGTGTGCTTAAGTCTTCAGCCTTGCCCCAGGAAATCCCCAGAGTGTCAGTTGGGTGGACTGGTGCAGAGTGTCAGTTGGGTAGACTGAGAAGAAAAAGCAGCCTGGTGGGCTAGCATTTCCTGAAGTCGTAAAGCTGGGACGGACCAGTGTCTACAAGGGAGTGGAGGTGCTCCCGGGTGCAGTTCACAAACACATGTGCTACTTTCCTAAAGGACTGAGAGTTCTGTAAGCCTGTAAAGGGCTGTTGCTAAGCTAACAAGAGACTGTCAGTTTCTAAAAAAAGGAGTAAATCAAGCATAGCTGTACAGAGGATCAAGTGAAGCTGTAAATAGGGAGGAAGTTGTCCCTGGTTCTTTTTGTTACTGTCAAGTTGGGCATCCCATGCTTCCTATCCCCATCCAATTATTATCCCCTAATAAAACAACAAAAGCAAAGTTAAAGGACTGTCTTCTGTGTCTGGATGCAAGATGAAAATGCTATGTGGCTGGCTGTACAGCAGTGGAGAACCCTGACATTTGCAACTCCTACTGGGGTAGTGCTACAAGTATTTAAACCAAAGAACAAAAAATGAATAAATTGCTGTGTACTAGTCCTTAGATGTGGTGGCTGCATTGGATTTCCTTTTTCAGGCCATTTTTTCATTGGATGGTCCTGCCAGTAACGCACCCGTCCTAGGGTGACAATGGTGACCCATTACTGTACTGTATATATGAAAGAGCAACATTCTCACTCAAGGACAACACAAGACTCTTCTCCGTAATTTAGAGAGGATGAGTTATTTTTGTGTCACTTTCAAGAGTAATTAACCCCCAGAGATATGGTGCATCACTTATCTTCAGGGCAGTCAAAGATCTGCCTACTGAACATCCAACTCTTGTCTACATTCAACATTCAAACCACTGATGGGAGCTCATAGCGCAGTGCCTAACACAGTGGCTTAGTCGTAATCACCACTGGAGCTCCAAAGTCGAGATCCAAATTCAGCAGAGGCATGAGCATTGTCACCCACCCAACGTCATCACCTCCTTGTGAACTCTGGTAAGAATCCAGTCTGGCAGGGCTTGATTACTTCTGATCCCTTCTCCCTTCACTGATGTCTGCCCTCACATTGTACCTCTTGGGTTTCTTCATCAAAAAAATATTCCAATGAACTAAACCAGCCTTTCTCAACCTTTTCGACATGGAGGCATCCTTAAAAAAAAACTTTACAGTCTAAGACCCATTCCAATAATTACTATATCCATGTCCCAGGGTACTTTACCATGGTGGTCACCTTTGAAGAATGCTCTTTACATTTTGGTCATTGTGAAGAATCCTCCCTCCTTACAGATAGCTAAAAAGATAATTGGTTTTAGTTGTAAGTTAGCTGAAAATCACAAATTGCTCATTAGTCAAGGAAGCCCTAGCACTCTCTGGAGGAACCCTAGTTGAGAAAGGCTCAAATATACAATTGTCCAGATATGGTTTCTGCTCTTTCAAAAAGTGCACTCTTTACTTGAACCTTTTAAACACCTGAAACTCCAACCTCAGCAGAGGCAACTGTTAATTCACAGTTACTTCAAAGGTTCAACACTTTATATCTGGTTACACTAGCGTAGCTTTAAAGCAGTGACCCAGGTTCCCACAGTTCCACTATTTGTCATTATTTTCCCAATGAGGGGCTATAAAGCAGCTTCCTCTCCGGCTCCATTAGGAGTTGCCCCAACACTTCCCCGAAGGAGAGCACACACCCCAGCGATTTACTGTGTTCTTACCTGCTCTGATGTTCGGCTACATCAAAGAGGCTGGAAACTCCACCCACCACTGCTTGTACACTACTGTATGAACAAGTAAGAGGGGCACTTAAAGGCTGGCAAGCAACATTTGGTTGGGACTCCAAATTAAAGAGACTAACACCCTTTTACATGTAGTCTACAGAGATTTCTAGAACAAAGCTAACTAAGGGTTCAGCACCAGCACAGAGCCTGGAAACTTATCAGCTGACAAGTAGTGATGCACTTGGGTTTGGACCGAACCAAAAGAAATTAGCTGTCATTGCTGGGCCAATGAGCTGCAGTTGGGAGATTCCCCACCCCAAAGCTTATACACATATAGGCAGGGATGCTTGTGACATCTTTGACCTAGTATGGGTACATGGCCACATTACCGTAGGTTAATACTCCTTCCCTTTTCCTCCAGATTACACAATCTGCATAGAGTGCTTCACCAAAGACTTTGGGCCCTAACACCTGCCATCAATAAACAAGTGACCATTAGTCAATCGGATTACAGGGGGACTGTAACTTTTTTAGGCCTACATGCATTTCCTATCATTTATAAAGCTTTACTAGGTCAGGGATTTAGAAGCCAGAACTCTGCCCCTTGACCCAAGTTGTTGGGTTGCTCTGTTCTTGAATATGTTGTTAAGTTGATTGCAATTTTTGTTACTGGTGCATGCTGTTAAAATTGCTATTGCTTATTGATACTGCTTTTGATCATGGCCCAAATAAATAACCTTCATTCAGCCTCAAGGTGTGTTTGATAGTTTGGTACTGTTTAGGGTCTTAGCAGCACATCCAGCTGCTTCTTCAGAGGAGGCACTACATTACTATCTATGATGACAGTTTACAGAAGATGTCCCCAATAGTTACAGAGACAACAGTAAAAACCTGAGAGATGTTCTAACCCTTTGCCATGCTTTCCAGAACTAGGTTTTGGATGGAGTTGGGTTTAAAGCATGGCTATGAAATATTCTACCCCTTCATCCTGGCCATCCTACCATACTCTACACCAGTGATTCTCAACCAGGGTTCTGTGGAACCCTAGGGTTCCTCCAGAGGTTGCTAAGGGTTCCTTCAGCATTGGGCAATTTCTGCCTCTCAGATAAGTTCCCACTGACACCATTTATCTTTTTAACTCTCTGTAAGGGGGTAATTCTTCCCAATGACCACAAGTGTAATGCTGCGTACACATGGCCTGACTTTCCGGTAGAAAAAGTCTGATGGGAGGTTTTCATTGGACATTCCAACCGTGTGTATGCCCCATTGGACTTTTTTTGCCGGCATTTCCGACGGACTTAGATATAGAACATGTTCTAAATCTTTCAGTCGGAAATGCCGACGGAGTTTAGTCCATCGGCAAGTTCCGCCGTGTGTACGCAGCATTAAGGACCATTCTTCCCACTGACCATCACACTAATGTATCATGAGTTGTAGATTTCTAATTTTTAGCAGGGGTTTCCTGAGACCAGAGAACTATTTCAAGGGTTCCTCTGTGTTGAAAAGGTTGAGAAAAGCCAGTCTACACATAGGTTGTACAGAGACCATACCTACCTATTTGATGCAAGAAGAACAAAAAGTTCCATGCTTCATGGAACGTGAGGCAAGAAGACTTGTGTAATTTGCATGAAAAATGAACTGTAACAAGTAAACAGATATATTTTCCTCTTCATAGTACAAACCCCCCAAATAAAACCAAACATGCACTCTCTAACAGCAGTTTCCCTTTAACTGTAAGCGTTAGAAGATGCAGAATGATTAAAAAAAAAGTAAAACAATACACAAATGCTAAAAAAAAAAGGCATCGTAAAAGTGCAAATAAATATATTCCAGTAATAAATCTGTGTTGAGCTAATAGGTGAATACTTGAATAAACATATATAGTCCCCTGGTGATTAATATTTACAACATTCGAGCTGTTTGAGATTTGCAGCACAACCGATTTTTACAGTCAATTTCCTTTTGTATATATTCACCCCCCCCCCCCTTCCCTTCCCAACATAACCGCATTAATTAAATTGAATATGTGCCGAGCGCACAAGACGCCATTCCCGTTCTGGTGGTCTGAAGGTTCTGTGTTAGAACACCGTGACTTAGTGTGAGAACTCGCTGACGATCGCGTAGGTCAGCACAAATTTGTTTCCCCCCTATAGGTTTAAAACATTAAAATGCAGCCAACGAAGCACAATATTTTCTTTCCGGTAGGAGTCAAAGGTGACGGTTTTGACTGGATACCTCATTCTATTTACCGGGACGGTAGTCATGAGGTTTCTTTGATTTTTCAAGATTTAAGAAAAAATACATATATCTATCTATCCTTTATATTTTTCTGGCCTTCTTGAACCCCCAAGCTGACCATACATATTACAATTATTACATCAAACCGGCGGCTCTCCAGCTGTTGCAGAACTACAAGTCCCATCATGCCTCTGCCTATGGGAGTCATGCTTGTAATTGGCAGCCTTGCAATGCCTCATGGGAATTGTAGTACTGCAACAGCTGGAGGGCCGTCAGTTTGAGACCTCTAAACGATCTATCTATCTATCTATCTATCTATCTATCTATCTATCTATCTATCTATCTATCTATCTATCTATCTATCTATCTACTGTATCTATCTCGCTATCCTATAGTGGGTTCAAATGATAGCATATGAGAACACAGGAGGAATTTTCCTTGCCTTCCATATCTACATACACTATATTACCAAACATATTGGGATGCCTACCTTTACACAGTGTTGGTCATCTTACTTTAAAAAAGTAATTAGTTACATTACAAATTACTTCTCCCAAAAAAGTAATTGAGTTAGTAACTCAGTTACTACATTGGAAAAGTAATTAGTTACTCAGCAAAGTAACTGACTTTTTTTTTTAATATTCTTAGGGGCGGGTCTAGTATTACTGTAAGCAAGGGGCGCGTTCCCCCCTGCACGTCTATTTCCCCCCCAACACATATATCTGTTCCCCCTCTGTACCCCACTACACGTCTGCACCCCCACACACATATATCTGTTCCCCCTCTGTACCCCACTACACGTCTGTCCCCCCCCCACACATATATCTGTTCCCCCCCTGTACATCTGTCCCCCCAAACTCACGGATCGGATCATTTCTCGGATCAGCAAATAATAATTGAATTTGAAAAAACATTTTTTTCCCACTGTAATATCCACGTCATCTCCCCAACTGTAATATTGTCTGGGTATCGCCGAGTATGGCTGGGTATTGCCGAGTATGGCTGGGTATTACCGCGTATTGCAGAGTGTGGCGGGGTATGGCCAGGTGTTGCAGGGTATGGCAGGGTGTTGCAGAGTATTGCGCAGTATTGGCAGGGTGTTGCAGAGTATTGCGCAGTATTGGCAGGGTGTTGCAGAGTATTGCACAGTATTGGCAGGGTGTTGCAGAGTATTGCACAGTATTGGCAGGGTGTTGCAGAGTATTGCGCAGTATTGGCAGGGTGTTGCAGAGTATTGCGCAGTATTGGCAGGGTGTTGCAGAGTATTGCGCAGTATTGGCAGGGTGTTGCAGAGTATTGCGCAGTATTGGCACTGGCAGGGTGTTGCAGAGTATTGCGCAGTATTGGCAGGGTGTTGCAGAGTATTGTGCAGTATTGGCAGGGTGTTGCAGAGTATTGCGCAGTATTGGCAGGGTGTTGCAGAGTATTGCGCAGTAGTGGCACTGGCAGGGTGTTGCAGAGTATTGCGCAGTATTGGCAGGGTGTTGCAGAGTATTGCGCAGTATTGGCAGGGTGTTGCAGAGTATTGCGCAGTATTGGCAGGGTGTTGCAGAGTATTGCGCGGTTTTGGCAGGGTGTTGCAGAGTATTGGCAGGGTGTTGCAGAGTATTGCGCAGTATTGGCAGGGTGTTGCAGAGTATTGCGCAGTATTGGCAGGGTGTTGCAGAGTATTGACAGGGTGTTGCAGAGTATTGCGCAGTATTGGCAGGGTGTTGCAGAGTATTGCGCAGTATTGGCAGGGTGTTGCAGAGTATTGCGCAGTATTGGCAGGGTGTTGCAGAGTATTGCGCTGTATTGGCAGGGTGTTGCAGAGTATTGCACAGTATTGGCAGGGTGTTGCAGAGTATTGCGCAGTATTGGCAGGGTGTTGCAGAGTATTGCGCAGTATTGGCAGGGGTGTTGCAGAGTATTGCGCAGTATTGGCAGGGTGTTGCAGAGTATTGCGCAGTATTGGCACTGGCAGGGTGTTGCAGAGTATTGCGCAGTATTGGCAGGGTGTTGCAGAGTATTGTGCAGTATTGGCAGGGTGTTGCAGAGTATTGCGCAGTATTGGCAGGGTGTTGCAGAGTATTGCGCAGTAGTGGCACTGGCAGGGTGTTGCAGAGTATTGCGCAGTATTGGCAGGGTGTTGCAGAGTATTGCGCAGTATTGGCAGGGTGTTGCAGAGTATTGCGCGGTTTTGGCAGGGTGTTGCAGAGTATTGGCAGGGTGTTGCAGAGTATTGCGCAGTATTGTCAGGGTGTTGCAGAGTATTGCGCAGTATTGGCAGGGTGTTGCAGAGTATTGACAGGGTGTTGCAGAGTATTGCGCAGTATTGGCGGGGTGTTGCAGAGTATTGCGCTGTATTGGCAGGGTGTTGCAGAGTATTGCGCAGTATTGGCAGGTCTATTTCCCCCCCAACACATATATCTGTTCCCCCTCTGTACCCCACTACACGTCTGCCCCCCCCACACACATATATCTGTTCCCCCTCTGTACCCCACTACACGTCTGTCCCCCCCCCCACACATATATCTGTTCCCCCCCTGTACATCTGTCCCCCCCAAACTCACGGATCGGATCATTTCTCGGATCAGCAAATAATAATTGAATTTGAAAAAACGTTTGAAAATTCCACCACCATAAAGCCCCCACTGTAATATCCACGTCATCTCCCCAACTGTAATATTGTCTGGGTATCGCCGAGTATGGCTGGGTATTGCCGAGTATGGCTGGGTATTACCGCGTATTGCAGAGTGTGGCGGGGTATGGCCAGGTGTTGCAGGGTATGGCAGGGTGTTGCAGAGTATTGCGCAGTATTGGCAGGGTGTTGCAGAGTATTGCGCAGTATTGGTAGGGTGTTGCAGAGTATTGCACAGTATTGGCAGGGTGTTGCAGAGTATTGCACAGTATTGGCAGGGTGTTGCAGAGTATTGCGCAGTATTGGCAGGGTGTTGCAGAGTATTGCGCAGTATTGGCAGGGTGTTGCAGAGTATTGCGCAGTATTGGCAGGGTGTTGCAGAGTATTGCGCAGTATTGGCACTGGCAGGGTGTTGCAGAGTATTGCGCAGTATTGGCAGGGTGTTGCAGAGTATTGTGCAGTATTGGCAGGGTGTTGCAGAGTATTGCGCAGTATTGGCAGGGTGTTGCAGAGTATTGCGCAGTAGTGGCACTGGCAGGGTGTTGCAGAGTATTGCGCAGTATTGGCAGGGTGTTGCAGAGTATTGCGCAGTATTGGCAGGGTGTTGCAGAGTATTGCGCGGTTTTGGCAGGGTGTTGCAGAGTATTGGCAGGGTGTTGCAGAGTATTGCGCAGTATTGGCAGGGTGTTGCAGAGTATTGCGCAGTATTGGCAGGGTGTTGCAGAGTATTGACAGGGTGTTGCAGAGTATTGCGCAGTATTGGCAGGGTGTTGCAGAGTATTGCGCAGTATTGGCAGGGTGTTGCAGAGTATTGCGCTGTATTGGCAGGGTGTTGCAGAGTATTGCACAGTATTGGCAGGGTGTTGCAGAGTATTGCGCAGTATTGGCAGGGTGTTGCAGAGTATTGCGCAGTATTGGCAGGGTGTTGCAGAGTATTGCGCAGTATTGGCAGGGTGTTGCAGAGTATTGCGCAGTATTGGCACTGGCAGGGTGTTGCAGAGTATTGCGCAGTATTGGCAGGGTGTTGCAGAGTATTGTGCAGTATTGGCAGGGTGTTGCAGAGTATTGCGCAGTATTGGCAGGGTGTTGCAGAGTATTGCGCAGTAGTGGCACTGGCAGGGTGTTGCAGAGTATTGCGCAGTATTGGCAGGGTGTTGCAGAGTATTGCGCAGTATTGGCAGGGTGTTGCAGAGTATTGCGCGGTTTTGGCAGGGTGTTGCAGAGTATTGGCAGGGTGTTGCAGAGTATTGCGCAGTATTGGCAGGGTGTTGCAGAGTATTGCGCAGTATTGGCAGGGTGTTGCAGAGTATTGACAGGGTGTTGCAGAGTATTGCGCAGTATTGGCAGGGTGTTGCAGAGTATTGCGCTGTATTGGCAGGGTGTTGCAGAGTATTGCGCAGTATTGGCAGGGTGTTGCAGAGTATTGCGCAGTATTGGCAGGGTGTTGCAGAGTATTGCGCAGTATTAGCAGGGTGTTGCAGAGTAGTGGCAGGGTATGGAGGGATGGCTGCTGCCATCCGATCTCTCCCCTCCACTGTACAGATCTGTACACAGAGGGGAGACCAGCGTCATCGTGACGCCGGTTTGTTTACAAAGTGATCGCTCCGTCATTTGACGGAGCAATCACATTGTAAACGGCCGACGGGTGCACCAAGATGGCCGCCGCTCCGGAGCTAGGCCGGAGCGGCGGCCATCTTGGTGCACCCGTCGGCCGCCGCTCTGGAGCTAGGCCGAAGCCGCGGCCTTTCCTAAGGCCGAGGCCGCGGACGGCTCCGCGATCGCGGCGGGTAATTGCGGTAACGCCGCCCCAGTAATGGGAACGGCGTTACCGCGAGGGGAAGAGTAATCAGTTAGATTACTCGTTACCCTCTAAAGTAACGGCGCTACGTAACGCCGTTTACTTTAACGGCGTTAGTGCCATCACTGCCTTTACATGCATATGAACTTTAATGGCATCCCAGTCTTAGTCCGTAGGCTCCAATATTGAGTTGGTCCACCCTTTGCAGTTATAACAGCTTCAACTCTTCTAGTAAGGCTGTCCACAAGGTTTAGGAGTGTGTCTATGGGAATGTTTGACCATTCTTGCAGAAGCGTATTTGTAAGGTCGGGTGTTGATGTGGACGAGAAGGCCTGGCTCGCAGTCTCCACTCTAATTCATCCCAAAGGTGTTCTATCAGGTTGAGGTCGGGACTCTGTGCAGGCCAGTCAAGTTCCTCCACCCCAAACTCACTCAACCGTGTATTTATGGAGCTTGCTTTGTGTACTGGTGTGCAGTCATTTTGGAACAGGAAGGCGCCATCCTCAAACTGTTCCCACAAAGTTGAGAGCATGAAATTGTCCAAAATGTCTTGGTATGCTGACGCCTTAAGATTTCCCTTCACTGGAACTAAGGGCCAAGCCCAACCCCTGAAAAACAATCCCACACTATAATCCCCCCTCCACCAAATGATTTAAACCAGTACCAAGCAAGGTCCATGAAGACATGGATGAGCCAGTTTGGGGTGGAGAAACTTGACTGGCCTTCACAGAGTCCTGACCTCAACCTGATGGAACACCTTTGGGATGAATTAGAGCACAGACTGCGAGCCAGGCCTTGTCCAACATCAGTGCCTGACCTCACGAATGCGCTTCTGGAAGAATGGTCAAACATTCCCATAGACACTCCTAAACCTTGTGGACAGCCTTCCCAGAAGAGTTGAAGCTGTTATAGCTGCAAAGGGTGACCCAAATCAATATTGAACCCTACAGACTAATGCCCCATACACACGGTCGGAAATTCCGACCACAAAATCCGTCAGATTTTTTCCGACGGATTTTGTCCGACACTGGTGTTGCATACACACGGTCGGACAAAGTTGTCGGAAAATCCGATCATCCTGAACGTGGTGACGTTCGTTGCGTACGACGGGACTACGTAGAGGCTAGTAGCCAATAGCTTTGGACTTGTAATGTGATCTGAGCATGCGTGGCACTTTGTCCGTCGGAATTCGCTACACACCATCGGAAAAAGTCCGATAGGACTTTGTTGTCGGAAAATTTGAGAGCAGGAGATAAAACTTTGTCCGTCGGAAAATCCGACGGAAAAAGTCCGATGGAGCCTACACACGGTCGGAATTTCTGACAACATTGTCCGATAGGACATTTTCCGTCGGAAAATCCGACCGTGTGTATGGGGCATTAGACTGGATGCCATTAAAGTTCATGTGCGTGTAAAGGCAAGTGTCCCAATACTTTTGTCAGTAAAGTGCATATTTCTATCTATCAATGCATTTATCTATCATGGATGCAAAACGTACTCGCTCATATGAGAAATCATACAAGAGCATGTTACAACCTGCACAGAATCTTCTTTAGATCAGCCAACAACTACAGTATGTGTGACAAGATTCTGCTTGGTTACGCTGGCCATAGATTTCTCTTTTTTTTTTTTTTAGTTCAGCCAGAGGGCTGAATGAACAAAATGAATGGATTCCCTTATCCACACAAGCGAGGTAGATAAAGAAATCTCCCCCACTGGGACTATGTATTCTGACAGGGGGACTTTCCTCCTTGATGGCAAGTGTAATTCCTACTCCACCCAGCAGGTGGCACTGTGCCACCTTGGGGATGGAGTGGAGTCCTATGGGGAATAACATTCCCCTACAGCCTCTGTAGGTGTCACTAGGGAGAGCAGCAGTTCAATTGGATGCTGCCACTCCTCAGTAATCTTCTGTGGCCATCTTGAGGGCAGTGCTAATAAACAGCAGCACCCCATGCATTTGCGTGGTTAGTGTAGGAAGAGGGACCTTGTCTGGCAGGCTCAGAGAACTAGTCAGGGAAAGGTTTCTGTGTGAGGAGGGACAGAGTAGGGAACACTGCTGTGTTCTGTAGTCGGCACAGATCTCCATCCACTGTGCCCGAGGATACACTGCTTTCAGGGCCAAAACTAGGGGGGGCAAGGGGGGGGGGAACACGCCGGGGTGATGCATCTAGGGGGCGCCGCCAGGGGCTTCCATCACCCCCACCTGCACTGGGTGTCACTGCCACCCGCTGCATAGTTTGCCAAACACCGGAGAACTAAATTGGAGGGAGACTGCACAGGCACACTAGCGATGAATCACTCTGCTCCTCCTGCCCGCCAGCACTATAGAAAGGCATTCAAGAGTGACGCTTCAGCATGGGAGAGCCTTCATGGAACTGGAAGGCATTTATTAGGACAAGTGGAGGTGTTTGTATGCAGAAAGCCCTAAACTAGGAAGTTATGGTTGATATGGCAAAGGATTGGGGGGCCTGGGGTGGGTGAAGAGGAGGCCATGGACTGGGGGGGTGCAGAGGAGTCCCTGTCCTGGGGGAGTGCCAAGGAGGCCCTGGACTGGGGGTGCATTGGAGGCCCTGGGCTGAAAGGGAGGGTGCAGAGGATGCCCTGGACTGGGGGGGTTCAGAGGAGGCTTGGTACTGGGGGGTGCAGTGGGGGCCTTGGGCTGATGGGGGTGTGGAGGAGACACTGGGCTGGGGGGTGCAGAGGAGGCCCTGGACTGAGGGGGATTCAGAGGAGACCCTGGACTTGGGAGGTGCAGAGGGGGCCGAGGGCCAGGGGGGTGCAGAGGAGGCCCTGGGCTGGGGGGGTGCAGAGGAAGCCCTGGACTGGGAGGGTGCAGCAGTGGCCCTGGACTGGGGAGGTGCTTGACTGGGGGGGTGCAGAGGAGCCCCTGGACTAGAAAAGGGTTGGTGTGGCAAAGAACCTGGATTAGGAGAGGAGGCCTTGGACTAGGAGGAGACTACGCAGGAGGCCCTGGACTGGAAGGTGCAGAGGGGGCCCTGGACTAGCAGGAGAGTGCAGAGGAGGCCTTGAACTAGGGGATGCAGAGGAGGCCCTGGACTAGGAGGGGAGTACACAGGAGGCCCTGGACTGGGGGGTTGCATAGGAGGTCCTTAAATGGGTGATGCAGAGGAGGCCCTAGACTAGGAGGGGAGTACAACCAAGGCCCTAGACTGGGGGGGGGGGGTGTTCAGAGGAGGCCCTAGACTTGAAAAGTTGGGTTGGTGTGGAAAAGGACCTGGATTTTGAGGGTAGGGTGCAGAGGAGACTCTGAACTTGTAGGGGGGGGGCTGTAGAGGAGGCCTTGAACTAGGAGGGGAGTGCAGAGGAAAGCCCTGGACTAGGGTGCAGAAGAGGCCCTTGACTAGAAAATGGTGGTTGGTGTGGCAAAGGCCCCTGGATGGGGGGTACCAGGGAGATACGGAACTAGGTGAGGGGATGCCTGGAGGTCCCAGATTAGGAGAAGGGGTGTCTGGAGGCCCTGGACTATGGGAAGGGGATAGTGGAAGCCCTCTTGACTAGGAAAGAGGGTACCTGAAGGACCTGCCAGCTTCAGGGAGAAAGAGCAACTCTGCTCAGAGTTGGTGACCCATATATCGAGGATATGGGACCTTTTTGTCATTAGCATTAGCTATTTGATTACTTAACGGGGTGTCTATCTGTTTAAGGGAAGTGGAACCTGCCTGGATAGAAAGAGCGTGGCGAAGCTGGAAGTACTGAAAATAGCTTGAATGGGGGATACCAAACTGATCCTGTATATCTTTAAAGGATTTAAGATGATCATTAGAGTATAATTGATTGATAAAAAATATACCATGATTATACCAGCCAGTAAATCCCTGCAGCTTTCCAGGCTCCCCCAGCCTCTCCTGCTCCCAGATTGGATCAAATCTATAAATACCGACCCGTAATCTTGCGCATTTCATCCCAAACCCTAGCCATCATAAGTAGAGTAGGGTATTGACATCCAGTCCTAAACCCATCTGCCTCCAATCGGGCTAATAAGTGATATTTGTTAGAGCTGGACAACAGCATCGCCTGAATGAGATCGTGAGTGTCCACAGTTCCCCAGCCTGAAAATTGTTGCAGTTGGGATGCTAAGAAATAGAGTCTAGCCGAGGGGACAGCCAATCCGCCACTATCTTTAGGCAGCTGCAAAATGGGTAGACGAATTCTGGGTTGCTTCCCCTTCCAAATCAGAATGCGGAAGAGGGAGTCTATCTTTTTGAACCATTGCTGCAAACCCATATAAGGGAGTTGTGGAAGTCATACAACAATTGGGGAGCCCAAATCATTTTAGTTAGATTCGCCCTACTCACTACTCATGCCTTGCTTTTAGATTTAAATTGATCCAGTAGAGGTTGCAAATTATATTTCAAATAATTTCTGACATTAGGATAAACCCAGACCACCAGATACTTAAAACTAGGGACAACTTTTCTTTGCCTTACATAAGATGGGAGATCCACCTGCTGAATATCTATTGGGAGGAGCATGGACTTGTCCCAATTAATCGTGAATCCTGAGAAAGGTCCAAAGGTAGTATTAAGGGACATGAGGGAGGAGAGGGAATTCACCTAAAAATCATAATGCGTCATCCGCATATAAGGCCAGTTTATCTTCTATTAATCCTTGTTTGAATCCTACAATGGTACTGGATTGGAAAATTGCCGCCGCTAATGGCTCAACCGCTAGGGCAAATAATAGTGGGGCTAATGGGCACCCCTGTCGTGTTCCTCTGTGAAGACAAAAAGGCTCAGACTGGGAGCCATTAATCAGCATAGAGGACTGAGGGCAAGAGTAAAGTAGCTGAACCCATCTAACAAATCTGGTTCCTAGACCAAAACACTTCAATACCTCCCACAAATACGGCCATGCCACGCTGTTGAGCGCTTTAGCAGTGTCCAGCAACAGAATGACCCTGCTACCCGTGCTGTCGGAAGGAATTTGTTGGTTAAGAAATAATCTGCGGATGTTAACAGACGTTGATCTGGTAGGTATAAAACCCGACTGATCGGGATGCACCAGCCGTTGCATCCCCTTACTGAGTCTATTGGCTAGTACCTTTGCAAGGATTTTGACATCCGAGTTCAGTAAGGAGATGGGGCAGTGCAACTCAGGATATGAAAAGTCTTTGCCTGGTTTCGGAGGCACCATTATGCCTGCCATATTCATTGAGTCAGGGAGGGAATTAGATTCATAGGCTAAGTTCAGAAAGAAACTCCAACAGCTCTGGTAGGGGAATATCTCCATATTGCTTGTAAATCTCTGAAGGGAGACCATCTACCCCTGGGGCTTTATTATTAGGAGCTTCTGCCACAGTCTTACTCAGCTCTTCTATCGTAATGGGAGAGGGGAGGGTTTCAAGAAGTCATGTACAGGTAATTGCTGCAATGCATACTGTACTTTACTATCATACAGATTACTATAAAAATCTTGAAACGCCCCTAAGATTTCCCCTGGGTTCTGAGTATTAGCTGAGTATTGAAATCATGCTTTTGAAGCTTCTTGGATACAGCAAACGGCTTTATCTTTATGGAGAAATATTTTACATGTCTTACAGCATGGAGGAATATGAACAGGAAGAGAACACAAACAAGTGCACTGAGCATAGACGTACATCCTGTAACTACATTACCATATAATAAAACTCTATAACACTGATGGCAGCACTGATTGGGCAGGTACTGACAGGTATTAATGCTGGGCACTGATTGGCACTGTGGTGGGCACTGATTGGCACTGTGATGGGCACTGATTGGTACTGTGGTGGGCACTGGCAGACTTTATTATTGGGGCACTGCTGGGCACTGATTGGCAGCTGATTGGCACATCTGATGGGGCTGTGCTGATAATCAATGTGCTGATTATCAGCACAGACTCCCCCACTCTGACAGGCAGAGCCGCCGATCGTCTCTCCCTGTCAGCGCGAACCGAGGAATGCCATTTACCGGTACTTCCTGGTTCTCGCAATGATCAGCTGTGATTTAGCACCATCCATCTTTCCCTCAACTCTGACCAGTTTCCCAATCCCGACTGCTGAAAAACATCCCCCAGATGGTGTTCTTTGGGTGATGTGATGTGTTGGTATTGCGCCAGACATAGCATTTTCTTTGATGGCCAAAAAGTAAAATTTTTGTCTCATCAGACCAGAGCACCTTCCTCCATACATTTTGGGAGTCTCCCACATGCCTTTTCGCAAATTCAAAATGTGCTATTTTGTTTTTTTCTAAAAAGTAATGGCTTTCTTCTGGCCACTGCCATAAAGCCCAACTCTATGGAGCATACAGCTTATTGTCGTATTGACTATGTATTGACTATGTACAGATACTCCAGTCTCTGCTGTGGAACTCTGTAGCCCCTCCAGGGTTACCTTAGGTCTCTGTGCTGCCTCTCTGATTAATGCCCTCCTTGCCCGGTCCGTGAGTTTTGGTGTGCGGCTGTCTCTTGGCAGGTTTACTGTTGTGCCATGTTCTTTCCATTTGGTTATGATAGATTTGATGGAGCTCCTAGGGATCACCAAAGATATAGATATTTTTTTTATAACCTAACCCTGACTTGTACTTCTCAACAACATTGTCCCTTACTTGTTTGGAGAGTTCCTTGGTCTTTATGGCAGTGTTTGGTTAGTGGTGCCTCTTGCTTAGGTGTTGCAGCCTGTGGGGCCTTTCAAATAGGTGTGTATATGTAATGACAGATCATGTGACACTTATGCCGCGTACACACGAAGGGACTTTTCCCGGCGGACCTAGTCCAGCGGACAATCCGCCGGACTTTCCAGCTGGCTTCGCCGGACTTTCCGAGCGTGTGGACTTGCCCACACACGCCCGGACTTCTCCGGCGGACAATCCGCTGGACAAAGTCCGCAGGACTTTTGAAAATGAACGGACTTGCCCACACACGGAGCAGTCCGTTCATTTCGAACGTAACTTCAGGTACGTAGCTAGCGTAGGCAGTAAATGCCGGCGCGCTAGCTCCGTCACCTGGCTTGGATTTAAAGGGAATCCCCACGCCGAAAAACGGCGTGGGGGTCCCCCCCAAATCCACCTCAGACCCTTATCTGAGCACGCAGCCCGGCAGGCCAGGAAAGGGGTGGGGACGAACGAGCGCCCCCCCCCCTGAGCCGTACCAGGCCGCGTGCCCTCAACATGGGGGGTGCCCTGGGGAAAGGGGGCCGTGCGGCCCCCCCCCCCCACCCCAAAGCACCTTGTCCCCATGTTGATGAGGACAAGGGCCTCTTCCCGACAACCCTGGCCGTTGGTTGTCGGGGTCTGCGGGCGGGGGCTTATCGGAATCTGGGAGCCCCCTTTTATAAGGGGGCCCTCAGATCCCGGCCCCCCACCCTATGTGAATGAGTATGGGGTACGATGTACCCCTACCCATTCACCTAAGGTGTAAAATGTAAAGTAAAAAAACACACACACTTCTGAAAAAATATTTTATTGCACTGCTCCGGGGGTCTTCTTCCGTCTTGGGGGTCTTCTCGCCGGACTCCTCCGCCATTTACCAAGCTCTTTTACCGAGCGGAGAAGTCCGGCTACCTTCTTCGTCGTCGCCGCCATCGTCTGGGGGTCTCGATCCGCCTTCGGGGGTCTTCCGGGGTCTCTTCTGTTCTTGCCGCTGTCGTCGCTTTCTGCGCCGCCGGGCTGCGTGCTCGGATAAGGGTCTGAGATGGATTTGGGGGGAACCCCCACGCCGTTTTTCGGCGTGGGGAGTCCCTTTAAATCCATGCCAGGTGACGGAGCTAGCGCGGCGGCATTTACTGCCTACGCTAGCTACGTAACCTGAAGTCACGTGCTAAATGAACGGACTTGCCGATGAGCGGCAAGTCCGTTCATTTAAAAAGTCCGGCGGACTAGCCTACTAACGGCGGGATTGTCCGCCGGACTGCCAAGTCCAGCGGATAATTTTAAAACCAAACTTAAAACTTTGGTCCGCCGGACTTTGGCGCCAAAAAGTCCGCCGACGCCCACACACGAGGGGATTGTCCGCTGGACTTGAGTCCAGAGGATAATCCCGCGGGATTGTCCCTTCGTGTGTACGCGGCATTAGATTGCACACAGGTGGACATCATTTCACTAATTATGTGACTTCTGAAGGAAATTGGTTGCACCAGAGCTTTTTATGGGCTTCATAACAAAGGGGTTGAATACATACGCACATGACAATTATAATTTTTTTATTTCTGAAAAATAGTTTTATGTATATATTTTTTCTAATTTTACTTCACCAACTTAGACTATTGTGTTCTGATCCATCACATATAATTCAGATTAAAAAAACATTGAACTAAAGGCTGTAATGTAACAAAATAGGTAAAAAGCCAAGGGGGTGAATACTTTTGCAAGGCACTGTAGATATAATGCATACAGTATTGTTCACAGTACTTTACATTACATGCTGTTGTCGTTCCAATACTGAGTGGCTGCACCTGAAGCTGTAATAATAGAGGCAATATGATTTGTAGGAGATTGGGAGCTGGCTATTACCACTAGTAAGTGACCAGTATTTTCGCCAGCAAAATAGCGACAACGGGTAAAGAACTGCTTACTTTCTGCCTTTTTATCACGTACCTTACAGCGGAGTCCGGATGCTGGGGATGGCCTCGTGCACGGTTCCGGTCCCAACACCCCTGGTGGTGGGAACAGGGAGTGCTGGGGCACGAAAGGGTGCAAGTGCCTGCGGCTGGTAGACTGGTGCTTGGAAGTACCGGTTCCTCTGGAGAGCTGGTGTATACGTTGGAAACCAAGGCTGTACTCAGTAAAGGCCGAACAGGTGGATGTAGGCACTGCGAGATCAAGACGGGAAACAGGTCGGCAACTGGCTGGCAAACAAGGTACAAAGCGGAAGGCAAGTTCGTGGTCAAAAGCAGGCAAAAGGTTGGCAACTGGCTGGCAAACAAGGTACAAAGCGGAAGGCAAGTTCGTGGTCAAAAGCAGGCAATAGGTTGGCAACAGGCAGGTGATGAGGTACCAAATTAGAGAGCAGAGACGTAGTCCAGGAATCCAAGCCGAGGTCAAACCAAAGGGAACAGTCAATAAGCAGGGTCAATCCAGGAAGGGTAACAGGAAAACCAGGTGAATCAGGAACAAGGTAGCAGGAACTTCAGGCAGGTATTCAGGAGATAAGACTGAAGACGATCCAGCACTGACACCATGTGAAGGCCCTGTTTATATAGGGCGCCTTGTGCTGGGATTGGTGGAGGTGAGGGTCTGTGCGTGATTGCGCACACACGTTCGTGCTGACGTGTGAGTGCGTGCCCTCGTTCGTATTGGCAAACGAGGGCGCGCACAAGTCAGCGTTGGTACGCGGGTACGCCCGCACGTTCGGTTCCGTTGGGAAGGCTGCGCATGGGTATTGGCGCTCGCAGAGTGGGGATTCACTCCTACTGGACGAGGATGGGTATGGAAAGCGTGAGTTCTCTGACATTGCCCCCCTCCTTAGGGGCAGCCTCCGGATGCCTCTTTGAAATGGACCCTGGGAGCGGGAACGATGAAAAGCCTGTATGAGTCTCTGGGCATGAAGATTCGTTCTTGGTTCCCAGGAATTTTCTTCTGGGCCAAAACCTTTCCATTTAATTAAATATTGGTCCTCACCTTGCCGTTTTCTGTGATCCAGGATAGCTTCAATTTCAAATTCTTCTTCCCCATTCACTCGGATAGCTTCCGGAGGTCCTACTTCACGATCTGGAAAGGAATTTGGAACATCAGGTTTAAGTAGAGAAACGTGAAATACCGGATGTATCCTGAATGAGGCAGGGAGTTCAAGTTCATAGGCCACTGGGTTGACCTTTCTCTTGACAGGAAAAGGGCCCAAGTATCTAGGTCCCAATTTCTTGGAGGGGCATGCCAGTTTTAAATTTGTGGTAGATAGCCACACACGATCTCCTACCTCCAAGTTTAATTCTCCCCTTCTCTTTTTGTCGAAGTATTTTTTATCATCCTCCTGTGCTTTAGCAATAGTTTCCCTGAGCACCTGGTTGTTGGAGGAAAGGAAATCCAATCTATCCTGAACAGCCGGTACAGAGGATTCGGGCACAAGTGCGGGTAGAAAGGAGGGATGGAATCCGTAATTGGAGAAAAATGGTGATTGGTTTGTGGTGGAGTGGATGGAATTGTTAAATGCAAATTCTGCCAAGGGAAGCAGTGAGGCCCAATCCTCTTGGGAAAACGAGGAGAAGCAACGTAGGTATTGTTCCAACGTTTGGTTGGTACGTTCGGTCTGCCCGTTGGTCTGTGGATGGTAAGCTGAAGAGAGACTACATTTAATACCTAGTGCCTTGCATAATGACCTCCAAAACTTGGATGTGAATTGTACTCCACGGTCAGAGACGATGTCACTGGGGATTCCATGGAGTCTGACAACTTCTTTAATGAAGATCCTGGCGGTTTCAATCGCTGAAGGTGTCCCTTTCATGGGAATGAAATGTGCCATCCGGGAAAAGCGGTCTACCACCACAAAAATGGAAGAGAACCCTTTAGAGGGGGGAAGCTCCACAATAAAATCCATGGCGATTTTGTCCCATGGCCTTTCGGGAATGGGCAGTGGTTTCAGCAGGCCCCATGATTTATTTTTACTGCTCTTATTTCTTAGACAGATCAGACAAGAGTTGACATAATTCCTGCAGTCCTTAGCCAGATTTGGCCACCAGAAGTGTCTCTGGATTAGATCCACAGTCTTGTGGCCCCCAAAGTGACCCGCCAGAGGATAGTCATGGCAGGCCTGTAAGACGGTGGTGCGTAGGTCTTGAGGGATGAAAATTTTATTGTCTAGCCAAAAAAGCCCATTCCTCTCCTGAAGGTTGGTGCCCGGAGGTAATTGTGTTCTCACGGAGGCTTGGCGGAGCTGTGTCATGAAGCTGGATTGGGTCAGGAGAAAATTCCCTGCTTGCAGGATAGTATCCGGTGGAGACGGGGTTTCAAGTTCTGTGAACATTCGGGATAAGGCATCGGGTTTAACGTTTTTGGATCCAGGGCGATAAGTAATATGAAAATTAAAACGGGAAAAGAAAAGAGCCCATCTGGCCTGTCGGGGTCTAAGGCGTCTGGCAGTTCTGAGGTATTCTAAATTTTTGTGATCTGTGAAGATCAGTATCGGATGTGCTGCCCCTTCCAGGAGGTACCGCCATTCTTCCAAGGCTAGCTTTATTGCTATGATGGCAGAGACCTTCTGGGGATCCATGGCTACACCCCCAGTTGATATCACCAGGCCGAGGAAGTGAATGGTCTGGCGTTCAAATTCACATTTTTCGGCCTTTGCGTAAAGTCCATGTTGCCTTAATCTGCTCAGAACTTGTTTGACATGATCACGATGAACTTCTAGAGAGGTGGAAAATATCAGGATATCGTCCAGGTAGACAATCACAAAGGAATCTAGAAAGTCTCTGAAAATATTATTAACAAAATGTTGAAAAGTGGCCGGGGCGTTGCATAGTCCAAATGGCATGACTAAATATTCGAAGTGGCCAAAACGTGTTCGGAATGCTGTCTTCCATTCGTCCCCTTTGCGTATTCTGATCAGGTTATAGGCCCCACGTAGGTCCAACTTCGTGAATATTTTTGCTGAGCGGAGTCTCTGAAATAATTCCGGGACTAGTGGAAGCGGGTACCGGTTTTTAATTGTCACTTTATTCAGATCCCTGTAATCCACACATGGGCGGAGCGAGTGATCTCTTTTTTCAACAAAGAATATTCCGGCTCCTGCTGGGGAGGAGGAATGTCGGATGAACCCCTTTTTGAGGTTCTCATCGATGTACTCCTTAAGAACCAGGAGTTCGGGTTCGGACAGGGGAAAGATCCGCCCGAAAGGAATTTCGGCCCCAGGTAGTAACTCAATCGGGCAGTCGTAGACCCGATGGGGAGGAAGGGTGTCTGCTTTCTGTTTATCGAACACGTCCAAGAAGTTGTGGTACACTGGTGGCACCAACTCTTTGAATTCAGAGTCCGTTCTTAGGCACCCAATGACTGGTGGAATATGGTGGAAGGTTTTGAGACAGTTCTGTAGACAGTAAGAAGACTGGAAAGTCACCTCACCGGTGACCCAATTGACCTGGGGATTGTGGGCCTGTAGCCAAGGCATTCCTAGGATGACAGGAAACAAAGGTGAGGAAATGACATCTAGACGGAGTAGCTCCTGGTGACCTGGTGGGATGCTGGTGAACAGGGGTTGTGTCTCCAGAGTAATAGGCCCGGACTTGATGTTTGACCCATCTGCTAGCCGTATGGAGAGTTGATGCTGCTTAGGTGTTAGCGGGATGTTATGTTGTAGAGCGAAGGCATGATCCACAAAGCAGCTACAGGCGCCAGAGTCAATTATAGCCTGGACTCGGAGTATTTCTCCTGGGAGCTGTAAGGAAATAGGAACAGCGATGTGAGCGGCTTTTATTAGAGACAAGGCGAAAGGCACACGGGATGATGAATTGAACTTACGGATCTTGTTAGGGCATGTGTTGGCGTAGTGCCCAGCTTCCCCACAGTAGAGGCAGAGGTTGTTCTGGCGGCGCCGCTGTTTCTCCTCGGGTGATAATGGTGAGCGGAGTAGGCCGACTTGCATGGGCTCTGGTGCTCCTGAGGTGGCAGCAGGCACGTTGGAAACGGGAGTAGGAGGGTAGTTGGGACCTTTGGGTAACACCCATGTGGGGCGTGTCAGGCTGGACCTCTCGGACCTCCGCTCTCTCAAACGACGGTCTATCTGGATAGACAGCTGAATCAAATCCTCCAAAGAACTAGGGATTCCCACTCGGGCTAGCTCATCCTTCAGTGCTTCGGAGAGGCCTATGCGGAATTGATAGAGGAGTGCGGCGTCGTTCCAAGAGGTGTCGGAACTCCACCGCCTAAAGTCTGTTACGTAGTCCTCTACTGGCCGGCGCCCTTGTTGGAGGGCATGGAGGCTGGCCTCTGCTGTTGTGGTGCGCTGAGGATCATCATACAGTTTGGCCATTTCATCCAAAAATGAGTCCAGGGTATCCAGAAGAGGGCTGGCTTGTTCCAACATACGGTGGGCCCAGGTTTGAGGCTCCCCTTGGAGTAGGGAGACTATGAACCCCACCTTAGTACTCTCCAGGGAGAAGGTACGGGGTTGTAGCAGGAAGTAGAGCCGACAAGCATTTCTGAAGGAGCGGAACTTACTGCGGTCCCCCGAAAACCGTTCCGGTGGGGGCACACGAGGTTCTGGGGGTGGCATCATTACTGTGGGTGCTGATGCAGAGGTTGCTGAGCCAGAAAACCGGGATGTCAGGGAGGCCTGATGAGTTGCAGAGCCTGGGGACATGGATTCCACTCTCTGTTCTAGTTGATGATAGCCATCTCGCAGGCCCTGGACTGCCAGGGTAAGGGCCGACATCTGTTGGCACAGAGCTTCCAAAGGCGAGGCACCCCCTTCGGACTCCATTCTGGCTGGATCGTACTATCACGTACCTTACAGCGGAGTCCGGATGCTGTGGATGGCCTCGTGCACGGTTCCGGTCCCAACACCCCTGGTGGTGGGAACAGGGAGTGCTGGGGCACGAAAGGGTGCAAGTGCCTGCGGCTGGTAGACTGGTGCTTGGAAGTACCGGTTCCTCTGGAGAGCTGGTGTATACGTTGGAAACCAAGGCTGTACTCAGTAAAGGCCGAACAGGTGGATGTAGGCACTGCGAGATCAAGACGGGAAACAGGTCGGCAACTGGCTGGCAAACAAGGTACAAAGCGGAAGGCAAGTTCGTGGTCAAAAGCAGGCAAAAGGTTGGCAACTGGCTGGCAAACAAGGTACAAAGCGGAAGGCAAGTTCGTGGTCAAAAGCAGGCAATAGGTTGGCAACAGGCAGGTGATGAGGTACCAAATTAGAGAGCAGAGACGTAGTCCAGGAATCCAAGCCGAGGTCAAACCAAAGGGAACAGTCAATAAGCAGGGTCAATCCAGGAAGGGTAACAGGAAAACCAGGTGAATCAGGAACAAGGTAGCAGGAACTTCAGGCAGGTATTCAGGAGATAAGACTGAAGACGATCCAGCACTGACACCATGTGAAGGCCCTGTTTATATAGGGCGCCTTGTGCTGGGATTGGTGGAGGTGAGGGTCTGTGCGTGATTGCGCACACACGTTCGTGCTGACGTGTGAGTGCGTGCCCTCGTTCGTATTGGCAAACGAGGGCGCGCACAAGTCAGCGTTGGTACGCGGGTACGCCCGCACGTTCGGTTCCGTTGGGAAGGCTGCGCATGGGTATTGGCGCTCGCAGAGTGGGGATTCACTCCTACTGGACGAGGACGGGTATGGAAAGCGTGAGTTCTCTGACACTTTTCTTGCTGCTTCTGTCTATATGTTAGCTGGGCATCCTTCCATGAATTGAGAGATTGTGGGGACGGGTTGGATACATAGGTGGCCTCAGTTCTGTGTACCTCTGTGGACAGAAATCTCTCACAGTCCCTGCTAGATTTCTTGAAATGGCTAATCTCTTTGATCAAGAGTCCCCTCAAGTACACTTACATAGCATCCCACACAAAAAATCATGGCGACGACCCTTTATTAGTACGTAAAAATTCAGCTAGATACCCTTTAATACATGGGTCTTAAACTGGTGCCCCCCAGCTGTTGGGAAACTACAAGTCCCATCATGCCTCTGCCTGAGGGAATCATGCCTGTAACTGTCAGCCTTGCAATGCCTCATGGTACTTGTCGTTTCGCAACAGCTTGCGGGCTGCCAGTTTGAGACCCCTGCTTTAATAGATTCGCCTGTCAGGAGTACTTGTAGCCAGAAGGGACTAACTTTCCAAAAGGTGTTCTTACAAAAATGGGATACTTGTAGCTTAAGAACTAAAGGGGAATGGCCAGATAGACCTCTGGCCTGATAGGAAATATCAGTTACTTGCATTATTAGGGGATCTGTACCTAAGGCTAAGTCAATTCTAGAAAGAGATTGATACGTGCTAGAACAGCAAGAGTATTAAAAAATATGAGGAATGCGTATGCGCCATATATCCCTAATGCCCCTTTCACACTGGGGCCCTTTGCAGGCACTACAGCGCTAAAAATAGCGCCTGCAAAGTGCCCTGAAACAGCCGCTGCCGAAGGCTTTCACACTGGAGCGGTGCGCTTGCAGGACGGTCAAAAAAGTCCTGCAAGCCGCATCTTTGGATCGCTGTAGAAGCGGTGTATTTACCGCTCCTAAAGAGCCCCTTCCCATTGAAAACAATGGGGCAGTGCTGCAAGCCCGCCTGCAAAGGGCCGCAACCTTTGCGGGTGGTTTTAACCCTTTTTCGGCCGCTAGCGGGGGTTAAAACCGCCCCGCTAGCGGCCGGATAGTGCCGCTAAAACAACGGCAAAGCGCCACTAAATATAGCGCCGTTTTACCGCCAGTGCCCGCAACGCCCCAGTGTGAAAGTGGTCTTAGGCCCAATTCGGTGTCTCAGTTGCGAGGCCCGCAGGAAACCTATCAACACATGGATTACATATAGCATTAAATCTTCTATTGCCAGAAAGGGAACCCCAGGGTTATCGGCAAGTATCGTAGACATCACCCGGATTACCTTGCAGTTATAGGGAGGAGGTACATAAACATTACCTAGTATGCATAAGAAATTGTCGATAGAGGAAAATGTATCGCCCATTTGTTATAGCTTGCTGGCAGGAAAACTGTACCTTATCTGAGATTAGAATACTGACACCTCTAGTATAAGAGGAGAAAACTGAATGATATTGTATTGGGTAAGTACGGTAATGTAAAAGGTCAGTGGTGTCTTTGGTCAGATGCGTTTCTTGAATGCGGGCAATGGAGGTACCACAGTGCGATAATGAATCCAGAATTGCTTTACGTTTGATGGAGTCTTTTAGCCCCTGATATTCCATGAGGTCAAGGTAATCTCCAAGGACATAGTGAAAAAAAAAAACAACCTAATGGGATGTGAAGTCAACACAATTGTCAATCTGGTCTCAGCATAAAATAAGTGAAAAGGTGAGGTGAATGAATGAATGAATGAATGATTTGTATAGCGCTGCAACTGCGAACTGAATCGCCTCGAGGCGCTTGATCCGACCTGCGTTGATTCCTTCTTAGAAGAGGTAGGTCTTGAGTTTTTTCCTGAAGGCCCGATGGTCTTTTTCCAAGCGGATGTTCGTAGGTAGAGCGTTCCATAGCCGTGGTCCTTGGACTGCAAATCTTCGTTCTCCCCTTGACTTGTACCGGGATTTGGGGACAAGGAGGAGGTTTTGGTCGTTAGATCGGAGGTTGCGATTGGGGGTGTAGTGTTGTATTTTTTCGCATAAGTATTGAGGAGCATCTCCTTGTGTGCATTTGTGGGTCAAGCAGAGGGCCTTGAATGTGATCCGATTCTTTACGGTTAGCCAATGGAGGGTCCTCAGGGATGGGGAGATGGATTCCCATGGTTTTTTTCCTGTGACTAGTATTGCTGCCGTGTTTTGAACGACTTGTAGTCGTGCAATCTGGAATTTAGGTAGTCCTATGTAGAGGGAGTTTGCGTAGTCGAGTCGAGAGTTGATGATTGTTCCTACCACTACGGCTTTGTCCTTTTCTGGAATGAAGGGGATGAGTCTACGTAGCAGGCGTAGAAGGTGGTAGGATCCGCTGACTACTGATCCTATTTGTGCATTCATTGACATTTCTGAATCGAAGATGACACCAAGACTTTTGGCTTTTATGCTTAGGGGGATGGTCTGTCCAAGGATGGTGGGCGGAGTCCATGGTGTCGTAGATTTAGTTTTCCGGTTTGCATTTAGGAGAAGGAGTTCTGTTTTGGTTCCGTTAAGTTTGAGGGAGTTTGTGGACATCCAGTCGTCTATTGATGCGAGGCATTTTTCTAATTCCTGATATTGGTCTTTTTGTCCGGGGATCCGAAGGTAGAGTTGAGTATCATCTGCGTATGAGTGGAAGCATAGATCAGATTTGCTGATGATTTTTAGGGGTGGACGGATGTAAATGTTGAAGAGCACGGGTGACAAAGGTGATCCTTGAGGGACTCCATAGGAGACTGCACGGGATTCAGATGTGAAGGCTCCAAGTTTCACTGTCTGTGACCGATTTCCTAAGAAGGAAGTGAACCATGGTAAGTCTGAAACTGTGACTCCTGCTACTTCTTTGAGGCGGGTGAGTAAAGTGTTGTGATCCAGTGTGTCAAATGCTGCACTAAGGTCCAGGAGTACCAGGAGACATGATTCTCCATCATCTGCTGCTTCCAAGGCATCATCCCATATTTTGAGGAGAGCTGTTTCTGTGCCATGGCCCGGGCGGAAGCCTGATTGCAGAGGGTCCAGGAGATTGTGTGTGTCCAGATGGAGTTGTAGCTGTTGTACCACTACTTTCTCCATAATCTTGGAGATGGTGTTCAAGCTAGTTATCGGTCTTCGGTGGTTGGGGTTTCTTGGATCCAAGTTGGGTTTCTTTAGGAGGGGTTTGACTATGCCTTGCTTGAGGGAGTTCGGAACAATTCCTTCTTTGAATGACTGATTTATGAGTAGTGTTATAGTAGGTGCCAAGATGTCAGAGCATTCTTTCAGAAGTTTTGTGGGGATGATATCGTTGGGTGAAGTGCTGTCCCGGAGGCTTCTGATGATGTTTCTTGTGGTCTCTATGGCGATCGGGGTCAGCGAAAAATTCGGTGGTTGTGCGATGTTTGAATCGGCTTCCTCTTTTTTGATGCAGTTGATTGTATTTTTCTGTTGGATATTTTCCCGAATGCTGTCGATTTTGTCGATAAAAAATCCGATAACTCATTGTAAAATTCTTGAGTTTCGTTGGTAGGGGGCTCTAGGCAGGTAGGGTTCATAGTCTGGGCGACTAGTTTGAATAGTTCACGAGGGCGGTTTAGGGCTTTTGTGATGGTGTTTGAGAAGTGTTCTTTTTTTGCTTTGAAGATAGCTTTGTGATATTTCATTGTGAGAGTATTGTAGTTTGTGTGGTTTTCTTTAGAACAGTTTCTTCTCCAGGCTCTTTCAGCTCTTCTGCGTTCCTGCTTCAGTAGAGTAAGAGTTCCATTAAACCATCCAGAGTTTTTATTGCGGATGAGTGTTCTGCGTTTCGGAGCGATTGCGTCTGCTGTTTGTAGTAACTCTTTGTTTAAGGAGTTGAGTGTTTTTTCCGTCGAGTGGTTTAAATTTAAAGTTGTTATTTTGTTGGATAGTGTAGTTTTGAAGAGTTCCGAGTGTAGCTTCTTCTGAGATCTGGTCCAGTATGTCGTTGTTGAGTGGTTCGATTTCTGGAAGGTGTTGTTGGTGGTGATTTCGAATTTGATGGCGTGATGGTCAGTCCATGGTAGCGGCGAGTTGTTGAGTATGTTGATGATGATATTTTGTTTGAAGATGAGGTCCAGAGTGTGTCCTGAACCATGCGTTGGAGCATTTATCAGTTGTTGAAGACCTAGTTCTTCCAGTTGGTTTATGCAGGCAGAGGCGATGGGGTCTTCGGTGTTGTTTGCCCAGAGATTGAAATCTCCGAGTACTAGGACATTTTTGGTTTTCAGGGTGTGCATTGAAATAAATTCGGTGAAGGGTATCAGGAGATTTGTCTTTGGTCCTGGTGGTCTGTAGCATAGCAGTATATGAATGCTGTCTTGGGGTGTTGTTTGCAGCTGTAAAGAAAGTGTCTCCATAAAAGGCACTGGGTTCTGTAGCGTGTGTTTGCCGAGCGTAAGGTGAGATTTGAAGATCACTGCTAGGCCTCCTCCTTTTTTTCCTATTCTATGCTCCGTTAGGATCCTGTATTTTTCAGGGACCAATTCGGTTAGGATGGTGTTGCAGTCAGGTGTTAGCCAGCTTTCTGTGATGAAGAGACAATCCAAGTTGTTTTGGGTGATGAAGTCGTGGACTTCTTGTCTGTGCTTGACTGCCGATCTGGTGTTAATCAAGGCGCATGTTAAGTGTTGCGGCTGAGTTGGGGTCTTCCTTTGATTAGTGGTTGATTGAGGGTTGATCCTTAGTAATTGCTCTTTTTGTAGTATTTTTTGAATGGGCGTTGGCAATGTTGAGGTGATGTTTCTTAGCCTGCGAAGGGTTTCCGCTGAGTATTTGTAGATGCACATGCTGAGAGAGCAAAAAAAAAAAATAGAAGTATGATGATGGTGATATTGATTTGGCGACAATGTGGTTGCTGCGGAGATAATGGTTTTGCAAGATGTGGCTGATGAAGGTCCTGCGAGTTGTGGCGATGATGTGGTTACTGTCGAGATGATAGTCCTGCGAGATGTGGCTATCGAAGTGGCGAAGGTCCGGTTGATGGGAGGTGATGGTCCTCCGAGATGTGGCTGTCGATGTAGCGACGGTGTGGTGGCTGCGGTGATGATGGTCCTGCGGGATGTGGCTGATGAAGGTCCTGCGAGATGTAGTTGCTGAGGAGATGATGGTCCTGCGAGATGTGACTGACGAAGGTCCTGCGAGATGTGGCGACGGTGTGGTTCCTGAGGAGATGATGTTCCTGCGAGATGTGGCGACGATGTGGTTGCTGAGGGGATGATGGTCCTGCGAGATGTGGCGACGATGTGGTTGCTGAGGGGATGATGGTCCTGCGAGATGTGGCTGACGATGGTCCTCCGAGATGCGGCTGTCGATGTGGCGACGATGTGGATGCTGAGTAGATGATGGTGCTGCGAGATGTGGCTGTCGATGTAGCGACGGTGTGGTGGCTGCAGTGAGGATGGTCCTACGAGATGTAGTTGCTGAGGAGATGATGGTCCTGCGAGATGTGACTGATGAAGATCCTGCGAGATGTGGCGACGGTGTGGTTCCTGAGGAGATGATGTCCCTGTGAGATGTGGCGACGATGTGGATGCTGAGGGGATGATGGTCCTGCGAGATTGTCTGGGACCAAGGAGGGGGGAAGGTCCGAGGGGACTGTACAATAGCAACAATAGGCAGGACCATAGCATATACAGTGTAATGTAGCAGAATTGGTTGAAACAACCTCAAAACAAAAAAACTTCAGAAAAAAAGCAGAAACATATAAACAGGAACAGGGAACAATTCCTGCAGGATTGTCCATGGGGGAAAAAATAAAACAAGCCGGGGCCCCTTGTGAACCTGGATGCTGACCACAACTCGTTGGATAAAAGAAAACAATCAGTATCAAAGAGTTGAAGAAACAGTGTCCACCATAAGCAGATTTCTTTACTTACAATGGTCTAATCGAGACAAAGCATATTCACCAGTGTTCAAGAGGAAGAATGTGCTCTGGGCAGATGTTTCTCATTGCGATCTAGCCATTGGGCAGCAGACTTAGGGGTGTCAAAAAAAGTGGGTTTCCCCTTTTGCCACCACCCGCAGTTTGGTAGGGTACAACATTGCGTAGGGGATCTGCAATGCACGAAGCTGACGTTTCACTTCATCATATTGAGCTCTAAGCTTTTGTACCTCCACTGAGAAATCCAGTCTCAGGGATAACACAACTATCAATAGTAAAAATATATAGATCTGTTTATTAGAATGCAATAAGACCATGATTGATAAAAACAAAAGCAATAATAGTGGTATTAAAACCCATGGTAACATCTATATGCACATACATGTTAATTGTGAACATAACAATACATGGAAAAAATAATGTGTAGCACTAATAAAAGATGTACGGTGTGGACAAACTGTGGAAAAAATATATGACAATATAGTGGTGTGCAAAATAGTCCCAAGTGTACTGGACAGAAATTAATATTGAAAACGTGAACAAATGATACAGTCTTTGTGCTAAAAAACTCTCATGTGGAATGGTAAGACATCTCTGGAGTCATAGGATCTGATGTATATACAGGAATATATGGAGAAAATCCAAGGGTGTGAAATGGGTACGCTTACCAGCGGTGGTGGACACACCTACCGTACGGCAGTGGGTCAATTGCGATTCGTTTTTTTTTCCGTAGATGGCACCTGGAATGTCGACGTGGGTCCTTGGGTCGAATAGCACGCCTCCAAGACACAAATGGACAGCCGGGAAGGTGTTCCAACTCTTTCACGATAGCACAGATGGACGATCACGGTAATGCCCCAACTCCTCCAGAAAGGCATATGGTACCAAAAAGTGTGGGGGGGGGGGGAGAAAAAACTCCAAATAGTGTAATACCACCAATATGTTTATTGGATTTAAGGCATAAAAAGTAACATGGAAGGGGAAAGTCCCATAAGATACAGCACATATAAAATGTAATAAAAAGTAGTAAAAGCAATGTGGGAGTCTCAATGAGCTAAGCCCGACGCGTTTTGACTCGAGTGGCCTTTAACACTGCCCCTGTTAGTTAAACTTTTTATTACATTTTATATGTGCTGTATCTTACGGGACTTTTCCCTTCCATGTAACTTTTTATGCCTTAAATCCAATAAACATATTGGTGGATTTACACTATTTGGAGTTTTTTCCCCCCCCCCCCCCCCCCCACACTTTTTGGTACCATATGCCTTTCTGCAGGAGTTGGGTCATTACCGGGATCGTCCATCTGTGCTATCGTGAAAGAGTTAGAACACCTTCCCGGCTGTCCATTTGTGTCTTGGAGGCGTGCTGTTCGAACCAAGGACCCACGTCGACATTCCAGGTGCCATCTACGGAAAAAGACCCTAAGCGCAATTGACCCACTGCCGTACAGTAGGTGTGTCCACCACCGCTGGTAAGCGTACCCATTTCACACCCTTGGATTTCCTCCATATATTCCTGTATATACATCAGATCCTATGACTTCAGAGATGTCTTGCCATTCCACATGAGAGTTTTTTTTAGCACAAAGACTGTATCATTTGTTCACGTTTTCAATATTAATTTCTGTCCAGTACACTTGGGACTATTTTGTACACCACTATATTGTATATATTGTATATTTTTTCCACAGTTTGTCCACACCGTACATCTTTTGTTAGCGCTACACATTATTTTTTCCATGTTCATTTAACTTTGTTTGTTAGAGTGTTAGCTGCTTTCACCTCGATATATTTCAGATATATTTTGCTTTTGTTTATTGTTATCATTTTTGGGTTAGCGCAGTGTTCTCCCCCTTCCTCAACATAACAATACAGTTCATGCAATAAAGAAATTGACCTCCAAACTCGCTGTTCTGCAGGGTATATCAGGAGGGAGACCCTGGGTAAGGTGTTTCGATCCTGTACCAATTTAGATATATATTGTAAAACACGTAAGAGTATAGAGAATTTAATAATACAGGTCCAGACACGGCTTATGACTAGCTCGACGCGTTTCGTGGTTTGGTATCTACCACTCATCAGGAGAAAGCACGTGATAATGACCTGAAACAGAGTAAGTAATTGTTTAATTGTTAGCATATAACAGAAGAAACGATAGACATACTGGGAGCACAACTAGTCCCATAGTAGTACTTACAGACAAGGTCTGCTGTGCATGAGAGGTATAATAAGGCATTGGACGTGAGAGGCCCGCCGGTAATGTTTTATTTAGTTACTTCTTAATCCTTTGTTATGAAAGCTTCACCAAATTTTTTATTCATATCACCATTACTTATTCCCAAAACTATATTGGCCCTAATATATGATTACAAGCAAATACATTATTAATAGTTGGTTATCCCTTAGACTGCATACTTCATATAAAGTCCCATATATTTTAATTGTCCCTTCCCCCCTTCCCTGCCAATTTCAATAGATAGGGATGGAGATATATGACCTAGTTGGTCTCTATCTCATACAAAGTCCCAAACAAGTGCTTTCTCTTCAAGGATATTATCTCGATCTTTGTAATGAAGTATCTTCAGAATGAATGGTCTAGGATACTTTCCAGGAGGTAGAGGACGCCTGCTCCACCGTGAAAAAGGGCATGAAATTCTTTTTGCAAAGATAGTAAGCAACCACTGCTCAATATATTCTGTTGGATTTCTCCCCTCAATCTTTTCAGGCAGACCCAAAATGCGTACGTTATTCCTCCTTAGTCTATTCTCCATGTCATTGAAGCAATTGGCGTGACGTTGAACAACTACCTGATTAGCGAAGACATCTCTCTTAACCGGGGCCATTTCGTCTTCCAGTGAGCCCACTCTACCCCCCAGTGCAGAAGTGTGCTCCCGTACTTTTTGCACATCATGGCAGACGAGAGACATATCTTCCCTGAGATGCTGAAATTGTGCTGTAAGTGTGGCTAAAGAGGAATTACAGCTTTAAACTGTCAAAAATACATTCCTGAGAGTGGGTTCAGGAGGGGATGCTTGCAATATGGTTGGTGTTTGTGCAGCCCATTCTGGCTCTGGCATGTCCTTAGGAGGGAACTTGTCCTCCCTTAGGCTGGCGTGTGAGGAAGAGGAAAAGGACTCATCTGCAGCTGAGTGATCCACTCGGTCTGTGGAAGCCATGGAAACAGAAGAGCAGGACTGCCGTGGCTGCTCCTCCTCAGGCATCCATGTGAATTGCTCCAGTCAGGCTGCAGCCTCTATGCCTCTATCACTGGACACACGAGGTGGGAGTGGGTCAGCGCCATCTTGGCCATTCCGAGCCGGCATCTTGGTCTCTTCTTTGCGCCGTGTCATTGCTCTTGTGGGCGGGCGTCGCTGCAGGATGCTTAGGAAGAGGGAGCAGGTTGTGAAGAAGCAGAATCACCACAAATGAAAGCTGTAGGATCGGTGTAAGGCTGAGTATTAGACATGCACAGCTCAGCATCTTCTTACATCAACGCCTCGGGCACACTGTCATCTGTCAACTCTGACATGAACCAAAAATGCTAATTGTGGCTAAGCAGTATCCTAAAAATGTGCATTGTGCCTTACATTTCTCCTGAATATAAGCAAAGCACTTTCTGTACCTAGCCACTTCCGTTCTATAGCCTCATATCCCACCTGCAGTGTAAGATCATCTAAGGCACTGCTGCCTCTGACTACTAGTCTTATCTGATTTGAAATAAGATTTGGAGATATCACTACTGTGCTTCTTCTGTTCTCCTTTCTGGAGAGGAAGTTGTTCCTGAAGACCTGCAGTGCATGGATCTCCCTGCTTCTGCTTCATTTATTCTGTAGTTAATGCTTCATACACCTCTCCTGCTGCTTTTTGACCAGCCATCAGATTGCCAGCCATCTGTCTGCTCTGGCATGAGCAAAACATGTTAGTTACCGAGCAGTAGCCTGAAAACTGAACCTTGCGTTTTACATTTTTTATGAATAAAAGCAGAGCACATTTTATGCCTAGTCACTTCCGTTTTGTAGCTTTATGCTGTAGCTCTATACCTGCAGTGTGATATCATTTAAGACACTGTTACTGCTGATTGCTAATTTCGCTAGATTTGGAGTAAGATTTGACAATGTCACTACTGTGCTCAGGGCCCCGACAAGGGGTGGGCAAGAAAAGCAGCTGCCCTGGGCACTGTGGTGTCATGGGAGGTGGGGGTGGGGGGGTTCCACAAGAAGATTTGGGGAACGGATTTGTGTTGGAAGGGGGAATCTGGGGGGCAGCAGGGGGTAAGTATTGTTCTAGGAGAGGACATTTGGGGGGTGCTAAGAGCGGCGATTTAGGGGGAGTTGTGTCAGAAGGGGGGATGGGGCAAAAAGATTTTTGTGCTAGGAGGGGAGATTGGGGGGTACTTTGCTCTAGAAAAGGAACATTTAGAATGGGAGGGGGGGGAAGATGTGTACTAGGAGGGGAAATTTTTGAGGTAGAGGATGTGTGCTTGAAGGGGTGATTTTTGGGGGGGCTAAGATCTGTGCTGGGAGGGATTTCAGCAAGGGGATGATTTGTACTGGGAGGAGGGAGAATTTATGCTTAGGGGGTAAGCATGCAGATTAGTGCTCGGTTGTTTGTTTGTTTTTTGGGGGGGGAGGCATTTTTTGCTGACACATAGGTGCACAGTTTGGCATGTTTGCCCTGGGCTCTATATGTCCTTGTCTCGGCACTGACTGTGCTGCTTAAAGTTCCCTATGCTGGAGAGGAAGCTGTACCTGGGGACCTGCTGTGCAAGAATCTACCTGCTTCTGCTTCATTTATTCTGTGGATACGTGCTTACTAATCCTCTCATGTTGTTGCTTGATTATCCTCCTAGTCTTCAGTCCACCAGTCATCCGGAGGGCAGCTCTGACATGAGGAAGTAAAGTCCTGCTCCTCTACCAGGATGGGCTCCTCAATACAAAGACACAGTATGGATCAAGGTATTGTAAGTCAGTAATGGGGACAAGATTGGCTGCAATACTGTTGACCAGTTCTTCGCTCTGAGCTTGACCTTTGTCAGCACCCCTTTCTACAGTACAGGTCCTCTTTAACTGCAATAATATAGTAGGAATGGGGTCCTTGTTTTCTAAGTTATCCCATCTAATCACTGTCAGGCCGTTTTAACATTGCTCTGGCTACCCCTGGTGTTAATTGACTCTGTGGCCTTGGACATGTGTACAACAGACGGTAATCATTTTGATCTCTCTTCGTTATCTTAGAAAGACACAGCGTGTAATAAGACATAATCACAACATCCTTTCTCTCCTGATGAGATCCACTTCCATATGGAGGGACGAAGCCATGTATCAAATGCTCCTCATACCTTCAATGTGTGTTTACATACAATATTATTATTACAAGAATGTTCAGCACTGACTCAAATGTGCTATATTAATTTATAGTTGATGTAAACCCTAAATTAATGGCATTTAGTTTGCTGTAGCACTGTATATCATAACATTTTTCACCTTTTTTCATCATAGGTTGAGATAATGTCATCAGTCTTTTGCAGACAAGAAGAAGCATTTTCTTAGTCTCCCCTGCCTCCCCCCATAAATAACCTAAAACCTTGTCAGCATCTCAGTCCTTGGATGAACAATATTGGCGCTGTCCTTATTTAGATGAAGGCATTATCAGATGGAGTACTGTGAACTCTGCAAAAGAAAATAAATACTCGTAATAGCTGTTCTTTGGATAGATCCCAACTAATCAAAGGCTTATAAGCCTCCTTTACTTACCTATATCCATGTTCATGTGACACACCAAGTCCCTAGTCCTCTTCTTATTCCACATCAGAATGGGAGGGTCAATGGTCAGTTTCCCACCGCTTGGATGATGTGAACACTTCCTATTGGCTGTCCAGTGGCGGTGTTCTCTCAGGCTCCAGAAAACTGTACGATGTGATGACGTCAATGTGAGGGGACCAGTCTGCATGGGCACTGACTGGATCACCAGTCCCTACTCTTGGAAGAACCTCTTGCAATTTAGATTGGTGAGGAATTCATTTAGGTGAAAAACACTTGTAGAGAGTTTTTTTTTAACAAAGTATGGGTGAAAAGGAGAAAGGGTGGGGTATTATAATGTACAGTGGCGTCAGGTTGGTGTCACCTGGTGCGGTAAAACATGTTGTCACCCCCCCTCCTGTATAGGCTGCCCAGCACCCTGTAGGCAGCGCATGGTCACGGGGCGCACCCCAAACCAGCTCCTGTAAGTTATAGTGCAGGGTGAAATAGTGCAGGTTAGGGTAGTATAGGGTGGTACAGTGGCAGGTTGGGGTGGTATAGGGCAGGTTAGGGTGGCACAGGGCAGGTTAGGGTAGTATAGAGTGGTATAGTGGCAGGTTGGGGTGGTATATTGGCAGATTGTGGTGATATATTGGCAGGTTGGGGTGGCACAGGACAGGTTGAAGTGGTATTGGGCAGGTTGGGATGGCACATGGCACAGGCTAGGACTCTATGCAGCGAGAGTGTGCTGTGCAGTAACTTACAGCATGCCTCATGCCTGCAGATGAAGACTTGGGCGAGGCTCCTGTGTCCTCGCCTCTATCTCCTTCAGCTGTAGGATCAGCTAGTGTAAAGGGGTCTGTGGGAGGAGTGGAGGAGGCGGCCACACCCCAGCTCCGCCCACTAACTTTGGCTGCCTCAGGAGATATTGGAGATCCCCGAGTGACAGCTTAACCTGAAGGGGGAGTGTTATAGGCAGCCTCGTCCGCACGGCTGGATGCCCTACTCATACCGCTCCGCTGCAAGCTATATAGTACAGTGTTTAGCGGCTGCCCTGGGGTCACCCCTCTGGCGGGTGTCACCCGGTGCGGGCAACCCCCCGCACCCCCATAGCAACGCAACTGATAATGTATACCTGGAGATGCATGCACCTAAAATGGAAAAAATAAGTTTGATGCCTGGGCCATTTTAAGGTCAACACCAAGGCTGGCCACAGATGGGTAAAATTTTAAACGAAAATTCTTCGGAAAAGAAGGTACTAAGAAAGTTTCTTAATTTTTCTAATCATTGGTGTGTCAAATCGACATCTGTTTTGAAGGCAGTGATGGGGAAATTTGAAAGAGCAGGATGGAAATTTTTTCTCAAACTAATGAAATTCTAACAGTGTGTGTAGTTTTTGTTCAGTAAAGTCCATTCATTACAAAATCATGGCCAGCTTAAAATAATACATAAAAACATGCACTCAATACAAAAGACTTTATACTAGGGCTATAACTGATTAAAATTTTCTTTTTTTTTACCGATTAATCGACTAATTTTGATTAATTATAACGCACATACAGATCCAACTACTTTTAGCTGATCTCCTTGCATTGCAACTCTGCATTAGTCAGTGGTAAATGTGGTATACACTATATACAATCACCCGACACTAGTTAGTTTCCACAATCCATGACTTAACTTCACAGTTCACACAAATACGCTTTAAATTCAAACTGTAGCACTGATGTAAGTATTTTTTTTTTCCACAGTAGCGTGACAATCCCTCCACCTCCGGTCTAACTAATCACTCTCACCTTATGGCATGGACCCCTGTGCAAACAGGTGGTCATGCAAGCGGATATCAAAAGGGTTAACACGGACCATAAACTTCTCTCACGTCTCCTTAGATCTCAGCAAGGATGCCAGGCCATGGGTAGAAAGAAAAGATCTAAGTGCTCACCACTTAAGTATAAGATTTAATTTTTGTGTTCAAACACAAACTACTCACATAAAGATGAAAAAAACACAGCATGTAAAGCCGACAATCGTGTTAGTTCCGTAGGGCAGCAGCGGGTGACGTCATGCGTAGCTCCTCCCCCGTACGCGTTATGTTCAATTTAGAACTTTGACATCACCGGACTCCTCCCCCTTCCCCTTGTTAGCAGACGGAGGCACTTGGGGAAGGGGGAGGAGTCCGGTGATGTTGATGTCTGTGACGTCACTGGATCTCCGACGGAACTCCCTGAAGACCCGGAAGCCGGCGGAGAGGTGAGTACCAATCAAAAGAATTTTGATCGATCAAAAAAATGTTGATCGATCAAAAAAATGTAAGATTAATCGAAGAATTAATCTTTAATCTCCACAGCCCTACTTTATACTGTCTATTTCAGCCATTTTCAATCAAGGTTCCATGGGGGCTTTGGGTTGCTCCACAATGTTCTAGAGCAGGGGTCTCAAACTGGTGGCCCTCCAGCTGTTGTGAAACTACAAGTACCATCATGCCTCTGCCTGTGGGAGTTATGCTTATAACTGTCAGCCTTGCAATGCCTCATGGGACTTGTAGTTTTGCAACAGCTGGAGGGTCGCCAGTTTGGGACCCCTGTTCTAGAGGTTCCTTGAACTGTGACTAATTGACCTCTCATCTCATGGTGCTTGAATGGTTCCAGGTCCAACACAACTTGGTAAAAACAGCAACATGACACCAATTTGTCTAAGCTGTGTGTAAGGATAGCATTCTGCCCACCACTATATGGAGGACATACCGTATATACTCGAGTATAAGCCGACCCGAATATAAGCCGAGGCACCTAATTTTACCACAAACAACTGGGAAAACTTATTGACTACTGTAAGTGGAAAAGAGGGTCAACAATGCCCATTTGCAGCCTCACTGTGCCCATTTGCAGCCATAGGTCCTCCAAACTTCGAACTTGGTAGTTAAGGGTTCCTAAATGCCCTCTAGCTGGAGCCAAAATTTGGGGTCTCTGGACCCAAAGGGTCCCGAAATGACATTGCTGCAGATGGACACAGTTGACCGACTTTGGGGGCCTGTATCTCGGGGTCACTTGGTGCTAGGAACCCCATTGTATATGTTGTAGTGTTAGCTCCACTGGGTTGGCACACCGAATTTGGGGTTCCTAGCACTAAGTGGCCTCCGAGATACGGGGCCCCAAATTCGGGTCGGAAAAAAAGATTTTTTGCTGCAGAAAAGTGCTTCACTCGAGTATAAGCCGAGGGGGGCACTTTCAGCACAAAAAAATGTGCTGAAAAACTCGGCTTATACTTGAGTATATATGGTATTTTATATTGACCATTGATGTAAGGGCCATTTTTCCCATTGACCCCAATAAATATTTTTTTGTAAGAGCTCCCAAAGAACTGAAAATACTTTTAGAGGGTTCTTCTGGGGTAAAACGCTGGTCTATTCAATTATTTTTTTAAATTTCGTTATTTTTTTTTAATCTTATATACTTTTATATATTGGTCAACTGTTCTTTCACAAATTTTTTTCTTAATTGTCTCCTGTTGCAGATGGCTTACAAGTGTGTAGACACCTGCAGTTGCTCCAGAGATTGAATATCTTCAGAGATTGTGCATTCAGTTGTCCTCTGTCATGGGAAAGGTGACTCTCGAGACGGTAACCAGCTGCGTCCCATGGCATGACCAGTCGAGTTGTGGACCACGGGGCTTCATTATTCATCCTTAATCAATATTAGTTTGGCTCTTGAGTAACGTTGCTGTGATGTGCCCTACACATATCAAACAAATGGTGTTTGTTTTACACTGCGAGTGATACATTCATCATCACAAGTGTCCTGAACAAGAGCCGACATCAATTAGCAATATAACAGCATGCTTCATCTGGAGAAGAGGTTAGTGAAACCCACTACCTTGAACGATTACAGCTGAAGAATCCAAAAAAAAAAAGAGTCTCCTGCAATCCCGGCCTTCAAAAGGCAGAGTCTAATGAATTTTTTTTTGCAAGCTCATATTATTATTAATGAAGTGTTTTCACTCTAAAGTCGTTTTTCAATAAGACTTTCATATATTAACATGTTTTCTCTTCTAATTTTTATTATGATATTAGGCATTTGTGGATAAGCCACTAGAACCAGGTCCACCCTCTATCTAGCAAGTTGACCACCATTGCTCATTAGCCTAATACAACTATTTACATCAAGCTTATATCTTTACACCCCATATATACTATATTTTCATATATTTATATATTTCAGTATTGGGACACTTGCATTTACACGCACATGAGCTTTAATGTCTTCCCAGTCTTAGTCCGTAGGGTTCAATATTCAGTTGGTCCACCCTTTGAAGCTATAACAGCTTCAACTCTTCTGGGAAGGCTGTCCACAAGGTTTAGGAGTGTATCTATGGGAATGTTTGACAATTCTTCCATAAGCACATTTAAGAGGTCAGGCACTGATGTTTGACAAGAAGGCCTGGTTCACATTCTCTGCTCTAATTCATCCCAAAGGTGTTCTATCGGGTTGAGTTCAGGACTCTGTGTAGGCCAGTCAAGTTCCTCCACCCCTAATTCGCTCATCCATGTCTTTATGGACCTTGCTTTGTGCACTGGTCCAAATCATTTGGTGGAGGGGGCATTATGGTATGGGGTTGTTTTTCAGGCGTTGGGCTTGGCCCCTTAGTTCCAGTCAAGGGAACGCTTAAGGTGTCAGCATACCAAGACATTTTATACAATTTCATGCTCCCAACTTTGTGGGAACAGTTTGGGGATGGCCCCTTTCTGTTCCAACATGAGTGCACACCAGTGCACAAAGCAAGGTCCATAGAGACATTGATAAGCGAGTTTGGGGTGGAGGAAATTGACTGGCCTGCACAGAGTCCTGACTTCAACCCGATAGAATGCCTTTGGGATGAATTAGAGCACAGACTGCTAGCCAGGCCTTGTCCAACATCAGTGCCTGACCTCACAAATGCGCTTCTGGAAAAATGGTCAAACATTCCCATAGACACACTCCTAAACCTTGTGGACAGCCTTCCTAGAAGAGTATAAGCTGTTATAGCTGCAAAGGGTGGGCCAACTCAATATTAAACCCTATGGACTAATGCCCCATACACACGGTAAAATGTCCTATGGGACAATGTTGTCGGAAATTCCGACCGTGTGTAGGCTCCATCGGACTTTTTCCGTCGGATTTTCCGACGGACAAAGTTTTATCTCCTGCTCTCAAATTTTCCGACAACAAAGTCCTATCCGGCTTTTTCCGATCGCGTGTAGCGAATTCCGACGGACAAAGTGCCACGCATGCTCAGATCACATTACAAGACCAAAGTTATTCACTACTAGCCTCTACATAGTCCCGTCGTACGCAACGAACGTCACCACGTTCAGGATGATCGGATTTTCTGACAACTTTGTCCGACCGTGTGTATGCAACACCAGTGTCGGACAAAATCCGTCTGAAAAAATCTGACGGATTTTGTGGTCGGAATTTCCGACCGTGTGTACGGGGCATTAGACTGGGATGCCATTAAAGTTCATGTGCGTGTAAAGGCGGGTTTCACAATACTTTTGACAATATATTGTATATACTGTATGATACCTACCCTTTATGAGCTGGCAGTCCCCTTTCACAAGTAAGCAGAACTTACAAAAATATAAAAAAAAAAAACTTACCTTTTAGTATATGCTGTACTCTGGACCCTCCAGCAAGGAAAAATCCCACATAGTTCTCTTTGTTTTTGAAGGAACTGGGCAGCTGTGTTTGCCATACTGTGCAGGCAGATCTTCAATATCAACACTGTCTGTCTTAACAAAGGGTTGGTATTGAGGCTGGGCTTCCTGCATTGTAAGAGGACAGACTTGGGACAGTCTCATACTAGCATTGTTCAAAAAAAAACTTGCAGTCAACCATGACACCTCCTCCTGAAAAACATATAAATTGTAATGCCCCGTACACACGGTCGGAAATTCCGACCACAAAATCCGTCGGATTTGGTTCGACACTGGTGTTGCATACACACGGTCGGACAAAGTTGTCGGAAAATCCGATCATCCTGAACGTGGTGACGTTCGTTGCGTACGACGGGACTACGTAGAGGCTAGTAGCCAATAGCTTTGGTCTTGTAATGTGATCTGAGCACGTGTGGCACTTTGTCCGTCGGAATTCGCTACACACTATCGGAAAAAGTCCAATAGGACTTTGTTGTCGGAAAATTTGAGAGCAGGAGATAAAACTTTGTCCGTCGGAAAATCCGACGGAAAAAGTCAGATGGAGCCTACACACGGTCGGAATTTCCGACAACATTGTCCGATAGGACATTTTCCATCGGAAAATCCGACCGTGTGTATGGGGCATTAGATATATTAAAAAAAAATTAGACATGCTGTGTGAATGCTGGGAACACACAACAAACATATAGTGGGGTTTTCCCAAATTTGACTACAAAAGTGAAAAATCCTTAAAATTCCCTTCAAAACTCATAAAAATATATAGAAGAACAAAGGATCGGCATTTTGAAGATCTAATAAGTGGAACGGCTGTCTGTATCTTAACATGAACAAAGATACAGAGGGGCCACCCCTAACTCCAGGATTAATGGGGCCCTCAGATCAAATGCTTCCTGCGATGGTGGTTGTGTAACCAAATCATGAAAAGGAATAATATTTATATCTGCCAATAACAAGCTCCGAATGTATTTGAGTGTTTATGAATGCTGAGCTGTAACATCTGCTGCACAGTTTGTCTGTGATGCTCTTTGTATTCGTGGTACCTACTTATTCAATTGATTCCGAGTCAAAGCAGGGTATGGAATTAATTTCTCCACTTGTTTTCACAAAAGGCAATTATTAGCCGCATTTATTTTACAAAACCAGCTCCAACAACGCACTGCGTCTTCAGTGTACACAATGGGAGGGATGTGACGCTCAAGGAATGATGTATAGTTTTTCTAATAGAATTACGCTTCAAATTTACAGCAGGTTAAGTTAGTGAAGACCTGGAATCCCATAAACATCTGGGTGCCAAACATGTTGACAATACCCACACTACTAACTAATGATTTTGATGGTTTGATTGTTCTCCTTAGCCTGGCCATACATACAGTATATATGTGTATATATATGTATATATATATATATATATATATATATATATATATATATATATATATTTTTTTTTTTTTGGGTTAGGGATAGGATTGGGGGTTAGGGTTAGGGCTGCTCTCCAGGACTTAGACTGGGAGGGAATATTGGCATCAATGAGCACAGAACAGAAATGGGAATTCTTCAAAAAGACTGTCTGGGACCTCACTGCAAAGTATATTCCCATGGGCAATAAGTTTAAAAGGCTTAAAATAAAACCTATGTGGCTCACGGTCAAAGTTAAAAAAGCTATAAACAATAAGAAAAGAGCTCTTAAAAAATATAAAAAATAAGGAACACTAGTGTTGTTTACATGTTACAAAGAATTTAACAGAATATGTAAAAAGGAAATCAAGGATGCAAAAATTCAAAATGAACGACAGATTGCAAAAGATAGTAGGACAAACCCAACAAAAATTATTTAAATATATTAATAGTAAAAAGGTCAAGTCTGAGTATGTAGGCCATTTACAAAATAATCTAGAGTGGGTGACTGGGACAAAGAGAAGACCAATTTATTAAATACTTTCTTCAACTCTGTGTATACAAAAGAGCATGGGGGAGCTCATGTCCATTATGGGGGTGGTATTGACACAGCCCTGAATGATCCGCACTGATGGGTGGCACGGATGGGTGGCACTGATGGGCACTGATAGGTACCACTGATGGGCACTGATATGTGGCACTGAGGTGCAGCACTGTTGTTGAGGAAGATTGTGGGCACTGATAGGTGGCACTGCGGGCACTGATGGGTGGCACTATGGGCACTGATAGGTGGCACTGTGGGCACTGATAGGCGGCACCGTTGCCCATTCTTAGGTGGCACTGGCAGGGGGCACAGGTAGGCACTGGTCATCTGGGGGCAGCTGGCCATGAGATGGACTAATGTCCCTCTCACCGCCGCCGGTGATCGGCTTTTTTTTCCTCCTCGCACTGTCAGTGCGAGGAGGAAAAATAGCCGATTACCGGCTCTGTTGATATCACATGATCAGCTGTCATTGGCTGACAGCTGATCACGTGGATGGACCCCTTACTTGGATCCGTGATCCAGCGAGTCTCACAGACTCGCTGATCACAGAGCGCACCGTGCGCGCCTTTCAGGGTCTTACTAATGATTTGAACAGGGGCAAAATGATATCTCTCTCTCTGGAGTCCATACCTCTCTTAACCAGTAGAGATCCGCGCTCGTAGTCCCGAAAAAGCAGGTCCACGCTGTAGCCGTCATTCGGCTATAGCGCGGATCTCTACTGGTTAAGAGAGGTATGGACTCCAGAGAGAGAGATATCATTTTGCCCCTGTTCAAATCATTAGTAAGACCTCGTCTGGAATATGCAGTTCAGTTTTGGGCACCAGTTCTCAAAAAGGATATCGGGGAACTGGAGAAAGTGTAGAGGAGGGCAACCAAACTGATAAGAGGCATGGAGGAGCTCAGCTATGAGGAAAGATTAGAGGAACTGAATTTATTTACTCTTGAGAAGAGGAGAATAAGGGGGGATATGATCAACATGTTCAAATATATAAGGGGTCCATATAGTGAACTTGGTGTTGAGTTATTCACTTTACGGTCAACACAGAGGACAAGGGGGCACTACTTACGTCTGGAGGAAAAGTACGGAATACGGAAAGGTTTCTTCACTGTAAGAGCTGTGAAAATGTGGAATAGACTCCCTCCAGAGGTGGTTCTAGCTAACTAAGTGGATTGCTTTAAGAAAGGCCTGAATACTTTCCTAAATGTACATAATATAACTGGGTACTAACATTTATATGTAAAGTTGATCCGGGGAAAATCCGATTGCCTCTCGGGGGATCAGGAAGGAATTTTTTCCCCTGCTTTAGCAGATTGGAGCATGCTCTGCTGGGTTTTTTTTTGCCTTCCTCTGGATCAACTGTGGGTATGGAATTGGGTATATTGGATTGTACGATATTTTTTATTTTTTATTTATTATTATTTTTTTTTCATGGTTGAACTGGATGGACTTGTGTCTTTTTTTCAGTCTAGCTAACTATGTAACTATGCAACTATGATCTAGGTAACTCAGCTCTAGGGTCTGCAGCATTCTCAGCAGGGTGCAGTTGAATCGCTCACAGGCACCATTGTCTTGGGGTTGATAGGGGGTGGTGTGAGGTTTATGGATGTCACTTAGGTGACAGAGTTCGGTCATGATTACGAACTCAAAGTTTGGGCCTTGGTACAACAGGATCTACTTTGGGCAGCCATACAGTTGGACAATGTGTTCCCAGAAAAGTTTGGCAGTGGTGACAGCTGTCTGGTCCCTGGTAGGCACCACCACGGCAAATTTGGTAAAGTGGTCGAAGACCAGAGCATATTGATAGCCAGACAGCGTGCTGGAGATCGTCAGTAACTCCATGGACACCCATATAAAAGGTTCTGAGGTGGTGATTTTCATGGGGGTGGTCTTTTCAGAGGCAGGCCTGTGTGGCACAACTTTCAAACTCCTGACAGGCCTTGTACACCCATTCTGACAAATAAGGGTAGAGGAAGTACCTGCGGACCAGCAATTTAGGATGATCCACCATGAAATGCCCGCTTGTTATGTTGAGTACTTGGCAGATCTGTAGGAAATGCGACTGGGGAACCATGAGTTGGAGAATATCCTGCGGCTCAGAGTGGATACGTGTCTGACAGTAGAGCACCTTGTCCTGTGATTCCAGCCAGTCCCAATGTCTCAGGATAGCCCAAGCAACAAGGAACAACCTCTGGCACTCTCGGTAAATGGGTTTGTACTTCCAAGAGAGGTAGCACTGCACCTGTATCAAGTCGGGATCCTTTTGCTGAATCAGCGCCCACTCCTCGCCATTATACAGTTCGGCAACCTTGGTCTGTAGGTTCCTCTGTTGTTCGACGATGGTGCCTAAAGCAGCCGGCATTGGGAACACAGAAGCAACTTCTATGTTCTCCAGATTAGAGGCCACATCCCCCCCTGGGAGCTCGACCAGGAATCAGAACAAAGCATTGGCATGCCTATTAAGCTTGGCCTGGCCGTTGGTGGATTTTGAGCTTGAACTGGGCCACCCAGATAGTGTAAGGGGTTGTTGTCTGTGAAGACTTTGATTTCAGCCCCCATGAGATGTTCTGTGAAATTCTCAGTGATAGCCCAGACAAGGCCGAGTAACTCAAGCTTGAAAGAGCTGTAGTTGTGAGGGTTCTTTGAAGAACTTGGCTTGTCCAAGGGCCATCAGGGATTCCCTGACCCAAGGAAGGATGTGGGTTGTCCACACAGAACCGTAGACTACCATACTTATTTCGCACCAGGATAACAGAAGCGGCCCATGAACTGCAGCTTTCCTTGATAACTCCATTATAAGGCATGTTGCAGAGTAACTCTTTAAAGGAGTTGTAAAGGCAGAATGTTTTTTATCTTAATGCATTCTATCCGAGGTAAGTATAACATGTTTGTTATTTGAAAAAGAAAAACAAGCCTTTACAATCACTTTAAAGCGGAGTTCCACTTGTTTTTTAGTTTATTAAAAGTCAGCAGCTACAAAAAGTATAGTTGCTGACTTTTAATAAACAGACACTCACCTGTCCCACGGTTCAGCGATGTGGCTGCCTGGAGCCTCGCTCCTCTCCCCCTCCTCTCTGCCGGCGCCATCATAGCAACTGTGGGCACCCAGCTGTGACAGCTTTCGGCATTAATGGCTGGGCGCACTGCGAATGCGCAAGTTGCACTGCGCTCTGCTAGTGGTCAGGCAATCTTCTGGGACCTGTGACGTGTCCCAGAAGATTGCAGCGAGGAAGGGGGCCACCTAGGGGGAGAGGAGGAGTCGGCCAAGAGCAGGAAGGAGGAAGTGGGACAGGAAGTCCTACTCTAAACCAGGTACCCACTCCCCCCCCAAAAAAAATTACATGCCACATGTTTCATGTCAGGGGGGCGAGGAGTTCTTAAAGTGGAAGTATCACTTTTGTGTGGAACTCTGCTTTAATCTCTTGGCACAATGCTTGGAGAATGTGATGGTACCACTCCCAGAAGCGCGATGCATCCCTCGGGTGTATAAGTTGGTCAATGGTTTCAGTAAATACGTAGGCCTCTGGACTGTTGGCAAACACCAGCAGGTGTTTTTCCAGCAGCTGATGAAGCAGTCTTTGTTGGGGTAGAGAAAAGTCTTTAAAGGGGATATCTAGCTGCTCTAGTAGAGACCTGTATTGGGTTTCATCTCAGGAGGCCATAGCTGCCTGTAGAGGAGCACAGATTGCTTCCACGCCTGGTTAAGCCTTAGAGATACAGTGGTGAGGCACCGCATAGAGATCAGCCAAGATGGCATGTCGGGGGAGCGATATTGGCATTGTTCCCAGGTTGACTAGTTGAACCAAGACTCTTCCCCAATGGACCTTGGATAGGGTACGTCCCACCAGTCACTCTCCTGACATTATGAGAGCCTTGCGGGGTTCGACCATAATGGTGGCCCCCTTCAATTTCTGGTGGGCCCCAACAGGGAGCAAACGAACCACCTCTTATAGGGGTGCAGTAGTAAATTTTGCTTGGAGGGTATATGGACCACTCCTACTTGTTTTGGTTGCTTCTTGGTTGCCCTGCGCTGGGCCTTGAAGGCCTAGAGTACCCAGGGCCACACAGGCCGCAGGCCACAGCCACGCGCCTGCTGGCTTAAATGTTCATATTTAGCCAACAGACAGGTATGTCCAGGTCTTTCAAGACATTCATGCCCAGCACGATAGGCACTGCTGGGTTGACTGGACTGCGGGTCACCACTACTCCTACCCGCTCCACCACCTAGTCTTTGATTTTAATCCACACCAGATGATGCCTTCGACTAGAATGGGTAGATTGTTGACCGCTCTGAGAGATAGCCAGCAGGCGTCTAACTGTTCTCATGCTCCAAACCTCTGCACATAGAAATTGTACTCCATGACAGTGACCTCTGGCTCAGTGTCAATTAGGCATGGGATTTCTTGCCCGTTAAGTCAGCTACCACTCAGCTCGGTGCGACCATATCCTCTGACTTTATTTTTTAACTGGGCAATTTTTTTTTTTTGTTTAGCTGTCAGAGGGGAACCCATTGACAGCTGATGACTCATCTTCGAACTGAAAGCGCCTGTTGAGAGGGGCAGAATGCGGCCTGGCCCAAGCAAGAGGGAGTCCAAGAACGTTGCGAGCCCTATGCTTTTTCTCCTCATCAGTAACCTTTCCCTGCCGCTAGTTCTGTCCCTACCAGGCGGGGTACCTGTTCCTACTCTACCCACTCACAAAACACGTGCCAAGCCTGGGAACCTTGGCCTTAAATGGGCTCTGCCTGACCCAAGATGGCTGCTAGAGTTGCATAGGGTGGTAGCAATATTGGATAGCTTACCCTGTGTCCCAGGAAACTATAGAAGAAACATGTTTCTCTTGACTTCCTCTCCAAATTCATTGCTGTGGAAGAGCGCCACAGACAGTGGAGAAAGTAGACAGCACCTGTCTACAGGCAGGAGGCAGCTTTTCAATTAAGGGATGTCGGGCAAGAGGTGGCTTTTCAGTCGAGGGATGTCAGACAGGACACATTATTTTAACCAAGGAATACCAGGCAAGAGGCAGCTTTTTATACAAGGGATGTCGAGTGGGAGGCAGCTGTCGAACAGGAGGCGGCTGTATTCCTAACTGGGAAAAAAATAAAGTTCCTTCTATTGCTCTTATCCTCCTCCAAATCTCCAAACTTTTTTTGCTACTGGTATCTGACTTTCTGTGAGAGGGCGGCTCTGTTTGCTCTCCATGGAAAAATGGAGAAGTTTGAGAGATCAGGGAGGACATTACAAGGAGGTTTAATTTCAGGCCATTCAGTAGTGGTTATGAATGGATTATATTCTAAGAATAAGGATATCTTATAGTGTCACTTTAGGGTATACTATAAAACAGTGACTACAAAAGAGATTGTCTTCATGGAGTGGCTCTTAGATGATGTACGATGGAGCAGTTTTTTTCTAGTCATAAACAATCACCATCCAAGATACTTTCGGTGTACATTTTCTACAACGGACAGCAGGACAATGTTTTTGACACTACAACTTTCATCTTGAGTAATGTTCTCCATATTAACCCATCTTCTCCAGATTCCTTACATCTGCCGACAACAACATCACTCCGAAGATTATCTGAAATCCGAGGCCAACCTTTCACTCAGCTCCTTTTAGTCAGCCATGGCGGCCAGATCTGTCAGGGGGCAAGGGTCAGAGATTATTTTCCAAATTTACTGAGCCTTCAATTGGCTTGTTTGGGCTTGAGGGCTTTGAAAACAGCATCGCAGAACATCCTTCGGTAATAGCACATACCAAAATAATAAAAAGAAGACCCCCATCCTTCAGATGTACTTATGAACATCGAGGGGAACCCGGCTTGCGGACATATTTCAAAGCCTTCAGATTTGTCTTGCACAGTTTGAGGCTTGAATGTCCGTGTCGCATGCAAGAGAAATGGTACATACTTTCTGCAGATTGGATTTCAAATTTCGAGGCCGCTGCGCTTTGTTGTGAACATAAAAGAGGCAATAAAAGCTGCTCAGTAAACGATTAAATGTAGGAAACTGCTGACTTTACCAGGGGCCGGGATGACTCTTCCCATATTGTCATCAGTTGGGAAATGGAAAATTGTTTTGAGCTGCTTTACTTCTCCAAATAAGGACTTGGCCCGAGAAGATCTGCATTGCACGCCATTTTAGAGCTGAATTTATGACAGCAATTTCTCTGGATTGCATGCTTGGTTTTGCGGTAAAGAAAAAAGCAAACGTTTTAAATATTATCTGTCATTTTTGTTATGGAGCACCTGAACTGTGGAAGCTGTGCCAAAATACCTGTGGGGAGGAAATAGCTGGTGGAACACCTATGTAGCGGTGACACTTTGACAAGGTGTCCCCTATGGGTGAAAAATTAGTTTTTTTCCTCAGAACAATAATGGGGTTCTGAGGGTTAATTGTGCAGGTTTACTTTGGAATCAGTTTGGCTGGGCTGTACTATGGGTTCTGCCTGGTCATGGGTACAGTCAGGTACACATGACAGGCCCAGAACCAGGCCTGGTTGGACGTTTTGAGTATCAGTCTTCCCCGGAGCCAATCAGTGGGTGCGTCTGGAGTCTGGGGAAGGGTACTTAAAGTGGGGTTGCGGTCAAAAAAAAAAAAGGGGCTTAAAAATCATCAAAAAAAATTTAAAAAAAATAATTGGAAAAAAAAAATGTTTTAGTCACCTCTATATGCCTGTTGCTAGGGGGTCCCTCGTAGTCTGCCACCTTCAGTGCCCGGGCTAAACGTCACTTCCCCCTTGGCGCCGCACAGTCATCTGGGACCTGTCACGTGTCCCAGATGACTGAGCATCCAATCACGGCACACGGCGCCGCTCGCGCATGCGCAGTGGGTGCCCGGCTGTGAAGCCACAGCCGGGTTCCCACATTAGGAATGCCGGCTCAGGGAACGAGGGGGGGGCCTCGTTCCCCCGCATCGCTGGAACCTGGGACAGGTAAGTGTCCGATTTTTAAAAGTCAGCAGCTGCAGTATTTGTAGCTGCTGACTTTTAAAAAAAAAATGTTTTCCTCAGGACGGAGCTCCGCTTTAAGGTGCTGAAGTCACGTGTTCGGGGTTCGGCCGTAGCTGTCTGTTCCTGAGTCTGGACCGTGGGTAGCCCCGCGAGGCGTCCCGGGCCCGGGAGCGTTTGCCGTCCCGCAACATGGTCAGTTTGACTAGCCCCATAGATGCGCTTGGTCTGGGGCAAAGGATCCATCTGTTCCCGAGTCTCGGAACCGGCTGGTCCGAGACACAGTAACTGAGGGAGGATTCAAAGCGTCCCGGTGCGCTCTCAATCTTGGAGGGGCACTGCAGCTCATGTAAGCGACCGGGGGAGGACTCTTCGGAGGAGGGCCAACAAGCTGGCATCTCAAGAAGAGCCTGATTGCTGGGTTGTTAAGGACACTAACGAATCCACAGTTTCGCAGTACTGCCAAGGAGACAGAGAACTTTCCAGGTACTGAGAAAAGGTTCCTATTCACTTTCGGTTGAGACTTTATTCAATGTCAGAGACTTTACAAGTTTCCGGATCAAAGTGTTGACTGCCATAATCTCTGGCTAGAGATTTGTTCAGCATTGAAGTGCCCAGCTGCGAGTGGCTACTCTCTGGGTTTGTGCTAGAGACTTTTCAATTGTTAGCAGTTCAAGGTGCCTGAGTTTCTTCATCCTTACCCTCTGTTCCTATTCGAAACTGTGTTTGTTGGATGTTACCCCTGCAAATAAAAACCTTCTAAAAGGACTTTTCTGGTGTCAGCGTCCAAAGTCATTGGGTACTAACCCTGGGAACCCCTGGACATGGAAGAACAAGCCAAGCGGAGGTAACTGGTAAGCCCAAAAGTCAAGGCCGCCCCATCGAGGGTTATGGCCGCTACACCTAAAATGTATTTATCAGCTAGGGGGTGAAGTTGCAAGGATTTTTCGGAAAAACTAAAATTTTTATTTTAAAAACTACCCTCTCATTATATTCTCTGGAAAGATATAACTTCCTGTTGCTGCCAAAAACTCAACTGTTACCATGATAACACCTGGGGCTTTAGATCCAGAAAACACCCCTCTGAATGTCACTTCCTGCTCATGTGATTGGTTCAGTTCTTTTCCCAGAAGTTTTTCTTAAAGTGGGGTGCCCACAAAAAAAAAAAAAAATTAAAAGTCAGCAGCTACAAATACTGCAGCTGCTGCCTTTTAATAATCGGACACTTACCTGTCCCAGGGTCCAGCGATGCGGGGGAACGGGGCCCCCACCTCGTTCCCCGCTCCGCTCGCAGCGCCGGCATTCTTAATGTGGGCACCCGGCTGTGGCTTCACAGCCGGGCACCCACTGCGCATGCGCGAGCGGCGCCGTGCACCGTGATTCGACGCTCACTCATCTGGGACACGTGACAGGTCCCAGATGACTGTGCAGCGCCTAGGGGAAGTGACGTCAGGTGCTGGGCACTGAAGGCGGCAGACTACGAGGGACGCCCTAGCAACAGGCATTTAGAGGTGAGTAGTAAAAAAAAAAAAATTTCCAATTATTTTTATTTTTATTTTTTTATGATTTTTAAGCCAATTTTTTTTTTGGTGGCAACATCACTTTAATAAAAAAATTGAGGTTGATTTACTAAAAACAGAGTGCAAAATCTGGTGTTACCATGCACAGCTGCACTAGATTTTGCACTCTTCAGTTTTAGTAAATCAACCCCATTGTGACTGACTGTAGACCTCCCTACTGACCACCGCCACATCTGTCAGTTATCTAGAATGAAAATTGGGTGACACCAAATACCACCCACACCAATGTGTAGCCAATACCTAGTCTACTGCTATGTAAAAAAAATTGCAAATAATATTATATAATGGGCCAATAATAGAAAGACTTACCAATATTAACATCAATCTTCAATAATAACAGAGAAAAAAAACAAAACAAATGGTCAAACCTCATTAACCACTTGCTTACCGGGCACTTAAACCCCCCTCCTGCCCAGACCAATTTTCAGCGCTGTCACACTTTGAATGACAATTGCCCGGTCATGCTACACTGTACCCAAATGAAATTGTTATCATTTTTTTCACACAAATAGAGCTTTATTTTCGTTGTATTTAATCACAGCTGGGGTTTTTATTTTTTGCTAAACAAACAAAAAAAAATGGAAAATTTGGGGGAAAAAAATCATGTTTCATAGTTTGTTATAAGATTTTGCAAACAGGTAACTTTCCTCCTTCATTGATATGCACTGATAGGCTGCACTGATAGGCACAGATAAGGTGCCACTGATGGGGACAGATAAGGCGGTACTGATAGGCACAGATAAGGCGGCACTGATGGCCACTGATAAGATGGCACTAATGGGCCCTGATGGGTGGCATTGATGGGCACTGATAGGTACCACTGATAGATGGCACTGATGGGCACTGGTAGGTGACACTGATACGTGGCGCGGTGGGCAGTGATAGGTGGCGCTGTGGGCACTGGTAGGTGGCACTGGTAGACACTGGTAGGTGGCACTGGCAGGTGGCACAGGTGGGCACAGATGAGCTGGCGGGAGCTCTCCTTGATCGGGACCGATGTCCCTCTGAGAGCCGCCGGTGATCGGCTTTTTTTTTTTTCTCCTCACGCTGTCAGCGCGAGGAGAAAAGATAGCCAATTACCGGCTCTGTTTACATCACATGATCAGCTGTCATTGGCTGACATCTAATCACGTGGTAAGGGGTCGGGATCGAACCCCTACTCCAATCTGTGATCAGCCGAGTCTCATAGACTCGCTGATCACAGGGCGCGCAGTAGACATGTGCACAACAAAAAAAAAAAATTATTTTCGTTTCGTTTTTTTCGTTTCCGAAAAAAATTTGTTTTTTTTCGTTTCGTTTTTTTTTTTTCGTTTCCGTTGATTCGTAACGATTCGTACATTCGTAAGTCGTCGTTGTTCGTATTCGTAACGATTCGTACATTCGTAAGTCGTCGTTGTTCGTATTCGTAACGATTCGTACATTTGTAAGTTATTTTTCGTTGATTCGTTTTTTCGTTAGTTTACTTTACGTTCATTCGTTTATTCGAAATTCGGACGCATTCGTAGTTATTCGTACATTCGTAACATTCGTAACATTCGTAGATTCGTAATCGGAGCATAATTCATAATTCTATGTAATGTGTATGCTATTATTACATTTTAATAATTTACGAATCGAAAAAAAAAAGTTACGAATCAAAAAAAAAAAGTTACGAATCGAAAAAAAAGTTAAGAATGTACGAATTTTTTTGTTCAATCCAATCATTACTAATCGAAAAAAAAAAAAGTTACGAATCGAAAAAAAAAGTTACGAATCGAAAAAAAAAAAAAGTTACGAATCGAAAAAAAAGTTACGAATGTACGAATTTTTTTGTTCAATCCATTCGAAGCACGTTAAGCAGCACCATTGTAAGAGACACGGAAAATTACCAATTCAACAAAAAAAAAAGTTACGAATGTACAAATATTTTCGTTCATTTTCGTTGTTCCTTTTTTTCGTTTTTCGTATTTTCATTGCTTTTCGGATTCGTTCGATTCGAACGATTCGTTAATCGGATTCGTACGATTCGAACGATTCGTTATTCGGATTCGTTCGATTCGTTCATTCGTACGAAAACGAACGATCGAAAAAAGCGAAAAAAAAAAAAAAAACGAAAAACGAAACGAATTGCACATGTCTAGCGCGCAGGCTGCTCGGACACAGGAGGACGTCAATAGACGTACTCCCGGCAAAGTAGGTCCGCACTGTAGCCATCATTCGGCTATAGCGCGGATCTGAAGCAGTTAAAATAATACAAACATAGATGTTTTTTTATTGTGTATATATATATATATATATAAATTACGTTATTTTATATATTCCATCTTGTAGGCTAACAAAGCTAAAAAAAAATGAACTGTGGTTAATATCGTGGACACATCTCCCATCTAGTAAACTTTTCTTCGCTTAATATCTTCAATGTGCAGCTGAGTGGAGAGGATATATGTATATCACTTTATATCACTTTATTAGGTACACTTGTTCAATTGCTTGGTAACACAAATTGCTAATCAGCCAATCACATGGCAGCAACTCAATGCCTTTAGACATCTAGATGTGGTGAAGACGACTTGCTGAAGTTCAAACCGAGCATCAGAATGGGGAAGAAAGGGGATTTAAGTGGCTTTGAACGTGGCATGGTTTTTGGTGCCAGACAAGCTGGTCTGAGTATTTCAAAAACTGCTGATCTACTGGGATCTTCACACGCAACCATCTCTCGGGTTTACAGAGAATCGTCGGAAAACGGGAAAATATCCAGTGAGCGGCGGCTGTGTGGAGGAAAATGACTTGTTGATGTCAGAGGTCAGAGATGATAGAAAGGCACCAGTAACTCATATAACCAAGGTATGCAGAATACTATCTCTGAACACAGAACACATCGAACCTTGAGGCAGATGGGCTACAGCAGCAGAAGACCACACCGGGTGCCACTCCTGTCAGCTAAGAACAGGAAACTGAAACTATAATTCGAGCAGGCTCACCAAGATTGGACAAAAGACGAAAAACGTTGCTTGGTCTCAATTTCAGCTGCGACATTCAGATAGTAGGGTCAGAATTTGGCGTAAACAACATGAAAGCATGGATCCATCCTGCCTTGTATCAACGGTTTCAGGCTGGTGGGGGTGTAATGGTGTGGGGGGGATATTTTCTTGGCACACTTTTGGCCCCTTAGTACCAATTGAGCATCATTTAAATGCCACGGCCTACCTGAGTATTGTTGCTGACCATGTCCATCCCTTTATGACTACAGTGTCCCCATCTTCTGATGGCTCCTTCCAGCAGGATAATGCACCATGTCACAAAGCTCCAATCATCTCATCACTGGACAATGAGGTCACTGTACTCCAATGGCCTCCACACTCACCAGATCTCAATCCAATAGAGACACTCACCAGATCTCATCCAATGGAGCACCTTTGGGATGTGCTGAAATGGGAGGTTTGCATCATCGATGTGCAAATCTGCAGCAACTGCGTGATGCTCTCATGTCAATATGGACCAAAATCTCTGTGGAATGTTTCCAACACCTTGTTGAATCTATGCCACTGCCAGAAACCATGAAATCAGGCTGAGACAGAAGTACAGTTAAATCACACTTGTTTAACCACTTGCTTACTGGGCACTTAAACCCCCCTCCTTTCCAGACCAATTTTCAGCTTTCAGCGCTGTCGCACTTTGAATGACAATTGCGCGGTCATACAACACTGTACCCAAATGACATTTTTATAATTTTTTGCCCCCAAATAGAGCTTTCTTTTGGTGGTATTTCATCACCTCTGCGATTTTTATTTTTTGTTAAAAAAAATTAAAAAGACCGAATTTAAAAATTTTTAATTTTGTTTTAAAAATATACAATGGGTAATTTTTGTCCGTCATTGATGTACGCTGATGAGGTGGAAGTGACGGGCACCGATAGGTGGCAGTGATAGGCACTGATAGGTGGCAGTGATGGGTACTGATGGGTTACACTGATAGGCAGCACTTTTAGGTGGCACTGATTGGCAGCACTGGTGGGCATTGACAGGTGGCACTGGTGGGCATTGCAAGGTGGCATTTATGGGCACTGCAGGGTGGCACTTATTGGCATTACAAGGTGGCACTTCTGGGCATTGCAAGGTGGCACTTGTGGGGATTGCAAGGTAGGACCGATGTCCCTTTAAGATAATCCGGTGATTGGCTTTTTTTTCTCCTCTGCTGTCAGCGTGAGGAGAAAGAAAAAACCATCACCAAGCTTTTGTTTTTATCATGTGATCAGCTGTCATTGGCTGACAGCTGATAACATGGTAAGCCCCTTACTCGGATCGCTGATCACCCGAGTCTCAGTGACTCGGTGATCACAGGGCGTGCACAGGGAGCGTGCACAGGGGAGGCCATCACATGACGGCCTCCCGGGAATTGAGATCCGCGCTGTGGCCGTCATTCGGCCATAGCGCGGATGGCAAGCGGTTAATAATAAAAGTAAAAAGAATAAACGTAGTCAAAACATAGCCAAAGTTCAGTAACTGGAATGGATAGTCAGCCAAGCCAGAAGTCAGGGATCAATGTAGTGGAACAGCAAGCAGGATCTGGAGCCAGAAGGGATGTCAGCAAAGCAAGTCTTGAACAGGATCGCAGGAGAGTGTCTCTGTGATGCTGACCAAGGGGAAGGCAGAGATCCACTGGGCTGTATGGCTTAGGTAGGCAGGACTGACGAGCAGGATATCATCAACAGCTGAGTAACTGTGGAGAGATAGGAGCTGGAAATTAGCCGACAGCTCAGAGAAGGAAGGGCTGAGCCTAGACATGACAGCCATGAAGAATTAAGGCAGTTCTGAAGGCAAAAGGGGGTCCAACCCGATACTAGCAAGGTGTACCTAATAAAGGGGCCGGTGAGGGTATATCATGAATCTATGTAGCTCTCAGGCGACAAACAAAATAGGTCCAGTTTCCTGCATGGCATATTTTATTTTGATGGTTGAGTAGCAGGTGCTCTCTCATGGTTTCATGCCGTACTGTGGGAATTGGGATGTTTCGCTTCTCGAAAACTTTGCCAACTGTGGTCTCGCCATCGTGCGACGTGTCCCAGCTATCTTGATGATATGGTCCAACTGAAAAGCATTCCTAGTGATCTTCAACAAAAGAAGTATTTGTGGGATTCTTGCCAAAACACGCAACCCTCTCCTGCAAAGTTCATGATATGGGACAATAACGAGGAAAAACAGACATCAATGATAGCCGAGCCTCCTGGGACCGGGAGATTAAACCTCAGCATCAAAGTATAAGACACAATGATTACTGCCTGGATATGGGGGATCTACATTCTTGTAACTGTAAAAGTCGATTTAACAGAGATATAAAACTTGGTATTCCAGCTCAAAAAAGAGACCAGTTCAAGCTGTATTGCTGTATATTCTGTTTAGTAAAAGTTTTTTTTTTTTCTTTAATTTGCTGTTGATTTATGGAATCCCCTCATGGATCATTAGATACAGTAATATAAAATATACGGATAATAAAAACTAGGGCAATTTAATTTTGCAGAAGTTTCAACAAAATTAGCTGATCATTTTTTTTTACTTTTGTTATTCGCACTAGACATGTGCACAACAAAAAAATTTGTTTATTTTCGTTTTTTTCGTTTCCGTTGATTCGTAACGATTCGTAAATTCGTAAGTCGTCGGTGTTCGTATTCGTAACGATTCGTATTTTCGTAAAAGTTATTTTTTCGTTAATTCGTATTTCCGTTAGTTTAATTTTCGTTTATTTGAAATTCGGACGTATTCGTACTTATTCGTACATTCGTAACATTCGTAGATTCGTAATCGGAGCATAATTCATAATGTTATGTAATGTGTATGCTATTATTACATTTTAAGAGACACGAAAGATTACGAATCGAAAAAAAAAGTTACGAATGTACGAATTTTTTCGTTCAATCCATTCAAAGCACGTTAACCACTTGCCGACCGGCGCACGGCGATATACGTCGGCAGAATGGCACGTACAGGCAGGAGGGCGTATATATAAGTCCCTCCTTTCTGCCTGTCCATGCCATTGGGAGCGGCGCGCTCCCGCGCCGGTCGGGACCCCCGTGAGTCCGGTCGCGGTCCCCGCGGACTCGATCGCCGCGGAGACCCCCGCAATCGTCTCACGGGAAGGCTGAACGGGGAGATGCCGAGATAAACAGCATCTCCCCGTTCTGCCTAGCAACTAGTGACGCCGATCTCTGCTCCCTGTGATTGGAGCAGAGATCAGCATTCACTAGCTGACAGCCACGCCCCCCCACAGTAAGAAACACACCCCTAGACATACTTAACCCTTACACTGCCCCCTTGTGGTTAACCCCTTCACTGCCAGTGTAATTTATACAGGAATCAATGCATTTAAATAGCATTAATTGCTGTAAAAATGTCAATGGTCCCAAAAATGTGTCAAAAATGTCCGATGTGTCCGCCATAATGTCGCAGTCACAAAAAAAAATCGCAGATCTCCGCCATTACTAATAAAAAAAAATTAATAATAAAAATGCTATAAAACTATCTTCTATCTTGTAAACGCTATAACTTCTGCGCAAACCGATCAATAATCGCTTATTGCAATTTTTTTTACCAAAAATATGTAAAAGAATACGTATCGGCCTAAACTGAGGAAAAAAAATGTTTTTTTATATATTTTTTGGGGATATTTATTATAGCAAAAAGTAAAAAATATTGAATTTTTTTCAAAATTGTCGCTCTATTTTTGTTTATAGCGCAAAAAATAAAAACCGCAGGGGCGATCAAATACCACCAAAAGAAAGCTCTATTTGTGGGAAAAAAAGGACGTCAATTTTGTTTGGGAGCCACGTCGCACGACCGCGCAATTGTCAGTTAAAGCGACGCAGTGCCGAATCGCAAAAAGGGGCCTGGTCCTTTGGCTGCAAATTGGTCCGGTCTGAAAGTGGTTAAGCAACGCCATTGTAAGAGACACGGAAAATTACGAATCGAAAAAAAAAAAAGTTACGAATTTACGAATTTTTTCGTTCAATCCATCCGAAGCACGTTAAGCAACGCCATTGTAAGAGACACGGAAAATTACGAATCGAAAAAAAAGTTACAAATTTTTTTGTTCAATCCATTCGAGGCACGTTAAGCAGCACCATTGTAAGGGACACGGAAAATTACCAATTCAACAAAAAAAAAAAGTTACGAATGTACGAATTTTTTTGTTCATTTTCATTTTCGTTGTTCCTGTTTTCGTTTTTCGGATTTTCTTCATTCGTCCATTCGTTGTTTATAATAATTTTTTTTTGGATTTTCGTTATTTTCGGATTCGAACGATTCGTTAACATTTTTAGCGAATCGTTCGTTCATTCGTACGAAAACGAATGAACGAAAATAACGAAAAAAAAGAAAAACAAAAAAAAAACGAAACGAATTGCACATGTCTAATTTGCACAAACTGTTGAATTTTCAGGACAAGCTTTCTGGACCTACCCCTTTTCTTCTAAGGTCTAAGCAGCGTAGCTTTGAGTGGACTTGTAAAGATTTTATATTACCGTATATACTCGAGTATAAGCCGACCCCAATATAAGCCGGGGCACCTAATTTTACCACAAAAAAATGGGAAAACTTATTGACTCGAGTATAAGCCTAGGGTGAGAAATGCGCAGCTACTGTAATGCTGCGTAAACACGGTCGGAATTCTCGTCGGAAAAAGCTCTGATGGTTTTCACTCAAACTGTCTTGCCTACACATGGTCACACCAAATTCCGACGGTCAATAACACCACGGCATACAACACGTTCGACAGCACTATAAAAGGGAAGTTTAATGCTTCTGAGCATGCGTCAAATTGTTTCCGAGCATGCGTCAGAATTTTGCGTGTCGGAATTTCATAAACACGATCGGAAAATCCAATAGAAAGGTTTTCCGTCGCAAAAATTAAGAACAGGTTCTCAATCCAAAGTCCGTCAAAAAAAAGACCGATGGGCATACACACGGTCGGAAAATCCGATGAAGAGCTCCCATCGGACTGTTTCCATCGGAAATTCCGACCATATGTACGCGGCATAAGTGTAAAAGAGGGTCAACAATGCTCATTTGCAGCCTCACTGTGCCAATTTTCAGCCATAGGTCCCCGAACTTCAAACTTGGTAGTTAAGGGTTCCTAGATGCCCTCTAGCTGCAGCCAAAATTTGGGGTCTCTGGAACCAAAGGATCCCGAAATGACATTGCTGCAGATGGACACAGTTGACCGACTTTGGGGCCCTGTATCTCGGGGCCACTTAGTGCTAGGAAATCCAATTTGGATAAGTTGTATTGCTAGTTCCACTGGGTTTTCACACCAAATTTGGGGTTCCTAGCACCAAGTTGCCCCAAGATACGAGGCCACAAAGTCAGATCAGAAAATGTCATTCTCTGCTGCAGAAAAGTGCTTGACTCGAGTATAAGCCGAGGGGGGCACTTTCAGCACACAAAAAATGTGCTGAAAAACTCGGCTTATACTCGAGTATATACGGTACTACTTTTCTGGGGAGGGGGGGTCCTTTGTTTTTATGTATTTGTTAGTTGATATAGCACCCTTCTAGTTAGGTTGCAAGGTTTTTGTCTTCTTCTGTAATCAAGGGAGCAGAGATTGTTTGGTTTGGTCTGTTCAGGGATTCACAGGCTGGGGAGTTTGATTGCTTCCCCCTGCCTCTGGCAAAAGCTTCTAGAGTTTAGGGAGGGAGAATTCAATTGACCAGGGCTGAATATTGAGTCTATCGGATACCTGGGGAGGTGTGTCCAGATGGTGACTGGGCAGCTGATAAATAGTTTGAGGCACTGGAGAGATTGTCTTTCACCCAGGAAGGAGAGCTCCCAGCCTTAAGGGGGCTGCTGCCCCAGGAGGCAGCTAAAGGACTGGGTTGCTGTTCTGCAAGGTTTCAGGAGCTGCAGTGATGGAACCTAGAAGCAGCCTGGATCTGTCTGGAAGCTTTCTTCAAGGGATCTGGTCTGGAGAAAGATTGTCTTCTTCATTGAGTGGTGTCCGAAGAAATCTGGAAGGAGGCAGCTGTCCTTGTGACTGTATAGTGTTCTGAAGATTGCACTGGGTACCAGCAGTTATACTTTGGAAAAAGGTAACCAGATGCCAGCGTGATTTGCTCCTACGGCCTTCAGCTAAGAGGGAATAGACTGTTAAGTGTTCACAGTTGCTTAACCAGTTCGAATTTCTTTTCTGTCACATACGTGTAAAAATCATAATTTTTGGCACTAAAATTACATAAACTCCCAGAGCACTATATATTTATATATTTTCTGAAAGCAGAGGCCCTGTAGAATAAAAATGTGATCATTGCAAAAAAAATAAAAATTTGTGTGATATTTGCGCATCTGTTTATTAACCACTTCAGCCCGGACCAATTTGCAGCCAAAGGACCAGGCCCCTTTTTGCGATTCGGCACTGCGTTGCTTTAACTGACAATTGCGCGGTTGTGCGACGTGGCTCCCAAACAAAATTGGCGTCCTTTTTTTCCCACAAATAGAGCTTTCTTTTGGTGATATTTGATCGCCCCTGCGGTTTTTATTTTTTGCGCTATAAACAAAAATAGAGTGACAATTTTGAAAAAAATTCAATATTTTTTACTTTTTGCTATAATAAATATCCCCAAAAAATATATAAAAAACATTTTTTTTCCTCAGTTTAGGCTGATACGTATTCTTCTACATATTTTTGGTAAAAAAAAAATCGCAATTAGCGATTATTGATTTGTTTGCGCAAAAGTTATAGCGTTTACAAAATAGGGGATAGTTTTATAGCATTTTTATTAATATTTTTTTTTTACTAGTAATGGCGGCGATCAGTGATTTTTATTGTGACTGCGACATTATGGCGGACACATCGGACATTTTTGACACATTTTTGGGACTATTGTCATTTATATAGAAATCAGTGCTGTTTAAATGCACTGATTCCTATGTAAATGACACTGGCAGTGAAGGAGTTAACCACTAGGGGGCGGGGAGGGGCTAAGTGTGGGACGTGTTTTTTTTTTTTTTTTTTACAGTAGGGGGCCGTGGCTTTACGTCTGACGTCATTGATTGGCTTTCCCGATGACAGGGAACAGCCGATCAATGACAGGCAGTGTAGGAAGCACGGGGAGAGGTTTGTTTACACAGACCTCTCCCCGTTCTTCAGCTCTGTGACCCGATCACGGGACACCAGCGGCGATCGGGCCCGCTGGTCCCGCGGCCGTGGTCGCGGAGCTCCCGACTGGGTCACGAGCGCGCCGCCAGAGGCACGCGCGCGGCCCCCGCGGCTAGGCAATTAAAGGGGACGTATATATACATGCTTTTGCCTAGCCGTGCCATTCTGCTGACGTATATGTACAGGCGACGGTCGGGAAGCGGTTAAACACCAATTTTGGTGGCAGATGATGTGGGAGGGCTTAGAACAGGGGTCTCCAAACTGCGGCCCTTTGCTTGCCTTTATCCAGCCCATGGAGCACTATTCCTCCCACTGAAACCAATGATGGGGCACTATTCCTCCCACTGATACCAATGATGGGGCACTATTCCTCCCACTGACACCAATGATAGGGCACTATTTTTTCCCACTGACACCAATGATGTCATTTTTTTATTCCCACTAACCACCAAGCCTAAGGCATTGTTTACTCCCAACAATGCCAGGATATTTACTATGGACTACTCCCACTAGCTACAGTCTGGACCCCCTCAAATGTAAAGGGCAGTAAACTGGCCCTTTGTTTAGAAAGTTTGGAGACCCCCTGGCTTAGAATTTACACTAAGCCCTAATACCCTACATCTTTAAAAGATCCGCTGATGTTGAAATATCAGTAAGATACTGAAGACAGTATAGTTAACTTTTCCCTGGCAACTTCAATCCACAACACTGGTCCCTAGTGATGAATATGTATTTAAAAAACCTCTGTGAAAATACTCAATGCAAAAATGGAGGGTGCTGTGCTCCTCCTCCAAACAAGGTGCCGTGAAAAACCCAATCCCCCTGGCACGGAAGCCTTCTGACAGGAGCACAGTACTCTAGGCCACATGTGTCTGAAGCCAGACTCAGCTCCCTATTGACCAGGTAGAGCCAGTCCACCAAGTACTTGGTGAGGATTCTCCCAAAGAGAGACTTCCATGGGGAGAGGAAGAAACCCAAACACCACAGATCCATCCCCAACATCAGGACAGTCCCTGAAGAACCTACACCCTCTATATCCGTGAAGTAAAAAGTGAATTGTGCAAATACCGTATATACTTGAGTATAAGCCGAGTTTTTCAGCATATTTTTTTGTGCTAAAGTGCCCCCCGCGGCTTATACTCCAATCAAGCACTTGTCTGCAGCAGAGAATGAAATTTTCCGACCCGACTTTGGGGCCCCGTATCTCAGGGCCACTCGGTGCTAGGAACCCCAAATTTTTTCCTAGCACCAAGTGGCCCCGAGATACGGGGCCCCAAAATCGGTCAACTGTGTCCATCTGCAGCAATGTTATTTCGGGACCCTTTGGGTCCAGAGACCCCAAATTTTGGCTGCAGCTAGGGGGCACCTAGGAACTATTGACTACCAAGTTTGAAGTTCGGGGGACCTATGGCTGCAAATGGGCACAGTGAGGCTGCAAGTGGGCATTAAAATATAGAAAAAAGATGATTCCTGGCTGTCTGTGTCCTCAATAAAAGATTAGACATTCCACCCAAAGAGCACGGAGATTCCCCTCAATTCTGAATACGTTGTTACCGGGAGATGTAATTGGGGGAAATCTCTCTAAGGTTTTACGCTATGGGAGCATCTTTTCCTTCCTTTATGATTCCATGCTGATGCTGGTGGGTTTTTTGGTCTACATCCCTGGAGGAGTCCCGTATACAGATCTGGCCCGATAGGAAAATTTTGCCCCAAGTTTGCTTCTCGAGGCGATCCATACCTGGTGAAGTCCGGATCCTGTGGTGAGGTTTTACGGTCCAGGGTACATCCAGTACCATCTTCATACAGGCTTGGTTAAAGCTTGCCTCTGGTAAGCTTAATGGTAGAGTGGTGGTGGATCACACGTATTGGTGATATTCATTCCAAGTTTGGTGGCACTAGTTGGACATCACACTGTCATATTATCTTCATCTTTTTGGACACTCACTGGTGTTATTATTATTATGGACTTTTTTATTGCCTAAGGACTTTATGGCTCATTGCACTAATATGGTTAAATTTTTTATGTGTCACGTATAGTTGCACAAATATTACTTTTTGTGGTTTATGAAATTTTGGTACAGTCAATTGTATGATTTTACAACTCACGTTTATTTTAGTCACATCAATTTACATAGCGCGGCTTTTTGTTTATTATTGCAAGTGGGCATTGTTGACCCTCTTTTACACTAAAGCCCCATACACACGGTCGGACAATCCGCGGACCAGGTCCGTCGGATCATGTCCGTCGTACTTTGTCCGATGTTGGTTTTGCGTACACACGGTCGGACAAAGTTGTCGGAAAATCCGATCATTCTGAACGTGGTGACGTTTGTTGCCTACGACGGGACTACGTAGAGGCTAGTAGCCAATAGCTTTGGTCTTGTAATGTGATCTGAGCATGCGTAGCACTTTGTCCGGTCGGACAACCGTACACACGATCGGGTTTGGTGTGATCGGACCGGGTTGACGGCAAATCTTTCCAGCAGGAGATAAGACTTTGTCCGTCGGCCAAACCGACGAACACTGTCCGATGGTGCATACACACAGTCTGATTTTTCAACAACCTTGTCCGATCGGACAGAATCCATGAAAAAGTCCGACCGTGTGTATGGGGCTTTACAGTAGCTGCGCATTTCTCACCCTAGGCTTATACTCGATAATAATAATATAAGTTTTCCCAGTTTTTTGTGGTAAAATTAGGTGCCTCGGCTTATATTCGGGTCAGCTTATACTCGAGTATATACGGTAAGCAATATAAATAAATAAGTGCCCAATATAAGACAGCGCCGACCTTGAAGCAAGTACAAAAAATGTTCCTAAGCTGGCTGGAAAGGCATGCCCCAAGAAGTTTGGTGCAGAAAAAAGCAAGGGTGCTGTGATCTTGTGCCTCACATTGAGGTCTTAAACCTATAGGCATACTGTGGCACAACTAGGAAACAACCTTTATGGAAAACAAGCACCACCATGGTCTCCCCTGCCTTTCCAACCCATGGCCAGAGTACATAAATGCACCCAACTCAGGAGACACTGGGCACCTCAGAATTTCTCATACTAAGAGCTCGTTTACACTTGCGGAAAGGACTGCCATTGCCTATTAAATGTGGTAGTGCCTGCCAAACAGGACAAGGGGGTTTCATTCCTGCCACGAACGTGAGCATGTGTACACCCGCCAACTGCCTTTGCAGCTAAAGAGGAGCGGTTGGGGGGGGAGTTAACACCCCCCCAACTGCAGGTATAAATGAGCCCTAAAGCAGTATTCCTGACCTCCAACTTATGTGGTAGACACTCAATTCGTTTTCCTCAAATCACGAGAAAAAATCCATAGGGATTCCCATTCTACCAAGTAGAGTATTTCACAGGCAGCACTGGCAGCAACCCCCACCATAAGGCAGGAATAATGGTAGTGTATTGCAGGAACAGGTAATGGGTTGTTTTTTTACCTTAACAGGGTAAGCGAGAGCAGAGAAAGCATTAAAGCGTTAGTAAACCCAGGACCCTGAATTCACTATATCTGGTCTTCCACAGTACACAGAACATGGAAATGCAATAATTTTGTAAATCTAAACTGCTAAATACCTTTTCTCATCAGCAGTATTTAGCGATCTTGTGACTTCTATCAGTGTCTGGTTAAAGCTTGTAGGAGGAGTTGTCATTCACCTCTTACTGTCCTATGAGGCTGCAGGACCCCTGATCCTCTGTCTGGATAGTGCTGATTGGCTCTGTGCTGATCACACGTGCACCCTCCCCAAATTCTAGCAATACACACCAAACTGGGCATGTGCAGAGTGACCCCAAGGCTCTGTACTATCAGCAGATGGATCGGGGACAGTAAAAGATGGGGAGGATCAGAGAAGACAGGATCAAACAGCCTTTTTACACAATGCAGAGGATTAACCCCTTAGGTTCCACAGTGAGTATAATAAGCATGCTTTACTGCATATACAGACTGTACTCTTTTGGGTTTAGTAACACTATAAGGTAAAAAAAAATAAAAAATAACTTTAGACTGTAAAACCACTTTAATTCTTGCCAAAAATAAAGTTCTAGTGCACATGTACATAATTATATTAGATACCTTTTTAATAAAGTTTTACATTTTTTGTAGATTACAATATGCCACATGGGATCAGAATGGGTCGATCGGCTCTGAATATGCTTTACCAAACTTGTTTTCAATTGACTTCAAATATGGTCCTATCGTATCAAACAACTTACTGTATTTATTGGTGTATAACACGCACCTTTTCACCCTGAAAATCGGTTGAAAATAGCATGTGCGTGTTATACACCAATACTTCAATTTTAGCTGCCTCGGAGGGGACAGGGAGGGGGGCGGGACGAGCGCCGTCAGATTACATACAGTGAGAATCTCCTGTTTACTTGGCAGCCTCTGTAATAGGAAGTCCCGTCTCCTGGGCCACCATTGGACCACTGTTCAGTCTATCATAGGAGATTCTCACAATCTGTCGGTGCTCATCCTGCCCCCCCCCCCGGTCCCCTCTAGGCTGCAGATGGGCATCGATCAGGCTGCACTGATGGCAATGGTGAGGCTGCTGCAATGATGGCAATGGTGAGGCTGCTGCAATGAAGGCAATGGTGAGGCTGCTACATTGAAGGCAATGGTGAGGCTGCTACATTAAAGGCAATGGTGAGGCTGCTGCATTGAAGGGAATGGGGAGGCTGCAGCACTGGAGACAATGGTGAGGCTGCTGCATTGAAAACAATGGTAAGGCTACTGCATTGAAGGCAATGGTGAAGGTGCTGCATTGAAAACAATGGTAAGGCTACTGCATTGAAGGCAATGGTGAGGCTGCTACATTGAAGGCAATGGTGAGGCTGCTGCATTGAAGGGAATGGGGAGGCTGCAGCATTGGAGACAATGGTGAGGCTGCTGCATTGAAAACAATGGTGATGCTACTGCATTGAAGGCAATGGTGAGGCTGCTGCATTGATGGCAATGGTGAGGCTGCTGCATTGATGTCAATGGTGAGGCTGCTGCATTGAAGGCAATGGCGAGGCTGCTGCATTGATGGCAATGGCGAGGCTGCTGCATTGATGGCAATGGCGAGGCTGCTGCAGTTATGGCAATGGTGAGGCTGCTGCATTGATGGCAATGGCGAGGCTGCTGCATTGATGGCAATGGCGAGGCTGCTGCATTGAAGGCAATGGCGAGGCTGCTGCATTGATGTCAATGGTGAGGCTGCTGCATTGATGTCAATGGTGAGGCTGCTGCAATGAAGGCAATGGTGAAGCTGCTGCATTGATGGCAATGGTGAGGCTGCTGCATTGATGGCAATGGTGAGGCTGCTGCATTGATGGCAATGGTGAGGCTGCTGCATTGATGGCAATGGTGAGGCTGCTGCATTGATGTCAATGGTGAGGCTGCTGCAATGAAGGCAATGGTGAAGCTGCTGCATTGATGGCAATGGTGAGGCTGCTGCATTGATGGCAATGGTGAGGCTGCTGCATTGATGGCAATGGCGAGGCTGCTGCATTGATGGCAATGGCGAGGCTGCTGCATTGATGGCAATGGCGAGGCTGCTGCAGTTATGGCAATGGTGAGGCTGCTGCATTGATGGCAATGGCGAGGCTGCTGCATTGATGGCAATGGCGAGGCTGCTGCATTGAAGGCAATGGCGAGGCTGCTGCATTGATGTCAATGGTGAGGCTGCTGCATTGATGTCAATGGTGAGGCTGCTGCAATGAAGGCAATGGTGAAGCTGCTGCATTGATGGCAATGGTGAGGCTGCTGCATTGATGGCAATGGTGAGGCTGCTGCATTGATGGCAATGGTGAGGCTGCTGCATTGATGGCAATGGTGAGGCTGCTGCATTGATGTCAATGGTGAGGCTGCTGCAATGAAGGCAATGGTGAAGCTGCTGCATTGATGGCAATGGTGAGGCTGCTGCATTGATGGCAATGGTGAGGCTGCTGCATTGATGGCAATGGTGAGGCTGCTGCATTGATGGCAATGGTGAGGCTGCTGCATTGATGGCAATGGTGAGGCTGCTGCATTGATGGCAATGGTGAGGCTGCATTGATATGGACTGATGAGGCTGCATTAATGGCACTTGTGAGGCTGCAGATGGGCACTGACCCTTATTTTGCTTCAAAGTTCCTTAATTAAAATGTATTTTTTTTTCCTGAAACTTCCTTCTTAAAATTAATGTGAGTGTTATACGCCTGTGCATATTATACGCCGATAAATACGGTAATTAGTGCATTGGTGCACGATCAGCCTTCCGAATTCATTTTTTCCCTCGATAGTAAATCAATTTAAAATATGATTGTATATAAAATGTATGTTGTCCCCATAAGACAATGTTCTATTGGCCAGAGCAGGTGGGAGGAGCTGGGAACCCAGGTGTAGAGATGTCACTGTTGAAGTCCTCTGGGGTCGGTCTGCATTCCATGCTATGAACATTCACCCCAACGTATGCTGATTGTGTTCTTCAGCCAAAAATAACGTTTGAGACATTTCATGTTGCAAATCCAGTTAGCCCCCCGCTGCCCGGTCAAACATGACATCATTATGTATTTATTCAAGTGTAAAGAGAAAGAGCTCCAGAAATATATTGACTTTTATGTATTCCTTCACCTTGACAGTTCTCCACTATACTCGGCTCAGGGTGAGATTCCATGATAACAAGCCCGAATCTGAAAATACATTTCAGAAATTAGCTTCAAAGCATTCAAATAAATATTGCATGTTCTCTTCAAACATCACTCCCGATTGTATGCCTCATATATCACAGGCAAGTTAAACATGGACAGAGATTGGAACTTCTTGCCATGTTTGAGATGGCTGAGCCTTCATCCGATCAAAATTACAAAGCAGCTCCAGGCAACAGTTTCAATTGGTCTGTGAACCGCTAATACCGTTCAGGAAACGTGGCCCTGCCATACCTTGAAGCTGAGGTTTAATCTGCTTATATTTTGCATTCCCTGGTTCCTCTCTTCCCCCTCACCAACATGCTAATGGAATTTTTAAATAACCTTTCAATTTTAACTACATTCCTGACATTACATGTCATCACTGGGTTTCTGCGCCTCTCTATGCAAAGCAGGCAGGTCGTGGCTGGTGGGAGGGGCTGGCAGGGTGCTGTACAGAGCTTCCTGAAAAACATCCCAGCACTCGGCCTCAGTACTCCTCTCAAGAACCCTCAGCCCTGATACAAGCTAGGTATACTCGCCTTACACGCACATGAATTTTGACCACTTGCCTACCAGGCACGAACACCCCCTTCCTGACCAAGCCATTGTGCAGCTTTCAGCGATGTCGCATTTTGAATGACAATTTGCGCGGTCATGCAACGCTGTACCCAAATAAATATATTTTTTATCATTTTTTCCCCACAGATAGAGCTTTATTTTGGTGGTATTTGATCACCTCTGCGGTTTTTATTTCTTGCGCTATAAACAAAAGAAGAGGGACAAGTTTGAAAAAACACAATATTTTTTTACTTTTTACTATAATAAATATCCAATTTTTTTTTTTTTTAAAACAAATTTTTTTCTCAGTTTAGACCGATACGTATTCTTCTACATATTTTTGGTAAAAAAAAAAAATTGCAATAAGCGTATATTGATTGGTTTGCGCAAAAGTTATAGCGTCTACAAAATAGGGGATAGATTTATAGCATTTTTATTATATATATATTTTTTTACTAGTAATGGTGGCGATCTGCGATTTTTATCATGACTGCGACATTGCGGCCGACATATCGGACACTTTTGACACATTTTTGGGGACCATTCACATTTATACAGCGATCCGTGCTATAAAAATGCATTGATTACTGTATAAATGTGACTGGCAGGGAAGGGGTTAACACTAGGGGGCGATCAAGGGGTTAATATGTTCCCTATGTGAGTGATTCTAACTGTGGGGGAGGGGACTGACTGGGGGAGGGGACCGATCGGTGTCCCTATGTACAAGGGACACACCATCGGTCTCCTCTCCTCTGACAGGACGTGGATCTGTGTGTTTACATACACAGATCCACGTCCTGCTCAGTTACTGGGCAATCGCGGGTGCCCGGCGGACATTGCGCATCGTGTCCCCAGTGACGCCCCCTAGTGGCCGCAAAGTTAGTGCCGTCATATGACGGCGGCCCGGAACAAGAGATGTTTCTTGCCGCCGTCATTTGACAGTGGGCGGTCAGATGGTGGTTAATGGCATCCCAGTCTTAGTCCGTAGGGTTCAATATTGAGTTGGCCCACCCTTTGCAGCTATAACGGCTCAAACTCTTCTGGGAAGGCCGTCCACAAGGTTTAGGAGTGTGTCTATGGGAATGTTTGACCATTCTTCCAGAAGCGCATTTGTGAGGTCAGGCACGAGACGAGAAGGCCTGGCCCGCAGTCTCCGCTCTAATTCATCCCAAAGGTGTTCTGTCGGGTTGAGGTCAGGACCAGTCAAGTTCCTCCACCCCAAACTCGCTCATCCATGTCTTCATGGACCTTGCTTTGTACACTGGTGTGCAGTCATGTTGGAACAGGAAGGGGCCATCCCCAAACTGTTCCCACAAAGTTGGGAGCATGAAATTGTCCAAAATGTCTTGGTATGCTGGAGGTAGGTGGAGGCCCTGGCGATATTTAATTTTGCACTGGAGGCCCTATCCCAATCCAAGCTACCCGATTGGCACCTCTCGGATTGCAGACCTTGAGTGGTGTTGAGTAGACCCATGGAGAGGGACCCTCTGTTTTTTTCTTCCTTTCTTTTGCCTACCACCATTCCCCTTTAAGAAAATCAGTGCACACCAATGCTGATCTGACTTTACTGCTTTGCTAGGTAAATAATTAGCAAATTACCTTTATTTAATGAAGAGCAGCAACGCCCCAGTCTCCAAGCCAGCGTAAGATTTACACGTGTACCCCGTAGTGTTCTATAAGATTGCGTGATGGAGGCGCTCTGACCTCGGGAGTGTCAGAGGACCAATAAAAGCAGCACAGCTGCACTCCGGTGTGTGCGCACATCTGCTGGAACCTCATTGTGTGCGGTAATTAGGGACAGGTGAAAAGGCCGGTCAGCGCAATGAGATCCTTCTATGAAGACCTGCAGAGACCAGTGTGAAGACAGGGAGGGATTATTAGTCTACAAATCGCTCCTACACCGCCATCCGGTACCGCCGGACATACACTCGGCCACCTCGCCTCTCTTTATTGGGGAGGGCCTGAACTTTTCCAAATCATGGAAACCTCTTCTGAGAACTTAAGAAAAATAATTTGAGTGAGGAAAACTTTACGCCCACATTTATAAAGTACTATACGATCAATTAAAAGATTCTTCAGGTGCACGGCCGAACAAGTCTCATTTACCACCCAGCATTCTTCAAATGGAACATCCAGGATCTGGTAACATTGACCGCACTAATGTCACATACACACAGTCGGAATTCTCGTCGGAAAAAGCTCTGATGGTTTTCCCGTCGGAATTCCAACGGAATTTCACTCAAGCTGTGTTGCCTACACACGGTCACACCAAATTCCGACGGTCAGTAACACAGCGGCATAAAAGACGTTCGACAGCACTATAAAAGGGAAGTTTAATGCTTCCGAGCATGCGTCGAATTGTTTCCGAGCATGCGTCGGAATTTTGCGTGTCGGAATTGCATACACACGATCGGAAAATCCGATAGAAAGGTTTTCCGTCGGAAAAATTGAGAACAGGTTCTCAATCCAAAGTCCGTCGGAAATTCCGACAAAAAAAGACCGTTGGGCATACACACGGTCGGAAAATCCGATAAAAATGGTCCCATCGGACTGTTCCCATCGGAAATTCCGACCGTGTGTACGCGGCATTAGTGATCAGAGTTATATTCAGCAGCACTGATCACTTTTATGAATGAATGAATGATTTGTATAGTGCTGCAAATGAGAACTGAATCGCCTCAAGGCGCTTGTATGCAGTGATGTAAGTAACTGAGTTAAAATAAACTGAGTTACCTAACGCAGTTACTTTAGAGGGTAACTAGTAATCTAACTAATTACTTTTCCCCTCATGGTAACTCAGTTCCCATTACTTTGGCTTAGTTACCCCAATTACATCTACTGCCACTAGATGGCAGTAGTGTAATTCCGGTGTCCTGCCGAAAAAGTTCCCCCGCCGGATAAGGACCCCCTGTACTGCGCAGGCGCAGGGCTTGCGCAGTACGAAGGACTATGGAGCTTCCGAAAATTGCCGAACCTAAACAGCTCTGAGTGAACTCTACAACGCGCAGGCGCAGTTAACATGTAATTGTACGAGGCAATGCCGCACGCTCCTGATGCTCGTGCTACTCTGCAAGGGGCGTCTATCGTGTAACTAAGGGGCGGGTCTAGTATTACTGTAACCAAGGGGCGCATTTATTATTATTGTTATATATCGAGCTCTGCCCATTAATTTAACATTCGCCCTCTTCTGTAGCCATCCGCCCCTTACACCATATAATAATAATAGACCCGCCCCTTACACGATATAATAATAATAGACCCACCCCTTGCTTACACGCTATAACAGATCTGCCCCTTGGTTAGAGTAATAATAGAGCAGCCCCTTGGTTACACGATATATAACAATAATAATAAATGCGCCCCTTGGTTACAGTAATACTAGACCCGCCCCTTAGTTACACGTATAGAATATTTTAAAAAAAAAGTCAGTTACTTTGCTGCGTAACTAATTACTTTTCTAATGTAGTAACTGAGTTACTAACGCAATTACTTTTTGGGAGAAGTAATTTGTAACTTAACTAATTACTTTTTTAAAGTAAGATGACCAACACTGCTTGTATGCCCTTGTTGTCCTGCGATATTAGAAGAGGTGGGTCTTGAGTTTTTTCCTGAAGGCCTGATGGTTTTCTTCCAATGCGGATGTTGTTCGGTAGAGCGTTCCATAGCCGAGGTCACTGTACTGCGAATCATCGTTCTCCCTTCGATTTGTAGCGGGCTTTGGGGATGAGAAGGCGGTTCTGGTTTGTCGATCGAAGTCTGCGATTCGGTATGTATTTTTCTATTTTCTCACAAAGGTATTGAGGAGCGTTTCCTTGTGTACATTTGTGGGTGAGGCAGAGGGTCTTGAATGTGATTCTATCCTTTACCGCCAGCCAATGGAGGATCCTCAGGGATGGGGAGATGGATTCCCAAGGTTTCTTTCCGGTGACTAGTCTTGCTGCTGTGTTTCGGACGACTTGAAGGCGTGCAATCTGGTAATCCGGTAATCCTATGTAGAGGGAGTTTGCGTAGTCGAGACGCGAATTGATGAAGGTTCCTACTACTACTGCTTTCTCCTTTTCCGGAATGAATCGGATGAGTCTGCGAAGCATGCGGCGGAGATGATGGGATCCTTTTAGGGCTCTTTCACACGGGCGGACCGTATGTCCATGTTTCATCCATCCGTTTTCGGATGAAATACGGACATACATGCATCCCTATGGGATAGCGGGTGTCAGTGGATGAACATCCGCTGACATTGATATCTTCCGTCTCCGCTATGGTCCGATTCTGCAGATGGAGGAAAACCCTATTTTTCTATCCGTCTGCAGAGCAGATCGGATGACCATGGACAGACGGTCCATGTTCATCCGATCCCTCATAGAGGAGAGCGGAGATCTGACAGGGTGGTCCCTGCACAGTGTGCAGGGACCGCCCTTCATCCGCCGGCTCAGCGAGATTCAGCGGAGCGATCCCCGCTGAGCAGCGGATGTTTACGGGGCTGATCATTACGGATCCGTCCCGTGTGAAAGAGCTCTTTCACACTGGCATCCAGGGGGGTAGAAAAAAAAAGGCGGCTGAGCCATGGTTGTTCATCCCTTGTGATAGCGATAAAGTTAGTACCAAAAAAAGAAAAAAATGTAAAAAAAATAAATATTTTTGTATAAAAATAAATCTAAAAAAAAAATTAAAATTATAGCGGGCCATGTCCCACCGTGCTTCCGCGCACATGCAAACGTGCATACGTTACTCCCACACGCATATGTAAATGGCGATCGAACCACACATATGAGGTATTGTCATGAATGTCAGAGAGAGAGCAATAATTCTAGCACAAGACCTCCTGTGAAACTCTAAACCAGTACTGTGTAAAGGCGTTTAAAGCATCGCCTATGGAGAACTTTAAGCACCACAGTTTGCCACCATTCCGCGGGCAGATGGGATTTTAAAGCATGACATGTTAGGTATCTATTTACTTGATGTAACACAATCTTTCACATTATACAATGTGGCTAACTTTAGTGTTTTTCTTTTTTCCGAAAAAATTGCGTTTCAAAAACCACTGCGCAAATACCGTGTGACATAAAAAATTGCAACACCTAATTTCCTAAGGGAAAAGAAAACACCAGGGTACCATTGGTGTCAGTGGAAGGAATAGTGCCCCATCATTGGTGTGAGTGGGAGGAATAGTGCCCCATCATTGGTGTCAGTGGGAGGAATAGTGCCCCATCATTGGTGTCAGTGAAAGGAATAGTGCCCCATTATTGGTATCAATGGGAAGAATAGTGTCCCATCATTGGTGTCAGTGGGAGGAATAGTGCCCATTGTTGGTATCAGTGGGAGGAATAGTGCTCCATCATTGGTGTCAGTGGGAGGAATAGTGCTCCATCATTGGTGTCAGTGGGAGGAATAGTGCCCCATCGTTGGTATCAGTGGGAGGAATAGTGCCCCATCGTTGGTATCAGTGGGAGGAATAGTGCTCCATCATTGGTGTCAGTGGGAGGAATAGTGCTCCATCATTGGTGTCAGTGGGAGGAATAGTGCCCCATCGTTGGTATCAGTGGGAGGAATAGTGCCCCATCGTTGGTATCAGTGGGAGGAATAGTGCTCCATCATTGGTGTCAGTGGGAGGAATAGTGCTCCATCATTGGTGTCAGTGGGAGGAATAGTGCCCCATCGTTGGTATCAGTGGGAGGAATAGTGCTCCATCATTGGTGTCAGTGGGAGGAATAGTGCCCCATCATTGGTGTCAGTGGGAGCAATAGTGCCCCATCATTGGTGTCAGTGAAAGGAATAGTGCCCCATTATTGGTATCAATGGGAAGAATAGTGTCCCATCATTGGTGTCAGTGGGAGGAATAGTGCCCCATCGTTGGTATCAGTGAGAGGAATAGTGCTCCATCATTGGTGTCAGTGGGATGAATAGTGCCCCATCATTGGTGTCAGTGGGAGGAATAGTGCCCCATCCTTGGTGTCAGTGGGAGAAATAGTGCCCCATCATTGGTGTCAGTGGGAGAACTAGTGCCCCATCATTGGTGTCAGTGGAAGAAATAGTGCCCCATCATTGGTGTCGGTGGGAATATTGGTGCTGCATTGTTGGTGTCAGTGGTAGGAATAGTTTCCCATCGTTGGTATCAGTGACAGGAATTATGCCCCATTGTTGATGTAGAAGGATTAGTGTTTTGTATCAGTAGAAGGAATAGTGTCCCGAGGGCCTGATAAAGGCACGTAAAGGGCCACAGTTTGGAGACCATTGGTCTAAGCCTACAGTGTATGTTTTGAGAATTAGCTTTTTGTTCTGTAATAAAGATGAAATAACATTTTTTATATATATATTTTCTGTTTTTGTATCATATTTGGTGCTGGGAAAGTTCCATATGATACAATTTGTTGGATGCCCTAAAATGCAACAGGCAGGAATGTGCAATAAATACATGCGTGCTCGCACAGCATGCCGATAGAAGAGTGACAGATAGGTGAGCTTATCCCTGCGATACTTCAGTCACAGGCTGGAGTCGGGTCCAGGATGACCTGGGCTCAGAGGTCATGGGTTGCATGATGCTGTTATCAGCCTCTTGCAATCTCTGTACAGCAGGACTGAAGTGGGAGAGGAACAAGCAGCACAAGGAGCTAATAAGTATATGTGCTGGCAAAAGGAATGCTGATAGAGGAGAGATCAGAGTGATAGGGAGATGAGCGCATCCCTGTGCTACTCTTCCTCTTTTCACTGTCCAGTCACAGGATAGTTTCAGGTCCAGGATGACCTGGGCTCAGAGGGTTGAATGATGCTGGACATTAGACTGAGGACATCTAGTGGCAAAAAAAAGTACTGCAGGAGAAATCTCTGGATGGAAGGTGAATATTGCGGCAAAAAATTCAGTTGTTAAATGAGTCTTTTAATGGTATATTATTTGTTTATTTATCCTGTTATTTTTGGCTTTAACTTCTTCATGACCTTGCTATAGCCGAATTACTGCTACAGCGCGGTTGCATATTGCCTGGAGGGCATCAATTGGCATCCTCCTGTAATCACACTTCCCGCACCCCCTGTGGTACACATTGGAAGTGATCTGTGAGGTAAAGAGCCAATCATGTGACCAGCTGTGTCCAATCACAGGTGATCACAGTGTAAACAGGATTTGCCAGTTATCGGCAATCCTTTTCTCACGCTGACAGTTTGTGAGGAGAGCCGATAAGCGGCAATCCACACAGGGGACATCTACACTAATAATCAGGTCACTGATCATTAGTGTCCAAATGATCAGTGCAGCCGCAACAGTGCCCACCAGTGCTGCCAATCAGTGGCCATCACTGATCACTGCCAGTGCCTATCAGTGTCGCCTACCAGTGCCCATCAGTGCCACCTACCAGTGTCCATCAGTGTCACATATCAGTGCCGCTTCATCAGTACCCATCGGTGCAGCCTCATCAGTGCCCATCAGTGCAGCCTTCCAGTGCTGCCAATCAGTGCCCACCAGTGCCTCCTCATTGATGCCTGTCAGTGCCTATCTGTGATGCCCATCAGTGCCGTCTACCAGTGCCCATCAGTTCCGCCTACCAGTGCCCATCAGTGTCGCATATCAGTGCAGCCTCATCAGTGCCCATCATAGCAGCCTTCCAGTGCTGCCAATCAATGCCCATCAGTGCTGCCAATCAGTGCCCCCTCATTGATGCCTGTCAGTGCCTATCAGTGATGCCTATCAGTGCCGTCCATCATTGCCGCCTACCAGTGCCCATCAGTTCCACCTACCAGTGCCCATCAGTGTCGCATATCAGTACAGCCTCATTAGTTCCCATCAGTGCAACCTACCAGTGCCACCTATCAATGCCCATCAGTCCTGCCTATCAGTGCTGCCTACCAGTGCCCATCAGTGCCACCTGACCTATCAATGCCCATTAGTGCTGCATATCAGTGCCCATCAACGAAGGAGAAAAATTACTTATTACAACATTTTATAATCGAAACAAAGAAAGACTTTTCTTTTCTAAAATTTTTGGTCTTTTTTTGTTTGTTTAGCAAAATATTATAAACCCCAGTGGTGATTAAATACCGCAAAAAGAAAGCTCTATATGTCTCAAAAAATGATAACAATTTAGTTTGGGTACAGTGTTGCATGACTGCGCAATTGTCATTTAAAGTGCGACAGCGCTGAAAGCTGAAAATTGTCCTGGGCAGGAAGAGGGTGAAAGTGCCCGGTAGGCAAGTGGTTTAAAAAACTATTCACAAAGCGATCTCCTGCTATTCCAGTATAGTTCTCCCATTACTGCCAGGCTCCAAACTCTTGTATTGTGTACCTGTATTTATGAATGCTGCAGACTATTGAACATAATGGAACTTGGCAGACCTTTGTTATGGCCCCCGGAGTGCTGAGCCCCTCGAAAATGTAAAAATCTCCCAACGCGGTGAACGCTCTCCGGGGTCCACAATAAAACCTGGGAATGAAGGTAAGGGGGCGAGCCTCGGAAAGTACATAACCAGCCTCGCTCATAAATCTTACGTTACCTCCTAACTATGTGCGATCACACATAAAACTGATTGTAGAACGCTCGTCCTTTGAAGTGTGAGCATGTCTAGAGCCACGGACACAACGCGCATTAAAATACCTAAAGGCCCAGCACAAAGATCCACATTGTGCTCCGGAGATGAAGCCGCATCCAGCTGAGCTTATCCTCCATCCTGCGTGACATGCTGATCCTACACGGGACAATCACGCTAAGCTCCATGTAGTAATTGCTGGGCATGGAGAGATCGGATGTAATCAGAGCGTCATACGGAGAGTTACAACCAAGAAATATGGCTGGGCTAGACAACTTCATCCAAAACCTTCTTCTACTTTTTATACACTTAATGGGTCACCCCACCAGAAATGCACATTTCACTTGTGGCGGCCCGGGTTTGCGAGCTCCTACGGGCAGTGGCTCCTGTGTCCTCTCCTCCTCGGCTTCAGCTCCTTCCGCCGTGCGTGGCCTCCCTCCTCCTCTGCGTCCAATAGGATCGCCTGTCCTTTCAGCCAATCAGTTGACCCTCTTCCTGATTGGCCCGGGGGGAGGAACAGTGTGGCGATAGCGAATATTCATTCGTTATTGTCCCAAAACTGGGTGGGATCAGGGCGCAGTGCTCTGCGCCCCGAGCACACACTTTTTTGAAGCCTGTTATAGCCTCTGGCTCTAATCAAGTGCTTAAACCCCCCATTGAAATCCATGCGTCCGGTGCCCTGAATGTAGATCGGGGGCAGGATGCATGGATGGGGGGGGGGCGCTGTTTGTTATGTTAGAATGATTCATTTTCTATATGTGTATTCATTCCATATACAGGGGGTCCCCGAGTTACGAACTCGTTAGGGACTGCCCGCCTGTTCTTATGTCGGAATTGTTCGTAAGTCGGCCGCTCATGCGCAGACCGACAATTACGGACAATTACGGACATTTCCGGACATTTCCGATGTTCCGTCTAATGCCGTTCTGCGCATGCGCAGCAAATTACGGACATTTCCGAAGTTTGCCGGCATTTTCCGAGGCTCCGTATGGCCGCGCATGGGCAGAATGGCGGGAAATGGCGGAGGGTCCCCGCAGTGCCTGGTTCGTAAGTAGGGGATGTTCGTAGGTCGGCCGTTTGTAAGTCGGGGACCCGCTGTATTCGTTATTTTCAAATTGATTCGAACTCTGAATTTCAGGAGATGAATATATTCATTCTATTCTATTCTTTTACTTTATATTCTATTCCTTTGTTTTCTATTCTATTCTGTTTTAGTCTATTCTACTCTTTGTTATTTTATTCTATTCATTTATTTTCCGTTCTTTTTTATTCTATTCGATTTGTTTCCTTTATATTCTATTTTATTCTTTTCTATTCTATCCCATTCTATTCTGTTTTATTCTATTCTTTTCTTTAATATCCCATTCTAGACATGCGCCGTCAATAAATTTGTTTCGTTACGTATTAAAATGAATTTGTATTTCGTAATTCCGTGTCCGAAATTCAATTCAGATTCGTACGAAATATGAATTTTTGGTAGATTCGTAAACTTTTTGTAACAATTACGAATGTTCGTTATGATGAATTTATCATTATGAGGGGCTCCCACCATCCCTGTGCTGTACTGATTTCCTGGGGTTTTTAACTTCATCATAACGAATAATCGTAGTTAACGAACATTCTGTCCGATGCTGTTGTAAAGGAATTTGGATCTGAAGTTCGTATACGAAATTTCGTACAAAATTCGTATGCATAAAAATTCGCATTTTGGATTTGTATGAAACTAATTGCACATGTCTACCCCATTCTATTCTATTCAGCAGCCAAAGTAGGAATCATCATCTTATTTCCTTTTTAGACCTTACTGTATTTATTGGAAAATGTTTCCATTTCTAATTCAAATTCATTTTCTGTTCTGTTCATTCAGTTTTATTCTATTCTATGCTACTCCTTTTTCATTTAGTTTTACTCTTTTATTTTCTATCCTATTCTTTTTTTATACTATTCTATTCGATTCGATTCCTTTATTTTCTATTCTTTTCAATTCTAGTCTAATCGTTATATTCTATTATTTTATTTCCTATTCTATGTTATTCTATTCTACTCTTTTATATTATATTCTATTCTATTCATTTATTTTCTATGCTATTATGTTCTTTTTTTATTCTGTTTTATTCTATTCCTTTATTTTCTTTAATTCTATTCCTTTATTTTCTACTATATACTGAAGTTTTTTTTGTCGTTTAAGGGTTTTTGCAGCTTTTTAAAAGCATTTTAGAAGTGCATTACAAGCGTTTTATAGCTTTGGGCGTTTTTGTTTAGCCAGTAGAAAGCACTAGGGGGAGGAGAGGGAGAGGAAATTAGGGGTGGGGAGCTGCTGTTTGAGCAGAACACGAGCGACAAAGTGCTCATAAAAAACTCAAGTCAGGCATTTCTATTGAAGTCTATGGGGCTAAAAACTCTTGTAATCTGCCAAAAAGAAGCTCATGTCGTTTTGTGAGCGACAGGCGATTTTCTTAAGGCGACAGAACGCTCAGATGTGAAAAGGGGGCCAGTGAAATGAATGGGATTTGGCTTATTGAGCGTTTTAGAGCTACAAGCTTCAAGCAGAAAATCGCTCAGGTGTGAACGGGGCTTTACAGGCTGCCAGTAGTGGGGTTGGATGGTCCACCTTTGGCCTATACCTGCACCTAAATGCTGGAGCCTTATGCACTGGGGATAAGCACCCAGTGTGCAAAAGTTGGATGAAACAGATCACTTAGTTGTATGTCAGGATGGAGAACAGGGAAGGGGTTGGTAAATATGTAATTTTCTGTCTCCTTCCTTTTCTGAATGGACAGAGTCATGATTCATACCAACACCGATCTCTGACTCTGTCCATTCATAACAGAGGCATAGTTAACTGTATTTACTATGCTCCAGTTTGTAAATGAATGGGAAGCTCTGTACAGAGCTGTTCCTGTCCATTCATTCTGTGCAGCTGCAGAGAAGGGGATTGAGGGCCGTGTCCTTAATCTCATTTCTTTGTCTCAAAAGGTGGAAATTCAAAACCCCTATTTCACCAAAGTCCCCAACGGGGCGCCTACAAAATGATATTGTAAAAATAAGTAAATAAATAAAATGGTAAAGAATAAGAAAAAAAATGAAACCAGTGGTGGAACTACCAGGTTGCACTTCCGACCGGGCGCTGGCCTTCCACCACCGTGGGGGGCAGCAAGACAACAGGAATAGGGGCCTGCATTAGAACATGTGAAAAGGTCCATAATAAAGGGTCCCACAATGGGAGTAAAGGGCCCCAGGATCAGTGGGAAGGGCCCCTCGACCGGCGGGAAGAGCCTCAGACAAGGGGCCCTTCATGGTTTCTTGTAGGGTTGCATGGATACAGATATCGGTATTTGTGCCGATACTAAGCATTTGCACGGGCACTTGTACTCATGAAAATGCTCTGAAACCGATACCTTTGCAGTGCAATTTGAGCCCATACAAATTGAATAGGCTCAAATCGCATGTGATTTGTACGGGAATGTAATTCCTGTCCAAATCACATGCGGTTTGCTGCACCACTTCTGTGTGAACCCAGGCTTGTCATAGTAGAAGACCCCTTGTGTCGAAACACGTTGGGCTAGCATTTTATCTGCATCCCACATTGCTTTTTATACCTTTTTATATTCATGATCACTTTTTATAATTGTCGTTTGATGTATGACATATTCCAATAAAACTTAATTGGTTGATCTGCACTATTTGGAGCTTATTTTCCATATGCTTTTTCCGTTGGAGTCTGTGAGGAGCCCCCCTGGGGTACATCTGTCCTGATTTTACAGCATTCGTGGTGTTCGTCAGCGCAGGATTTGGGACTCCACACCTTGACCCACCTGACCACCCATCGTATACAGCATCGGATCCAGATTCTCTAGGATTTCAAGCTTTATTGACCCACTGTCGTAAGACATGTGTGTCCATCTCAGCTGGTAAGAGTATCCATCTACATATCCCTGAAGAGTTTTATGCCGCGTGCACATGATCGTAATTCTCGTCGGAAAAAACTCTGATGGTTTTCCCGTCTGAATTTTCGCTCAAACTGTCTTGCCTACACACGGTCACACCAAATTCCGACAGTCAATAACACCACGACATACAACACGTTCGACGGCACTATAAAAGGTAAGTTTAATGCTTCCGAGCATGCGTTGAATTGTTTCCGAGCATGCGTCGAATTGTTTCCGAGCATGCGTCGGAATTTTGCGTGTCGGAATTGCCACAGACGATCGGAAAATCCGATAGGAAGGGTTTCCGTCGAAAAAATTAAGAACAGGCTCTCAATCCAAAGTCCGTCGGAAATGCCGACAGAAAAAGACCGATGGGCATACACACGGTTGGAAAATCCGATGAAAAGCTCCCATCGGACTGTTTCCATCGGAAATTCCGACCGTGTGTACGCGGCATAAGAGTATCCATCTACTTATCCCTGAAGAGTTTTAGAGTGACTACAGGCAACTCCTTTCCTCCTTTCCACCGTTTGGTGTCATTCCAATAGAAAGAAGTTCAATTTGTTTTCTTTTGTTTTATGTGGACTTTACTCCGCATCACAATTTGAAGTTTATATTCACAATTGGACTTTTTCACATATTGTCTATATTGTGTTATGCACATTTATTCTATGATTGTTTTTTATTTTTCTTGATGTTTATTCACCAAGTATTCACATTGTGTTTTTTGAGTATACTTATCGGTACCCTCATATATTAACACCATCAGCGTTGCACTATTTTTCCAACATTTACGTTAGACTTTGTTTCAGTGTTAGCAGCTTTTTATATTTCATTTTTATTTGTAGTTTAGCGCAGTTTTTTCCCCCACTTCCATCACTTGTCATAGTAACTTCAGCCTGGGTTCAACATAGGAGCGGTGCGGGAAAACGCATGTAATTCGGACAGGAAGCGCATCGCATTCCTGTTCAAATCATATGCAATTCTTGGCAGTGCGATTTGAGTCCATTCATTTTGTATGGGCTCAAGTCGCACCACAAAGCTATTGGCAATTGGTATCAGTGAGTACTTGAGTACAAGTATCGGTACTCGTCGGTACAAAGTAGGTATCAATGCAACCCTAGTCTTGCACTGGGGCCCTGAAGGTTCTAATTATGCCTCCGGTACCTACGGTCAAAATGTAAACTAAACTTTATTTAAAAAATTTCAAGCCTACGCCAATTCTGGGACATGTAGTCACTATGCCCTGTGAGTAGGCACTGCTGTGTTACACATTTCGCAGAGCCTGCCTTCTGATCTACAGAGGTGCTGAGAGGAGGAGTTTCAGGAGGCGGAGTCAGTACCGGATCATTGATTGCAGGCAGCACGGTACCATGGGATATGTAGTCCTTAGAAACTGAGGAGAAGCTGCAGAGCATGCAGCAAGTTGTGGAAAGACATGGTCAGCAGCGGGGCAGAGCTCACAACACGAAAATAGGTTTTTCAAGTAATCTTATATTGGATTGTCAATAATAACTGTTGTTTGTATTGTTTTGACAATGTTGATTATAGAAACTGAAAGTGTATGCTGTGACTGTAGATTTCCTTTAAACGATCCATGTGGTGCGTTAATGGGCTGCCAATGCACTTTAACAGATGAAAATTATAGGTTCTCTTCAACACAATGAGGGTGATTATGTTCACTGGAGGCCCCACCATCCCACCACCTTCCCACCTCCTGGGGCTGTCCACGTGCAGAGATGTCCTCACCGTGATCCAACGTTCTTGTGTTCAGCAACTTCTCACCACAACATATGTGACATGTTATACAAAGAAGAGGGAACTGGGCCCGTCGTCTGAGCCGGCACCACAGAATGTACACCATCACCGGGGAACATCGATCGGTTTACTCAGCTCGGAGGGTAATGCAAGACGCACATGGGAATGTACAGAATGTCTTATATGTGGTTCCCTCTCCATCAAAGGGTGTGGTGAGTGTGGTTATTACAAAGCAAACTGCAAAACCACAATGCCGCTCACACCCGGTAAATATTATGCCTGAGCTTGGCGTACCAGCATTATAATCTCACATAAAACCAGTTAAAATCTGAAATGTACGATATATAGGAACGTTCAGTCGGATGAAGGTGTTTCAAGCACACCTGTGATGCAGCACCTACAATGATGGAGAAAGGTGATGGAGAAAGTACAGGGAGCAGCTGTATTTGGTTCTCTAATGCCACGTACACACGATCGGACATTCCGACAACAAAATCCATGTTTTTTTTCCGAAGGATGTTGGCTCAAACTTGTCTTGCATACACAAATCTTGTCGGAAATTCCGAATGTCAAGAACGTGGTGAGGTACAACACTTACGACGAGCCAACAAAAATGAAGTTCAATAGCCAGTGCGGCTCTTCTGCTTGATTCCAAGCATGCGTGGAACTTTATGCGTCGGAATTGTGTACACACAATGGGAATTTACGAGAACAGATTTTGTTGTCGGAAAATTTGAGATCCAGATCTCAAATTTTGTGTGATGGAAATTCTGATGGAAAATGTCCGATGGAGCCTACACACGGTCGGAATTTCCGACAACAAGCTCCCATCGAACATTTCCCATCGGAAAATCCGACCGTGTGTACGGGGCTATAGGCTACGTTCAATGGGACAGCCAGGAGGGCTGCGTTCAGAGGTGGTTAAACGGTGTTCCTTGGCACAGCACCCGTCTGAGCTATGGCCGCATACAAACTGGCCCATTAGCTGCGGCCAAAAACGTGGACTCTGAATGCACACTGTCTGCGTCCAGGGTCGGGCAAAGGCTTGTAAACACAAACAGTGGTAGTGCCGACCATCGGTGGTGCAGAAAGAAAGGACCGGAATATAATGGACAGAATGGAAATGTCATGCAGGGCCGCACATGACAGTGTGTCAAGTGACACACTTTGGCTATTAGAGGGTTAATAGTTTTAGGGGTGGGTCTGTATGGGGCTAGGAGGAGCGGCCATATAAAAGGGAGGGGCGGAGCTGGGAAGGCAGTGCGGGAAAGGCAGAGCACGAGGAGGCAGGTTTTTCCCCACCCACCCTTCCCCTTTTTATGAGGTATGTGATTGCACGTGCTAATGTTCTCATTGTCGTTTCAGGTCATTGGAAGAATTTTTCGTCATGACAGCTGGGGGTTGGCGTTGGTTGTTTTGTTGGTCAGTGACGGCAGCAGTTATAGAGGTGGTAAGTGGGTGGGGGGCTCATCAATAGATGGCCCCTCCTTGTTACATCAAATGTTGTTGATGTTTAATGGTATTGTGCACTGCGGGAATGTTGGTTATCGGGCGGTACGGTAGAGACCCATGGGTTTCTTTATCTCCCGCAGTGCCCCCTGGTGTTGATATCAGTTTGTGTTATAAGCACTTAGCTCCGTCACTGACCAATATATATAGGGGTTTAACCTGTTTTGTTTTGAGCAGGGGTCTGAAAGTGTTAATGTTATTGTGTTATTTATGTTTTATTTGTTATAATAAGAAATTGGAGTTCTTATTTTGGTATTTTAATAAATAGCTGTTATGGCCATTCAACTCCATAACCGGTGTGGTCTCTCATTTATTAAATAAGTTAAGTATATGGAGTAAGATGGTTGCAGCTAAGGGGTCATATCGGGACTACACTCCTTTCTATATTATGAAGGTGGGGAGAAGAGGGGGGTGTTCTGTAGTTCTTACTGCCAAGGTCATCAGATGAAAATAAAGGGGGGAAAACACGTGATAGCAGCACACGGTACATTTCTAGTAGGCCATCTTCCCTTGCCCAGTCTCTCTCCTCCCAGGGTCATCAATACTCCCTCAAAGGGCTCTGATTTCCTTAGGAATTCTGTGACCAGCTCACAACTCCATACTTGTAGTCTCCTGAGACAGGATCACTGCAGGTCACCTCTGCTTTAGTACACTTCTCCCAGGTCCTCCAGGGGATAGTCTTCCTCCAGGGAACCCTCGGCATGGCCCAGGGGCATTGCTAGGTCTACAAAAGATCCGGGGCTACAGCCCATAGCAGCGAAGTAAAGAAAGTCATACACTTGGGCGGGCATACACATGTATATAATGTGTTTGTGTGTGTGTGTGTGTGTGTGAATATTGTTACATATCTGAGTGCGGATCCCCCCCTTACATCAGGGTCCCCATAGAGCCACCCCCCCTTACATCAGGGTCCCCAGAGAGCCTCCACCTTACATCAGGGTCCCCAGAGAGCCTCCCCCTTACATCAGGGTCCCCAGAGAGAGCCCCCCCTTACATCAGGGTCCCCAGAGAGCCTCCCCCTTACATCAGGGTCCCCAGAGAGCCTCCCCTTACATCAGGGTCCCCAGAGAGCCTCCCCCTTACATCAGGGTCCCCAGAGAGCCTCCCCTTACATCAGGGTCCCAATAGAGTCCCCCCTTACATCAGGGTCCCAATAGAGTCTCCCCTAAGATCAGGGTCCCCAGAGAGCCTCTCCCTTACATCAGGGTCCCCAGAGAGCTCCCCCCTTACATCAGGGTCCCCAGAGAGCCCCCCCTTTACATCAGGGTCCCCAGAGAGCCCCTCCCCTTTATATCAGGGTCCCCAGAGCCCCCTCTTTAAATCAGGGTCCCCAGAGAGCCCCCCTTTATATCAGGGTCCCCAGAGAGCCCTCCCTTACATCATGGTCCCCAGAGAGCCCCCCTTTACATCAGGGTCCCCAGAGAGACCCCCCCCCCTCCTCTTATCTGCTCAGCTGGTGCTCAGGGGAGAAACATGACTAGTTAATGTTATAAGGCACAAGTTTTTATCTATATTCAGCAGTTCCAACAATTTATTCATTGTCTCAACGTCCACTTCTATACGAATCTGCCGGGCAATGTGAACGTCGGGAACCGCAGCACAAAGATTACTCCGCATGAGCCTGAAAATCATCAAATAGTGCCGGCGGAGAAATTCTTGAGCTGTCGTTCCTGGCAATTATATTGCCCGGAAAATTGGTATAGAAGTGGACGTCGTCGGGACAATGATAAAATTGTCAGAACTGCTGTATAGGGATTAAAAGCTATGATGAGAACAACATCCTTCTCTATGCACATCACAAAAACGACAAATAATTGACTGCATTCCCTCCGGAACAGGAACAGTCTTTCTGGACTTGGCAACGATAATCCCCCTTCTAGGAGCTCTGTGTCCCCTGGGTGGAGTTTTAGAAAAAGTCCCAACTTGCAGGAGCTCTATTTCCCCTTTCTCGAAAATACCAGCCCACCTGGCTGCTTGGTGAAAGTGTCCCAACTTGAAGCGTCCCATCTCTTTCAAAATACCATCCCTCCTGGTTGCATAAAGAAATGTCCCAGAACAAGGGATTGGGTCACAGCCTGTTTAACACAGTCCCAGGAAAGCTTGCTGGGTATGAGATATGGCAGCTTTAACCTTTTTTGGCCCTGGGGGGTGTAGAGGTACTCACACTGTCCCTGGAAATCCTGCTGCTTCCGAAGAGACTACAGTTCAGGCCTCCTGCTGTCCAGGTCGTTCCATGCAAGTCAAGTATCTCCTAGCAGAGACTGTAGGGTAGTGACGATCCATCTTTCTCTCAGCTCCCAGCCTTGAGGCAGTGCCCCCTCAGCCCTGGGTCCCCTCCCAGGCTGCACGACGCAGCTTAAAGGGATCATAAAGCTTCAAGTTTTTTTTTTTTTTTTTTTTAAATAACAAACATGTCATACTTACCTCCACTATGCAGTTCGTTTTGCACAGAGTGGCCCCGATCATCCTCTTCTGGGGTCCCCCAGCGGCTCTGGTAGCTCCTCCCCGCATCATATAACCCCCTAGGAGAAGCGCTCTCCCAGGGGGTTACCCTGCGAGTACGCTCTCAAGTCTAGCATTTGGCGTCCATAGACGTAGAATGCCGGACTTGGCCCCGCCCCCCGGTGCCACGTCATTGGATTTGATTGACAGCAGCGGGAGCCAATGGCTGTGCTGCTATCAATTTATCCAATCAAGAGCCAAGAACCCCAGGCAGAGAGGAAGAGTGCGTCTCCACCGTGGGAAATTCCAGGGCTCAGGTAAGTAAAACGGGATGCATTAGTATTAGTATTAGCATTATTAGTATTATGCATTAGTATTAATACATAGGATGCATTAAGGTGAAAAAACACCCCTTTAACAAGCAAATGGCCACTGCCCTCATCTATAACCGGCCTTTACAGCAAGAAGTACATGAAAGGGCAACGCATGCAAAACAAAACCAAAGAAAATTCCCAGCTCAACTCGCCAACTAATCTGCTTGCCAACAAAATTAATCTGTCTAACAGTTTGCATTAAAAACAGGTGTTTAGTTAGCACACATTTGCAAATACATGCAGAAGCGACAAAGCCACCCCAAGGCACCCCAATATTTCTGCAGTCCCAAATCTTGTAAATTTATGAGAGCCTCCACAGTGGAAGCACATGCATTCTAATGATAAGGCAGAGGGCAGGGGAGCCTGGCGTTAGCCCAGCCCTCCTTAAAGGTGAAGGGGCACACGGGACACCCAGCACATAGCTCAATGACAGCAAAGGTGTCCAGTGTGTCCCCCCCCACCCCCCACCAATATACCATCAGTTTTTGTTTTGCACAACACAGCCTTCTCACTTCATCTTCCACCTGATTTCACTTCTTGCCAGGCTCTGCCACATTTAAGGGCTGATCCAGCCACCCTGCCAGGCCCCCTGCCTGGGAATTGGCCAGACTCCCACAAACATGTAGATCAGTCCCTCCTGGCCTCCACCCACTAGGTTCTAGAAACTTTTCCAAGCTCCTAGAACCAATGGGGGGGGGGGGGGGGGGTTACCAGAGGCCTGACCTGTAGAGCCCTTCAGCCTGACCTACAGTAACCCGACCCAATAAACAGACATACACAACTACCATGAGTCACAAAAATAAATTCACCTACACTAGTCCAGCACTAGAGGGTGCTATAGTTAGTACTATAGCAACTGAAATTCTACTTTAACTTTTTAGATTTTTCCTATAACATAGCAAATCTTCACTTTTTGAGTTCAGTTCCACTTTATGGGGTCTGTTTATAAAAAAAAAAAAAAATGGCTGTGCTAATGCCTGATCATTGGCACAGCTGTTGCAAATAATCCCTGTGCTTAACTCCTTCAGATGCGCGCTATAGCCGAATGACGCCTACAGCGCAGATCTACTTTGCCGGGAGGCCTTCAATAGACGTCCCCCCCTTTGCACGCTCCTAGCGCACCCCCTTCCGGGTGCGCACTGTGATCACTGAGTCAATGAGACTCGGGTGACCACAGATCGGAGTAAGGGGTGATCCCGGCCCCTTACCACGTGATCAGTTGCCAACCAATGACAGCTGGTAAACAACCAATGACGTGATGTAAACAGAAGATCGTTTTTTTTTTTTATCCTCACGCTTACAGCGTGAGGAGAAAAAAAAGCTAATCACCGGCCTCTGTGCAAGGGACATCGGTCCTGAAGAGGAAGAGGCGAAGCCGCCTCATCTGTGACAACCAATACCGCCTACCAGTGCCACCTACCAGTGCCCACAGTGCCAGCAATCAGTGCCCACCAGTGGTGCCAATCAGTTCCTCATCAGTGTCATCTATTAGTGCCCTTCAGTGCCACCTATCAATGCCCATCAGTGCCACCTCAGTGCCCACCAATGCCACCTCATCAGTGCCCAACCAGTGCCACCTCATCAGTGCCCACCAGTGCTGCCTTATCAGCGTACATCAATGAAGGAGTGAAATTACCTGTTTGCAAAATTTATTAACAAAATATAAAACGGTTTTGTACTTTTCTTTTAAAAAAATCAGTCTTTTAAAAAAAATTTTAACAAAAAATATAAAACCCAGAGGTGATCAAATACCATCAAAAGAAATCTTTATTTGTGGGAAAAAAATGATAAAAATGTCATTTGGGTAGAGTGTTGTATGACCGCACAATTATCGTTCAAAGAGTGACAGCGCTGAAAGCTGAAACTTGGTCTGGGCAGGAGGGGGGTTTAGGTGCCCAGTAAGCAAGTGGTTAAAGTGCTACTAAACCGAGGACTCTGCATTCACTATATCTGGTCTCCCACAGTACACAGAACATGGAAATTCAATAATTTTAGTAAATATAAACTGCTAAATACATTTTCTCATCAGCAGTATGTAGCAGTCTTGTGACTTCTATCAGTGCCTGGGTAAAGCATGAAGGAGGAGTTTTCATGCTGCACTGGCTGTCCTATCAGGATGCAGGACTCCTGACCCGTATTCTGGACAGTGCTGATTGGCCCTCTGCTGATGACATGCACTCTCCCATTAAAAGACAAAAAACTCTCTAGCAATACAAACCAAACTGAGCATGTGCAGAGTGACTCCAGTAACTCTGTGTTATCCGGACATGTTTTGGAGACAATGCAAGAAGGGGAGGATCTGTGCATACAGGATCAAACAGCATTTTTACACAATGCAGAGGATTAACCCCTTAGGTTCCACAGTGAGTATAACAAGCATGCTTTACTGCATATATGGGCTGATTTTACTGTTGTGGGTTTAGTAACACTTTAATATGTGTATTTCCTATGTTCATTAGCTCCATCCAGTGGCTATAATGCAGTATTTTGCTGAAACACTCCAATCATACTGTATTTTTAATGTAAGCACTATAGGTACCTTAATTTGGCTTATGATTAGGCATGCACGGTCACTGTACAGCAGAGCTTGAACTGAAAAACGTGAGAAGCAGAACAATGAGCCAATCAGTTGTGCTGCAGTGCAAACTACATGCTTAGAGAAGGAGAAAGAACAAGTGACAGGCAGATGAGCTCATCAGTCTGCTGCTTCTTCTTTCACTGTCTAGTCATAGGCCAGGGAAGGGACAATATTTGTAAGTGTCACGTAGGAGAAAAAAAAATCCGGCCGTGCCCGACAGGGATGTGCTCTGTGGCGGAGCTGTAAATCTCAGTACTGGATGGATAGGAATGTAAATTTTTTGCCACTTTTTAATCTATTTATCGTTTTTTTCTTGGAGTTCAGCTTCAAACATAACGCTCCAGCAAAAGCATCTTTAAGATGATTTTAAGGGCTTGTTCAAATGAGTGGCTGGAGGGCAGTGAAAGAACCTGGTTGAGCCACTGGACCGGCCACCAGTGGCGTTGCTAGGTGGGTGCGGGGGGTGAGGGCCGCACCCGGGTGACACCCGCCAGAGGGGTGACACCCATGGGTAGCGGCACCACTAACACCGGCCGCTGCAAAGTGTCTCGCGCCACGGCTGTGTCCCTCAGCAGAGCGAAACGAAGCCGCCTCCCCCTCCTCTCTGTTTACATCCACAGAGGAGGAGGAGCCCGAGCACGAGCTCGAGGGACACACACCGCTGTGTGTATCTGCTGTTCTGAGGTCTGTAAGGGGGCGTCTATACTGATGGGGGTCTGCACTAAGGGGAGGGGGTGTCTGTACTGCTGAGGGGTCTGCACTGAGGGGGGGTGTCTGTACTGCTGGGGTGTCTGTACTGGGGGGTGTCTGCACTGGGGGGGTCTGCACAGAGGGGGGTGTCTGTACTGAGGGGGGTCTGCACTGAGGGAGATGTCTGTACTGCTGCGGGTGTCTGTACTGGGGGGGTTTGCACTGGGGGTGTCTGCACCCAGGGGGATGTCTGTACTATGGGGGTCTGCACTGGGGGGGGTGTCTGCACTGGGGGGGGGGGGGGTGTCTGTACTATGGGGGTCTGGACCCAGGGGGGTGTCTGTACTGAGGGGGGGTCTGCACTAAGGGCGGTGTCTGTACTGAGGGGGTCTGCACTGGGGGGTGTCTGTACTGCTGGGGGTCTGCACTGAGGGGGGTCTGCACTGAGGGGGGTGTCTGTACTGCTGGGGGGGTCTGCTCTGGGGAGGCTGCACTGAGGGGGTGTCTGTACTGAGGGGGGTCTGCACTGAGGAGAGGGGTCTGCACTGAGGGTGGTGTCTGTAATGCTGGGGGTGTCTGCACTGAGGTGGGGGTGTCTGTACTGATGGAGGGGTCTGCACTGAAGGGGTGTCTGTACTGAAGGGGAAGGTTCATACTGAGGGAGGGGGTCTATATTGATGGAGGGTGGTCTGTACTTAGTGGGGGGGTCTGTACTGAGGGAGGTGGATCTATACTGTGGGAGGGGGGGTCTGTACTGAGGGGTGACTATAGTTGGTGGGGGGGGGGGGGGGGTGGTGACACCATTTTTTTTCGCACCGGGTGACACCAACCCTAGTGACGCCACTGCCGGCCACCTGGACATGGAGAAGCAGCCGCTCACGGAATGTACACACACAGTGGCCATGATGCTTTAAATGGCAAACCGCGCTGCAACCACATGCAATGCATGGAGTTTCAGCATGGTGGGTTGGCATATTCAAGGTTAACATGATATGTCAACCGCCCGTCAAATACCCCCTGAAAAGTGATCTACTGTGGATCACTTTTCAGAGGCCTGGAATTGTTAGCCGCATGTTTGAACGAGCCCTAAAAGCCCTGGCCACCATGCTACAGTTGTGACGGCGCTTCTGTTCTATTTCAGCTACAACGTCTGTGTATGCTTATCTATCACCGCTTCATAACTCACAGGAGTATTACAACTCCAATCAACAAACACACCCTGGATCAAAAGCTCTGCACTCTATTCATCCGGGGTCATTCACAAACTGAAAAGAGAAAATGTAATAACAAATTTTTACACCACGCTGACTCTCCGATGAGTTCATAATTAAATACTCTACTACAAGGTTACCATCACACATTGATTTCTTGTTGGAATGCATTGACAGTTCTCCTAAGAATAATTACAATTAGCAATTTGTTCTCATGGCTGCAGTGCCATCTACTGGTAGAGATCATTTTGTATCGGCTTCATAAAGGCAACCTCCAGAACATATACTTGCAAAATAGATGATTAAACAAAAATGCAGATTAACCACTACAATACTGGGCACTTTCGCCCCCTTCCTTCCCAGACCAATTTTCAGCTTTCAGCGCTTTCGCTCTTTCAATGACAATTGCGTGGTCATGCAATGCTGTACCCAAATGAAATTTTTATCATTTTGTTTGCACAAATAGAGCTTTAGTTTGGTGGTATTTATTCACGACTCCGTTTTTTATTTTTTGCGATATAAGCGAAAAAATAGCGGAAATTTTGAAAAAAAACAATATTTTCTCCTTTCTTTTTTAAACGAAATCCAATAAAATCAAATTTTGTCATAAATTTAAGCCAAATGTATTCTGCTACATGTTTTTAGTAAAAAAAATTCAGTTAAGTGTATAATAATTGGTTCGCGTGATCACGGACATATGTACGCAAATGATCATGTACAGATGTGTGCAGGTGATCACGGACATATGTGTGCAGATAATCATTGGCACATGTGATTTTACTGGGACATATGTGGGGGACATGTGTTTTTATTATTTGGGGACATGTGTTTTTATTTGGGGACATGTGTGTTTTGGGGACATGTGTGGGGACATGTGTGTTTTACTGTGTTTTTTGACACTAGACTGGTGATCAGTGAGTAAAAAAACAGCTAATACTCACTGATCACCAGCCGGCTGCAGCGATCCGCTCTCCTCTCCTCACCGACGACTTCTGTGTGAGGAGAGCCGATTGCCTAGCAACCGGCTGTTTGCTTACATCACATGACGGCTGTGATTGGACACGGCCGTCATGTGATCAGGAGGGCCAATTACAGAGCCCTCCTGCCGATCCGAGATGCGCCGTGTCCGGGTGACACGGTGGCATCAGGATCGCGCCGCTGCGTGGGCACGCGTGCGCGATCCCGTTACTTCTGAAGGACGTTCCGGAACGTCCTATCAGAAGTAGACGGCTCCCACCCGGCCGTATATGTACAGTGGCCGGGTGGGAAGTAGTTAAGTCTGGTTCCGAAGTGTCTTTAGGATTCGCCCCCTTAATGACCAGGCCATTTTTTGGGATACTGCACTGCGTCGCTTTAACTGACAATTGCGCAGTCGTGCGACGCTGTACCCAAACAAAATTGATGCCCTTTTTTCCCACAAATAGAGCTTTCTTTTGGTGGTATTTGATCATCTCTGCGGTTTTAATTTTTTGCGCTATAAACAAAGAGCGGCAATTTTGAATAAAAAAACTTTTTGCTATAATACATATCCAAAAAAATATCTAAAAAACCGAATTTATTCATCAGTTTAGGCCGCTATATATTCTTCTACATATTTTTGGTAAAAAAATAAATAAAAAATCGCAACAGGCGTATATTGATTGGTTTGCGCAAAACTTATTGCATCTACAAACTTTAGTTAAGATTTAGGGACATTTATATATTTTTTAATGTTTTTGCTGGTAATTCGCGCGATCTGCGATTTTTAGCAGGACTGCGACATTGCGGTGGACAAATCTGACCCCAAATGACACTTTTTGGGGACCAGTGAGATTATTACAATGATCAGTGCCATAGAAATGCACTAATCAATGTAAAAATTACACTGGCAGAGAGGTTAAGTGTGTTCCCTGGGTGTGTTCTAACGGTAGGGGGGAGGGGCTGGCACGGACAAGAAAAGGGATCACTGTTTCCCATCACTGTGGACAGTAGATCTCTGTCATGTCTCCTGTCAGAAGGGGGATCTCCCTTGTTTACAAAGGCAGATCCCCGTTCTGCCTCTTTACTAGGTGATCGCGAGTCGCCGGAGGACATCGAGTCCGCCGGCACGCTCCCGCAGCGGGAGCGAGAGCATGCCGCAGTGGCGCGCACCTGCGCAGGCCGATGTACAGCTACGCCGATTTGCGCAGGAGAGCCAACCTGCCACCGTATAACGACGGTGACTTGTCAGCTAGTGGTTAAATTCACTTCTTCTTTTTTTAAGTGGTAGAGAAGGGTTGGAGCCCCTGTCGTCTTTTTTTTCCTGCTGTCTATGTCCCCACTAGAGAGATCCACCTTCTCTATTTGTCCCGGTGACCCCTGTAACCCACATAGAAAGTGGTCGGGAATCCATTTTGTATACAAATGTGTATGTGCCCCCATTCACGGTTGAGTGTTTTGTAGCGCGTTTCCCCAACACCTGACTGTAAAGGACAATTTTCATGCCTGTTGCACATAGGGCAGCCCTTTCACTGATGGGCTATCCCGACGTGCATTTGTCTCCCAAAAAGAAGCACCCACTCCTTTTTTGGGTGACAAGCTTAGGCACTTTTTTAAACTCGCATTTTGCCACGATTCCCATGCAATTCTGCTGTGCGACATTTGTGGCAGAATCGCACCACGTTTGGGGTCCCATTAAAGAATAATGAAGTGGAGTTTGGGACTTTGAATGAGGCTGATGACTGGTAGAGAATTAAATAGTACGTGGACATTTTTTTTAATTAACATGAGTAATATATGCAATAGTACAAATCACCAGTGATGTAAGTAACTCAGTTAAAATAAACGGAGTTACTTAACGCAGTTACTTTAGAGGGTAACGAGTAATCTAACTGATTACTCTTCCCCTCATGGTAACGCCGTTCCCATTACTTGGGCGGCGTTACCGCAATTACTGCCCGGGACCGGGTAGACGGGACTAGCGAAGGAAGTGAATGTCGCCGCCTCCATCGGCGAGATTGACACCTCGCGAGCCCCGTCGCCTGGTAAGGATTTAAAGGGGAACCCCTACGCCGAAAAAACGGCGTGGGGGTCCCCCCAGGGTCCACGGCGGACCCTTATCTGAGCACGCAGCCCGGCAGGTCAAGAAAGGGGGTGGGGACGGGCGAGTGCCCCCTCCGCCCCAAAGCACCTTGTCCCCATGTTGATGAGGACAAGGGCCTTTTCCTGACAACCCTGGCCGTTGGTTGTCGGGGGTCTGCGGGCGGGGGGATTATCAGAATCCGGGAGCCCCCTTTCATAATGGGGCCCCCAGATTCCGGCCCCCCACCCTATGTGAATGAGTGTGGGGTACGATGTACCCCTACCCATTCACCTGGGGAAAAAAAAGTGTTAATAAAAAAAACACAACGCAGGTTTTTAACCGCTTCAGCACCGGGCCATTTTTCACCCTTCCTTACCAGAGCACTTTTTGCGATTCGGCACTGCGTCGCTTTAACTAACAATTGCGCGGTCGTGCAACGTTACACCCAAACAAAATTGACGTCCTTTTTTTCCCGCAAATAGAGCTTTCTTTTGGTGGTATTTGATCACATCTGCGGTTTTTATTTTTTGCGCTATAAACAAAAGAAGAGCGACAATTTTGAAAAAAAACACAATATTTTTTACTTTTTGCTATAATAAATATCCCATTTTAAAAAAAAAAAAATTTTTTTTCCTCAGTTTAGGCCGATACGTATTCTTCTACATATTTTTGGTAAAAAAATCGCAATAAGCGTATATTGATCGGTTTGCGCAAAAGTTATAGCATATACAAAATAGGGGATAGATTTATTGAATTTTTATTTTATTTTTTTACTAGTAATGGCGGCGATCTGCGTTTTTTTTTTTCGTGACTGCGACATTGCGGCAGACACTTTTGACACATTTTTGGAACCATTCACATTTACACAGCGATCGTTACTATAAAATTGCAATGATTACTGTGTAAATGTGACTGGCAGGGAAGGGGTTAACACTAGGGGGCGCTGCAGGGGTTAATGTGTTCCCTATAGAAGTGATTCTAACTGTGGGGGGAGGGGACTCAAGGGGAGGAGACCGATCAGTGTTCCTCCGTACTGGGATCACATGATCGGTCTCCTCTCCGCTGACAGGACGTGGAGCTGTGTGTTTACACACACAGCTCCACGGTCCCGCACGGTCCCGTTGTTTTAACGGGCAATCGCGGGTGCCCGGCGGACATCGCAGCCGCCGGGCACTCGCACCGGGTCCCGAGCGATGCCGCGGGCGCACGCGCGCGCCCCCCAGGCGGCCGGGAATGCGAGGACGTCATATAACGCCCACACAGGATGGGAGATCCACCTTGTGGGCGTCATATGACTATACGGCGGTATTGAAGTGGTTAAAGTACTTTATTAGACAGCTTCGGGGGTCTTCTTCCGACTTCGGGGGTCTTCTCGCCAGGCTCCTCCGCTATCTTCTGCTCTTTTACTGATAGCTCTTTTACTAGCAGAGGAGCCCGGCTTCCTCCTTCATCGCCACCGCCGTCCGGGGGTCTTCTTCCGACTTCGGGGGTCTTGTCCCGCTCTTCTGCCGGGCCTCCGCTATCTTCTTACAGCTCTTTTACTAGCGTTGGCCCGGTCTTGTCGCTGCTGCCGCCGCCTTCTTCTTCCGATGTTGACACGACGCTCTCTCTGGCCGTAATGGCAGGGACGCGTTGTGCGGCGACTTATATAGGCATAAGGGTGCGGGGTCACCGGGTGATGTCACATGGTGACCCGCCCCTTATGATGTCACAGTCCCGGGGGATGCTGGACATTCACTTCCTTCGCTAGTCCCATCTATAGAATATTAAAAAAAAAGTCACAGTAATGCCGCGTACACACGTGCGGACTTTTGCCGGCGGACCAAGTCCAGCGGACAATCCCGCGGGACTTTCCAGCTGGGTCCGCTGGACTTTCCGAGCGTGTGGACTTGCCCACACATGCACGGACTTCTCCAGCGGATAATCCGCCGGCCAAAAGTCCGCGGGACTTTTGAAAATGAACGGACTTGCCCACACACGGAGCAGTCCGTTCATTTCGAACGTAACTTCAGGTTACGTAGCTAGCGTAGGCAGTAAATGCCGCCGCGCTAGCTCCGCAAGCTGGCATGGATTTAAAAAAAACGGCGTGGGGGTTCCCCCCAAATCCATGTCAGACCCTCATCCGAGCACGCAGCCTGGCAGGCCAGGAAAGGGGTGGGGACGAACGAGCGCCCCCCCCCCTCCTGAGCCGTACCAGGCCACGTGCCCTCAACATGGGGGGTGCCCTGGGGAAAGGGGGGCCGATGAGCGGCAAGTCCGTTCATTTCAAAAGTCCCGCGGACTTGCCCACTAACGGCGGGATTATCCGCTGGACTGCCAAGTCCAGCGGATAATTTTAAAACCAAACTTAAAACTTTGGTCCGCCGTACTTTGGCGCCAAAAAGTCCGCCGGCGCCCACACACGAGGGGATTATCCGCTGGACTTCAGTCCAGAGGATAATCCCGCGGGATTGTCCCTTCGTGTGTACGCGGCATTACTTTGCTGAGTAACTAATTAAGTTGCCAATGTAGTAACCAAGTTACTAACGCAATTACTTTTTGGGAGAAGTAATTTGTAACTTAACTAATTACTTTTTTAAAGTAAGATGACCAACACTGCAAATCATATATAAAAGGTAATATCATATACGTACACATGCACGCATTGCATTGACATCAGAAATTCATAGATATATACATGAACAGCACATAGCAAAATTGGATAATAATATAAAATAATATAATTTTATTACTTTGGACATATTAGGGAGACTGTGCTCTGGGGGTGCTGCGTGTGCGCCCTTTAGATACGGGGCTTCTGACTACCTCAGCTCCCGGGACGGACTTCCTCTCTGGCCCCCCACATATTTCACCCCGTTGTTATCTGTTACATGTAAGTACGCAGGACTGATGATCTTGTCCTTTCCTGTTGTGCTTATTTCAACATTAGGCTTAATTATACTTTGTTTCTTATAGATACCGTAGAGCATCCGCCCCTGAGGAAGTGTTTTTTTACATGAAACGCGTCGGAAATTCAGGATGTAGCTATATGCCTCAATAGGATTCATATCTAGATACATATTCTTTATTAATTGAATCCATTCATTCCATCCGGTCTGTGTTGCCAAGCTAAAAGACAATATGTACATACATGAATTTATATTATTTAATATTGTTATCCAATTATGCTATGTGCTGTTCATGTATATATATCTATGAATTTCTAATGTCAATGCAATGCGTGCGTGTGTACATATATGATATTACCTTTTTATGATTTGTACTATTGCCTTGTTTATATATTACTTAAAATATATAAATAAAAATATATAAATAAAAAATATAAAATATATAATAAAAAATGTCCACATACTATTTAAACCTCTACCAGTCATCAGCCTCATTCAAAGTCCCAAATTCCCCTTCCTTGTTTACCTGAACCAGGGATGGAGGCACATATATTTAAGTCCCAAAACTCCATACTTTGTATGTTAATGGAACCTAAAGACGCGTCGCATGTTCTAGATCTGAATGGGGCTTCCAATCTAAAAAGTACATGAGCTATTTTCCAAGCATATTCAGGCATTTTTGGCCCCATAGACTTCAATAGGAGTGCCTGTAAACATGCAACACTAATGCGCGTTCCTCTCCTCCTCTAGAACCCCGATCCGCCCTATAGCCAACCCTGGAAACAAACGCCTAAAGCTTGATACAAAGGCAAAAACAATTGCACATATGCCTGTAAAACACCCAAAAAAAAAAAAAAACTCTGAATGACAATTGCGCGGTCATGTAACACTGTACCCAAATTACATTTTTATCATTTTTTTTTTTCACACAAATGGAGCTTGCATTGATAGGCGCTGATGATGCAGCACTGATGGGCTGCATTGATAGGCACTGATGATGCAGCACTGTTAGGCTGCACTGATGGGCATGGTTGATGCAGAACTGATGGGCTGCATTGATAGGCACTAATGATGCAGCACTGTTGGGCACTGATAGATGGCACTGATGAGGCGGTACTGGTGGGCACTGATGAGGCCGCACTGATGGGCCCCCGATAGGTGGCACTGATCAGGAGGCCCTAATGATGAGGCACAGATTTACACTAATTGGCATCACTGCTGGGCACTGGTAGGTGGCACTGGTGGGCACTGATCAGGAGGCAATGATTGGCAGCACTGATGGGCACTGTTTAGCAATACTGATGGACACTGATAGATGGCACTGATGGGCATGGATTTGCAGCACTGTAGGGCACTGAATAGCAGCACTGGTTGGCACTTAGGGGACCGATGTCCCGCTAACAGAAGCCAACTACCGACTAACAGCGTGAAGAAAAAAAAAGCCGGTAACCGGCCTCCGTTTACTCTGTAATCAGCTGTCATTGGCTGACAGAAGATCACGTGGTAAAGGGCCGCCGCCGTTCTGTGAGAGGGGAATGTACTGATCCTGTGTTTCTGCTAAGCAGGATCTTTACCTGACCCCAGTCAAAGCACCTCCCCCACAGTGAGCAAACGCTCCCTAAGAACACATTTAACCCTTTGATCACCCCTGATGTTACCCCCTATTGTTTTTACAATTGTTTTGGATTATTCATTAAAGTGACCCTGTACGGTGGAAAAAAAGGAAAGAAAAAAACATTCTTGTAATAGAAGTGGTATAAAGGCCCATACACATAAGAAGAATGGAATAAAAGTTTGGTACGATGAACGATCGGTCGATTTTCTGATTGTTAGTATAGTGCTTTCACCGCGGTGGCTGGTGGGCTTTTCTCTTGGGTGCCGCAAACACTACCACCCGGCACTTACTGGTTCAGTGCAGGCAGTGGCGGTGTGCTCTCCTCTCCTCCTCCATGCAGGCAGCGGTGTGCTCTCCTTTCCTCCTCCATGCCGGCAGCGTGCTCTCCTCTCCTCCATCCTCCATGCAGGCAGCGGCAGTGTGCTCTCCTCTCCTCCATCCTCCATGCAGGCAGCGGTGGTGTGCTCTCCTCTCCTCCTTCTCCTCCATGCAGGCAGCGGCGGTGTGCTTTCCTCTCCTCCTCCATGCAGGCAGCGGCGGAGTGCACTCCCCTCCTCCTTCTCCTCCATCCTCCATGCAGGCAGCGGCGGTGTGCTCGCCTCTCCTCCTCCATGCAAGCAGTGGCGGTGTGCTTTCCCCTGCTCCTCCATGCAAGCAGTGGCGGTGTGCTTTCCCCTGCTCCTCCATGCAGGCAGCGGCGGTGCGCTTTCCTCTCCTCCTCCATGCAGGCAGCGGCGGAGTGCACTCCCCTCCTCCATGTAGGCAGCGGCAGAGTGCACTCCCCTCCTCCATGTAGGCAGCGGCGGAGTGCACTCCCCTCCTCTATGTAGGCAGCGGCGGTGTCCTCTCCTCCACCATGCAGAAAGCGGCGGAGTGCACTCCCCTCCTCCATGTAGGCAGCGGCGTTGTCCTCTCCTCCACCATGCAGAAACCGGCTCTAATCAGGTGCTTCAAAATACACCCCGCCTATCCCCGCCATAGTAATTCATGCATCCTTCGTCCTGAAAGGGGCGTGCACATGAATAGGGAGGGTGGCGGAGGTGTTATGGGCGCACGGGCGTCGCCCCCCTAATGCACAGGCCGCCACTGTGCTTTCGACAGCCGGTTCTGACTTTTCGGATGACAAAAACTGAATTTGCAGGCTAGAAATTTTTATTGTAAGAGATCACGTCTGATTTTCATTCATTTAGTATGGTTTTCGTCCGAAAAAAAATAATAATTCAAAACATTACATAATTCCCGAAGTTGTAATCTGTACTACGAGAATTTTCATAAGTTGAGTAACCTCTCCATTTTCAATATGAGACTAGCATGCAACAAAAAATGGTCGATCATTCGTCCGATCTTCTCATTGGGTGTATGAAGCTTTATACTCAACTCTCCCAACCCATGTCTCATACCTTCCTCCATTCAGGGATGCAGCCTCCATATCATAAGCCTTATGGGGTTAAACACTTTCAGGAAGGTCGGATGTCTGTGTCTCCCGCCTCGCACTGTAGTTGCGTCCTCTGACCCCTAAAGTCCTGTAGAGATGTAGAGGTCAAAGGATGGAATCACAGAGTGTGATGGGGGACACAGGCATCGGACACCAAAGACATGCAGTCACCACAGACTAAGAATTTTACCATGTACAATGAAATGATTTGGAGTCCACATCCATCCCTGAGGTGTCCCCCAAGGGCACAATTATTTCAGCACACAAAAATAGTTATATTTCCCACTCAGACTTTAAAGCCTCGTACACACGATCGGATTTTCCGCAGACAAAACCTCAGACTTTTGTCCAAAGTCATGTGCCTGGATTTTGTCTTGCATACAAAACGGCAAGGAATTGTCAGCCAACAAACACAAACATAGTGATGTACTACGTGTTTTTTCAGCTCTTTAGCGCCACCCGTGGGGTCCTTCTGCTAATTTTGTGTTAGGAGAAGTTTTGTGAGTGTTGATTCATGCTTTTCAATTTCGCGCTTTTAAGTTTGTTTCTGAATGGCTGTTCGTCAACCAGATATGTTGCAGAATCGGAGGAGATAACGTGTTATTTATTATTGGCCTTGGTGTCAGCCCAGGAACAGGAGGAGTTCTTGGACCAAAAATTGGTTGCTTTATTAATCGTGACCAATTATGTCATATGCCTTTGCTGCGGGAGCTCCAGGAGAATAATCCAGATGATTTTCGGAATTATCTGCGGATGAAGGACCCCTGCTTTCACCAACTCTTGGCATTGGTGACCCCCTATAATAAGAACCAGGACACATGCATGAGGCTTTTATTACATTTTTTGGTTGAATAATAATGATTTGCTTTGGTATATTTTCTATATTTTTGGATGCATAGAATGCACTTTTTGGTTAAGTTCTATTGGCAGATAGCATGTCTAATTTTATTTGTTTTCTTTTTTTAATGTACAATAAAAAAATTGTGGAGAATAATACTTGGCTATGTGTTTTACTTCAAATGACAGTTTGGGAGTCGGCAGTTATATTTAAAAAAATACAATGTAAAATTTACAAGAGACACCAACATAGTTGTATCTTTGATCTTAAAAACTACAGGATAATGGTGTTGTGGTCTTAATTCTCCATTACGAACGCTAGTTTACAAGACCGACTGCTTCTGGCTAGTCCTTGCTTCCGAGCATGCGTGTTTCTAATTTGGACTTTTGTCCGACGGACTTGTGTACACACAATCGGAAAATCCGACAACACACATTTGTCCGCGGAAAATTTTAAAGCCTGCCATCCAACATTTGCCCGCAGAAAATCTAACAACAATTGTCTGATGGAGCGTACAAACGGTCAGATTTTTCGTCAACAGCCTGTCATCACACAATTCCTGTCGGAAAATCCGATCGTGTGTACAAGGATTTAGTCTTCAGGTACACTGCTGCTGGTAAACAGACGTTTAGGAGCAGTTGGGCACTTTTTCAACTGCCCCTGAACTCTCCTGTTATCTTATCAGTACATGTACACAAGGTCGTTTATAGTCGTTTCCAGACTGAGTTTAGAATCATTTTTTGGAAAGCAAAACAATGCGTTCAGGACGGATGTTTAGAGGCATTTAAAAACGCCTGTAACAGCTTGTAAACGCGGTAACTCGCGTTCAGCCGCGTTTCATTTACAGACATTTAAAATTTTTCACTATTTAAAAAAAAATAACGCAAACGCGGCAAAACTTGGTATGTAAACGCGCCAAAACAGACGTTTTGAAATGTGGGTTACTATCTGTCAAGTTAAATCGTTCAGGAGAGGTTGTAAAATGTCCCGTGTACATTAAAGCGGAAGTAAAGCCTCCTTTAAAAAAAAAACGGAACCTGCAGGGCAAAGGCATAATGAGCTAGTATGCATAGCATACTAGCTCATTATGAATAACTTACCTGAGAACGAAGCCCCCGAAGCGACCCTCGTCCACGACCTCCGCCGCCGCCATCAATCCCGGAGTGACTTCCGGGTCTCGCCGATCAAGCGATGCCATTCGCTGGAGCGGCGATGACGCACGAGAGCGGCATATCGCCGTGATCTCGGCATGCTCAGTGCGCCTGCGCGCCGCTGTCTATGGCGCATGCGCCGTAGACAGCGACGCCTCTTTTTTTCGAAATATCTTCTAAACCATGTAGGTTTAGGAGATATTTATTGGACCTACAGGTAAGCCTTAATCTAGGCTTACCTGTAGGTCAAAGTGGTTTGTAAGGGTTTACAACCACTTTAAAGGCTCATGCACACAGGACGTTTTTACAGCTGCTGTTAGAGGCAGTTAACAACGTTTTTTTTAAACGTGGCCTATGGAGAATTTTGGGTGCCATTGTTTATCTGTTATATTTTACCAAATTGGGTTTATTATTGTGTTTGCGTTAAAATTACTTTTCGTGTATTTTTTTTTCTTGAAATACGCATTTGAAAAATAGCTGCACAAATTTTATGCAACATTACAACTACCACCATTTTTTTCTCCAGGGTCTCTGCTTTTAGAAAATATATACTTTTTAGGGGGGGGGGGGGGGGTTAAAGTAATAAAAAGATTTTAACATGTGTGCAAAAAATAAATGCCTAGGTGGCTAATGAGTAATGCCCCGTACACACGATCGGACATTTACGACAAAAAAATCCTGGATTTATTTCCGACGGATGTTGGCTTAAACTTGTCTTGCATACACACGCTCACACAAATGTTGTTGGAAATTCCGAATGTCAAGAACACGGTGACGCACAACACGTACGACGAGCCGAGCATGAGCCAGTGAGGCTCTTCTGCTTTTAATCCGAGCATGCGTGGAATTTTGTGCGTTGGAATTGTGTACACACGATCGGAATTTCCAACAACGGATTTTGTTGTGGGAAAATTTGAGAACCAGCTCTCAAATTTTTGTTGCTGTAAATTCTGACAAAAAATGTCTGATGGAGCCTACAGCCTTCCAACAACAAGCTCCCATCGAACATTTGTTGTCGGAATGGCCGATCGTGTGTACGTGGGCATACACTTTAACTGAAGAACAGGAATGAGTGGGGCATGGTACCTGAGAGGGAGTGCATGGCTTCTCCCATCTGAGATTAGCCAGATTACCTTTTGAATGATCTGCAAGAGCTCCCCCGCTTTTGTTCCGATTGGCCTCCTCGTATCCCCATAGTGGATCTGCTGGATCGGAGGTTTCTGTGTCCGCTGTCTTTCATGGTGCTCTGCTGCCCTGGTGACACATGGATCACTGGAGATTGTATGGGCATTGTCTGCATTCCAGCTGAGTTTGTGCTCTACATGAGTGCCGCCAAATGCTGTCGGGATTGCCGAGCCTCCCCGAGCCGAAGCTGGCTGAGTAGTGACCGAGGAGAAGCCAACGGCATCATCACAGCGTTTCGAAGCTGAAGTGGCCGAGTATACTGCCTGGAGGGACCGCCTGCAGTCACCTAGAGCAGTCACCAGGAGCTGAGACAGCCGCAGATAACGCAGAGCAGGCTGAAACCTGCTGAATCCAACCAAAATTGGCTGAGGATATTGGGAGACGTCGGGGAGCAGAGTGAGTAACAAGGCAGGACAGCCAGAGTCATCCAGAACTGTCTATTATAGCCAGGGAATTACTAAAAATTATTATTGAAAACTAACAAATAACAGGAAAAATAATAATAATTTGATAAATAAATAGACGTATAACAACTAAATTTAGCAAAGCACAAACCATAGTTAAAAGTGCCCTTTGGATTAACATATGTGAAAATGCTGGGATGACAAGTACCAAGAGACTTTGAACTTTGCGTTCTAACTGTGATGCTGCATCTTTGTGCCATATCCTGTGCCATATTCTGGGTGATACCCCGTGCTATACTTTGTGCCATACCTTGTGCCATACCCTGCGACATAACCAGTGCCATGCTTTGTGCTATATCTTGTACCGCCTTCTGTACTATATCTGGTGCCGTCCTCTGAGCTACACCCTGTGGGCTCTAACTGTAATGCTGCATTTGTGTACCATACACTGTGCTATATCCTGGGCCACATCCTGGGCCATATTCTGTGCGATACTTTGTGCTATAGTGTGCCCCATATCCTGTGCTGTCTTCTCCCCATATCCGGTGCCCAGCTCTGTGCCATATCCGGTGCCACCATCTGTGTTATATCCTGTGTTGCCCTCCGTGCCATATTCAGTGTTGTTCTCCGTGCCATATCCTGTGCTGCCCACTGTGCTGCTGTGCCATTTGCTGTACTGTTTGCTGTGCCGCTATGCCATATCATGTACTGTCCGCTGTGCTGGTTTTTGTTTTCCTTTTTTCTTATTTTTTTTTTCCTCTTTTTCAACCCCCCTATCTTCCCCTGCCCCTCCTCCTGCGACTTAGATTATCTGTGAAAGGATGGGTTCTTATCATACAATGACCACTTTAGCATTGACTAAGGAGGCTAAATACTTCAGGTAAAAGACATCAGATCCTAAGAGACTTGCAATGCATTTCTAGTTCTGTTGTATTTTTGCAAGAAACCCATTTAACGCAGTGTACATCATATAAAATCTGCACAGTACCCTATATAGTATTATAGCTTATCAGATACTAAGACAGCAAAAGGAGTGGCTATTGGTTTTCACAAGAACACTTCCTTCATATTTGGATCAATTGATGATAGATGACCATGGCAGATTCTTATTTCTTCAGCGGGACGATGGGTAGTATGCAATATACTCTGAATATTTATTGCCTGAACATTAAACAATCAACCTTTTTTATTCGTATATTGTCTAAATTTGAGTTTGCCAAGGACGCTATTATATTAGCAGGAGATATTAACATGTTTTTGAGATCCTTTGATGGATACATCCAGAGGACGTTCTAATATCTTCTGTAGAAACCTCTTATGTAAAGGACAATATAAATTTCAACTAGTTGATGTCTGGAGAATCTTAAACCCTAAGGAACGTGATTATTCTTATTATTCTAAAACCCATGATTCTTATTCCAGAATAGATAATCTCTTTATTAGACCACTTTCATCTCCCGTTGGTAAAGTCAACTATTATAGGGACTAGTACTGTTTCGGATCAGGCCACTGTGTCTTTCACATTGACATTTTCTGGCCAGCCAAAACAACAATTTGGCTGGAAAATGAATGATTTTCTTTTTTCCGAGACATCGGATTATACGGATCTCTCAACTGCTTTGGTTTGCTATTTTGTAGAGAATAAATCATTTGAAATGCCTGAGCCGACCCTGTAGGAAGCCCATAAGGCGTACATGAGGGGGAAACTAATTGAATTGGGTGCTAGGAAGAAAAAAGAACAACAACAAAGAATGACAGATCTGCTGCGACAGGTGGCTGATTTAGAAAGGATACATAAACTTTCACTTCAGTGGGCTGCCCTGGTAAATCTAACTAAAACTAGCTAAAACTATAACTCGAAATGGATTTTAAAAGGCGCTTCCAGTTTGTGTCACAGAGAAGGTATGAATGGGGAGACAAACCAGGTAAAATGTTGGCTCGCTCGTTACAGAAAAAAAGTTTGTGCATACTGCCTCTGATATCGCACAGACTTTTCGTGACTTCCATGCAGACTTGTACAATGTAAGAGATCAATTAAATCCTGAGTCAAAACATGAATTCCTTAGATTGGGACTTTAAATTGGGCCACAATCAGTTTGATGGTAAAAAAAAAAATATTAAAAATGTATTCCTCTGATCTACCTTGCCAGACACCAACAGCCACATCTCCACCCACATCATTTTGACTCTAATGCCGCGTACACACGAGCGGACTTTTCGAAAAAGGCCCGACAGAACGAATCCGTTGGACAATTCGATCGTGTGGGCTCCATCGGACTTTTGCAGTCGAAAAATCCGACAGACTTTAGAAATAGAACATGTCTTAAATTTTCCCGTCGGAACGCCGCTGGACCCAGTTCCTATCGAAAAATCTGCTTGTCTGTGTGCTAGTCCGACGGACAAACAACGACGCTAGGGCAGCTATTGGCTACTGGCTACGACCTTCCTTATTCTAGTCCGGTCGTACGTCATCACGTTCGAATCCGTCAGAATTTAGTGTGATTGTGTGTGGCCAAGTCCGTTCATTCGAAAAGTTTGTCGGAACTCCGTCGAAATTCCGTCGGAAAGACCGTCGGACCTAGTCCGTCGGAAAGTCCGCTCGTGTGTACGCGGCATTACTTTAAGATCCATAAGGCACCTCCAGATATCTGGTTGATGGATACCACCACATCTTTAACCCTTGATGTTCTGGATGGTTTAATCATTTTTGATATATACTATCTTTCAACCGGACCTGCATCAAGGGGAAAGTACTATTCTACCTCTCCTCTATAGCTACGATCTATATAGAGTTATACCACTAAGTTATATAATAAGACCACCCCACATTATACGGACCCCTGGCTGTCGTCATTCACTTTTTATGTTGCTTGTGCCCTGCTCTGACGGACATAGCTTTCTTTTCATTTTTGAGTTATGTTCTTTGTCTTTATGGGTGGTGCATGAACATTTGGGATATAAGCTACAGATCTGGAACCCGCAAGCCCTCTGTCCCTGAAGAAGATCTGCATTTTGTTTTTCGAAACGCGTTGGCAATTCTGTCTGTCGCACAAAGCTCTGGGCTTTTCCTTGCAGCTGGTTTCCGTTTCTTCAATATCAAGCCGCGTTTGTAGGCTAATAAAGTGACAAATATAATAGTGTGACCTTATATGAATAAAACAGTGAAATGAATATAAATGATCAAATAGCGAATGATTGATAGTCCATTCAGATTGGTAGTCAATCTCCTCCGTGCAAATATCACACTCAACACCCATTTCCATTTCTGCTCCCAATATTTGTGTTTGTTTGCATATATCCCCATGTTCGTGTTGTTATATATTATCAATGTGTAATACATTTTGAATATTTTTTTTACCATCAAACTGTTTGTGGCCTGATTTAAAGTCCCAATCTGAGGAATTCATGTTTTGACTCTATGTATCAGGGATGGGGTCCACAATCAGTTTAAGTACCGTATTTCCCGGTGTATAAGACGACCCCCTAATCTTATGCAGCGTACACACGGTCGGAATTTCCGATGGAAACAGTCCGATGGGAGCTTTTCAACGGATTTTCCGACCGTGTGTATGCCCATCGGTCTTTTTCTGTCGAAATTTCTGACGGACTTTGGATTGAGAACCTGTTCTCAATTTTTCCGACGGAAAACCTTTCTATCGGATTTTCCGATCGTGTGTATGCAATTCCGACACGTAAAATTCCGACGCATGCTCAGAAACAATTCGACGCATGCTCGGAAGCATTAAACTTCCCTTCTATAGTGCTGTCGAATGTGTTTTATGACGCTGTGTTACAGACCGTCGGAATTTGGTGTGACCGTGTGTAGGCAAGACAGTTTGAGCGAAATTCCGTCGGGATTCCGACGGGAAAACCATCAGAGCTTTTTCCGATGAGAATTCCGACCGTGTGTACGCGGCATTACAGTTTTTTAAGCGTTTTTTTCCTGTACTTACCGTATAAGACGACCCCCCTTCCGAGGCTTCCGATGCTTCATATTTCTTCCTTCTTGCTGGAGCTGGAGCTGGCGCCATATCCTTCTTCCTGCTTTTGCTGGAGACAATCACGGCGAGCGATGTATTCTATTATTGAATACAAAGCCTGCTTGGATTGGCAGAGGCTGTAACATCATCAGCCTGCGCCTCTCTGACTCTCAAAGCCAATCCGAGCAGGCTACAGAGTAGCCTGCTCAGATTGGCAGAGGTTCTTACTCCAATCCGAGCAGGCTCTGTATTCATTTGAATAGATCGCTCACCGGGATTGGCTCAGCGGTATATACTGTATGTAGCCGAAGCTACATACAGTATTACCGAACACCCAGCAGGCCTCTGAGGGGGCTGACCCGGTGTATAAGATGACCCCTGCTTTTTGTCCAGTTTTTTTAAGTGTAAAAGGTCATCTTATACGCCGGAAAATACGGTAATTAGTTGCGGTAGAGGTTCACTTTAAATTAAATCCAGAATCTGTAGAGGAAAGACATAGAACATTTTTACATTATCTGCAACAAGCACAGCTACCTAAACTCACTAAAGTTTTTTCTTGAAAAGCTGGAATCTGAATTTACAGAAGAAGAGTTCTATGCAGCTTTAAAGTCAACACTGATGGGTAAATCCCCAGGCCCAGATGGATACACAATAACTTATTATAAGAAATTTAAGGAGATCCTTGTTTCACGTCTGACTTCCTATGCCAATTCCATTGTGGGATCAGAGGGTTTTCGATCAGAGTCACTTATTGCATACATATCTGTAATACCAAAGCCAGGAAAAGATCTATCCAGTTGCGGAAATTATCACCCAATATCATTACTTAACATGGATATAAAGCTATATGGGAAGGTGTTAGCTACTAGATTACTCCCCCTGATCCCACACTGGATAGAATTAAACCAGACAGGCTTCGTCCCCGGCCGTGAAGCCAGAGACAATTCCTTACAAACCCTGTCCATAATCTCCTATGTTAGGAGTAGCACCCAGCCCACCCTATTACTTTCAACCGACGCCGAAAAGGCGTTTGATAGGGTGGACTGGGAATATTTGATGTTGACTTTAAAGTTTTTGGGTATAGGCCCAAGAAATGTTTCATCGAATCGCATCTTTATACGTACAACCAACTGCCATAATAAGGGTTAATGGTTTACTAAGTGATACATTTATTCTTAAAAATGGCACACGACAGGGTTGTTGATTATCACCTATTTTATTCTCCATTTATTTAGAACCTTTTCTTTCAACTGTAAGGATGAATCCAAACATACACAGTGTTAAAAAGAAGGGAAAGGAACATAAGTTAGCTGCATATGCTGATTATGTGCTACTTTATGTTCAACAACCAAGGATTACATTACCAAATTTACTTGAGTTAATGCAGGAATTTCAAACTATATCTATGTTAATAAAGATTAACATGAGTAAATCTGAAATACTAAATATATTAATACCTATGCACGAAGCCAAAACTTTAAAAACATTATTTCCCTTTACCTGGCAACCACCTGCCTAGTCTTACTAACTTATTTCAACCTGTCTTAATTTGCTTAATATAATCAAATCAGACTTGTATAAATGGTCCCTCCTTTGTCATTCATGGCTAGGTAAGATTAATGTTATAAAGATGAATGTCCTTCCCCCGAGTCCTATATGTCTTACAAATGTTACCTTTGGGTGTCCCTATAGGATTTTTCTCAATGTTAGTCTACTATTGCACATTATTTGTGGAGGGGACATTGTACCAGAATATCTTGAGAAACCCTATACCAGTGATGGCGAACCTTGGCACCCCAGATGTTTTAGAACTACATTTTCCATCATGCTCATGCACTCTGCAGTGTAGATGAGCATCATGGGAAATGTAGTTCCAAAACACCTGGGGTGCCAAGGTTCGCCATCACTGCCCTATACCGTTCTAAAAAATTGGGGGGGGACTATACTACCAATCGATCGTATTGACACGCATGGCAGATTGGAAATATGCTACTCTGGGTTAAACTTGAAACAGCATTGGCAGATACTGAGTTATTGCTAGTATCATGGATACAACGACCATTGAGAGGGTTAGCATCTACAAAATCTCCACTAGACATGTGCAATTCGTTTCGTTTTTTTAGTTTTTTGTATTTTTCCGTTATTTTCGTTATTTTCGTTCATCCGTTATCGTACGAATGAACGAACGATTCGCAAAAAATTTTAACGAATAACGAATTGTTCGAATCGAACAAATCCGAAAATAACGAAAATCCGAAAAAAACTAATTAGAAACAACGAATGTACGAATGAAGAAAATCCGAAAAACGAAAACAGGAACAACGAAAATGAACGAAAAAATTCGTACATTCGTAACTTTTTTTTTTGTGAATTGGTAATTTTCCGTGTTCCTTACAATGGTGCTGCTTAACGTGCTTCGAATAGATTTAACGAAAAAATTCATACATTCGTAACTTTTTTTTTTTTTTTCGAATCGTCATTTTCCGTGTCTCTTACAATGGCTTTGCTTAGCGTGCTTCGAATGGATTTAACGAAAAAATTCGTACACTCGTAACTTTTTTTTTCGATTCGTAATTTTCCGTGTCTCTTAAAATGTAATAATAGCATACACATTACATAAAATTATGAATTATGCTCCGATTATGAATCTACGAATGTTATGAATGCGTCCGAATTTCGAATAAACGAAAAACGAAAATTAAACTAATGGAAAAACTAATCTACGAAAAAATAACTCTTACAAAAATACGAATCATTACGAATACGAACACCGATGACTTACGAATGTACGAATCGTTACGAATCAACGTAAACGAAAAAAAACAAATTCTTTTGTTGTGCACATGTCTAATCTCCACTGACTAAATCTACTTTGGCACTATGGGACTCTTTACACACCCGATATTGTTGGGATTACAACTCACCAATAATGCCCTTGTTGAGACACGAATACTTTATGCCGGGAGTTTTAGATAAAGGTTTTGAATCATGGTTCCCAGAGCCTACACCATTATTACATCAAGTATTAAGGGATTCAAAGATTAAACCACAAGTCAGAGCAGATCAGCCAACATTTATGGATCAGTGGAGATATGCACAGTTGTCCCAATTTATTCAGAGTCTCCCACAACCTATTCGTTATTTAAAGAATTAAAACCACACATGTGAGGTATCGACGCGAACGTTAGAGCGAGAGCAATAATTCTAGCCCTAGAAACCAATTTTTTATGAACAAATTTATACTTTACTGTTTTGTTTTTTTTAACCCACTAAAAAAACAAAATGTTTGGGGGTTCTATGTAATTCGAGCAAAAAAATTATGAATTTTACATGTAGGAGAGAAATGTCAGAATTGGCCTGGTTGCGAAGTGGTTAAAGAATTAAAACCTATCGAAACAATTATGCAATATAAGGACCCACCAAAACATTGTATCTCATTTTTTTATAAAGCTCCAATGACCCTACAAAATTCGGGTTGCCCAGATTATATACAGTAGGTTGCTGGGAGACTTACAAATTACACTCACAGATAAACAAAAAGATAAGATTATACAACTCTCTTATAAGTCCGGCGTGGGGGTTCCCCCCAAATCTATGTCAGACCCTTATCCGAGCACGCAGCCTGCCAGGCCAGGAAAGGGGTGATGACAACACAAGGGGGCGGGTCACCATGTGACATGAGCATGTGACTCTGCCCCTATATAAGTCCCAGCGCAGCGCGGCACAGGCATTCCGGGCAGAGAGAGCATTAATTCCCCCGCTCGGTAAAAGAGCTTGGTAAATGGCGGGGGAGTCCGGCGAGAAGACCCCCAAGACGGAAGAAGAAGACCCCCGGAGCAGTGCAATAAACTATTTTTTCAAAATTTTTTTTATTGTTTTTATTACAAATTACACTCACAGATAAACAAAAAGATAAGAATAACATAACAAACAGCCAGTTAGGCTGCGTGCTCGGATGAGGGTCTGACATGGATTTGGGGGGAACCCCCACCCATGGCTACTTTTTTTTTTTTTTTTATTGCTACTACATAAAAGCCTATTGGGAAAATAAAAAAACTGAAAATAAAAAAAAAATAAAAATAAAAAAATAATATATAAAAAAGGGGGAACATATATATTAAACGATATATATTCCTAACAAAACCACTGTACGCTCAACCACCTGTGCAGAATGTGCATAGTAATCCTTTAATTCCGCATATACCCAGCAAAGCTAACTTTATTTATTCATAAGATAAAATATACATTACCATAAGATAAAATATACATTACATGTAAGCTATACTTATGATTGGAATATGTTGAAATGTTAAAAATAATGTAAAATGTTAAAAACAAATAAATAAAAAAACAGGAATGAGTTAATTTTAACAAAATTGCAGCCAAACAAAATATATTTCAGTGAAATTTCACCATTTTGCTTTGGAGTCAATGGGGTAGGTACTGTAAAATTAAGGTAGTGTTTGCTGGCTTTTAATGGCGCAATGGGCTTTAAATTCCACATGAAGATTATCAACTAGCAACTATCCTGGACCTGTTCTTATCGCAAAAAAAGCCCCTCATAAGCTTCATTATTTTACTGCTTTTTACATAAAGAAAAATATGACCAGCAAAAAAAGTGAGGCATGCAAATGGGCATTGTTGACCCTCTTTTCCACTTACAGTAGCTGCGCACTTCTCACCCTAGGCTTATACTCGAGTCAAAACGTTTTCCCATTTTTTTGTGGTAAAATTAGGTGCCTCGGCTTATATTCGGGTTTATAAACTTTATTTAAAGTGGATGTAAACCCAAAAATTTTTTTTTTTTGTTGTGTCATAATGTAGAGAAAAAGATTTCCTTTCATTTGAGCCCAGTCTTGCCACACAGATTTACTCGAGGCCTGAGCAATCCTCTTTTATTGTTCAGTTAGAGAAATCTTGACAAAGTCTTGAAAACTTTGTCAAAAACGCCCCCTTGCGTTGAGTGACAGGTGATTTACATATCTCATGCACTAGCCTGAGACAGGCACATCCTGTGTAAAAAGTTCACAATTCCCATCCCCCTCCCCTCCCCTCCAGCTCTCCCAGCTTTACTGTGTTTTGACTGGATGTTTCTCATCATGGGATGCAGTGAACAGTCAGCAGACTATAGACAGACAAGTGATTTAGGGGACATGTATGTAGTCAGAGCTGGGCAGAGTAGAACATCCAGTGATCTGATGATAACCTGTCTCAGGCCAGTGCATGAGATATGTAAATCACCTGTCACTCACATCAAGGGGGCGTTTTTGACAACGTTTTCAAGACTTTGTCAAGATTTCTCTAACTGAACAATAAAAGAGGATTGCTCAGGCCTCGAGTAAATCTGTGTGGCAAGACTGGGCTCAAATGAAAGGAAATCTTATTCTCTACGTTATGACATAAAAAAATAAAAAAAAATTTGGGTTTACATCCACTTTAAATAAAGCTATTACCGTATATACTCGAGTATAAGCCGACCCAAATATAAGCCGAGGCACCTAATTTTACCACAAAAAACTGGGAAAACTTATTGACTCAAGTATAAGCCTAGGGTGAGAAGTACGCAGCTACTGTATGTGGAAAAGAGGGTCAACAATGCCTATTTGCAGCCTCACTGTGCCCATTTGCATGCCTAACTGTGCCCATTTGCAGCCATAGGTCCCCGAACTTCAAACTTGGTAGTTAAGGGTTCCTAAATGCCCCCTAGCTGCAGCCATTTGGGGTCTCTGGACCCAAAGGGTCCCGAAATGACATTGCTGCAGATGGACACAGTTGACCGACTTTGGGGCCCTGTATCTCGGGGCCACTTGGTGCTAAGAACCCCAAATATAGATATGTTGTAGTGCTAGTCCACTGGGTTTGCACACCAACTTTGGGGTTCCTATCACCAAGTGGCCCCGTATCGAGATACGGGGCCCCAAATTTGGGTCGAAAAATGTCAAGCACTTTTCTGCAGCAGAGAATGACATTTTCTGAACCGACTTTGGGGCCCCGTATCTCGGGGCCACTTAATGCTTGGAACCCCAAATTTGGATATGTTGTAGTGTTGGTTCCACTGGGTTTGGGGTTCCTAGCACCAAGTGGCCCCCAAGATACGGCCCCCAAAGTCGGGTTGGAAAATTTCATTTTCTGCAGCAGAAAAATGCTTGACTCCAGTATAAGCCGAGGGGGGACCTTTCAGCACAAAAAAATGTGCTGAAAAACTCGGCTTATACTCGAGTATATATGGTAAGTCACAGTACACAAATAAAGGTTAAGTAAATAAAAAAACACACAAATACAAAGAACTGAAAAAACGGAATACACCTAAAACAACTAAAGAAAACAAGTAGACCATTATGTTTTTAGGAAAGTTTCACCTAAGCAGCTCAAAGAGTGAAAACTGAGAGTTTCCATTTTGTTGGAATTTCGCCAACAGCAAAACCAATTTTGCTGAAATCACTTCACCTAATCACTCTACTAAAGAAAATATTTCTTTAATACAACATGATTATGTACAGCAGTTGGTTTTACATATACTGTAAATCATCCAATGTGCCCACTGGGAAACCCTCAGGATTGTTGGTCTCCAGTTTACACCAACATTATGTTGACCACTAAGCCTAGTTGATGTCTGTAGACACTCCACAGGATAGGACTTCTAACTGGACGCAATTGAAAAATGAACGATCTGTACATAGATAATGAAACAAGACAGGTTGATACTATTCGTGAAATATACTCCACGACCCTGTCATTTCACATCTTATTTAAGCAGACAGATTTTCCCGAAACATTTTGCAGAAGGGTGGAGTTGCCTGTTAAGTCAGCATGCATTTTGGGTTTAGTTATGTTTTCCATTGACATTCCTGGAAGTATTTTGGAAAGAAGTCATTGTTTCATTTTAGTTCACCCTTTTTTTTATCACAGATTTGGAATTGTGTGATGTCTCTGATCTCTGCTGTAGTTCAGTGCTTTATTCTGTTCTGTAGAGATAAAATATTTCCACCATGGCCCATTCTCATCTGTTAATCAGCTGTACTCACTGACCGGCCTCAGAATTGTTCTATGTTTATTTTTACTGCAATATTATTTTTCTAATGTATTCATCATGCTGTATTCCTTTTCTCTCATGTTGTCAGTGCAAAACTAAGTTAGACTTTCAAAACTAAATAGTCTTGGAATGACGTATACTTAACCACTTCACTACCGCCCATAGTCATATGACGCCCACAAGGTGGATCTACCATCCTGGGTGGGCGTCATATGACGTCCTCGCATTCCCGGCCGCCTGGGGGGCGCGCGCGCCCGCGGCATCGCTCGGGACACGGTGCGAGTGCCCGGCGGCCGCGATGTCCGCCGGGCACCCGCGATTGCCCGTTAAAACAACGGGACCGTGCGGGACCATGGAGCTGTGTGTGTAAACACACAGCTCCACGTCCTGTCAGTGCAGAGGAGACCGATCATGTGATCCCAGTACGGAGGAACACATGATCGGTCTCCTCCCCTTGAGTCCCCTCCCCCCACAGTTAGAATCACTTCTATTAGGGAACATATTAACCCCTCCAGCGCCCCCTAGAGTTAACCCCTTCCCTGCCAGTCACATTTACACAGTAATCATTGCAATTTTATAGCAACAATCGCTGTGTAAATGTGAATTGTTCCAAAAATGTGTCAAAAGTGTACGAAGTGTCCGCCGCAATGTCGCAGTCACGAAAAAAAAAATCGCAGATCGCCGCCATTACTAGTAAAAAAAAAAAAAAAAAAAAATTCAATAAATCTATCCCCTATTTTGTAGACGCTATAACTTTTGCGCAAACCGATCAATATACGCCTATTGCGATTTTTTTTTACCAAAAATATGTAGAAGAATACGTATCGGCCTAAACTGAGGAAAAAAATTTTTTTTTTTAAAAAAAAATGGGATATTTATTATAGCAAAAAGTAAAAAATATTGTGTTTTTTTTCAAAATTGTCGCTCTTCTTTTGTTTATAGCGCAAAAAATAAAAACCGCAGAGGTGATCAAATACCACCAAAAGAAAGCTCTATTTGTGGGAAAAAAAGGACGTCAATTTTGTTTGGGTGTAACGTCGCACGACCGCGCAATTGTTAGTTAAAGCGACGCAGTGCCGAATCGCAAAAAGTGCTCTGGTAAGGAAGGGTGTTTAAAAGCCCTGTATTGAAGCGGTTAAAGCAGAACTTCCTTTGTAAATGAAAAGTCCACTTCCCTGCCAGCCCTCCACCGTCCAAACAAAATTAGCAGCAAAAAACACCGTACCTCGATCTCAGCTTTCAAGAGGCTTGGCTAAGTGGTTGTGCCTCTTGGGATAGGTGGTGACTGGGCCAATTGCAGGAGTGCATTCTGAGGGGTGATGACACCACCTGAAACTCCTAAAACCCAGGGTCAAGATGAGCAGTTTTTAATCTTATTTATTGTGAAAGCATATTGTTAAAGTTTTATTTAGAGCTTATATGTTTGGGCGATAGGGGACTGGCAAGGAAGCCGTCCTATCTTTTGTATGAAAGATCTGCTTTGAAGAGGCTCTGCCATGAGATGACTGTGTTTCAGCCAGGGCAGGAATGAAGGACTCACTGCTCCAGGTGGGAATATCCAACCAAGTGCCTGCCTTGGCCCGCCTCCGTGGGTATATGAGTAAAGGAAGAAATGGCTGCACATTGAAATCCAAAACGTTTTTTATTGATCACCAGGATGACATCAAAGAACACCAACACACAAGTCTTGTAGACGCGTTTCACACGGTACAGTTGTACTTAATCATTCTGGTATGTACCTGAAGAAACCTAATACTTAACTCTCCTTCTGCCCATGCTGTTGAACCCAGCTCCAATGTAGAGAAATGGTCCCTCAAAGTCCACTGGAAAACCAAAACTTCCAAGGTTATTCTTTTTAAAAATGACAGTACTATATTTGTTAACTTACCATGATCTTCTTTGGATTCCTCCCCATCCTCCTTAAAATGGTCCCTATGCTCACACATGGGGGGAACCTAGTTCCATGATCCTCATCCCGTAGTGGTGTCCATCCTGAGGTCAGTTGGGTATTATCCATGCAACACACTGCCATTATTTGTCATACATGTTATTATTAGATGATCATTACATTTATGCCTATTTGATCATCTGTATGTATTTTTGTATACGGTTATTGATTGCTTGTTTTCTCACTTTATAGGTCTGCTCTGCATACTATATCTTCCCTATTGGTCTCCTGAGGAAGCAGGTTATAACTCCTGTGAAACACGTTGAGACACTGTTTGTAAAACTAACTACCTACAGTAAACTATATGCCCATTGATTGTTAGGACCTATGCTTGAGTATATCAGTGGTAACCACTACATGTCATTTATAATTCTTCATAGTTTCATATATTTGGGAGATACGGCCTTTGCAGAGGATTTTGTATAACCCTTTCTTCGCAGTTTTTAACAAAAATGTGAATGTTTTTATTACATTTTTTTTGTATTATTAACCACTTAAGCCCCAGACCATTTGGCTGGCAAAAGACCAGAGCACTTTTTCTATCCTATAATTTGTAGATGCGATAACATTTTGCGCAAACCAATCAATATACGCCTATTTTTTTTTACCAAAAATATGTAGAAGAATATATATTGGCCTAAACTGATGAATAAATTCGTTTTTTTATATATTTTTTGGGATATGCATTATAGCAGAAATTTTTCAAAATTGTCTGTCTTTTTATGTTTATATCGCAAAAAATAAGAAGTGATCAAATACCACTAAAAGAAAGCTGTTTGTGAGAAAAAAAAGGATGTCAATTTTGTTTGGGTACAGTGTCTCATGACCGTGCAATTGTCAGTTAAAGCGACAAAGTGCCGTATCGCAAAAAATGGCCTGGTCATTAAGGGGGCAAATCCTTCCGGGGACCCAAGCCTTCATTGTCTGCACCTGGTTGATTAACTCATGAAATCCTTATGGTTGCTGGTATCCTTGGTTGCCGCATGGCCCAGTGAAAATGTACTCTAAGTGTTCCCTGATCCAGAGCAAAGTGGTCATTAGAACTGCTTGAAAATCCTAAAAGTCTTTATTTTTTGACAGGAGGTTTCCTTTTTATCCTCTTGATAACATAACATTATTTTACAGGTTTATAATGCTATATTATAGGTCACGCAATAAAAATGACAGACGGCCTTGTATTGCGTTTCATTACGGAAGTGCAGACTTGCCTGTCTTGTATCATTCCCAGGCATGAAGTAGGAAATGATTAAAGATAATTGATCAGACCAGCACATGTCACGGCCTGTGTGTGTAAAATACAGATGGAAAAGATATATGGAGAGCTTGAAAAAAAATGCTATCAATCTACTTGATGCAGAATTACATCTCCGAGGCTTCATATCAAGCAGAATTAAATCAAATCCAGATCTGGCTTGGAAGGATATAAAATCACACCGGCTAAATTGCAAATACCTAAAGTAAATATTGTCATAAAGGGGGTGCCTCGTTAAATGATATGGGTTAAAGGGGCACTCTTACCTTTTGTTATATGAACTGTGGTGTTCCTTCTACAAACTAAGCTACACAGCAGGTAAAATTATGATCACTCAGATTTAAAAAAAATTAATGAACCCTATACACACTGCTATATACCCTGCCTACAGGGGCGGACTGACAACTCATGGGGCCCCCGGGCAATAGGACATTATGGGGCCCCCAGGCAATCAGAGATTATGGGGCCACACAGTATACACACACACACAGTATACAATCACACGGTATACACAGACATGTTTCTATTGGCTGAGAAGGTACTGGAGAGGTGGGGCAGCTCTAATGTCTGGATTTTTAGACCAAAAGGATGTCGGTAAGGGACATTTCAGAGACAGATGTAAAAAAAACCACAGATTTTTACATACTGTCCCTGGTTTTACTGAGGCTGGCAACCCTGAGGGGGCCCCCTAGTGGCCCAGGGCCCTCGGGCAGTGCCCGAGTGGCTGAATGATCAGTCCTCCCCTGCCTGCCTAGCAAACTTTGCACAAAAAAAGGAATTTTTAGTTCATGTACATTGCAATAAATGTTTAAAGGAGAAGTATAGCCAAATCTCTTTTGACCATACTTCTCCTATGGAGTTCTGCACTCCTGTGACCCATATTCAGCTGATAGCGGTCTAAAGCCCATTGTCAGCTGATGTCACAGAGCCGGGCAAAGCTTTGCGGGGATCCTGACAAAAATGGCGAGATCTGCCTAGATGCCTGACTGCCAGCTGGCTCAGCCTCTCAGCAACATGCTAAGAGCCTGAGCCAGCCTCTCCTGCCCCCTCCCCAGCCCGGTGCTCCAGTGAGTGTTGGAGGGGCAGAGCAGTAATCCAGTGACTGACAGTTGCCGCTCTCTGCTCACTGAAGACCAAGAACCAAGCATTTAATAGACATGTGATCACTTGGTTGTCGGATTTAGAGCTGGTGGGGGACAGTGGATTGATGCTGCAGCCATCTGGGTGAGTATGTATGTTTTATTTTGTATTTCTATACTTCTGTTTTAAGCTGGCGAACTGCATCAAAGAAATCCCTCTCTGGCCAGTCCTTATTCTGCAAAAATGTAAATGCTCCACGAGATATAGTGCCAATATGGGGCAAATAGGCACAGACTATAGGAGAGCTTCAAGTTTCAGGTCTGGTAAGTGACCTCCAATGCAAAATAAGATACCTGTTCTCAAATCCCAATAGCTTCTACATATATAATCCAGCAGGTGCTAAAGGGGTGTGACCACATGTTGACACAAAGAATTCTGAATGAACCTTCTGTACACTGCTATACAACCTTTCTAGCAAACTTTGCAATAAAAAAGGGATATTTAGTTCAGATATATTGCAATACACGTTCAAGCTGGCCAACTGTGTCAAAGTAATCCCTCTGTGGCCAGTCCTTACTCTACTCTGCAAAATGCTAATGCTCTGGTGGATATAGTGCCAATATGGGGCAAACAGACGAGTTGTAGGAGAGCTACAGGTGCAGTTCTGAGCACTAACCTGTGCTCCAATCTTATACATCAGGGCTCAAAATTTCAAGTCCTGAGCTACTAGCCAGGCCTTAAGGGTTAATCGCCACCAGTTGCCCCACCCAACCCCTACCATGCCCCACCCATAATCCCGCCCCTATACACGACCTCAAAAAATTCTCATGAAATGACACTTAAGTGTTTTATGCAGAATTAAGCTACACAAATAAATATTAACAACAACTTTATCACCCGTGCCCATCAATGCAGCCTCACACATGTCCATCAACGCAGCATGACCAGTGCCCACTAACGCAGCTTCACCCGTGCAGCCTCACCTGTGTCCATCATCGCAGCCTCACCCGTTCAGCCTCACCAGTGTCCATCATTGCAGCCTCACCCATGTCCATCATTGCGGCCTCACCCATGTCCATCATTGCGGCCTCACCCGTGTCCATCATTGCAGCCTTACCAGTGCAGCCTTACCAGTGCAGCCTCACCCATGTCCATCATTGCAGCCTCACCTGTGCAGCCTCACCCCTGCAGCCTCACCTGTGTCCATCATTGCAGCCTCACCCGTGCAGCCTCACCTGTGTTCATCATGCAGCCTCACCTGTGTCTATCCTGCAGCTTCACCCGTGCAGCCTCACCTGTGTCCATCATTGCAGCCTCACCCGTGCAGCCTCACCTGTGTCCATCATTGCAGCCTCACCTTTATCCATTATTGCAGCCTCACCAGGGCAGCCTGACCTGTGTCCATCATTGCAGCCTCATCCGTGCAGCCTTACCTGTGTCCATCATTGCAGCCTCAACCCGTGCAGCCTCACCCGTGTCCATCATTGCAGCCTCACCCATGTCCATCATTTGAGCCTCACCTGTACCCATCATTGCAGCCTCACCTGTGTCTATCATTGCAGCCTCAACCCGTGCAGCCTCACCCGTGTCTATCATTGCAGCCTCACCCGTGCAGCCTCACCTGTGCAGCCTCACCTGTGTCCATCATGCAGCCTCATGCAGCCTCACCTGTGCAGCCTCACCTGTGTCCAGCCTCACCTGTGTCCATCGTGCAGCCTCACCTGTGTCCATCGTGCAGCCTCACCTGTGCAGCCTCACCTGTGTCCATCGTGCAGCCTCACCTGTGTCCATCATGCAGCATTACCCTTGTGCAGAGAGTGTGGCCGGATCATTTAGCACGGAGGAAGAGAAGAGCCAGCTTACATTACATTTGCATTGTGGAGGAAGAGAACCGGCTTGTTCGCAGAGCGGGGTTTGCCCGCTGTATCAGCTTACATCACATTTGATTTTGCAGTCCACGCGCCGTCACACACAGCCCCGCCCTCCTGACCCCGCACCTGTGACAGACAAAACGCCAGTCCAATGCCAGGGCGCGTTCTGTCTGTCACAGGTGCGGGTTCAGGAGGGCGGGGCTGTGTGTGAAGGCGCAAGGACTGCAAAATCAAATGTAATGTAAGCTGATAAAGCGGGCAAACCCCGCTCTGCGAACAAGCCGGTTCTCTTCCTCCACAATGATCCAGCCGCCCTCTGTTCCTCCACACACTTTTTTTTTCTCTGGGAGAACGGCTCCCATTCATCCCCGCCTGATGGCAGTGCTCTCCCCCCCCCCCCCCCCCCCCACTCCCAGGCAGCCCAGCTCCTCGCCAGACCTAATTTTCCACTTGCAAAATGCGAGTAGGCGAGTGGAAAATTTGAGGGCTTTTATACATATATGTAACCCATGAGTTTCTAAAGGGGTGTGACCACATGTTACCACTAATAATTTTAGATGAACCTTCTACACACTGTTATACATCCTTTCTAGCAAAGTTTACATAAAAACAGGGATTTTTTTGTTCACATACATTGCAATACATGTTTAAGCCAGCCAACTGTATAAAAGTGATCACTCTTTGGCTAGTCCCTACTCTGCTCTGCAAAATGCAAATGCTGCACTTTGACACAGTTTGAGAGGGAAGAGATAGAGATTGAGAGAAAAAAAAGGTGGGGGGAGGGGATATGAAAGGTGAACAGGAGAACAAACCAATGATCTTTTTAGCTGTCTGCACGAAAGAGAATTGTGATCACCACTGTAAGGGCCGTTCTTCCCACTGGCCTCCAATGCAATAAGCATTTGTCCAACTGACCTCCTATGAGTTGGTTTTAGGAAGAATTCCCCAAGACCTTAGGGGTAAAAAGGTTAAGAAAATATGTTCTATAGTGTGTATTAGCCTCAATCCAAAGCACTTAGTGTGGTTATCTGTTCTCTTTTCCCCATTTGCATGAGTTACTTTCACCCTCCACTTTCCCAAACACACAGCAGGTGATTGACAGCTTCAGCTGTGTATGTTTCCCTATGAGACTATGTAGATAGGTCTGTGTTCATTCCCTCCACTCAGATCTCAGATTACACCCAGCTCTATACTGTGCAGTGTGTGATGTCAGATCCCTGTCCTCTGCCTTCTGGAGCTCAGAAATGCTGTGTAAAATATGTGCTTTAGGGGGCTGTAGCATATATACAGCTGCAGATAAATAGGTGCAATTCATGTAGAAGGATTTGTTTAATCTCTGTGTATCACCGGAGGCCAGTCACCTCACTGGGTATATGTAATGGTTTACAAATATGTTAAATAAAACTTACACATCTCATCCCTCCCCCCAGCCTGTGAAAAGAGAAGAAGCAGACTGGTGAGCCCATCACTCTCTCCTCTTACCAGTATGTTCCTTGTAAGCACATGAACACTGCTGAACAGCTAACTGGCTATTTGTGCTGCTTCTCTCTTTCTCTGGCTGAACCCTGCTGTATGGGAGCTACAAGAGTCTGATCCAAGTCAAATTCAGGTACTTCCACTGCTTGATTTAAATAATTCATTTAATAATGTATTTGTGAATATAGAGCTGTATTATGTTTGTCTGCAGGTTTCAATCTTGGCTAAATAAGTATTGCATGCAAAGGATACAAGCAAATAAACATATAGGTGTAGGATTTAGCAATCTGATTTAACCACTTGCTTACTGGGCACCTAAACCCCCCCTCCTGCCCAGACCAATTTTCAGCTTTTAGGGCTGTCACTCTTTGAATGACAATTGCGCGGTCATGCTACACAGTACTCAAATTAAATTTTATCATTTTTTTCCCACAAATAGAGCTTTATTTTGGTGGTATTTGATCATCTCTGGGTTTTTTATTTTTTGTTAAAAAAAAAATTAAAAAAGACAGAAATAAAAAAAAAAAAATACAAAATCGTTTTAGATTTGGTTAAAAAAATTTGGAAACAGGTAATTTTTCTCCTTCATTGATGTACGTTGATGAAGCTGCACTGATAGGCTGCACTGATGGGCACTAATAGGCAGCACTGGTGGGCACTGATGAGGTGGCACTGGTGGGCACTGATAGGTGGCATTGGTGGGCACTGATAGGTGGCACTGATGGGCGGCACTGAAGCAAACTAATAGGTGGCAGTGATAGCTGGCACTGATAGGTGGCAGTGATGGACACTGATCGGCACTGGTAGGTGACACTGATAGGCAGCACTGCTAGGTGGCACTGATTGCTGGCACTTATGCACTCATTTGTGGCACTGTGTGGGCACTGGCAGGTGGCACTGGAAGGCGGTATTGGTGGGCACAGATGAGGCGGCTTCGCCTCTTCCTCTTCGGGACCAATGTCCCTTGCACTAAAACCGGTGTCCAGCTTTTTTTTCTCCTCACGCTGGCAGGAGGAAAAAAAAAAAAAACGATTGCCGATTATCTGTTTACATCATGTGATCCAGCTGTCATTGCCTGACAGCTGATCATGTGGTAAGGGGGCCGGGATCGGCTCCGATCTGTGATCACCCGAGTCTCATTGACTCAGTGATCACAGGGGGCGCGCTGGGAGCATACAAAGGGGATGACATCTATTGACGTACTCCTGGCAAAGCAGATCCGCAATGTAGCCGTCATTCGGCTAAAGCGTGGATCTGAAGGAGTTAACCAAAATAACTGCTATAGGTAGAGAGTTAGAGTATGACTATATTAAAAAAAAAATTGTATTGTTTTAAGTGTATGGAATTAACATTTGTAGATATAGGGTTGAGTATATGTATTAAAGTATAACTAAAGGAAAACACTTTATTTTTTTTAGTTTTGGATGGAGTGGAGAGGTTTTTTTATTGATGTCTGTGTCCCCATTAAGGGAGATTAACCCTCTCTATTTGTCTTGTATGATTATTATTGAAAGAGAACGTAAAACAAAAATTCCTAAATTATGGGTTGTCCCCAGAAAAGCAATAGAGGGGAAATCTTTCAATGGGGACACTAGTTCTGGTGACCCGGGGGGGGGGGGGGGGGGGGGGCAAGGGATTCCCTTAATTTGCAGGGATTTCCTCTCACTTCCTGTTTGGCTATGGGACAGGAAGTGAAGGGAAATCTCCCCAATGGGTCACAGATGGCAAAAAAAAAATTACATGGGTTATAAATCTCCCTTACTCAATCCAAAGTGAAAAAAAATTGCCTATAGTTCTAATTAAAAAATTTTTTTTTACATTAACTACTTGCCGACCGGTGCACGACGATATACGTCGACAGAATGGCACGTACAGGCAGGAGGGCGTATATATAAGTCCCTCCTTTAGCCTGTCCATGCCATCGGGAGCGCGCGCTCCCACGCCAGTCGGGACCCCCGTGAGTCCGATCGCGGTCCCCGCGGACTCGATCGCCGCGGGGACCCCCGCGATCGTCTCACGGGAAGGCTGAACGGGGAGATGCCGAGATAAACAGCATCTCCCGTTCTGCCTAGCAACTAGTGACGCCGATCTCTGCTCCCTGTGATTGGAGCAGAGATCAGCATTCACTAGCTGACAGCCACGCCCCCCCACAGTAAGAAACACCCCTAGGCATACTTAACCCTTACACTGCCCCCTTGTGGTTAACCCCTTCACTGCCAGTGTCATTTATACAGGAATTAATGCATTTAAATAGCATTAATTGCTGTAAAAATGACAATGGTCCCAAAAATGTGTCAAAAATGTCTGATGTGTCCGCCATAATGTCGCAGTCACAAAAAAAAAAATCGCAGATCTCCGCCATTACTAATAAAAAAAAAATTATTAATAAAAATGCTATAAAACTATCCCCTATCTTGAAAACGCTATAACTTCTGCGCAAACCGATCAATAATCGCTTATTGCGTTTTTTTTTACCAAAAATATGTAGAATAATACGTATCGGCCTAAACTGAGGAAAAAAAATGTTTTTTTATATATTTTTTGGGGATATTTATTATAGCAAAAAGTAAAAAATGCATTTTTTTCAAAATTGTCGCTCTATTTTTGTTTATAGCGCAAAAAATAAAAACCGCAGGGGTGATCAAATACCACCAAAAGAAAGCTCTATTTGTGGGAAAAAAAGGACGTCAATTTTGTTTGGGAGCCACGTCGCACGACCGCGCAATTGTCAGTTAAAGCGACGCAGTGCCGAATCGCAAAAAGGGGCCTGGTCCTTTGGCTGCAAATTGGTCCGGTCTGAAAGTGGTTAAGAATGTGATTCCCTCTATATTTACACACAGATCAAAAAATTATAGTGACAGTAGTTGGAACAAACAATAACACTGTTAGGGCAATTAACAATGTTAATTCTACTATCATTCCAATACTACCATTAAATGGTAAACTACATACGGTTCTCAGAATGCAATATTTAAAGATAGTGCTTCTCTAAATTTGTGTCTGCGCTTGTTGTGTACAGTTTCAGTTTAGGTACAGTATTAAAAAAATATCAGTTTGCCCATCATTACCCATTAACTTATAAATGTCAGGGACTTTTCTAGCTACGAGAGAGACCTGTCAGTCAGCTTCTGATGGTACCTGTCTTATCTTAAGGCCCATACACACGAGCGGACTTTTTGACAACCAACATGCAAATTAGCTGTTTTGGACCAACATCCGACCGTGTGTACGCTCCATTGGACCAACTTTTTCCAGGTTTCATCTGACTTTTGTTGGCTGTGCGAACAGACCAACTTTCTGCCAACAAAAGTCCGATGGACCAAAGTCCTACCGTGTGTACACAAAACCAACGGACTTTTGTACAAACCAATGCAGAACCAATGCAAAAGATCAGACAACAATACAGAAGTTGACCAAAGGTGGCGGTAAAGAGCAGAAAAACCAAGTGATTTTGGTGAAAGTTGGCTGAAAAAGTCCTGCCGTGTGTATGCAATACCAACTTGGGGCCAACGCCCTTTGGACAAAAATCCACAGGAAAGTTGGTCCACGGTCCGATCGTGTGTATGAGGCTTTAGTCATGCAAAGGTTGGCTCCAATAAATCATTTTGTAGACAGATTCTTTTCTTTCTTTTTTTTGAAGCTACCTAGAATTATATTTCTTCTTTCAAATTCAGGCTTATGGCTTCAGTAATGTGTCAAAAACCCATCATAATTTTCTCAAGGCCAGCATAGAAGTGCTATATATGTCAAGAATAAATAGGGTGACCAGAGCTTGTCACGTTCTGGAAATAATGTCTTGATAAAATGAAAGAACAACCCACAAGAAAATAAATGATGTTCTAAAATGTGGTTCTGGTCACACCAAGTGTAGAAATATTCCAGTAGGTTGGGCAAAGGCATAATAATGCAGTAGGAGAAGCAGCATATCCCATTAAAAAAAAAAAAAAAATCAGTCCATGGGACCTTTCCTGCTGGTAAGGTAGAGTCCTGGAGCTGACACTTTACATAATCCAAGGTCAGTCTCCAGTGTGGTCAGATAAGCAGGCTACTGAACCTAGCTGGTGTGACACTCTACAATTTGCCAATGAAGTAAGGGTGGTCATAGCAGCTTGATTCCACCAGAAATCAAATGCCTGATATAACCCTGTTGGATTGACCATTTAAGTCCACCAACTAAATGCTTCCAACTACAAAAATGCTCCCTAACGCTCACAACTTGTTGTGCCACTTTATTCCATTGGGTAAGTTGCACAGGAAACAGGTCCTGAAGCTGCACGCAATGGGCAGATGTCTCACATATGCAGCATATTATGGCCAGATTAAGGTGCAATGGACTTGCCAGTTATGTTAGACCACGGGCTATGATTTGACCACATATGATCTGTCTAATACACAACCAAACCACAGGGAATATTTTCCCAATCTAGACCCACCCAGGGGGAGCTAGCCTCAATGTCTCTCCCAAGCTGGCTAAATGCTGGCAAATTATCAGAGGGCTCACCTAAATTCATTGAAGGAAATGGAACTCCCTCCCCGCAACTGTCAATCCCTTCCTGTGCCCTACAGGGTATCAGTCCCTGCCTGTACAATTTCAGGTAATACCAACGACTACCTCCCTTACTAACAAAATCTGGACATCAACACAGTAGACAACATACCACTACCATGGACGGATCACCACGCCATCAAATTCAAAATCTCCACCAACATCACCCACCAAAAACAGAAACCTGCAACAACGACGCATTGGACCAGATCGCAGAAAAAACTGCACTCCGATTCCTTTAAAACCACCTTATCAAACAAAATAGCAACTCTGAATTTAACCCACTCATCGGAGCAAACTCTCAGCTCCCTAAACAATGTATTACGACAATCAGCAGACTCAGTGGCTCCAAAACGCAGAACACTCATCAAGAGGAAAAACGCAGGATGGTTCAACAGCTCGCTCACGCTACTCAAGCAAGAACGCAGAAGAGCCGAAAGAGCATGGAGAATAAATCCCACCAAGGGAAATCACACAAAATACAAAGGGCTGACACAGAATTATCAGAAGGCAATCTTCAAAGCAAAAAAAGATTATTTCTCAAATACCATCTCAGCGGCCTTAAATCGGCCCCGGGAACTTTTTAAAATAGTTGCTCAGTCGATGAACCCGGCGTGCTTAGAGCCCCCCGCTAATGAAACACAAGATTTCTGCAATGAATTATCAGACTTTTTCATCAATAAAATCGTCAACATTAGGAAAACAATTGATCAGAAAAAGACATCCGACGGCAGGCAACCAGAGCAAAAAGTAGATATCGACACAAACATCCCACAACCACCAAAGTTTTCTCTGATCCCAATCACCACGGATACCACTAAAAACATCATCAAAAATCTCAGAGACAGCACATCCTCTATTGACATCATCCCCACAAAACTCCTGAAAGAATGCTCCGACATCCTGGCTCCCACTATAACGCACCTCATAAATCAATCGTTCAAAGAAGGGATTGTTCCAGGCGCCCTCAAACAAGGCATTATCAAACCCCTGCTAAAGAAACCCAACCTCGACCCCCGGGACCCCAACCATCGCAGACCGATAACAAGCTTGAACAACATTTCCAAGATTATGGAGAAAGCGGTAGTACAACAGATACAACGCCACCTGGACACACACACACTCCTGGATCCGTTACAATCAGGATTCCGCCCAGGACATGGGACAGAAACCGCACTCCTGAAGATTTGGGATGATGCCCTTGAAGCAGCGGATGACGGAGATTCATGTCTCCTGATACTGTTGGACCTCAGTGCAGCGTTTGATACTGTGGACCACAATACTCTACTCATCCGCCTTACAGAAGTAGCAGGAGTCACTGGCTCAGATCTACAATGGTTCGGATCCTTCTTAGGAAATCGCTCTCAGACGGTGAAACTAGGAGCTTTCACCTCTGAAACCCGGGCAATCTCCTGTGGAGTCCCTCAAGGATCACCCTTGTCGCCGGTGCTCTTCAACATCTACATTCGCCCACTCCTCAACATCATCAGAAGATCAGACCTCTGCTGCCGACGACACTCAATTATATTTTCGTATCACCGGACAAAAAGACCATCATCAGCAATTAGGAAAATGCCTCACGATGATAGACGACTGGATGACTACTAGCTCCCTCAAACTTAATGAATCAAAAACAGAACTTCTTATTCTACATGCAAATCATAACCCCCGAACCAAGATCCCTTGGACACCTCCTACCATCTTTGGACAGACCATCACCACTAGGACCAAGGCCAAGAGTCTCGGAGTCATTTTTGACTCAGAAATGTCATTGGATGCCCAAATAGGAGCAGTAGTCAGTGGTTCTCACCATCTGCTCCGCCTGCTACGCAGACTCATCCCCTTCATTCCAAAGGAGGACAAAGCAGTGGTAGTTGGAACAGTCATCAATTCTCGACTGGACTACGCTAACTCTCTTTACATAGGACTACCGCAATATCAACTTGCGCGCTTACAACTTATCCAAAACACGGCGGCAAGACTGATAACAGGGAAAAAACCCTGGGAATCCATCTCCCCTTCCCTGAGGAACCTACATTGGCTAAACGTAAGGAATCGGGTCGCATTCAAGACCCTCTGCCTCACCCACAAATGCACACATGGAAACGCTCCGCAATACCTTCGCAAGAAAATAAAAAACACTACACACCGAATCGCAGTCTTCGATCGGCTAATCAAAATCTTCTCCTCATTCCTAAATCCCGCTACAAATCAAAGGGGGAACGGAGATTCGCTGTCCAGGGACCACGGCTATGGAACGCTCTACCAACCAATATTCGCATGGAAGAAAACCATCTGGCCTTCAGGAAGAAACTCAAGACCTACCTCTTCTAGAAGCTTGATAACCAATTGCCAATTCAGTTCGCATTGTAGCGCTATACAAGTTATTCATTCATTCATTCATTCATAAGCCAATACACACAGCACATCAGGCGACCACCTTGTGTTGCTTCTATATCTCAACTCATGCTCTTCCTAGCTCTTCTTGACCAAGGCAGACCCTTGCAGAAGTTGCACTCCCAAGAGCCTACTGAACCATTTACAACCAGGATACCCATGTAACAGTTTAATTTCATTAAAGCCTGTCAGTCACATAGCCCTGTAAAATCAACCCTATTAACCTGTGATGGGGCCGTTCAAAACCGGAACGCGGGCCGCGATTGGCCCACGGGCCGGACTTTAGACATGCCTGGCTTACAGGTTTATTGTCAAATTCAACTAAACAAGCTGAAGTTAGAAGCTGATTGGTTACCATGCACAGCTGCACCAGATTTTGCACTGTTCAGTTTTAGTAAATCAACCCCCGAGGCCTCCAAGACTGGACTGCACTACTTGCCCCCTCCTGCTGGTTCCCCTCTAAATAAGAGGGGGAAAAAAAAATCAGGTGAGTGGAGTCTCCAGGAGGTCCCATAATTCCCAGATTGTTGTTTTTGCCCAAGGAATTATTTAGCGATGCTGTAAGGTATTCCATCCTCTTTATGTCCCAAATTCTTGCGTGTAGCTTGATCAGGAAGGGAGGCTCCCTTTTTTTTTCCACTTGAGAGCCACTAAACACCTTGCTGCTGTCAGCAAATGGGCAAGTAGCTTTTTGTCACTCTTGGAGAACTTTCAGGGAGGAAGACCCAAGGGAAACATTTTAGGATTAAATGAGATCCAGGATCAAAAGAGGGAGTGGATGAGGGTGTGAATAACTCACTTTTTTACTTACCCAAGTCAAGGATCCCATGACCCTCTTCTAGTAATGAAGACCAGTGATCCGCTGCTGGTGTCTAGGTCCATGGACCAGTGTTGTGGCCATCCTTTGTTTCATGAGACAGAAAATTCTCAAATTATAGGATGTGGCACAGAGAATTTTATCAGTATCCACAGTACCACTCTGTGGTGTTACTAAATATTTCATTCAATCCTTTGTTTCATGTCATCATGATGTCATGGCTTGAAGACTTTTGGACCCTGTAGGACCCCACAAAAGTAGACCATGACCACAGGTTCAGGTAAGAAATTGGAGCTATTAAATGGGTGAATAACTAGAGGAGGGTGCAGGGAGTGAAGAGTACTGGAGGATCGATCATCTTAAGGATCCATGCACACCGGCTTAAAAAACAGCTGCTCCTAGAGGAGTTGACCGTTTTGCCTGTAGAAGCAACTAATGTTAACCTGTCCATGCACATTCGGTCATTTGGAGGCATATTTTAAGTTCTGTGTTCAGAGGCCGAAAAAAAACACCCCTTTCTCTTTTTGCCTTTTTAAGAGCAATTTTCTGGGAGAAAAAAATGCTAAACGCCCCTAAGCACTAGTACAAAAAACGCTCAAAATTTGCATTTCTTTCTGCCTAGAGCTCTGGTGTTTTTTTTTTTTTTAAGCCAGTGTGCATGGACCTTTAAAGCATTTGCTAATGTTTACAGAAACAACAATCACCTTCACATATACGGTATGTTTGTAAAAGAGATTTTTTTTTGCCTAATTTTAATGTTTTTTGTAACAAGGTCAAATAAAAATGTTGAACATTATCTTCAAGAGAAGCAAATTCACCAGACTTTATTTCCAGCACAACGTTTTATTGTTAAAAGCTGATAAAAGTTTTTCCACTCTTGAGTCATCCGCTAAACATAACTTCTTCCATTCATTCCTGCTATCATCACTCCTCAAAGAAGGTCTTAATACATTTATACTAAAAAAAAAAAAATAGTTCCCATTAAAGAATGTTAAAGAAAAGTCTTTCCTATTACTTTCTCACCGATGAAACAATCTCACCATTCCCGTCCAATCTTTCCTGAGATTGCCTTTGTTTAACTTCAGACTAGAAAAGGACATGATGACATGAAAGGCTCAGGAGAATGCAATAAGGAAATGTTTTCTACATGACATACAAGTTGGATATCCACAATCATAGTTTCCGAGCAGCTGCGTCTGATAGGCCCCGTCTCACTTTTTCATGGCTGAAGTTGTTGGTTTGATGGAGAAGACGCAGAAAAACACGAAATGACAGGCAACCCCCGGATTAAATGTTTTGTCTAAAGGAAATTGGCATCTTGGGACTTTTTGAAAATCAGGTTTCTCAACCACCGAAGAAAAAAAGACACGGGATAAAGAGTTTCTTGTTGAGTGGCCCATAGTACTTGGTCTATGTTTAAGCTGGGCGCCAGGAAATCCACTAAATAGTACACAGCTAGGATACAAATAAGAGAACCGTTGTCTGATCACATGATGCAAAACACTTCTGATTGGTTCCCAGCATCAGTGGAGGACAGAACTGCCACTGACAGCTGGGATTTAGCCCCAATCATCAGTGGAGTACATTATTTGAATAAATATACTTTTAAAAGGAAAAAATGTCCCTGCATCAGTGGTGTCGCTGGAAGGAAAAAAATGTCCCAATGTTGGTGTTGTCACTGGAAGGAAAAAATGTCCCTCTATCAGTGGTGATGCCACTGGAAGGAAAAGTGTCCTCATGTTGGTGATGTCACTGGAAGGAAAAAATGTCTGTATGTTGGTGTTGTCACTGGAAGGAAAAGTGTCCTCATGTTGGTGATGTCACTGGAAGGAAAAATGTCCTTGTGTTGGTGTTGTCACTGGAACTAAAAGTGTCCTCATGTTGGTGATGTCACTGGAAGGAAAAGTGTCCTGGGAAGTCTCCATTCCCTAATATGCTCTGCAGTCAATGAACATGCCTGCCAGTCCATCCATGGCGTAGGAGGCAAAATAGTGATGGATGTCCGGCTCAGAGAGGTCCCTTCTCATCTCTTGGACTTGCTTCTGCTTAGGTATGTCCATTGATGCAGTGTACCGGGTGTCTGACTGCTGTAGATGATGAAAAATAGTTTGGCCTGCCAGGAGCTTCTTGTAGCAGCTTCTTACGTTTCCATGTTCCGGACATTCTATTTTTTACAAGAATGCAAGGCTTCCTCTAATTGGCGGAGGTGGAAATAGTGCATCATCAACCCACCTCTCCACCTTGGCCATCAGAGGAAGCCTTGAGTTCATTGATACAAATACAACATTTCTCCTGAATGGAGAAGTGGAGAAGCACTTAACCCGACTCTTAAAGTACAGCAGCAGAGGGGAAGTTGCCTGTACAGCTACCGGAACACAGCGCCACTTACTGTATGTAGCGAATACTACTACAGCATATATCAGGACACACAGTGGCCACATTGGTCTGTAATGGAATTAGTTTCTTTGGTCAGCTTGGCCCAAACAAAACATTTAACGTGAAATTAAACCTGTAAAAAGAAAAAAACCTGAAAAATCAATATGGCGTGTAACAACCCTTTAAGGCATTAAACACAGCACGCACACACACAGACAAGCTCGGCTCATATCACTCTAATAAGAATGAACTGTGGTTTTGATTTTGCTGCTTTGCATGTTGTTCTCTGCTTCCTCTCTACACTGTCTTAATATGAAACAGGCCTTTTTTCCTGTATGCTTTCAAAATACTTGCTGCTAGTACAAGATATATATGACAAACTACATTTAGGTCTGAAGTTGAACCTCTGCACGAAAACATGAATAGCAAAGCCTGCACCACTGCTGAGATTTCACATGTATGACCAATTTTTCTTTTTTTAGGTTCCATTCCATTTTTTACAGAACAATAAACATATACTGTATTTGGGGGTAAATGTGCATTTATACGTTTTTTCATAAGAGCCTCAGTGGATCTCTTGTACAATACCAGGCTCCTGCAGACCCTTCCTCCAGCTCAATGACTATAAGTGATAAAGGCCTTCAGTTATAGAGTTGGAGGAAATGCCGAAAGGACTACAAGTGCGGTGATCACCACACTCATTCTGTTGACAGCTACAAGACTATCAGTCCTTTCCCCTTGAAGAAGTCACAAGACCAGTGACGCAACACGTTGGGAGGAGTCAGTGACGTAACTTCCGGTGTCTCAGAAAGCCAGAAAGAGCGGCGAGGAGGTGAGCTTTTTCTATGTTATGCAATGCACAAGAAGATTGTTATGTGAGTGGGCATTTTAAGTGCAATAAAATTTAAATTATTGAAGCAATTTTGCGCGATGACGGTTTTCTTTTTTACTTTGAGCTTATGTTGAAAAAGCTGTTCTGAGTACTTCTGAGGAGAACTAAAAGACCAAAGATACAGCAGTGTTATCCTTCAGGAGTTTTAAAGACCACAATACAAGAGGCATGATTAGACCCCGAAGGGTCTTCCCCCCCAAGGTGAGCAGAGGAGGTGGAGGTGGTGGTTTATTATCACTGATCTGTAGCAATAAGTCGCACTTATTGGAGCAAGGTGTTTAACAAAGAATCCTATTTTCATCAACTTTATGGGACTTTTCACTTTCACTTGAACTATAATACATATTTATTATTGCATGTGTTAGTAATATTATTGTTTCACTTTATTTTTTGTTTAGGTTGCTGAATTATAGCGTATTTGGATACTCTCACTCATTGAATTAGCGCACCATTTTCTTTTATATTTTATATACAAATCCATCTGCCGCAGTAGAAGGTGGGACTTGTAGTTCATTCATTCACAGATCTTTGTGAATGAATGACAAAGCTGTTCAGGTGTAAATATGGGTATAACATGGAGTAATAGGTGAAGTTAGCCTTTAACTACTTCAGGACCAGCTGTTGTAGTGGAACAGCCAGTCAGAGCACTCCCTCCTGTGGCGGGCCATCATTAGTCAGCAGAGAGCATCGGGTAAATGCACAGAGACAGTCGGAGCAGCTCTGTGCCTTGTGACTCCCATAATGACCAATCACAACGATCACAAATGTGAACAGTGTAGGGGTTTTCTAAAGGGCCACTGACCACCAATGTTTTGAGATTGACAAACAACCTTATAACTTGCGCCTAAGGAATAGAATAGTGTAAAAATGCCCTAAAAATTATTATTTAACGACCACTGCTGCTGCCTGCAAAGGTTAAAAAACCTTAAAAATGGAAAACAATAAATATAAACATATATATAGGCTGCGCTAGCGGACATAAATACCCACTGTGACAATCATTGGAAAAAGGCAGGAAAAATAATACGTGCAAAATAGCTACAAAAAAATATTATATATATGTGCTGCTACGCAGACTTATCACTGCGCAATAATACAAGTATGTGACAAGTAAATAACAAGTGAACTTATTAAAAAGTGCAAAATAGCTACACAAAATATATGTAAATTGCTGGTGCACAGAATAATCACTAGAAGCAAAAACAGGCAGGTAATATTTCAGGTATTTAGATGAAAAATGAAGTAATTAATTGAGGGAAACAAGCAGGATTCTTGAGATGACAATCCCCTCCAAAAACCCCACTCACCAGAAGTAGTAGACCCACGGCTTTGCAGTCCTAGGGTCAAAAATAGCGTTATGGGGGGATTGATTGTTGTGTACAAAAGTTCCTTTTCTTGCTGGTTAGATGGATACTCCAATCGATAGAGAAGGCTCCAGGTGATTAGAATGCCAAGAAATAAGAGAGAAAATATATCACGTGTAGTATCGCCACCACAAGCTGCAATACCGCTGTTAAATGACACACTCACTGGACAGAAAACAGGTATCAGCGTGTTCCGGGTGCACAAAGATGGCGTGAGTGTGTCATTTAACAGCGGTATTGCAGTGCAGTAATAATATGCAACGTGGTTGGAGCGAAGCTTCAGAATGAGTATCTGAGTATTGTTGCTGACCATGTCCATCCCTTTATGACTACAGTGTCCCCATCTTCTGAAGGCTCCTTCCAGCAGGATAATGCACCATGTCACAAAGCTCCAATCATCTCACCACTGGTTTCTTGAACATGACAATGAGGTCACTGTACTCCAATAGCCTCCACACTCACCAGATCTCAATCCAATAGAGCACCTTTGGTATGTGCAGCCGACAAATCTGCAGCAACTGTGTGATGGACCAAAATCTCTAAGGAATGTTTCCAACACCTTGTTGAATCTATGCCACTAAGAATGAAGGCAGTTCTGAAGGCAAAAGGGGGCCCAACCCGGTACTAGAAAGGTATATCTAATAAAGTGGCTGGTGAGTGTATATACAAAGCTACAATATATAGACTTATTTGTTAGACCCTTTTTTATAAATAAAATGTATAAACCTCATTTACTATACAGGTTATACAACGATGATCAGCGTTCTTAAGCTGTTCATTAAATGTTAAACCCAAATCCGGAAAGCAAATGGAGCAATGAAGGTTCTTGTCGTCTGCTATACTATATGGATGAGGACTGGGAAAGGCACTGTACAGGCTGTTCTGTTGCTTTTCTTTCTAAATACAGACAATATTAAAAAAAATGAATGCCAGAGATGCTTTCTTTGATATAGCCCCATATGTGCAGCACCATGTGTCTGCAAATGGCTTTATGAAGGAATTGAAGGGAAATTTAACGATCAAAACTCTTTATGGTCCCAGTATGGCATTTAATAGACTGCAGGAGAAAGCAAAGGGGTGGAAAGGTTATATTTGCAAATTTGCTTAAAGCTTTCCTAAACCTGAAAATGAAAATGCAATAAATTGCAATTCGTAGATATTGAGGCTGCATTAGTGTTTTTTTTTATTTTAACTTTTTTTTTCCTTTATTATTGCCAAGTAATCCTGTGAATAACACACTAGCTGTCCCTGGGTGGCTATGGTCACCCAATCCATTGTATCTCTGAAGAGTGCCATGATTGTCACAAGGAATGAGCTTTGGTTTTGGCACTGGGTTCAGCCAGACCCAGAAGGCAGCTGTCAATGCGGGGCCAATAATCTAATATGGCCCTAGTTGGCTATGAGCTACTGTATGAAATAAGCCATGGTTGCCACTAGGGATTAGTTTGGGTTCAGCTTTAGATACAGTGCCAGGCCAATGACCTAATATGGCCCTGGGTGAATATGATCATTCACTATGCTGTATCAATGAAAGGAGCCACGGTTGTTACTAGGGATGAGCTTGGGTTTGGCCAGATCCGGAATGCAGCTACCAGTGCCAGGCCAATGATCTAATATGGCCCTAGGTGGCTATGATCATTCACCCCACTGTGTCTAAGAAGGAAGCCATGGTTGTCACTAGGGATGAACTTGGGTTCAGCCAGACCAGGAAGGCAGCTGCGTGCCAGCCCAATGACCTAATATGGCCACACGCCCATATTATACAAGGCCAAAGTCAGTGAGTGGCTATGATCATTCACTCCACTGTATCTATGAAAGGGAGCCTTGGTTGTCACTAGGGATGAACTTTGGTTTTGGTACTGGCTTCAGCCAGACCCAGAAGGCAGCGATCAATGCGGGGCCAATAATCTAATATGGCCCTAGTTGGCTATGAGCTACTGTATGAAATAAGCCATGGTTGCCACTAGGGATTAGTTTGGGTTCAGCTTTAGGTACAGTGCCAGGCCAATGACCTAATATGGCCCTGGGTGAATATGATCATTCACTCTGCTGTATCAATGAAAGGAGCCACGGTTGTCACTAGGGATGAGCTTGTTTTTGGCCAGATCCAGAATGCACCTGTCAGTGCCAGGCCAATGACCTAATATGGCCCTGGGTGAATATCATCATTTACCCCACTGTGTCCAAGAAGGAAGCCATGGTTGTCACTAGGGATGAGCACAGGTTTTGGTAGAAATGAAAGGCAGCTGTCAGTGCCAGGCCAATGACCTAATATGGCCCTAGGTGGCTATGATCATTCACCCAACTGTATCTATGAAAGGGAGCTATGGTTGTCGCTAGGGATGAGCTTGGGTTTGGCCAGATCCGGAATGCAGCTACCAGTGCCAGGCCAATGACCTAATATGCCCCTAGGTGGCTATGATCATTCACCCCACTGTGTCTAAGAAGGAAGCCATGGTTCTCACGTGGGATGAACTTGGGTTCAGCCAGACCCGGAAGGCAGCTGCGTGCCAGCCCAATGACCTAATATGGTCACACGCCCATATTATACAAGGCCAAAGTCAGTGAGTGGCTATGATCATTCACTCCACTGTATCTATGAAAGGGAGCCTTGGTTGTCACTAGGGATGAACTTGGGTTTGGCCAGATCCAGAATGCAGCTGTCAGTGCCGGGCCAATGACCTAATATGGACCTAAGTGGCTATGATCATTCACTCTACAGTACTGTATCTACCAAAGAAGCCATGGTTGTCACTAGGGATGATCAGTAACAAACAAAATGGCCCCTGACCCCCACCTATAACTGGCCTTCACAGCAAGGAGCACATGGAAGGGCAACACATGCAAGACAAACCCAGAGCTGGGAATTTCTCTGGTTTTGTCTTGCATGAACTTGGGTTCAGCCAGGCCCGGAAGGCAGCTGTGTGCCATGTCAATGACCTAATATAGCCACACGGCCATATTAGGCCAATGTCAGTGACCTAACAGGACCATGTGCCCATATTAAGATAATGATGTGGGTTAATTAGGTTAAAGATGTAACAAGTATGCCTACCCCTTTGTGTTGGTGAAACTGCAGAACAGGGAATCCCCCACCCGCAGTTCATTAGCCCGTTAATGACAGCTGCCTTCTGGGTTTGGACTGAAATCAAGCTCATCTCTACTTGTCACCAAGGCTGCACTTCAATCATGTCTTTTTCCTCCTTTCAACTCCATTATATGGGTATGATGGGATTAATTGTTGGTAATGATTAAGCACATTTGAACTGTGTGGAACGCCTCTACCAGGCATTCTGGTCTTGTGGTGTCACTCGGGATGTCCAAATAAAGAATCTTGGATCATCACTGTGATGTGCAGCCATTTCTTGGGATTAATAGTTACTGGAACGAATATATATATATATATATATATATATCTGTCCTGCTTGGGAAATTTCCTTTCACATCCTGCCATAGAGGTGCAACAGAATAGAGAGTAAATCTCACTAAAGTAAAGCCTCGTACACGATCCGATTTTCCGACGGGAAATGTTCGATGTCAGGCTGTTGGCGGAAAATCCGACCGTGTGTACGCTCCATCAGACAATTGTTTTTTGGATTTTCCGCGGACAAATGTTGGATAGCAGGTTTTAAAATTTTCCGCGGACAAATGTCTGTTGTCAAATTTTCCCAGCGTGTGTACACAAGTCCGTCGGACAAAAGTCCAAAGTACAAACACGCATGCTCGGAAGCAAGGACGAGCCAGAAGCGGTGGGTCTTGTAAACTAGCGTTCGTAATGGAGAATTAACATTCGTGACGTGACAAATTATGAAATCTTGAAAAATGCAGCGCACAATTCTCTTCTTCTTTAATGGGATAATAATGAAGCTGCTTTGCTGGTGATACTGATGGAGTTATTGCAAACTCATTTTCAAAGGCTTTTATTTTCTAGTAATATTCAGAATAATATTATTATGCTTTTTTTTTTTTTTTGGGCAAGTTACCACAACACCATTATCCTGTAGTTTTTAAGATCAAAGGTACAACTATGTTGGTGTCCCTTGTTAATTTTACATTGTATTTTATATAATATAACTGCCTACTCCCAAACTGTCATTTGAAGTAAAACACATAGCCAAGTATTATTCTCCACAATTTTTTTATTGTGCATTAAAAAAGAAAACAAATAAAATTAGACATGCTATCTGCCAATAGAATTTAACCAAAAAGTGCATTCTATGCATCCAAAAAATATAGAAAATATAACAAATCAAAACATTATTATTCAACCAAAAAATTAAATAAAAGCCTCATGCATGTGTCCTGCTTCTTGATATAGGGTGTCAACAATGCCAAGAGTTGGTGAAAGCAGGGGTCCATCATCCGGAGATAATTCAGAAAATCATCTAGATTATTCTCCTGGAGCTCCCGCAGCAAAGGCATATATATGACATAACTGGTCACAATTAGCAACTAATTTTTGGTCCAAGAAATCCTCCTCTTCCTGTTCCTGGACTGGACTTGGGTCAAAGCAATAACTCCAAGGCCAATATTAAATAACACGATATCTCCTCCGATTCCGCAACATGTCTGGTTGTTGACGAACGGCCGTTCAGAAACGAACTGAAAAGCGCAAAATGAAAAGCATCAACTGAAAAGCACTAAATGAAAAACGCAAACTGAAAAGCGCTAAATGAAAATCGCTAAATGAAAAGCACGAAATGAAAAGCATGAATCAACACTCACCAAGCTTCTACTAACACAAAATTAGCAGAAGGAGCCCAAAGAGTCGCGCTAAAGAGCTGAAAAACCACGTAGTACGTCACTAGGTTCATGTTTGTTGGCCAACAATTCCTTGCCGTTTGTACGCAAGACAAGATCCAGGCACACGCCTTCGGACAAAAGTCAACGGTTTTGTTGGCCAACAATCCGACCATCTGTACGAGGCTTAAGAGTTATGCCCATCCAATTTTTCCTCATTGGAAGAGTCCTCCTCACCTCTTGTTCTGGTGATAACTGTAAAACTTTGGAGATAATTCAGAAAATCATCTCGATTATTCTCCTAGAGCTCCCGCAGCAAAGGCATATATATGACATAATTGGTCACGATTAATAAAGCAACTAATTTTTGGTCCAAGAAATCCTCCTCCTCCTGTTCCTGGACTGGATTGGACTTGGGTCAAAGCAATAACTCCAAGGCCAATATTAAATAACACGTTATCTCCTCCGATTCCGCAACATGTCTTGTTGTTGACGAACGGCCGTTCAGAAACGAACTGAAAAGCTCAAAATGAAAAGCGCAAAATTAAAAGCGTCAACTGAAAAGCACTAAATGAAAAACGCAAACTGAAAAGCGCTAAATGAAAAGCACGAAATGAAAAGAATGAATCAACACTCACCAAGCTTCTACTAACACAAAATTAGCAGAAGGAGCCCAAAGGGTGGCGCTAAAGAGCTGAAAAACCACGTAGTACGTCACTAGGTTCATGTTTGTTGGCCAACAATTCCTTGCCGTTTGTACGCAAGACAAAATCCCGGCACACGCCTTCGGAAAAAAGTCAACGGTTTTGTTGGCCAACAATCCGACCATCTGTACGAGGCTTAAGAGTTGTGCCCATCTTAGACAGCTGTCCCCGATTTTTCCTCATTGGAAGAGTCCTCCTCACCTCTTGTTCTGGTGATAACTGTAAAACTTTGGATCTCCCTCACTTTCTGTCTCTATGACAATGGCTATCAGAACAAATAGGAGGGTGAATCACCCCATCTGGCACCCAGACGGTAGTAAAAACTTGACAGAGGGTCTAACTCTCATGTAACAACTAAAAAACGAAAATAAAATAAAAAAAAGAAGTTTCGCCTTTACACACACTTTAAACAGTGACATCTGCAGACAATAACCTCACACCTTTCCACAAAGTCTGTTCAATATGAAATCTTTTATAGCCGTGTCACTAAGCGGTTGACGTGTTCGGAATTTAATAAAACACCCCAGGAAGCTTCTGCTTAGATGTGGCCTCCTGACTTCATTATGTAAGTGAATAAGCTCTTCCAGCTCTCAGTTCAGTGTAGACTGATCGATTTTATGGGAACTAAATCCAAACAGTGCGTGAATAGGCAGTCCGAAGAGTTGTCAGCTCTGTGGTATACATGGTCCGGGAGACAATGTATATTATGTGCTCTACCAGTAAGCCAATCTTAGCAGTGTCACAATTCATTACCTTCTGTCCATGCGGAGAGCACAGAGGTGTCCGTCAGTGTTATGGTAATAAGGGCAAGGGGGAAGGAAAGTAGGGATATTCTTGTAGTATTTACATTTCTAGCTTTTTTAGGACAAGTCTTGGCAAAATTATGAAAAAATCTAAATAAAATGCCTGGTGATCTGTCTTAAATTCTCTGAGCTCCTAACTTTCTGTTTGAGCTGGCATACTTAAACTGCAACTAGTCTTGTCAATCCTGCCCAGGTCTCCTCAGCTGGACTACAAAACACCTCCCCTTCTATTATAGAAATGAGGGGAGAGAGGAGGGTGTTCTGTAGCCCAACAGAGAAGGCAAGGCTGACAATTCAGGTTGGAATTTCAGTGCAGTAGAGTTATGCCGCATACACACGATCGGATTTTCCGACAGGAAATGTTGGATGTGAGCTTGTTGCACGCTCCATCGGACAATTGTTGTCAGACTTTCCGCCAACAAATGTTGGATGGCAGGTTCTCAAATTTTCCGCCAACAAATGTGTGTTGTTGGCTTTTCCGAGCGTGTGTACACAAGCCTGTCGGACAAAAGTCCAAAGTACAAACACGGAAGCACGGAAGCGGTCGGTCTTGTAAACTAGCGTTCATAATGGACGCAGTAAATTATGGAATCTCGAAATGCAGCGCACAATTCTCTTCTTCTTTAATGGGATAATAATGAAGCTGCTTTGCTGGTGATACTGATGGAGTTATTGCAAACTATTTTTCAAAGGCTTTTTTTTTCTAGTGATATCAAGAATAATATTATTATGTTTTGTTTTTTGTTTTTTTATTTGGGCTTTAACCTCCCTGGCGGTATGATTATTTCAGATTTTAGGTGCTAAAAGCGGTCCCAATTTTTTTGCATGGAAATTTGGCGTTTTATATTGTAGGCCTGTAATTCTTAGAAATAATTAAATTAAATCCGTCCTACAAGAGTCTAATGCCGCATACACACGATCGGAATTCTCGTCGGAAAAAACTCTGACGGTTTTTCCGACGGAATTCCGACGGAATTCCGCTCAAGCTGTCTTGCCTACACACGGTCACACCAAATTCCGACGGTCAATAACACAGCGGCATAAAACACGTTCGACAGCACTATAAAAGGGAAGTTTAATGCTTCTGAGCATGCGTCGAATTGTTTCCTAGCATGCGTCTGAATTTTGCGTGTCAGAATTGCATACACACGATCGGAAAATCCGATAGAAAGGTTTTCCGTCTGAAAAATTGAGAACAGGTTCTCAATCCAAAGTCCATCGGAAATTCCGACAGAAAAAGACAGTTGGGCATACACACGGTCGGAAAATCCGATGAAAAGCTCCTATCGGACTGTTTCCATCGGAAATTCCGACCGTGTGTACGCCGCATTATAGACATCCCGGGTATGATAAAGTTTGAAATACGAAATCATAAATTATAATATATATAATATAATATAATATATATATATATATATATATATATATATATATATATATATATATATATATATATAAATAACTATAAATAATTATAAAAAATAATAATATAATAATAATAAAAATTATTCTATAATGTAATCAAATCAAAAACACTGAAATTTGCTCAGTTGCAGAATTGTCGCTGTCATTACTTTTAGTGTTTGATGATACATTTCCCCACAAATCGCTATCGCTCAATTCTGCAAGTGATTCTAATTTATTATTGCTGTTTTCTAGCCAGTCTAAAACCACTTTTGATGTTGATTTTTTTGGTTGCTATGGACAATCTCCAGTTTCCTGGCATAAAGAATAGTATTTATAATATAAAACTGCGTGCAGGACACTGGACAAACCACAAGGGACAAAGGGGATGTGTAATTATTTGATACAGTACTGTAATCTGTAAGATTACAGTATACTGTATCTATACTGTGTTTTTTTACTTTTTGAATTTGGCGCCGAACTCCCCGTCACAACGCTCGCAGGGAACGGAGCTCGGCACTGTGACAGATCGAGCAAGACGCGGCGGGTCGCAGATCACAGTGGGGAGACATTGCAGGATCCCAGGGACAAGGTAAGTAACCTCTTCCTGGATCCTGTGATGCGATCCCAAGTCTGGCTCGGGAATACCACTTTTGGTACTGAAATCTCACCCCGAGCCAGACTTGGGAATACCGCCAGGGAGGTTAAAAAAAAATAAAAAATAGACATGCTATCTGCCAATAGAACTTAACCAAAAAGTGCATTCTATGCATCCAAAAATATAGAAAATATACCAAATCAAAACATTATTATTCAACCAAAAAATAAAATAAAAGCCTCATGCATGTGTCCTGCTTCTTGATATATGGTGTCAACAATGCCAAGAGTTGGTGAAAGCAGGGGTCCGTCATCCGGAGGTAATTCAGAAAATCATCTAGATTATTCTCCTGGAGCTCCCGCAGCAAAGGCATATATATGACATAATTGGTCACGATTAATAAAGCAACTCATTTTTGGTCCAAGAAATCCTCCTCCTGTTCCTGGACTGGACTGGACTTGGGTCAAAGCAATAACTCCTAGGCCAATAATAAATAACACGTTATCTCCTCCGATTCCGCAACATGTCTGGTTGACGAACGCCCGCTCAGAAACAAACTGAAAAACACGAACAGAAAAGTGCGAATCAACACTCACCAAACTTCTACTAACATGAAATTAGCAGAAGGGGAGCTAAAGAGCTGAGAAACCACGTAGTACGTCGCTACGTTCGTAATTGTTGGCCAACTTTTGTGTGACCGTGTGTATGCAAGACAAGTTTGAGCCAACAACCTTCGAACAAAATTTCATGGTTTTGTTGTCGGAAAGTCCGATCGTGTGTAGAGGGCTTTAGAGTGCACAGGAAGTTAGGAGCTCACTGGATTCCTGTCAGTCAAACAGGTACGTTTTTTTTTTTTACTTGCAGCTATTTTAACGGGATAAAACATGGGGAAATATGGATGAATTGCAAAGTTGTACTAAAAATTTTATTTTTTTAATTCCTAAAATACAGATATTTCCGATATCACCAGTAGAGGGAGCTCTGTATTTTACTCCAAAGTCACTTAAAGCGGACCTTCAGTAATTTTTTCAACTTTCTATCTATTAAATCTTCTGCCCTTGTTGTTTTAACTTCGGATAGTAAAATATTTATTTTTCTGCCAGTAAATACTGTATACAGCCCACTTCATGATTCTTGCCTGGTAAAAAGCCTAGGCTTATGACATCATGCACAGCTCTCTCTCTCTCTCACTCTTGTGAGAATTTGCCCGGAAGGGAGGGGGGGGGGGAATCATAAGAGGGGCAATCAGAGCTGCAGAGCTGGAGGTGTGCCTCTGTGTGTAAATCCAGGAAGTGAACAGGCAGCAGCTTCAGCTGCCCACAGTTAAAATGGCTGCAGCCAGACTCAGTGGAGGGAGATTTCTGCAGCATATTTGGCAAGTACAGAATCACAGTATATATAAAATAATATGCAAAGTGGTTGGAGGGACGCTTCAGAATGGCAAAGATGTTTTTATTACAAATTATGTGAGCGGACTGCAGTTCCTCTTCAAATGGCTTTAGGCAGAATTAAACTTGTCCAGGACCTTTTGTCATTATGTGTAATGCCTTGTACACACGGACGGACATTCCGACCACAAAATCCGTCAGATTTTTTCCGACGGATTTTGTCCAAAACTTGTGTTGCACACACACGGTCGGACAAAGTTGTCGGAAAATCCGATCGTTCCGAACGAGGTGACATACAACACGTACGATGGGACTACGTAGAGGCTAGACATGTGCACAACAAAAAAATTTGTTTATTTTCGTTTCGTTTTTTTCGTTTCCGTTGATTCGTAACGATTCGTAAATTCGTAAGTCGTCGGTGTTCGTATTTGTAAAGATTCGTATTTTTGTTAGAGTTATTTTTTCGTTGATTCGTTTTTCCGTTAGTTTAATTTTCGTTTATTCGAAATTCGGACGCATTCGTATTTATTCGTACATTTGTAACATTCGTAACATTCGTAACATTCGTAGATTCGTAATCGGAGCATAATTCATAATTTTATGTAATGTGTATGCTATTATTACATTTTAAGAGACACGGAAAATTCCGAATCGAAAAAAAAAGTTACGAATGTACAAATTTTTTCGTTCAATCCATTCGAAGCACGTTAAGCAGCGCCATTGTAAGAGACACGGAAAATTCCGAATCGAAAAAAAAAAAAGTTACGAATGTACGAATTTTTTCGTTAAATCCATTCGAAGCACGTTAAGCAGCGCCATTGTAAGAGACACAGAAAATTACGAACGAAAAAAAAAAAAAATAGAGGCCAGTAGCCAATAGCTTTCGTCTCCAAATTTCTTCTGAGCATGCGTGGCACTTTGTGCGTCGGAATTCTCTACAACCGATCGGAAAAAGTTCGATCGGACTTTGTTGTCGGAAAATTTTAGATCCTGCTCTCAAATTTTTTCCATCGGAAATTCCGCCCGAAAAAGCCCGCTAGAGCCCACACACGATCGGATTTTCCCGACAACATAATCCGATCAGGCTTTTTCCATCGGAATTTCTGACCGTGTGTTCGGGGCATAAGTATACATAGCATATGTGCACATTATGACACTCTTACTTTTTTTAACGTCCCCCCCCCCCCCTCCTCCATCACTGAGACACTCCCAGCATTGCCCTCATTGCTCTGTCACTGGTACTTCCATCCTCTCCCCCTCTTTTTCCGGGGTCAGAAGTCTCTGCCATTCTGACATAACTCGGCATCTCGGCACCCAGCACTTATTTCCATCATCTGTAAGATGAGGGAACGGTAGACTGAGCTGCCCATTTGTGCATTGCTATATACACTCGCCGGCTACTTTATTATGTACACCTGTGCAATTGCTTGGTAAAACAAATTGCTAATCAGCCAATGCAGCGCCTTGAGGCGATTCGGTTCGCATTGTAGCGCTATACAAATTATTCATTCATTCATTCATTCATTCATTCATTCAGCCAATCACATGGCAGCAACTCAATACATTTAGGCATCTAGATGTGGTGAAGACGACTTCCTGAAGTTCAAACCGAGCATCAGAACGGGGAAGAAAGTGGATTTAAGTGACTTTGAACGTGGCATGGTTGATGGGGCCAGACGGGCTGGTCTGAGTATTTCAAAAACTGCTGATCTACTCGGATTTTCACGCACAACCATCTCCAGAGTTTGAAGAGAATGGCCTGAAAAGAAGAAAATATCCAGTGAGCGTCAGTTGTGTGGAGGAAAATGCCTTGTTCATGTCAGAGGTCTGAGGAGAACGGGCAGACTGGTTCCAGATGATAGAAAGGCAACAGTAACTCAAATAACCACACCTTACAACCAAGGTATGCAGAATACCATCTCAGAATGCACAACTCATCAAACCTTGAAGCAGATGGGCTACAGCAGCAGAAGACCACACAGCGTGCCACTCCTGTCAGCTAAGAACAGGAAACTGAGGCTACAATTTGCACAGATCACCAAAATTGGATAATAGAAGATTGGAAAAACGTTGCCTGGTCTGATGAGTCTCGATTTCAGCTGCACCATTCAGATGGTCGGGTCAGAACTTGGCGTAAACAACATGAAAACATGGATCCATCCTGCCTTGTATCACGGTTCAGGCTGGTGGTGGTGTAATGGTATTGGGATATATTCTCGGCACACTTTGGGCCCCTTAGTACCAATTGAGCATCATTTAACCGCTTCAATACAGGGCTTTTAAACGCCCTTCCTTACCAGAGCACTTTTTGCGATTCGGCACTGCGTCGCTTTAACTAACAATTGCGCGGTCGTGCGACGTTACACCCAAACAAAATTGACGTCCTTTTTTTCCCACAAATAGAGCTTTCTTTTGGTGGTATTTGATCACCTCTGCGGTTTTTATTTTTTGCGCTATAAATAAAAGAAGAGCGACAATTTTGAAAAAAAACACAATATTTTTTACTTTTTGCTATAATAAATATCCCATTTTTTTAAAAAAAATTTCCTCAGTTTAGGCCGATACGTATTCTTCTACATATTTTTGGTAAAAAAAATCGCAATAGGCGTATATTGATCGGTTTGCGCAAAAGTTATAGCGTCTACAAAATAGGGGATAGATTTATTGATTTTTTTTTTTTTTTTTACTAGTAATGGCGGCGATCTGCGATTTTTTTTTCGTGACTGCGACATTGCGGCGGACACTTCGGACACTTTTGACACATTTTTGGAACCATTCACATTTACACAGTGATCGTTGCTATAAAATTGCAATGATTACTGTGTAAATGTGACTGGCAGGGAAGGGGTTAACTCTAGGGGGCGCTGGAGGGGTTAATATGTTCCCTAATAGAAGTGATTCTAACTGTGGGGGGAGGGGACTCAAGGGGAGGAGACCGATCATGTGTTCCTCCGTACTGGGATCACATGATCGGTCTCCTCTGCACTGACAGGACGTGGAGCTGTGTGTTTACACACACAGCTCCACGGTCCCGCACGGTCCCGTTGTTTTAACGGGCAATCGCGGGTGCCCGGCGGACATCGCGGCCGCCGGGCACTCGCACCGTGTCCCGAGCGATGCCGGGAATGCGAGGACGTCATATGACGCCCACCCAGGATGGTAGATCCACCTTGTGGGCGTCATATGACTATGGGCGGTAATGAAGTGGTTAAACATTACGGCCTACCTGAGTATTGTTGCTGACCATGTCCATCCCTTTATGACTACAGTGTCCCCATCTTCTGATGGCTCCTTCCAGCAAGATAATACACCATGTCACAAAGCGCAAATCATCTCACCACTGGTTTCTTGAACATGACAATGAGGAATCAGGAAACTAAGGATACAATTCGCACAGGTTAACCAAAATTGGACATTGGAAAAACGTTGCCTGGTCTGATGAGTCTCGATTTCAGCTGCATCATTCAGATGGTAGGAATTTGGCCGTAAACAACATGAAAGCATGGATCCATCTGTCAGAAACCATGAATCAGACTGAGACAGAAATACAGTTAAATCTCACTTGTTTAATAATAATAAAAAAAAGGTAAACAGAGTAAACGTAGTCAAAACATAGCCAGAGTTCAGGAACTGGAACGGATAGTCAGACAAGCCAAAACGTCAGGAAACTGGAGAAGAGCGTAGTAGAACAGCAAGCAGGATCTGGAGCCAGAAGGGATGTCAGCAAAGCAAGTCTATACCAGGAACACTGGAGAGCATCTCTAGAGATGTGGCAAAGGCAGAGATCGACTAGACAGCTTAAGTAGGCAGGAGCGACAAGCAGGATCATTAACAGGTGAGTCACTGTGGAGAGATAGGAGCTGGCAATTGTGCCAGCTCAGAGAAGGAAGGGCTGGGACCAGCCCTGACACCATCCTGCCTTGTATCAATGGTTCAGGCTGGTGGGGGTGTAATGGTGTGGGGGGTATTTTCTTGGTACACTTTGGGCCCCTTAGTACCAATTGAGCATCGTTTTAAACACCACAACCTACCTGAGTATGCTGACCATGCCAATCCCTTTATGACTACAGTGTCCCCATCTTCTGATGGCTCCTTCCAGCAGGATAATGCACCATGTCACAAAGCTCCAATCATCTCACCACTGGACAGTGAGGTCACTGTACTCCAATGGCCTCCACAGTCACCGGATCTCAATCCAATAGAGCACCTTTGGATGTGGTGGAACCTGAGATTCGCATCATGGATCTGCAGCCGACAAATGTCAATATGGATCAAAATCTCTGAGGAAGGTTTCCAACGCCCTTTATGCCACGAAGAATTAAGGCAGCTCTGAAGGCAAAAGGGGGTCCAATCCGGTGCTAACAAGGTGTACCTAATAAAGTGGCCGGTGTGTGTACATTTCTGAGAGCAGATGTACCTTGGAGGTAATCCTTGCAACACACCAGAAACCCAGACATCGCCTTACAGGGCAGCTTAAGACTTCCAGTGTGTGTTTGCATTCCCCAGCTCCCTTCTATTTAAATGTATGTAGCGGCCATAACCCTCAATGTGGCGCCTTGAATTTTGGGCTTACAGGTTACCCCCACTTGGCTTGTTCCTCCAGGTCTAGGGGTTCCCAGAGTTAGTACCCAACGACTTTGCACGCTGACACCATAAAAAGTCCTTTTGAAAGGTTTTTATTTGCAGGGGTAACATCCAACAGACACAGTCACATGTGGGAACAGAGGGTAAGGATGAAGAAAACTCAGGCACCTCGAACTGCTAAGTATACGAAAGTCTCTATATGCCAACCCAGAGCCACTCGCAGCTGGGCGCTTCCAAGCTGAACAAATCTCTAGCCAGAGATTATGGCAGTCAGCACTTGAATAACAAAATTTGCACAGTCTCTAACCTTGACTCAAAGCGGTACTTAGAAACAAACAGGAACCTTTCCTCAGTACCTAGAACGTTATCCGTCTCCTTGACAGTATTGGGGAAGCGTGGATTCTTTAGTGTCCTTGACAACCCAGCAACCAGGCACTTCTCAGGATGCCAGCTTGTTGGCCCTCCTCCGAAGAGTCCTCCCCGGTCGCTTACACGAGCTGCGGTGCCCCTCCAAGGTTGAGAGCGCACCCGGACGCCTTGAATCCTCCCTCAATTACTGCGCATCGGACCAGCCGGTTCTGAGACTCGGGAACAGATGAATGCTTTGCCCCAGACCAAGCTGGTCTGTGGGGCTTGTCAAACCAAACATGTTGCAGGGCGGCACACACTCCCCTGACCGGGACCCCTTGCGGGGCTGCCCCGGTCCAGATCCAGGAAACAGGCAGCTTGACCAAACGAACCCCAAACACGTGACTCCAGCAACTTAAGTACCCTTCCCCAGACTCCTTAGCGGGGCCAAACGCACCCACTGATTGGCTCCGAGGAATGCCGATACCCAAACCGTCCAACCAGGCCTGGTTCTGAGCCTGTCATGTGCACCTCACCACACACATGATCAGGCAGAACCCCAACACAGCCCAGCCAAACTGATGCCAAAGCTTCCCTATCCAATTAACTCTCAGAACCCTTTTACTGTTCTGAGAGACAAAAATAACTAAATTTACACATAGCGGACACCTAGAAAAGGTGTCACCGCTACAAGTAAAAATTTAAATAAATTACATAAAAAAAATATAGGCTTGGGCGTGAAGGAGGTCGATATTTATCATTCTATAGGTACAATTAGATTTATTCTGTATTCTGGATGCACTTTATTCATTTTCTAAGGTCAGATAGCAAATCAGCCCCCAGCCCTCTTCTGTTTTCAGCACAGGTTTGGCATCAGCCATGATGCAGAAGGAAATCCGAACCAGGTACAATTTAGTTGTCAGAATTTTTTTGGGGAGGAACTCACACAAACATGGAGGTCACATACAAGCACAATGCAGGTGGTGTCTCCATTGAGGATCGCATTCAGGACTGCAGTGCTGTGAGGACAAAATGTTAAGCGTCCAGCTGCCGCGTTGCCCGGCAGATGTGATCTGGCCTGTTGGGATTCCAGCACTCTCTTGACATTCCTGTTAGCATCATCAACACTTTAACACGTTCTAATGAAACGTGGCATGAAAATTGAAGTCAACAAGGGTCTTTAGTTTGAGCATTTGCCTTTTGGAATTTTAGTGAAACCGAATATCTTGACTCGGGCGTTTGCAACAGAAAATTTGCAAGGTTCAACCACCTCTGTGTTTGCTGTAACCAGCCAATTCGTTCACGGTGAAAGGCAGATATATAACATTTGACAGCCCAACTGAATCACTCGCTCTGTTTGGTGGACCATAATAGCATCCATTCTATTGTATAGTACAACTTGCTGCTCTGCACATAAAATGAGCTGGATCCTTGTTTGTGTAGTTCTTGTTGCGGGCATCGTTCAAATTACAATATTTTTGCCTTTGTTTATGTTTTTTTTTTTTTTTTTTATATTTGTGTAATTATTTTATACAATTATTTCCAGTTTTTGGGGGTGTTTTTTTACAGGTCAAAACCAAATATTGGACAAAACAGTAGGTCTGCATTATCCAATGGCCAGATGCCCTTCATACAATTAATGAAAGGGTTGATTTCTTTGAAAAAAATAATATTAAGCCCATAAGCGGAGATATAGATGACCAAAACAAAAACAAGTAAATAACCCAAATTATATGTTTAAAAACTATCTCTTATTTTATTTCATTATAATGAAATTCCTTGACATTTAGGCTCCATTCACACCTGAGCGTACCAATTTAATAGTGTCCTTCGGGTGTTTTTTTACGCATTTTTTCAGCTTTTTACAAGCTTTTTAAAGCGTTTTAGAAGTGTATTACAAGCGTTTTACAGCTTCAGGCATTTTTGTTTAGCCAATAGAAAGTACTAGGAGGAGGAAAGGGAGAGGAAATGATAAAGACTCTGCTAGTGACCGTGTAGAAGCAGAGTTCCCTCACAGATTCCCTGGCACCTCCAGCCATCCACTGTGGTAACACTCACCGACCTTCCAGCCCTGAGTCCTTGGTGAGGAACTTGTCCGGACCATACGTTCCGACAGCTTTCCTGCTCCTCTGCTCCAGGAGCTCCCTGCCACCGACCACGTGGTGACAGACATTGCCAATGACCGTGTAGAGGCAATGTTCCCTCACTGTTCTCCCCCGGCCTCCTCCTGCGATCGAAACATCCCCCCCCCCCAGATGGGGATGTTCTCCTGCGGCTGTCTAGCACTCCATTCCTCACTTCACCTAGCCGACTACTGCTCCCCAGCAGAATGTGACCTCAGCTCATATGCCCGCCTCCTGCCAACACCAGTTAGGGATTGGTCAGGGCTCCACATGTGCTGCCTGCCACTCCAGCTCTAGGCCGAGCCTCTCCTCCAGAACATTCTCCCTGGAAGCAGGGGAGGCGCCTCAGAACTGAAGTACAGGTGGTCACACCCACTGCTACTCTGACCACTCCCAGGCCCCAGATCAAAACAGACAGGCCTAGCTTGCAGCATAGTCCTGCCTAAATTTGACTGTGCTGAAATAACCTAGTAAAATAACCCTCACTAGCACCTACCTTCTGGTAGAGGGTGCTACATGTATTTATACTGAGATTAAATCACACACAGATGGACTCTATTTTCTAACTAGGTGACTTCTGAAGGCAAGTGGTTCCACTAGATTTCAGTTAGGGGTATCAGAGTAAAGGGGGCTGAATACAAATGCACGCCACACTTTTCAGATATTTAGTTGTAAAAAATTTTAAAAATTTTGAAAACCATTTATCATTTTCCTTCCACTTAATAATTATGTGTCACTTTGTGTTGGTCTATTACATAAAATCCTAATAAAATACATTTACGTTTTTGGTTGTAACATGACAAAATGTGGAAAATGTCAAAGGGTATGAATACTTTTTCAAGGCACTGTATGTGCTCCAATTTAAGAGACTATCAAAATTATAGAGTTAGGACCGCAGTAAACTGAAGTGCTTTGATGTGGGCACTGCGGCTTACACATAAGTGTACAAATGTGTGCAACTAAACACCTTTTTTTTTTTAACATGAACTCTTAGGGAAGAATGCCCTGGTTACAGACAGCTAAAACCATCATTAGTGTCATGTTGCTGATGGGAGGTCAATTAGCCACAGCTCAAGAAACACCTACCAAACGCTGGAGGAACCCAAGGTTTCCATGGAATTGTCAGAAACCATGAAATCAGGCCGAGACAGAAGTACAGTTAAATCACACTTGTTTAAAAATAAAAGTAAAAAGAACAAACGTAGTCAAAACATAGCCAAAGTTCAGTAACCGGAATGGATAGTCAGCCAAGCCAGAAGTCAGGGATCAATGTAGTGGAACAGCAAGCAAGATCTGGAGCCAGAAGGGATGTCAGCAAAGCAAGTCTTGAACAGGATCGCAGGAGATAGTTTCTGTGATGTTGACCAAGGCGAAGGCAGAGATTCTCTGGACTGGACGGCTTAAGTAGGCAGGACTGACGAGCAAGATATAATCAACAGCTGAGTAACTGTGGAGAGATAGGAGCTGGAAATTAGCCGACAGCTGAGCGGCCAGCTCAGAGAAGGAAAGGCTGAGCCCAGCCCTGACAGAAATTCTGGTTCAGAATGGCTGATATAGAGTTTTATTGATTGAACTAGATGGTCATTTTTTTCAACCTGACCAGTGGCGGCCGCTCATGCAGAGCGCACGGTGCCGCCCCCCCCCCCATTCATGCACCCAGCCCACTAATCTACATTCAGGGTGCCAGACGCATGGAATTGAATGTTTTTTGTTTTTTTGAAGCACATGATTGGAGCCTGAGGCTCTAATTGGCTTAAAAAAAGGATGGGTTTGGGGCGCAGAGTTGTGTGACAATAGCAAATTCATGTTTTCTATTGCCTACTTCTCCTCCTGGCGAATCAGGAATTAAGTCTTGAGACCCGACTGGCTGAAAGGAGTAACGACTGGATTGGCTGGAGCAGAAGCAGGGAGGAAGAGGAGGAGACGCAGGGGAAGCCGCTGAAGCTGCCCGGGACCTGGATGGGATAAGTGCGGGGGCCCGGCAGACGGACGGGCGAGCGGGTGGATTGACCCAGCGACGAGCGGGGTGGCATATGTATGAGTCTGCCTATTGAAAACAATGTACATCCTGTGCAGCTGATATCACATACAGAACTATCTCTACTGGTTAATCTAAAAATCTCTATAGTTAACACAATAATAAAAATATGGAGGAGGAACTTTTAAAAATGTGAAAATCACATCAAGAATTGTTTTATGGCAAACACTGCAATAATGACTCTTAATATGTACTTAATGAAAATATACAATACTTTCCCTTAAATGCATGCTTTAATGCATGAATCCATCGTGACCTTATGTTATAACAATTCATCAATGTGTTTTTCCCCATCTAAAGAATTTCTACTATGTAAAAGGGTAATTTGTTTATCCAGTCTCCAAAGTTTGGAATTTTGGATGAATTCCAGAATTTAGGGACAACTGCTCTTCCATTCAGCATTGCTGACATTAGGACTCCCCTTTACAGCTGGAACAGATGTTATTAAAGTGTCCATGTAACATACTTATGGGGTCGCTTTCTATACATACATTATATCTAATTTCTTAAAAAAAAAAAAAAGAAGTGCTTCTCAAAAAGCTTTACAGCTCCAATCACAGATGTACAATAGAACCGATAAAGTTCTCAAATCTGTATTATTTACTTTTAAAGGTGTAATTTAAATATTTTTATCCATAAAATACTTCTTTTTTTTTATCTCAGTAGTGTGGATCACCTCCAGCCTCTTTTGCCTCGTACACAAGATCGGACTTTCCGGCGGGATTGTCCGCCGGACTAGAGTACGCCGGACAGTCCGACCGTGTGTGGGGCTCGGACGGTATTTTTTTTCCCAAAAGTCCGGCGGACTAAGTTTTAAGTTTTGTTTTAAAATTGTCCGCTGGACTCGGCAGTCCGGCGGACAATACGGCCGTCTGTATGATGGTCCGGCGGACCAAAATGGACGCATGCTCAGTAGCAAGTATGTCACGGAATCGCTTGCTCTGGTAAAACTAGCGTTCGTTTTGAAGCTAGCACATTCGTCACGCTGCTGAATCTTTGATCTTTTAATACAGCGCAATTTTTTTTTTATCGTGCTTGAAGAATGAGGTTGCCTTGCTGCTTATATTCACGCAGAGTCATCACAAACGTTTTTCTTTATCATTAATTTGTGAAATTTATATATATATATATATGTAGCGGGGTCGTACCCCTTTTAGGGGAAAAGACTACATTCCCCATAATTCCCCAGGCTCCCGGGCTGTTGGTTTCCGCCCGAGAGGCTGCTGGGGGAGGTGATAAAAGGGAAGAGGAGAGACCGCCTCTTGCTCTTCTGACTGTGCGGGTGACGCGGAGACTGGTTCCTGAGGAGACACCTGTGCGGACCGGGACTGCTGAAGGCCTGAAGCCTGGGCCTTGCAGCAGGTGGAGAGAGACTCTCATCCCTCAGAGTCAGCAGCAGCGGAGCGGAGGCTTTTCCCTACAGTCGGTCGGTCGGAGCTGAGGACCGGAACGCAGGGGCTGTGACGGAGGAGACCGGACGCCGCCATTGGAGGGACCGGAGCTGAGGACGTTACCCCAGGATTGGTGAGAGAGCTGAAAGGCTCATCCTGCATTGCTACACACACTTTCATGCCTATTGAACTGCCAAGGCACAATTTACCTCAGAGCAGCAGATGTTACTTTCTGTGGATTACAAATACACCATTTAAAGCTACATGTGCACCACCTCTACAGTTCTCTTGCCGGTGAAGAACACTGTACTTATTCAAGGACTGAGCTCTATTGCTAGGGATCAGGCCTGGTCCGTTAGGTAGGCGCAGATAGATTTATTGCACCTCAGGGGTGCATAGCAGACGGTCGCTAGACTTGGCGCTCCGTTCCCCATTGCTAGTTTGATACATATATGTGTACATGTTAAAGTGCATATTGCAGGGACCTGCTAAAGTATTGTAAGTCAAATGTTTAAATGCATGTTACTATTTCTTTTCCTTACTACCAAAGTAAAGCCAGTTATTCTTATCTCAGCAGTCTGCTTGTGAGTTTGAATCCATTACACTTAGAGTATAAGTGATATTTATATGTGCTTAGATACATACCCCTTTACTAACTGTGCCAGAGCGGGTAGAGCAAATTGCCGGGGGTTGGTGGAGCTGTACTCAGGGACCCAAAACAAACCAGCGGCCCTCTTAACTGGGGGTATCGCTACACGTGGGGGCTCGTAATCCGGGATCCTGAGTCAGCGGGAAAAGCCGCCAGAAGGTACCGGCATGGACCCGATAGAAGTGGGACGGTGGTCCGCAACATGGGCCACTGATCCAGCCGCAGCAGCAGTCATTGAACTGCCAGGGATATGGCAGAGAGAGGCAGTCAAGCAGCTCATAATGTCCCTATCCCCATGCCACAAGTCATGGATAATGGACATGAGAAATGATGCTGGGTATACATACGCCCTAATAGAATGGAAGGAAGAGACTCCAGAGCGGTTCAGGAGCCAAAGCATACAGGCACCGGATGGTCAGACCTATCAATTGCTGCATACGCTGCCGCGCAAGGGAGACTATTCTCCAGTGAAAACTATGCTATCCCCAAAGCAGGAAGAGCAGAAGGGCGCGGAAAGTCCCGCACCCGCACAAACTACTCTTAGTGCAGAACTGTGTGCTGTCCTAGGGGAGATTGTGACTCAGTGCAGAAGAGACCCCGGATATTACCCAATGTCGGGATACAGGAAACTCCGGATGTTTTCAGGGAGGACACCTGTACCCTCGGGAGAAGAGAGATTTGAAGAGTGGTTAGATGGTGCCACACAGGCCCTAGAAGAATGGGAGGTCCCAGAAGGTAGAAAGAAGCAAAGGATTGTTGAGAGCCTAAAGGGGCCTGCCTTAGAGGCCATACGCAATCTGAAGACAAGCAAAAAGGATTGCACTGCCCAGGACTACATAGACATCCTGGAAAGTGTGTTTGGTGGGACAGAAAAAGTCACAGAACTTACCTATCAACTGGAACACTGTTACCAGAAGACAGGGGAGAAGCTGTCGGAGTATATGGGACGTATAGACAAGATCCTGCATAGGATTATCCTGAAGAAGGGGATAGATCCGGGGAAGGTAGATGAAGCCCGTGCCCAGCAGGTGATGAGGGGAGCCCAACCCCTGGACCCTGTCGCACTACTACTACGCACCCGGCAGGATGGGAAGAGCCTGGACTACCCTGATCTCATTCGAATGGTCAGAGAAGAAGAGGCCATGTTGGAGGAGAAACGGGAAAAGCAAGTAATGGGGTCTACAAAGCTTCCAGTGGCCACGGTCAGGTCGGCCTTAACCCCTGAACGAGAGACAGAAGTAGATGCCCTGAAGTTGCAGATGGCCCAGATGATGGAGATACTGACGTCTCTGGTGGCAAAAGAGACGCCCAGTCCCAAGAAAGAAGCAAGCAGGAGGGAATTGTTTCCAGCTGTTTCAGCACCAGCATCCCCACCTGACTACGGTGAGATGATCTGTTTTAATTGTGGAGGAATTGGTCATATTGCAGCTGTATGTTCCAGTCCCAAGAGGAAGAAAACAGATAGCCGCCAGCCGGCGGGAAACGCCAAAGGGCCCCGGTGAAGGAGTCAACCGGGTGCCCATCACCTTCAGTGAGCTCCAAGAAGAATAACAGGAAAAGAAAGCGAGGAGATCAAACCCCTCAAAAGGAACCCAGGGATCCTCAACCAAGGTACACTCCAGAGAAAGGGGGCAAGACCCCTCCGAAGAAACACAGCACTCCCAAGCGTGAACCCTTCAAAATGAGAGATAATAATGTCCTTCAACGGGTTCACACTCCCACTAAGAGGGAGAAAATTAATGCATACCAGGCTCAAGAAAGGATCAAGCGCAAATCAAGTGAGAAAGGAAAGAGTCCACAGAAGAGGACAGCATCAACTCGGCCCTACCCAGAAGAGCTAGTTGGTCCATCCCCTACTGTACCCATCCAAGTGGAAGGAGTGTACACGAAGGCCCTCCTAGACACTGGAGCCCAAGTGACCCTATTGTACAGGGACTTCTATGACAGATACCTGAGTCATTTGCCCATACAGAAGATAGAAGAGTTGGAGATAAGGGGACTGGGAACTCAGAGTTTCCCCTATGATGGATACCTACCCATACGGTTGACCTTTGACCCATCCGTGGCTGGAAAGGCTGAAGTGTTCGACACCCTGGCAGTGGTGTGTCCCCGCCCACCAGGAACCAGCAAGACTTCCCTAATCATAGGGACAAACACGGATCTAGTCAGAAGGCTTCTGACCCCCCTGGTGAAGAAAGAGAATCTTTCAGCTCCCAAGATCCATCCCATGCTGAAGGCAGCCTACCAGCGGTTGGTCCTAGAGCAAAAGACCCCAAGTGAGGGGATAGGCAGGGTATGGAGGCTTGGAAAAGAAGGAGCGGTGTTACAACCTGGAAAAGTAACCTGCATGAGAGCCTTGGTGAAACTTAATTGGGAGCAGCCTGGCCCCTTTGTAATGTTGGAACCCGACCCAATGGAGGGTCACTCAGGTCTGGAGGTGATACCAGAAGTAATCTCATTGAAGGACCTGAAGAAGGCCAGAGGAAGAGTCCCTGTCAGTGTGAGGAACCCCACGGAGCAGCCCGTGGAGATCCCTGCCAGGATGCTGCTGGGACAGGTGAGTCCTGCTGTCCCAGTTGGCTGGTCAGAAGTGAAGGGGACGGGTGAAGGAGAAGATGTTTGGAAGAAACTCTCCATGGAAAACCCAAACCTACCTGGAGCTTGGAAAGAAAGAGCCAAGGCCCAGCTGACCAGATGGGAGAAGATTTTCTCTAAAGATGAGTTTGATGTGGGTTGATGTGGGTTGTGCAAGGAGTGCCACCCATCGAATCCGCAAGAGGACAAGCCATTCCGAGAGAGAGTCAGGCGAGTCCCGCTAGCAGATCTGGAGGATCTGAGGGAGCAGCTTGCGGAATTGAAGAAGACGGGAGTGATTAGGGAGTCCAGAAGCCCCTATGCCTCCCCCATAGTGGTAGTCAGGAAGAAGAATGGGTCATTGAGGCTCTGCATTGACTACAGAACTCTCAACAGGAGGACCATTCCTGACCAGTACACCACGCCAAGGATAGAAGATGCCTTACAGAGTTTATCTGGAGCTAAGTGGTTCAGTGTGATGGACCTCAAGAGTGGGTACTATCAAATCCCCATGCATCCAGAAGATAGAGAAAAGACTGCCTTCATAACCCCAGTAGGATTCTTTGAGTTCAACAGGATGCCTCAGGGCCTATCTGGAGCTCCTGCTACGTTTCAACGCCTTATGGAAAGGACAGTTGGAGACATGAACCTCATAGAAGTCCTTGTGTACCTGGACGATGTCATTGTCTTTGGAAAGACTTTGGAAGAACATGAAGCCAGATTGGAGAAAGTATTAAAGAGGCTCAGTGAAGAGGGACTCAAACTTTCCCCCGAGAAGTGTCGGTTCTATCAGTCTTCCGTGAACTATCTGGGACACATAGTGTCTGAAAAAGGAGTGGCTACAGACCCTGAGAAGTTGGAGGCAGTTACTTCGTGGCCAAGACCCACAACAGTTACAGAACTTCGGTCTTTCTTGGGGTTCTGCTCCTACTACCGCAGGTTTGTGGATGGGTTTGCCCGCATTGCCAAACCCCTAAACGAGCTGCTCAAGACAGAAGGAGAGGAAGATGGGTTGGGGCCTAGGAGGCCCGGTGAGTCGGTTCAAGACCAATGGAACTCAAGGTGTGAAGAGGCTTTCAGAACCTTGAAGAGAAGTCTCACCACAGCCCCAGTTTTGGCCTATGCTGACCCCACTAGACCATATGAGCTACATGTTGATGCCAGCCATGAGGGCCTAGGTGGAGTACTCTACCAGGAGTATGAAGATCAGCTGCGACCAGTGGCCTATGTGAGCCGGAGCCTGACCCCCCTCCGAGAAGAACTACCCCACCCACAAGTTGGAGTTCTTAGCCCTCAAATGGGCAGTAGTTGACAAACTGAAAGACTATCTGTATGGGGCCGAGTTTACTGTAAAGACAGATAACAACCCCTTGACCTATCTATTCACCACCGCCAAGCTGGATGCAACTGGACACAGATGGTTGGCGGCGTTGTCAGGATTCAATTTCAGCCTCAAGTACAGACCAGGGGCTGGAAATAGGGATGCAGATGCCCTGTCCCGAAGATCCCATGTCATGGTCGATGACTGGGAAGACTGGACCCAAGTGGCACCAGAAGGGGTGCGAGCCCTTTGTCAGGGGGCTGAACTCCAAGCCAGAGGAGGATCCAGAGCTGAAGAGATAGGAGTTACCACAGTGGGAGTCCCAAAGTGTTACTGTGGGGTAACTCAATTAGAAGAAGAGTGCCTACCGAAGCTGTCCAAGAAGGAGTTAAGGTGTGACCAATTGGAAGACCCCATGGGGAGATTGGTCCTGGAAGCCCTGGAAAACCAGAGTCCAGAGGGACTTCGCCTTCACCCTTCCAAAGAAGCTCGCCTACTGAGGAGAGAGTTGGACAAATTACAGGTGCATCAGGGAGTGGTCTACCGAAGGGGCCCCTCTGATAGCTCAGAAGATAAGTGGCAGCTGTTTCTCCCCGAAAAGCATCGAGAGACTGTGCTGATTGCCCTACATGACCAGCATGGTCACTTGGGAGCAGAGAGAACCTTCCAACTTATCAGAGACCGGTTTTATTGGCCCTGCATGAGGGCCGAAGTGGAGGAGTATTGCCATTCCTGTGCAATATGCATTCAGAGGAAGACTTTACCCCATCAAGCTGCCCCAATGGGCCATCTACAGGGTCAAGGCCCAATGGATCTGGTATGCATTGATTTTCTCTGCCTCGAACCCGATTTGAGTGGATTAGGAAATGTTCTGGTGGTAACCGACCATTTCACCCGTTATGCTCAGGCTTTCCCAACCAAGGACCAGAAGGCCTCTACAGTAGCCAAGGTACTTTTGGAGAAGTATTTTGTTCATTATGGACTACCACAGAGAATCCATTCAGACCAAGGAAGGGACTTTGAGAGTCGCCTGATCAGGAAACTACTAGATTCTCTGGGAGTAGAGAAGACTAGAACCACACCATATCACCCTCAAGGTGATGCCCAGCCTGAAAGGTTCAACAGGACCCTATTGAACATGTTGGGAACTTTGGAAACAGAGAAGAAGCAACACTGGAGCCAACACATTTCAGCTCTGGTGCATGCTTACAACTGCACCACAAGTGATGTGACAGGTTTCTCCCCTTACGGGCTTATGTTTGGGAGAGAAGCAAGATTGCCAGTGGATTTGGCCTTTGGCATTTCCTTAGACCATGCCTCTGCTGCCTCCCACAAAGGATATGTGGACAGACTGAGGCACAGTCTGAAGATAGCTTATGAAAAAGCTCAAGCGGCCTCTGACCAGAGAGGGGCCCGAAATAAGAGGAACTTTGATTTGAAAGTTAGAGTACAGGACCTACAGCCTGGGGACCGTGTACTGTTACGCAATCTAGGGATCCCTGGAAAACACAAGATTGCTGATAGATGGAGATCAGAGCCATATATCATCTGTAGAAAACTTCCAGGATTGCCTGTCTACAAGATGAAGCCAGAAGGGAGAGTGGGGCCTTTGAAGACCTGGCATAGGAATCACTTGCTCCCACTCACTGAAGCAGTCAGAATACCTCCAGCGAGAGACTTACCTGAATCTGTTTCCATTCTGGATACCCCCAGGCCTAATACTCGGTCTCAAACATCCCAAGCTAGGGGTGGACAGGACCCCCCATCAGCAGAAGAAGAAAGAGGAGAACTTGAATGGCTATGGCATTCCTCAACTCCAGGAAACTCCACCATAGATCTTCCACCTACTGAAGATGCGGAAGATAACACATTGAACCCAGAAGCTACAGAGTTTGTTCCATTCAGTGTTGTGCCTGAATGCTGGGAAGATATCCCTGGTCTCTACTCAGAAGAAGAAGAAGTAGATGTTCCAGAACCAGAGATGTTGCCAGAATGTGTTCCTGAAGAAGTCCCAAGAGAACAGAGATCTCGCAGAGTTGTGAGGCCTCCCAAGAAGTTAACCTACCCTCAGATGGGAGAAAGTTCAGAGGACTCTGTTACCACAGCAAGGAGAAGTGCTGAAAGCCCTGACCCATCCACTGTTCATTTGGTGGAGGGCAACCCCAGCTCACTCTCTGGCACAGTTAAGCAGGTCGCCCACACTGAAGTGACCTGTAGACAGGACAGCTCCCCATCTTGTGCTAATTGGTGGGAAGCTCCCCTGTCTAGATTATGTGAACGTGTTGTTTCCAAGAAAGCTTGTAGTTTGGACAATGTCTTTGGGGACCCAAGATTCAAAGTGGGGGGAGTGTGTAGCGGGGTTGTACCCCTTTTAGGGGAAAAGACTACATTCCCCATAATTCCCCAGGCTCCCGGGCTGTTGGTTTCCGCCCGAGAGGCTGCTGGGGGAGGTGATAAAAGGGAAGAGGAGAGACCGCCTTTTGCTCTTCTGACTGTGCGGGTGACGCGGAGACTGGTTCCTAAGGAGACACCTGTGCGGACCGGGACTGCTGAAGGCCTGAAGCCTGGGCCTTGCAGCAGGTGGAGAGAGACTCTCATCCCTCAGAGTCAGCAGCAGCGGAGCGGAGGCTTTTCCCTACAGTCGGTCAGTCGGAGCTGAGGACCGGAACGCAGGGGCTGTGACGGAGGAGACCGGACGCCGCCATTGGAGGGACCGGAGCTGAGGACGGTACCCCAGGATTGGTGAGAGAGCTGAAAGGCTCATCCTGCATTGCTACACACACTTTCATGCCTATTGAACTGCCAAGGCACAATTTACCTCAGAGCAGCAGATGTTACTTTCTGTGGATTACAAACACACCATTTAAAGCTACATGTGCACCACCTCTACAGTTCTCTTGCCGGTGAAGAACACTGTACTTATTCAAGGACTGAGCTCTATTGCTAGGGATCAGGCCTGGTCCGTTAGGTAGGCGCAGATAGATTTATTGCACCTCAGGGGTGCATAGCAGACGGTCGCTAGACTTGGCGCTCCGTTCCCCATTGCTAGTTTGATACATATATGTGTACATGTTAAAATGCATATTGCAGGGACCTGCTAAAGTATTGTAAGTCAAATGTTTAAATGCATGTTACTATTTCTTTTCCTTACTACCAAAGTAAAGCCAGTTATTCTTATCTCAGCAGTCTGCTTGTGAGTTTGAATCCATTACACTTAAAGTATAAGTGATATTTATATGTGCTTAGATACATACCCCTTTACTAACTGTGCCAGAGCGGGTAAAGCAAATTGCCGGGGGTTGGTGGAGCTGTACTCAGGGACCCAAAACAAACCAGCGGCCCTCTTAACTGGGGGTATCGCTACATATATATATATAAGCTTAAGTCTGAAAAGCGTGAATCGTCTCTAACCAAACGTCTACTAACACGAGATAAACACGAGATTAGCAGACGGAACCCAAAGGGTGTCGTTTTGGATCTTGAGCTTCCTTTTTATAGTCCCGTCGTACGTGCTGTACGTCATTGCGTGAACCGCCGGACTTTTAGAGTGATTGTGTGTGGTCAAGTCCGTTCACTTTAAAGTCCGGCGAAGCCCCGCTGGAAGGTCCGGCGGTTTGTCCGCTGGACTAGGTCCGGCGGACAATCCCGCCGGAAAGTCCGATCGTGTGTACGAGGCATTTCAGGCACTTCTGGTCTACCTGCACTCACTCTGCATTAATGCTCTGGAGCAATTTCATGATTGCAACAACAGCAGACCATGCATACACATAATGAATGTCAGCACAGATGCCCAGGGAACACAAGGCGGAGGAGGGGAGGCGGAGGAGGCGGGCATGAAGTTGGCGGAGGAGGGAGGCACAGCTGGGGAGGTGCAGGAGGTGGGCATGAGGTCAGCGGAGGAGGCGGGCACAGCTGGGGAGGCGGAGGAGGCAGGCATGAGGTCAGCGGAGGAGGCGGGCACAGCTGGGGAGGCGGAGGAGGGGGGCATGAGGTCAACGGAGGAGGCGGACACAGCTGGGGAGGCGGAGGAGGCGGGCATGCTGCTCCCGTGCCACAGGATTTGAGGATTTGATTGACAACAGCAGGAGCCAATCGCAGTGGCGTACCTAGGGTATGGCAGCCATGGCAAGTGCCATGGGCGCCATGGGGGGGGGGGGCGGCGAAAAATGCTGGCCTGCACAAAAAATAAAGTCCGTTTTTCAATTGTCCTCTTGCGGCCACCTCACACCCTAATCTAGTCCCTGGCGCTACGACTGGTCTGCTGGAGCGCAGCGCCGGCACAGCACACTACATTAGGCAATGAGGAGGGAAGCCACAGGTGCCCGGGCGCCCCCCATGACAGCCGATGAGTTGGTTCTGGCCAGAGTGAGCGCCCGGGTCATCTACGTAGGCATACAGTAACTAGGGGAGGCGGAGCCTGAGGCTCCGCCTACCCTCCTCTGCGCAGCGGCTTCCGTTTCTCTTCTGGGGGTCTCCCGGGTCTGTGTGACGTGGTCGGTGAGAGGACTCTGAAGAAGAAAATGGAGGCTGGAGACCAGGAGAAGAGAGACACTAGAAGAACTAGAGAAGAAAAACAATTGGAACTCCCCCAAGCAGCAGCAGCAGGTACTAGTACAGCAGCACAGTCTTGATCATCATCATGTGCACATTATGTGTACAGTGTACCAGTAACCAGCGCCAAGCAAGTAATCAAATATATGCTCAATTTGGATTAAATAAATATGCTTAGCTATAGATATCATAAAGTGTAATAAAGTGATTTGTGCAAGTAGTACCTGCTGTTGCACAAATCACTTTTATTACACTTTATTTATAATATCTATTGCTATGCATATTTATTTAATCCAAATTGAGCACGATATTTGATTGGCTACTTGCTTTTGCTTGGGCCTGGCACACACACACAATGGCACATGATGATGACTTAGACCTCTTTAACACTGAGCCGCCCCGGGCATCAGCGGTAAAGCGGCGCTATTTTTAGCGCCACTTTACCGTCATTTTAGCAGCGCTATTTGGCCAAAAAGGGGTTAAATCCACCCACAAAATGCCGCTGCAGCAGCACTTTGCCGGTGGTATGGCGGTGCTGCCCCATTGTTTTTAATGGGCAGGAGCGGTGTATTCACCACTCCTCCACCGCTGCAAAGTAGCTGCTGGCAGAACTTTTTGTGACGCCCTGCCAGCGCAGCGCCCCAGTGTGAAAGCACTTGGGCTTTCACATTGGGTTTGCAGCTGAGGCTTTTTTCAGGCGCTATGCTGGCACTATTTTTAGCGCCTGAAAAACGCCTCCAGTGTGAAAGGGGTCTTAAAGTCATCATGTGCGATTCTGCGTGTGTGCCAAGCAGATAGGGCCGACGCTACCACTAGGCAACCTATGGCACCCAGCCACTGGTGATCTTACTCCCTCTCTACCTCTGTACAGTATCAGAGACGCTGGCGCAGCATTTTTGGGTGCTGATGTTATTGCATTTATGGGTGCTGATGTTACCGCATTTATGGGTGCTGATGTTACCGCATTTATGGGTGCTGATGTTACCATATTTATGGGTGCTGATGTTACCGCATTTATGGGTGCTGATGTTACCGCATTTATGGGTGCTGGTAGAGCCGCAATTATGGGTGCTGATGTTACCGCATTTATGGGTGCTGATGTTATTGCATTTATGGGTGCTGGTAGAGCCGCAATTATGGGTGCTGATGTTACTGTATTTATGAGTGCTGGTAAGGCCGCATTTATGGGTGCTGATGTTACCGTATTTATGGGTGCTGATGTTACTGCATTTATGGGTGCTGGTAGGGCCACAATTATGGGTGCTGATGTTACTCTATTTATAGGTGCTGGTGAGGCCGCATTTTTGGGTGCTGTTACTGCATTTTTAGGTGCTGGTAAGGTGGCATTTATGGGTGCTGATGTTACTGTATTTATGGGTGCTGAAGTTACTGCATTTATGGGTGCTGCTAAGGCCGCAAATGTTTTGACAGGGGCGCAGTTTCAGTGCTTGCCATAGGCGCCATTTTCACTAGATACGCCTCTGGCCAATCGCTCCCACTTCTATCAATCTGTCTAATGAGGAGAAAGACAGCAGCGGGAGGCGCTGCGCTTCTGCACATCGCTGGATCTAATAGGCTCAGGTCATGGGCGTCCACAGGTAGGGGCAAGGGGGGTCAAGTGCCCCCCCTGGAATCAGGGATCGGATCTTAAATTCAGCACAGTTGTGTCTCTATCGAGGTGCCGCACCCGGGTGCCACCCACCAGTGGGGTGACAACATTAAGGTGCTGTCAAGTGTAGTGTGACTTTGGGCTCTTTTCCCTGCTCAGTCCAGCAGAGAACTTGGCAGTGCTGTGACGGAAGAATGGCGAGCTGCGGGCTATCAGAGGTTTCCCCCCCCCCCCCCTCGCCCCACCCATTCTTCTGTCAGGGAGAAGAGACGGCGGCTCTCACCAGGTTCCCCACCCAGCTTCCTGCCCTGCTCTGTTCCTTCCCTATTGGCCATAATTGAGGGCCAATCAAAGGCGACTAGGAGAGGCAAGCTTCATGGGACAGGTAGTCCCAAAAGATTGGCGGCTCCATTTTCCACAGGGAGGAGGCTACAGCTCGATTAAGAGAGAGATTGAGAGACTGCAGCCTGGAAAGAAGCTCAGGGAGAGAGTGCTACAGGACGAGGAGTGTGCTGGGCGGAAGCCAGAGAGAGAGCCTGCCAGGGCCACAAAAGAGAGCCATGCTGTCCAGCACCACCAGAGAGAGAGCCACACTGGCCAGCACCACCAGAGAGAGAAAGACTGAGCCACTACCAGGGTACAGACATGCTACACTACTGACCAGTGTCGCCCCCGGGGAACCCAGAGTGAACGATCGTCCAGCTGGAGTGATCACTGCTGTAGTTTCGCTGGGTCTGGTAAGAGAGCCTGTTGGCCATTACCCATTACTTATCCTAGGGACTGTAATACGTCTACAGACTCTGACCATAATAATGTGATAATGACATTGTCGAAAAGGGGCGGTGCATGGGTGACCCTAAAAATTATGCCCCCCCCTGAAAAAAGTTCTGCGGACGCCCATGGCTCAGGTAAGGAAAAGGGGGAGGTCTGAGGGGCAGCTGCAGCACAGAAGGTTTTCCACCCTAAGGCCTCATGCCCACGGACGTTTTTACAGCCGCTTTTTTGAGTGTTTTTTGCAGCTTAAAAACGCCTCTCCATGTTAGCCTATGACCTCGTGCCCACCATGGCGTTTTTAAGCTGCAAAAAAAAACAAAAAACAGGACCAGTGCGTTCTGAGACTCCAGCGCTAGAGCTGTAAAAACGTCAGATGTCTGCAACAGGTGTTAAATGCGATTTAACAAGGATTAACGCTATGTTAAGCCTCGTCCGGCATTTCTGTCTCTATTCAAAATCAATGGTTCCCTATGGGAGTCCATTAATTTGAATAGAAGTCGCACCAGAAGTTGGATCAAGAGGATCCGACTTGCGGTGTGACTTGTGTGCTGAGAATCTTGAGAGGGGAATTAAAAAAAAATTTGTGTGAAGTTCCCCCCCAAGACGTTACCAGACAATACCTTTAATAAGGGGGCCCCCAGATCCTGGCCCCCCACCCTATGTGAATGAGTAGGGGTAAATCGTACCCCTACTCATTCACCTGTGGAAAAAAGTGTCAATAAAAAAACACTACACAGGCTGTTAAAGTCGTTTATTAGGCAGCTCCGGGGGTCTCTTCCGACTTCTCCGCACTCTCCGGTGTCTTCTGCCGGGCTCCTCTGCTATCTTCTGCTCTTTGGCCCGCTCCTTTGCTAGCAGTTGCCCGACTTCTCCGTTGTCTTCTTCCCGCTTCTCTTCTTCCGATGTTGACTCGACGTTCTCTCCCACTGTAATGCCGTGTGAGCAGTGCGCAATGACTTATATAGGCATTATGATGTCACAGTCCCTGGGCACAAACCCCCCCATGTTGAGGGCATGTGGCTTGGTATGGTCCAGGAGGGGGGGGGTGCTCGCTCGCCCCCCTTTCCTGACCTGCCGGGCTGTGTGCTCGGATAAGGGTCTGGTATGGATCTTGGGGGGACCCCCACGCCATTTTGGTGTGGGGTTTCCCCTTAAGATCCTTACCAGATCGAAGGGTCTGGTTTTGTCTTAGGGGGGAACCTCGCGCAAATTTTCTTTTCAACTTTCACTGGGTTCCCCCCTCAAGATTCTCAGCACACAAGTCGCACCGCAAGTCGGATCCGACTCTTGATCCGACTTCTGGTGCGACCTCTATTCAAATCAATGGGCTCCCATAGGGAACCATTGATTTTGAATAGAGACAGAGAAACGTGTCTGAAAGCCAGCGCGGAGTAACATGCATTGAATTCAAATTGAATTCAATGCAAAACGCGGATAAAATCGTGTTTTTAACGCCGCTTTTTTCCTGGGTCTGTACTGGCTTTTCAGACCGTTTTTTAAAACGTCTGTGGGCATGTAGCCTTAAGCATAGAATGCATTAAGGTGAAAAACGTTCAGGCTTTAAAACCACTTACTCAGAACCCCCAAACATTATATATGTTTTTTTAGCAGACACCCATGGGAATAAAATGGTGGTTGTGGCAACTTTTTATGTCACACAGACTTTGCTCAGCGATTTTTCAAACATGAGAAAAACTGTTTCATGAATAAAAAAATAAAAAAACAAAAAAAGTATTTTTGTATAATGTGAAAGATGATGTTATGCTGAGTAAATAGATACCTAACATGTCATGCTTTAACCACTTCAATACCGCCTTATAGTCATATGACGCCCACAAGGTGGATCTCCCATCCTGGGTGGGCGTCATATGACGTCCTCGCATTCCCGGCCGCCTGGGGGGCGCGCGCGGCATCGCTCGGGACCCGGTGCGAGTGCCCGGCAGCCGCGATGTCCGCCGGGCACCCGTGATTGCCCGTTAAAACAACGGGACCGTGGAGCTGTGTGTGTAAACACACAGCTCCACGTCCTGTCAGTGGCGAGGAGACCGATCATGTGATCCCAGTACGGAGGATCACTGATCGGTCTCCTCCCCTTGTGAGTCCCCTCCCCCCACAGTTAGAATCACTTCTATAGGGAATACATTAACCCCTGCAGCGCCCCCTAGTGTTAACCCCTTCCCTGCCAGTCACATTTACACAGTAATCAATGCAATTTTATAGCAACGATCGCTGTGTAAATGTGAATGGTTCCAAAAATGTGTCAAAAGTGTCCGAAGTGTCCGCCGCAATGTCGCAGTCACGAAAAAAATAAATCGCAGATCGCCGCCATTACTAGTAAAAAAAAAAAAAAAAAAAAATCAATAAATCTATCCCCTATTTTGTAGACGCTATAACTTTTGCGCAAACCGATCAATATACGCTTATTGCGATTTTTTTTACCAAATAATTTTTTTTTTATTTTATAATTTAGTTTATAGCGCAAAAAATAAAAACCGCAGAGGTGATCAAATACCACCAAAAGAAAGCTCTATTTGTGGGAAAAAAAGGACGTCCATTTTGTTTGGGTGTAACGTCGCACGGCCGCGCAATTGTTAGTTAAAGCGACGCAGTGCCGAATCGCAAAAAGTGCTCTGGTAAGGAAGGGTGAAAAATGGCCCGGTGGTGAAGCGGTTAAAATTGCGCACAAATGGCGCCAAACTTTGGTACTTAAAAATCTCCATAGGCTGCACTTTAAAAAAATGTAAAGGTTACCTGTTTAGAGTTACAGAGGAGGTCTTGGACTAGAATTATTGCTCTCGCTCTAACGTTCGTGGTGATACCTCACATGTGTGGTTTTTGAACGTTGTTTACACAGGCAGGTGTGACGTACGTATGCATTCTCTTCTGCATGTGAGCATGCGGGGACAGGGGCGCTTAAATAATAATAAAATAATAATAAAATTAAAAACATTTTTTTTTTAGCACTTTTATTCCTATTACAATGAATGTGAACTTCCCTTGTAATAGGAATAGTGCATGACAGGTCCTCATTATGGAGAGATGTGGGGTCTATAAAAAAAATTAACGATCTCAGGCTTTCCTCTCCGGCATTAAGAGTCATAGAGACTGCCGGAGACCATCAGGCCCTCGGTTTTCTCTATGGCTAACTTCCAGCGTCAGTGGGTCCCTTCTCCGGCTCCTCGATCACAGAGGTGAACTGTTAGAAGCACCAGAGGGCAGCGGGAGGGGGGAACCTTGCTTAGTGCACTGGTGTGCAGTCATGTTGGAACAGGAAAGGACCATCCCCAAACTGTTCCCACAAAGTTGGGAACATGAAATTGTCCAAAATGTCTTTGGCATGCTGACGCCTTAAGCGTTCCCTTCACTGGAACTAAGGGGCCAAGCCCAACCCCTGAAAAACAACCCCCACACCATAATTCCCCTCCACCTAATGATTTTGACCAGTGCACAAAGCAAGGTCCATAAAGACAAGGATGGGCGAGTTTGGGGTGGAGGAACTTGACTGGCCTGCACAGAGTCCTGACCTCAACCTGATAAAACACCTTTGGGATTAATTAGAGCGGAGACTGGGAGCCAGACCTTCTCGTCCAACATCAGTGTCTGACCTCACAAATGCGCTTCTGGAAGAATGGTCAAACACTCCCATAGACACACTCCTAAACCTTGTGGACAGCCTTCCCAGAAGAGTTGAAGCTGTTATAATTGAAAAGGGTGGGCCAACTCAATATTGAACCCTACAAACTAAGACTGGGATGCCATTAAAGTTAATGTGTGTGTAAAGGCAGGCCCAATACTTTTGGTAATATAGTGTATATCATTAGAGTATTTAGTTTTTCTGAATACAAACTTTGAAGCCCCACTCTGGGCTGCTTGAAAATCTACACATGCAGTGGGGTTTCCTCCACATTGCATGGATTAAATGCTTATTTAGCTAGGAGGGGTGGGGCTATTGGTAGGAAAAGAATGAAATACTTACCTTATTCCTCTTCCCTGCAGGCTTCCTCCTCTATGTGTGACTGGTCCCCCAAAGCCATTTCAATTCGCTGCCCAGCCAGTCCCAGCTCTCTGATGTCATAATGTACAATGCAGGATCATCATGTAGGTGGGGCCTGAGTTAGGTACCTTGCATTGGGAGGAAATACTCCCACACAGTTTATAGTGTACTGATGTATTTTATATAAATCTTGTACAGTTTGGTTGCAGCAACCAATAAACTATTCTTCAGTACCGATATAAGCAATCCAGGAAATATGCATTCTCAGTGTTTGCAGTACTTGTTACCAGAGGACAGCATCTATTGCCAGGGGTAGTGTCCATTCTTTGAATTGGTAGAGGATGATTCTGTGGTCTGCATCGGCCCCAGGCCTCTGAACCACTTACTGGAGTGTTTGAAGTGAAGAACCTTCCCTGAGCTATCCATCCTCATCTGGAACCTGACCCTCTGCTAAGCATTCTCCCTCGCAAGCAGGTTCCTCTCCCTACCACATGCTTGCCAGAAGCGTGTTTCTTATTTAAAGGGTTCCCTCACCCAAGATGGCCACCGAAGTCTCTCGAGAGTTTCCATTTCCAGTCAGACTACCTTTCTCTCTCAAGGCACCATACAGAATCTCTAATGCCGCGTACACACGACCGGACTTTTCGACTGAACTGGTCCGAAGGAACGAATCCATCGGACAATTCGACCGTGTGTGGGCTTCATCGGACCTTCAGCGGACTTTTCTGTTGAAAATCAGACGGACTTTACATTTAGAACATGTTTCAAATCTTTCCGACGGACTCGGAATCCGCTATTGGCTACTGGCTATGAACTTCCTTATTCTAGTCCGGTCGTACGTCATCACGGTCAAATCCGTCGGACTTTGGTGTGATTGTGTGTAGACAAGTCCGATTCGACGGAAGTCCGTTGAAACACCATCGAAAAGTCAGACGGAATTCAGTCCGTCAAAGTCCGGTCGTGTGTACACGGCATTAGGGACCAATTCCTTATGAGATTCCCCCTCCCATGCAATAATGGCACTAGGCTACCTATAGATGGGAAGGCTAGCTGCACCTGCCTAAGAACAGTCCTACATTTTACGGGAGTATGGCGAGGGCCCACCCATATTCTGTAGCAACAAATGGCAGAAAAGACCAGGGAATCAAGGAATAAGGGAAGTATTTGTACTTATTCCTTTCCACCCCAGCCAGACAAGCATTTATTCCAATGCAGAAGGTGAATTCACTGAATAAGTACATTTAAAAGCAGCCCGTAGTTGGGTTTTAAGTTGGGCTGTAGACCAGAACCCTTGATACACCTTCTTCTAACATAGATAGAGAACATGTTGCTGATACCGATGAAAAAATGCAGACGGGGCACTTTTTTTTTCCCCCTTAATCATCGGCACCATTCCAACATATCCACAAACAGCAGGACAGTTTCCCGAAAAGCAATTTCCTCTCCCTCTCCTTCCCGGGGTTTTATCAGTGCTCACTTTCTCCCCGTCTCACAGCTTGAACTCAATAAAACACCATCACTCAAGAAGAGAGAGGAAACATGGTTTCAATTCTGCAGTTCCTGCAAACCCATATACCTTTTAGATAAATGGAAAGCAAACGTTTGTCGCGGGAGTAGCGATAGATCAATATGAAGGTTAGAAGCTGGTGCTGGAATCTAAAACATTCACACATGAGATTTGCTGTTTGCTAATATCTTGCAGAAACTATAGAAGGTTTAGGCTCGGGCCAGCTTCGGTTCTATGATTGTACAGCAATGTCTGTTGATTCCCACAAAGTTTAAGTCCAGTATGTCTACCATGAACTTATTATGAAGTCTAAAAGGCATGTGACCTCACAGCTAGTTATTTCTGCCAATTACAGTCATGCCAACATTGTAATTAAAATAGAATTTCAGTTAGATCACCAGTAGACTAAGGCCCCAATTACACTTAAAGGGGAAGTAAGCCCATCCATAAAACCGTTTCATTTCCGGCACCTGCCAGAATTGTAACACTCCCATTGGTTGTGCTTACAACCAAACTGTCAAACCATCCAATGGCTGGTGTCATAACTGATCACATGTGCAGTATCATGGCAGTTGTAGATTAAACAGAGGCAAAGATGGCAGCTTCCTTGGCTGAAAACGATAGTGGGGTTTACTTTAAGCAACATGTAGCACTACCGCCTTAGGAATTGCAAATATCAGGGTTCCCCACTGCTGCATAGCCCATTACACAGAATGTCCTTCTTCCATTCAGATGAAATCAAAACAAAAAGGAGTCGGCACTTCTGGAGATAAAGTCTTGATAGTGTTCATTCCAATATGACCATGTACAAAACGGTGAGGGCTAACACATTTCGGTGGGAGCCTTGCATCCAGACACAGAATTCAGTCCTTTGGCTTGTTTTTGTTGTTTTATTAGAGGATGATAATTTGGATGGGGTAGGGGATTATTAGATGCCCAACTTGCAAATGTCCAACAGGCAAAACCAGGGACAACTTCCTCCCTATTTTACAGATTCCTCTTCTTCCTTCCTCTTGCAAAAACTTGGTTCCCTTTTTGTACAGCTTCTGCTCAACCACTCCTGGAAGAACCAACAGTCTCTTGTTAGCTCAGCAAAAGCCGATTAAAGGCTAGGAACTCTCAGTCCCTTGGTAAAGAAGCACATGTGGAGTAAACAGCATCTCGCACCACCTCTTGCTTCTCCGTAGACACTGATCCCAGTTATACTGCTTGCAGAAATGCTAGCCCACCTGGTTGCCACCAACCCTCCTGGCTGCTTTCTATTCTCAGTCCTCCTGACTGACATACACATGGAGACTTCCCAGGGCAAGGTTGGATGAAGACTTGGCACACTGCTATCTTCAAGAGAGACCTGCTATAGCTGGCAGTCTCTCCCCTTGTCAAAAAAGCACTTGTGGGTTTAACCAATCTTGTTTTTTTGTACAATTCTCCTTTAAGGGGGCGTGGCCAGGGGTGTGTCCTATGTCTGCATACTTTTGCTGATAGGTGTCCCTCATTCCCATCTCAAAAAGTTGAGAGGTATGTGGGACGTTCGGCTGGCTTCTGTTGGACCGGCTGCCATACACATGGGCCGAATGTCGGCTGGTTCAATAGAATGTACACTTTGTTTGCGGTTCTGTACACTTTTGAAGGGATTCAATAAAATAATGTTGGGACCTATATCAGTCAGAAATATATAACAGTAGTAGTGAGACAGATTGTGAGACAAATTTGTGATGATTGGGCAGCTTTATTCAAAACCCCTCTGCTGCTCTCAACTAGTGCTCTGGCAGAATAAAAAGGCTAATTCCAGGGTTTAGTTAACTTTAAATAGCTAATTTGGACCAAGCTGGTTCAAATGAACTATTTACTTAACTAGGAGATGCAGTGGCTGCCCAAACTGTATAAACTGTATGTAGCTTCAGCTTATTAGCTGAGGTGGACATGGTGACTTCTTCCGCCCTCCTCTCCACCTCGGCCAATCAGTTGAAGCCTTTTATTCATTCATAAAATACAAAACCTCAGCTTGACTAAATTTTGTTTCAGGAAGTCCCCGTATGCTGCAGGGACACAATGCTATATAATGTATGTAGCTAATGCTACATTCAGCTTATACAATGCAAACATCTGCTGTAAAATGTGTGATTTGTGACGGGAGTCACTTTGGGCGGGGGGCCCGTGGAACCCAGAATCCCTTGGAAAGGTTTGGAAACCCTTGTTTCAGCTCCCCATGCACCTCCTATGTCTAAGTAACCCTGTGTCTATTAGGGACACAGGGTGACCGAGAACCTCAGTCTGATCTCTACTAATCGGACTCACTGTTCAACCACACTGGAATGTTGTGTGTGTGTATATATATATATATAGTATATTGTCTCATACTATGGGTGTGCTCTCTGCTGGGTCATTTGGGGTGTGGCTGTGTTTCATTGTTCTATTGTGTTTGTCTGCTATTGGAGAAAAGTATTATGGGATGTATATGTGTATTTGCTGTGAGGAGGGAGGATTCCTCCAACAGCTCTCCCTGCTGATTGGACAGTCTACCCCACCCTGAATTCAAAGGGGAAGGTGGATTGTCCCGGGTGTTACCTCTGTGTACCTGTGTTTCAATAAACATTTCATGTTCAGCAGCCAAAATGAGTACTGCCTAGTTCTTGGTTGTCAGCGGTTGGAATATCTGATATCTATATTCAGACTGGAGGAAGCGGTATATGACGAAAGAACTCAAGCGGAGTGTGAGATGTTTCCTTACATGGTTGGCCAAGGAAACTTAGGGGAGCAGATGAAAGACAACATACTAACTTCCCTAGTCAATTGGTAGATGTTCAGTGGCACCATCAGCCCTGGTACACCTATCTACAATCCAGAGAGCACTGGTCAGAAATAGCTTCTTCAAAGCCATACATCTGAAATAAATAAAAAGAAACAAGGCCAAGTGACTCATCTATGCATGATAACACAAGAACTGGTGTGCAGAAAAAGAAATAGGTATGCAGTCTTCATACACCAATATGCTTGCTTTGCTTTTAAAAGATATAAAATAGACTTGCATTTTAATTATTCTTGGTGTGCAAAACATCTCTTTTGAAACAACTGTGCAGAAAAAGGCCAGCAGGTGCTTTGGACCGATGAGTTAAAATTTTAAATATTTGGCTGTAACAGAAATGTGAACAAATACTGGGCTTTAATTTTTAAAGAAAAGGGTAAAAAAAAAAAAAAAAGAGTATCCCAGCAAATACAAGAGTCTGTATACACACCTCTGCAATTGCCTATGTGTTCGACCTTCTCTCGATTTTAGCACTGCAGCCTCTGTAGGACTCCACAGTATTCAATACCTCCAGGAGTGTTGGATGCCAGTGTCCCTCAGCAAGCGCTGTGGTTCCATCCTCCTAAGGATGACCCGAACACCCCCCAGTTCGGTTTGCACCAGAACTTGCAAACAGGCAAAAAATTTGGACGAACACAGTTAAAGTCTATGAGACACGAACATCAAAAGTGCTAATTTTAAAGGCTTATATGCAAGTTATATTCATAAAAAGTGTTTGTGGACCCGGGTCCTGACCCAGGGGACATGTATCAATGCAAAAAAAAGTTTTTAAAATTTCAGTTTTTTCGGGAGCAGTGATTTTAATAATGCTTAAAGTGAAACAATAAAAATGAAATATTCCTTTACATTTCATGCCTGGGGGTGTCTATAGTATTCCTGTAAAGTGGCACAGTTTTCCCATGTTTATAACAATACCACAGAAAAATTAAATTTCTAAAGGAAAAAAAGTAATTTAAAACTGATCGCGGCTGTAATGAATTGTCGGGTCTCGGCAACATAGATAAAATTCATTGAAAACGAACCAAATTTTTTTAAAAACATTGCATGCCCCCCCCCCCCAAAAAAAATCCATACCAGCCCTTCAGGTCTGGTGTGTATATTAAGGGGAACCCTGCGCCAATTTAAAAAAAAAATGGCGTAGGGGTCCCCCAAAATCCATACCAGACCCTTATCCGAGCACGCAACCTGGCAGGCCGTAGGAAAAGAGAGGGGGACGAGAGAGCGCCCCCCTCCTGAACTGTACCAGGCCACATGCACTTTGTGACAAGTCCATTATTAAAAAATATAAATGTCCCGTGATGTAGATCCAACTTACGCTGCCCGACGGGCCGAAAAAAGAAAGCTGCAACAGCTCCGCTTACCCTTTTTTTTTCTTTTTTCGACTCGTTTCGGGTGGCGTGAGATGGATTTACATTGTGGGACATTTTTATTTTTTTATTTTTTAATAAAAGACTTGTCCCAAAGTGTCTCCTGTCTTTTTTACAATTTTTGACACTTTTTTTGTCAAATGGTAGGGGTACAATGTAAAGGCCAATGTAAAGGCTAATATGCAAGTTATTGTCATAAAAAGGGTTTGGGGACCTGGGTCCTGCCCCAGGGGACAGGTATCAATGCAAAAAAAACTTTTAAAAACGCAGGAGCAGTGATTTTAATAATGCTTAAAGTGAAACAATAAAAGTGTAATATTCCTTTAAATTTCGTACCTGGGGGGTATGTATAGTATGTCTGTAAAGGGGCGCATGTTTCCCGTGCTTAGAACTGTCCCTGCACAAAGTGTCATTTTTGCAGGAAAAAAAGCTATTTAAAATCACTCGCGGCTATAATGAATTGTCGGCTCCCGTAAAACAGAGAACTGTCATTGAAAGTCATTGATAAAAAAAAAAGGCGTGGTGGTCCCCCCAAATTTAATTACCAGGCCCTTCAGGTCTGGCATGGAATTTAAGGGGAACGCTACGCCAATTTTTTTTAAAAAAATGGCGTGGGGGTCCCCCTCAAAATCCATACCAGACCCTTATCCGAGCACGCAACCTGGCAGGCCGCAGGAAAAGAGCGGGGGACGAGAGAGCGCCCCCCTCCTGAACCGTACCAGGCCACATGCCCTCAACATTGGGAGGATGCTTTGGGGGTCTGCGGGTGGGGGGCTTATCAGAATCTGGAAGCCCCCTTTAACAAGGGGACCCCCAGATCCCAGCCCCCCCCTGTTTGAAATGGTAAGGGGTTACCCCTACCATTTCACAAAGAAAGTGTAAAAAATAGTTAAAAAAACACACAGAAAAGTCCTTTATTAAAAATAAAAAAAAAAAAAGATTCCAGCGGTGGTAATCCACTCTTGCTATCCAGCGACAGGTGGTCTCTGCTCCGGGGTCCAGCGATGGCTGATCTCTTCCGATGTCCAGCGCTGCACGTCCTGTCTCCACGGAGACACTGATGGAATTCCGTCTGCAGACCCCGCCCCCCTCTGACGCAATGCAAGGGGGAAGCTGGGATCAGGGTCACCTGTACGTCACTGAGGAAACCCAGGCTTCCCCAGTGATGTAAGGGTGACCCCGCCCCCTCTGATGTAACGCAGGTTTCCATTACATCAGAGGGGGCGGGGTCAACCGTACGTCACAGGGGAATACCAGCTTCCCCCTTGCGTTGCGTCAAAGGGGGGGCAGGTTCAGGTGACGGAGTGGCCTGGTCCTCCTCTGCAGACGGAATTCCCTCAGTGTCTCCGTGGAGACAGGACGCGCATCGCTGGACGTCGGAAGAGATCAGCCATTGCTGGATCCCGGAGCAGAGACCACCTGTCGCTGGATAGCAAGAGTGGATTACCACCGCTGGAATCTTTTTTTTTTTTTTTTTTTTAATAAAGGACTTTTCCCAACGGTGCCTGTTTGTTTTTTAACTATTTTTTACACTTTCTTTGTGAAATGGTAGGGGTACTTTTGTACCCCCTTACCATTTCAAACAGGGGGGTCGGGATCTGGGGGTCCCCTTGTTAAAGGAGGCTTCCAGATTCTGATAAGCCCCCCGCCTGCAAACCCCCACAACCACTGGCAAGGGTTGTGGGGAAGAGACCCTTCTCCTCATCAACATGGGGACATGGTGCTTTGAGGGGTCACAGACCCCCAAAGCATCCTCCCAATGTTGAGGGCATGTGGCCTGGTATGGTTCAGGAGGGGAGGGCGCTCTTTCATCCCCCCTCTTTTCCTGCGGCCTGCCAGGTTGCGTGCTCGGATAAGGGTCTGGTATGGATTTTGAGGGGGACCCCCACGCCATGTTTTTTTTTAATTTGGCATGGAGTTCCCCTTAAAATCCATGCCAGACCTGAAGGGTCTGGTATGGATATTTAGGGGGAACCCCACATCATTTTTTTTTTTAATTTGACCCGGGGTTCCCCTTAATATCCATACTAGACCTGAAGGGCCTGGTAATTGAATTTGGGGGGACCCCCACGCTTGTTTTTTTTTATCAATGACTTTCAATGACTGTTCTCTGTATTACGGGAGCCGGCAATTTATTATAGCCGCGAGTGATTTTAAATAGCTTTTTTTTCCTGCAAAAATGACACTTTGTGCAGGGACAGTTCTAAGCACGGGAAACATGCGCCCCTTTATATGCATACTATACACACCCCCCAGGTACAAAATTTAAAGGAATATTACACTTTTATTGTTTCACTTTAAGCATTCTGAAAAAACGTCCATTTAAAAAAAAAAAAAAAGCATTGATACATGTCCCCTGGGGCAGGACCAAGGTCCCCAAACACTTTTTATGACAATAACTTGCATATAGGCTTTTAAAATTAGAGATTTCTCCCATAGACTTTTACAGGGTGCTCAAGGCTTTTCGAATTTGCCGTTGGCTGTTCGGTGAACAGGCGAACAGGCAATGTTCGAGTCGAACATGAGTTTGACTTGAACTCGAAGCTCATCCCTACATACCATACATCACTGCTGAGTCTTGTAGTAATGTAAGAGTCAGAAGATGGAACCTCAAGGGTTGTTCTTTAGTAGGGATGAGCCGAACACCCCCGGGTTCGGTTCGAACCAGAACCTTCGAACGGACCGAAAGTTCGCGCGAATTTTCGAACCCTATACGTTATAATGGACGCGAACGTTCGAAATCAAAAGTGCTAATTACAACGGCCAATATGCATGTTAATGTCATAAAACAGGTTTGGGGACCCGGGTCCTGCCCCAGGGGACATATATCAATGCAAAAAGAACTTTTAAAAACTAACGTTTTTTCGGGAGCAGTCATTTTAATGATGCATAAAGTGAAAAAAAAAAAGTGACATTTTCCTTTAAATATGGTACCTGGGGGGTGTCCAAAGTATGCCTGTGAAGTGGCATGTGTTTCCCGTGTTTAGAACTGTCCTTGCACAAAATGACATTTGTAAAGGAAAAAAAGAAGCCATTTAAAACCACTTGCGGCTTTAGGTTTGATCTTAAGTAGAATCTGAACAGGTACATTATGAAGTGTAGCTCCATCCCAAAAAAATCTATTTTTAAGCTTTTTGGAGAACATAGGGAGGGGTTATCACCCCTGTAACATTTGCTGTCTTTGCACATCTGTTCAGAACATGTCACCTCACTTTCCGTCCCAATGATAAATGTTTTTGGAAAAGTGGGGTTTTAATTGAAACAAGGATTGGTGATAAAGTATCAGTAGAGAGGAGATACCTTTTTCCCAAATTAAATCTAACAGGATAGAATTTCCCTTCCTAGGGGTAGATTTCCTCTCACTTCCTGTTTTCTCTTTCCATTTGCAAGTAGGAGTCGTTTGTAAGTTGGATGTTTGAAAGTAGGGGCCTGGCGTATATACTCTGCAGAAATTTGCCCTATTAGATGTTGGTGTAGCCACAAGACTGGTGGGCACAGGAATGGGCCCTGCTGTGAGTTAATAGATCAAGATTTGTAATTGCATGCACCTGTTGAACAGGGCAGAAAAATTGGGGGTGGTGGTGGTGGTGGTGGTGGTGGACGGTTTTGCCACAAGACTGTAAGCTCTCACAGTTACTCTTGGTGGGCGCAGGAATGGGCCCTGCTGTGAGTTATTAGATCAAGATTTGTAATTGCAAGCACCTGATGAACAGGGCAGAAAAATTGGGCCTTTGGCGGTGGTGGTGGACGGTGTTGCCACAAGACTGTAGGCCCTCATAGTTACTCTTGGTGGGCGCAGGAATGGGCCCTGCTGTGAACTATTAGATCAAGATTTGTAATTACCCGCCCCTGTTAAACAGGGGCTGAAAAATTGTGCCTTAGGCACTGGTGCTGGTGCCACAACACTGCAACCCCTCACAGAGACTGTACTTGGAGCACAGCAGTCACACGTGTTGCGAAGCATTTTTTTAAAAAATTGTAAGTACACGCCCCTGTTAAACAGGGGCTGAAAAATTGTGCCTTAGGCACTGGTGCTGTGGCATGGATCATTGAGGAGGAGGAAGAGGATAGTCAGTGAACATAAGAGGACAGTCACTCAGCATCAGCATAGGCAGTCTTGAAGGGATGTGACATTAAAAATTATTCGGTTATATCCGCCTCAGGTGCCTGGTAGCTGGTGGTGATCCAAGACTGATTCATTTTGATGAATGTCAGTCGATCAACCGAGGCGGTGGACAGGCGCACCCTATGATCAGTCACAAATCCTCCAGCAGCACTGAATGTGCGTTCGGAAAGAACGCTGGAGGCAGGACAGGCCAGTAGCTCAATTGCATACTGTGCAAGCTCTGGCCAGTGATCCATCCTCAGGACCCAGTAAGCCAGAGGATTTTCGGTGGGAAAGGTGTCCAAGTCTGACCTTGCCCCAAGGTATTCCTGCACCATGTATATCAGACGCTGGCGATGGTTGCTGGAACCGATCATACCTTGGGGCTGCGGACTAAAAAATTGTCTGAACGCATCGGTCAGACGTCCACCTTCCCCACCGCTCCTTCTGCCACTGACCGAAGCCTCAGCAACTCGTCGCCCAGGACCAGGAGTTTGTAGCCTCCCAGTTTCTGGGAACGCGTTGCACAGACCTTTCTGCAAGGCCTCCCTGAGATGTCTCATCCTCTGCTCCCTCTGCGACGGCAAGATAAGGTCCGCAACCTTACCCTTGTACCGCGGATCAAGGAGAGTGGCCAGCCAGTAATGGTCCCTCTCCTTGATCCGAAGAACACGAGGATCCTTCCGCAGGCTTTGCAGGATCAGGGAGGCCATGCAGCGTAGGTTAGCTGAGGCATTCGGTCCGGAGTCTTCTGGGTCACTGAGGATGACATGATCGCCAGCCACCTCCTCCCAGCCACGTACAAGTCCACTGGCTTGTTGGGACTGTACATCATCCCTAAAAGACTGCTGCTGCTGATGCTGAGTGCCAGGCTCCACCTCCATGCTCACACAATCCTCCTCCTCCTCCTCCTCCTCCTCATCCTCTTCCTGTGTGATGGGTGGGACAGAAGGAACACTGTCCGGATAAAGGGGGCCTTGAGAGGCAAGGAAGTCCTCCTCTTCCTGCCTCTGTTCTGCCTCAAGTGCCCTGTCCATTATCCCACGCAGCGTATGCTCCAACAGGTGGACAAGAGGGACAGTGTCACTGATGCATTCACTGTCACTGCTCACCATCCTCGTGGCCTCCTCAAATGGTGAGAGGACAGTGCATGCATCCCTGATCATGCTCCACTGACGTGGGGAAAAAAACCCAAGCTCCCCTGACCCTGTCCTGGTGCCGTAGTCGCAAAGGTACTCATTGATGGCCCTCTGCTGCGTGTGCAGTCGCTGCAGCATGGCCAACGTTGAGTTCCACCTGGTGGGCATGTCAGATATTAGGCGGTTCTTGGGCAGGTTCAGCTCCTTTTGCAGCTCAGTCAGCCGAGCACTGGCATTATAAGATCGGCGGAAATGCACACAGACTTTCCTGGCCTGCCTCAGGACATCCTGTAAGCCTGGGAACCTGCCCAAGAACCGCTGCACCACCAGGTTGAGGACGTGAGCCATGCAGGGCACATGGGTGAGCTGCCCCTGTCGCAGGGCGGAGAGGAGGTTGGTGCCATTGTCAGAAACGACCATTCCTGGCTTAAGCTGACGTGGCGTCAACCACCTCTCGGCCTGCCCCTGCAGAGCTGCCAGAACCTCTGGCCCAGTGTGGCTCCTGTCCCCCAAACACACCAGCGCAAGCACGGCATGGCATCTTTTTGCCTGCGTACTTGCGTAGCCCCTTGTACGCCTACGGAGCACCGCTGGTTCCAAGGACAGAGCACTGGAGGAAGAAGAAGAGGAGGGGGTGGAGGAGAGAGGTGTGTCACAACCAGTAGCAGTAGTCGCGTTTTGGAGGCGTGGTGGCGGAACAACCTCCAACACTACTGCACCTTGTCCTGCATCCCTCCCAGCTGCCAATAGAGTGACCCAATGGGCCGTGAAAGAAAGGTACCGTCCCTGTCCATGCCTGCTGGACCATGAGTCAGCGGTAATATGCACCTTACCGCTGACCGCCCTGTCCAGCGAGGCATGGACATTGCCCTCCACATGCCGGTAGAGAGACGGAATCGCCTTCCGCGAGAAAAAGTGGCGTTTGGGAACCTGCCACTGAGGAACCGCACATTGAACAAACTCACGGAAGGGGGCCGAGTCTACCAACTGAAAAGGCAGCAGTTGAAGTGCTAGCAATTTAGCAAGGCTAGCATTCAACCGCTGGGCATGTGGATGGCTGGGAGTGTACTTCTTTCTACGGTCCAGCAGCTGGGGCAGGGAAATTTGCCTGCTGCATTCGGACGTCGGTGTACTGCAAGTACTTGGTTGTGACACACCGAATTCTACACCTTCAGTCCTCTCAGAGCAGCTTTCAGAGAGGACTGAAGGTGTAGTGGGGATGGAGATCCCAGCTGAGGAGGAGCAAGGAGAGGTCCGCTTAGTTCTTTGGTGTGGGTCTTTTATGTGTGCCTGCCAACGAGCTGCATGGCAGGTCGCCATATGTCTGGTCATGCTTGTCGTGCCCAAGCGGCTGATGTTTTGGCCACGCGAGATACGCTTGAGACAAATATTGCAAATAGCAGTGGTGCGATCTGCTGCACTCGTCTCAAAAAAGGCCCACACCAAAGAACTTTTCTGATAACGTGCAGAGGCAGCGCCCTGCACAGGCGGAGCTCTGCGGTGTTGTACAGTTGCTGTGCTGGCCTCTACCTGGCCTCCAGGGGGCATCCTGCCTCGTTGGACATGTGACGCCGCATCCTCCTCCTCCTCGTCCTCCTCCTCATCCTCTCTCCCTTGAGGCACCCACGTGGAGTCAGTGACCTCATCATCCCCTCCCTCTTCACCACTAGAGCAAACCTGGCAGTAAGCTGCAGCTGGTGGAACTGTACTGCCAGATTCCTCAAGCTGGGTATCGTCATCCGAGCCTTCGAATCGTTGGGCATCCTCCTGGAGCATGTACCCAACACTGTGCTCAAAGAGTTCGGGGGACTCCTCAGGAGGACATGGTGGGTCTAGGGAAGGGGTGGCTGATGATGCTCTGTCAGTACCCTGAGCCTGGGTGAGAGAGGATGAGGAGGATGAGGAGGGCTTGGTCATCCATTCTACCAAGCCTTCAGCATGATGCGGCTCCACATGTCCAGCTGCCGAAAACAAAGACGCGCGTGTCCCATGGCCACGTGTGATGACGATGCACGACCACGTCCACGTCCACGGCCACGTCCACTAGAAACAGAGCCTGCCTGCCCTGTGTTCTTGGCTCTGCACGCTCTGTGTGATGCCACTTCCACACTAGAAGTCCTGTGGGTGCTTCTGAGAAGAATATAGAGGAGCTCTGTGTGATGCCACTAACACACTAGAAGTCCTATGGGGTGCTTCTGCAAAGAAAATATAGGAGCTCTGTGTGATGAAACTAACACACTAGAAGTCCTGTGGGTGCTGCTGAGAAGAATATATAGGAGCTCTGTGTGATCCACTAACACACTAGAACTATGGGTGCTTCTGCAAAGAAAATAGAGGAGCTCTGTGTGATGCCACTAACACACTAGAAGTCCTGTGGGTGCTTCTGAGAAGAAAATATAGGAGCTCTGTGTGATGCCACTAACACACTAGAAGTCCTATGGGTGCTTCTGCAAAGAATATAGAGGAGCTCTGTGTGATGCCACTAACACACTAGAAGTCCTGTGGGTGCTTCTGCAAAGAAAATAGAGGAGCTCTGTGTGATGCCACTAACACACTAGAAGTCCTTTTGGTGCTTCTGCAAAGAAAATATAGGAGCTCTGTGTGATGCCACTAACACACTAGAAGTCCTGTGGGTGCTTCTGAGAAGAATATAGAGGAGCTCTGTGTGATGCCACTAACACACTAGAAGTCCTATGGGTGCTTCTGCAAAGAAAATAGAGGAGCTCTGTGTGATGCCACTAACACACTAGAAGTCCTGTGGGTGCTTCTGCAAAGAAAATAGAGGAGCTCTGTGTGATGCCACTAACACACTAGAAGTCCTGTGGGTGCTTCTGAGAAGAATATATGGAGCTCTGTGTGATGCCACTAACACACTAGAAGTCCTATGGGTGCTTCTGCAAAGAAAATAGAGGAGCTCTGTGTGATGCCACTAACACACTAGAAGTCCTGTGGGTGCTTCTGCAAAGAAAATAGAGGAGCTCTGTGTGATGCCACTAACACACTAGAAGTCCTGTGGGTGCTTCTGCAAAGAAAATAGAGGAGCTCTGTGTGATGCCACTAACACACTAGAAGTCCTGTGGGTGCTTCTGCAAAGAAAATAGAGGAGCTCTGTGTGATGCCACCTAACACACTAGAAGTCCTGTGGGTGCTTCTGCAAAGAAAATAGAGGAGCTCTGTGTGATGCCACTAACACACTAGAAGTCCTGTGGGTGCTTCTGCAAAGAAAATAGAGGAGCTCTGTGTGATGCCACTAACACACTAGAAGTCCTGTGGGTGCTTCTGAGAAGAAAATATAGGAGCTCTGTGTGATGCCACTAACACACTAGAAGTCCTATGGGTGCTTCTGCAAAGAAAATAGAGGAGCTCTGTGTGATGCCACTAACACACTAGAAGTCCTGTGGGTGCTTCTGCAAAGAAAATAGAGGAGCTCTGTGTGATGCCACTAACACACTAGAAGTCCTGTGGGTGCTTCTGCAAAGAAAATAGAGGAGCTCTGTGTGATGCCACTAACACACTAAAGTCCTATGGGTGCTTCTGCAAAAAAATAGAGGAGCTCTGTGTGATGCCACTAACACACTAGAAGTCCTGTGGTGCTTCTGCAAAGAAAATATAGGAGCTCTGTGTGATGCCACTAACACACTAGAAGTCCTATGGGTGCTTCTGGGAAGAAAATAGAGGAGCTCTGTGTGTGTAATGGGACTAACACACTTCAAGTCCTATAAGGTGCTTCTGGGAAGAAAATATAGCTCTGTGTGTGTAATGGGACTAACACACTAGAAGTCCTATAGGTGCCTCTGGGAAGAAAATATAGGAGCTCTGCCTGCCACTAACACACGAACACACTACAAGTCCTATAGGTGCTTCTGGTAAGAAAATATAGGAGCTCTGCCTGCCTGGGACTAACACACTAGAAGTCCTATAGGTGCTTCTGGGAACAAAATATAGCTCTGTGTGTGTAATGGGACTAACACACTTCAAGTCCTATAGGTGCTTCTGGGAAGAAAATATAGCTCTGTGTGTGTAATGGGACTAACACAGTCCTATAGGTGCTTCTGGGAACAAAATATAGCTCTGTGTGTGTAATGGGACTAACACACTACAAGTCCTATAGGTGCTTCTGGAACAAAATATAGCTCTGTGTGTGTAATGGGACTAACACACTTCAAGTCCTATAGGTGCTTCTGGGAAGAAAATATAGCTCTGTGTGTGTAATGGGACTAACACACTTCAAGTCCTATAGGTGCTTCTGGGAAGAAAATATAGCTCTGTGTGTGTAATGGGACTAACACACTTCAAGTCCTATAGGTGCTTCTGGGAACAAAGTATAGCTCTGTGTGTGTAATGGGACTAACACACTTCAAGTCCTATAGGTGCTTCTGGGAAGAAAATATAGCTCTGTGTGTGTAATGGGACTAACACACTTCAAGTCCTATAGGTGCTTCTGGGAAGAAAATATAGCTCTGTGTGTGTAATGGGACTAACACACTTCAAGTCCTATAGGGCTTCTGGGAACAAAATATAGCTCTGTGTGTGTGATGGGAAACACACTTCAAGTCCTATAGGTTCTGGGAAGAAAATATAGCTCTGTGTGTGTAATGGGACTAACACACTTCAAGTCCTATAGGTGCTTCTGGGAAGAAAATATAGCTCTGTGTGTGTAATGGGACTAACACACTTCAAGTCCTATAGGTGCTTCTGGGAAGAAAATATAGCTCTGTGTGTGTAATGGGACTAACACACTTCAAGTCCTATAGGTGCTTCTGGGAACAAAATATAGCTCTGTGTGTGTGTAATGGGACTAACACACTTCAAGTCCTATAGGTGCTTCTGGGAAGAAAATATAGCTCTGTGTGTGTAATGGGACTAACACACTTCAAGTCCTATAGTGTGCTTCTGGGAACAAAATATAGCTCTGTGTGTGTAATGGGACTAACACACTTCAAGTCCTATAGGTGCTTCTGGGAAGAAAATATAGCTCTGTGTGTGTAATGGGACTAACACACTTCAAGTCCTATAGGTGCTTCTGGGAACAAAATATAGAGCTGTGTGTGTAATGGGACGAACACACTTCAAGTCCTATAGGTGCTTCTGGGAAGAAAATATAGCTCTGTGTGTGTAGGGACTAACACACTTCAAGTCCTATAGGTGCTTCTGGGAACAAAGTATAGCTCTGTGTGTGTAATGGGACTAACACACTTCAAGTCCTATAGGTGCTTCTGGGAACAAAAATATAGCTCTGTGTGTGTAATGGGACTAACACACTTCAAGTCCTATAGGTGCTTCTGGGAAGAAAATATAGCTCTGTGTGTGTGTAATGGGACTAACACACTTCAAGTCCTATAGGTGCTTCTGGGAAGAAAATATAGCTCTGTGTGTGTGATGGGACTAACACACTTCAAGTCCTATAGGTGCTTCTGGGAACAAAATATAGCTCTGTGTGTGTAATGGGACTAACACACTTCAAGTCCTATAGGTGCTTCTGGGAACAAAATATAGCTCTGTGTGTGTGATGGGACTAACACACTTCAAGTCCTATAGGTGCTTCTGGGAAGAAAATATAGCTCTGTGTGTGTAATGGGACTAACACACTTCAAGTCCTATAGGTGCTTCTGGGAAGAAAATATAGCTCTGTGTGTGTAATGGGACTAACACACTTCAAGTCCTATAGGTGCTTCTGGGAAGAAAATATAGCTCTGTGTGTGTAATGGGACTAACACACTTCAAGTCCTATAGGTGCTTCTGGGAAGAAAATATAGCTCTGTGTGTGTAATGGGACTAACACACTTCAAGTCCTATAGGTGCTTCTGGGAAGAAAATATAGCTCTGTGTGTGTAATGGGACTAACACACTTCAAGTCCTATAGGTGCTTCTGGGAACAAAGTATAGCTCTTTGTGTGTAATGGGACTAACACACTTCAAGTCCTATAGGTGCTTCTGGGAAGAAAATATAGCTCTGTGTGTGTGATGGGACTAACACACTTCAAGTCCTATAGGTGCTTCTGGGAACAAAATATAGGAGCTCTGCCTGCCTGCCACGAACACACTACAAGTCCTATAGGTGCTTCTGGTAACAAAATATAGGAGCTCTGCCTGCCTGCCACTAACACACTACAAGTCCTATAGGTGCTTCTGGTAACAAAATATAGGAGCTCTGCCTGCCTGTCACTAACACACTACAAGTCCTATAGGTGCTTCTGGTAACAAAATATAGGAGCTCTGCCTGCCTGCCACTAACACACTACAAGTCCTATAGGTGCTTCTGGTAACAAAATATAGGAGCTCTGCCTGCCTGTCACTAACACACTACAAGTCCTATAGGTGCTTCTGGTAACAAAATATAGGAGCTCTGCCTGCCTGTCACGAACACACTACAAGTCCTATAGGTGCTTCTGGTAACAAAATATAGGAGCTCTGCCTGCCTGCCACTAACACACTACAAGTCCTATAGGTGCTTCTGGTAACAAAATATAGGAGCTCTGCCTGCCTGTCACTAACACACTACAAGTCCTATAGGTGCTTCTGGTAACAAAATATAGGAGCTCTGCCTGCCTGCCACTAACACACTACAAGTCCTATAGGTGCTTCTGGTAACAAAATATAGGAGCTCTGCCTGCCTGCCACGAACACACTACAAGTCCTATAGGTGCTTCTGGTAACAAAATATAGGAGCTCTGCCTGCCTGCCACGAGCACACTACAAGCCCCTCTTTGTCAATCAATCTTTGTAACTGAATCTATCTAACTCAATCTCTGCAAGTGAATCTCTCTCTCTATCTATCTAAATGCAGCAGAGTGTCACAGGAACAGCCTGCTCAATCTGCGCCGGAACAGCATGTGACCGGCGCAGACGGCGTGGCGGCGTTTTATAGGGGGGGGCGTGTACTACAGCCCCTGAGCTGTAATTGGCTACAGGCGTCCTGCCTGTAGCCAATTATGGCTCTTCGAGTTTCCGGGGCTGTGATTGGCCAAGCATGCGGGGTCACAGTGCATGCTTGGCCAATCATCAGCCAGCAATGCACTGCGTCGGCCGCGCCGGCCGCAATGCATTGCGGGGCCGCTCGCATCACACGAACGTGATGCGAGCGGCCAAAATAGTTCTGGGCTCGCCGAGCGAGCGAACGCCCGGTGCTCGATGCGAACGTGGGTTCGCATCGAGCACCGGGCCCATCCTTATTCTTTAGTAAAAGAAAAATGATAATTCCTTTTTTTGTAGCCTCCTGTTGGACTTCTTGAATCTCCTGGTGCAAGTGGTGGAACCACTTAATAAGCAGTACATACTATTATTGAGCTGCCTACTACCATTACATTGAAGTTTCACTGATGGCTTTTGCTCAGTTGAGTACTGATGTTCCTTTGGCGACCTTGGGTTTTAAAACATTTATTGAATCCTGGGTTGGGTGTCTCCATAATCCTAACCAAATCCGCCCTGGCTCAAATTCAATCCATCATCAGTTTTCACATCCAATTCATGCCATCATGGATTCCATCCCCATTCCAAGACCACAAAAGATCTTTTTTGAAGTAGCAACTTTTGGCAATATCCTTGTGCCTTGTCAGCGTACTCCCCACATCTCCTTGCTTGATTCTTCTCTGGCTCTATAGTCAGAGACCCTAGGTTTAATACCCTACAATAATATTAATTTTGGATAGACCTCAGTATAATCCATTCTATAGATCAACTAATCACGGGAAACCATTCTGAAAGCAGTAAGAAGGTTCAACTTAAAACGATCAATGTTGTTTTTGGACTTTTCCAAAGGCTCTTATATTATGCGAGTAAAAAAAAAAAAAGTGAAACTTTAAAACACGGGTGAAAGAAGAAATTTCCTTAAGTGGACTTGTAATGAGGTGTGAACATTCTAGGAACAGAATGAGAGAACTTAAGACAGAGCTGGAAGGAAGATGCTTTTTAACGAGGTGCGGGCTGAGACCGGGAATAGTGAGTTCAGTATATAAAAGGGAATGACAGAATACAATATTGAGTTATGTCTACGGTAAGGTTTCTCAAGTAGGGGGCTGGACGTCTGTTGGAAGACAGTGTCGTTTTTATAGAGAATCTTGGCTGCCACTAAATATCATTAGTAATATGGCAAATTTAAAGGTCTTTTGCCAAAAAATGCAAGAATACACTACGCATAAAATATAATTAATAGTGTTCAGATTTCTACAGTACTATTTTGGAATAAAAGAACTAACAGAAGTCATGGATTGCATTGTTCATTGCATTGCTTTATTTATAGATTTATGTTTAAACGCAGATCTTTAAAAAGCTTATCCTTTGAAATGATATCAATAAAGCAAAAAAACAAACTATATTTACTGTACAGTGCCTTGCAAAAGTATTGACCCCCCTTGGATTTTTACCTATTTTGTTACATTACAGCCTTTAGTTCAATGTTTTTTTTAATCTGAATTATATGTGATGGATCAGAACACAATAGTCTAAGTTGGTGAAGTAAAATTAGAAATATACATACATAAAATGATAATTGGCATGTGCATATGTATTCATCCCCTTTGTTATGAAGCCCATAACAAGCTCTGGTGCAACCAATTACCTTCAGAAGTCACATAATTAGTGAAATGATGTCCACCTGTGTGCAATCTAAGTGTCACATGATTTGTCATTACATATACACACCTTTTTGAAAGGCCCCAGAGGCTGCAACTCCTAAGCAAGAGGCACCCCTAACCAAACACTGCCATGAAGACCAAGGAACTCTCCAAACAAGTAAGGGACAATGTTGTTGAGAAGTACAAGTCAGGGTTAGGATATAAAAAAATATCCAAATCTTTGATGATCCCTAGGAGCACCATCAAATCTATCATAACCAAATGGAAAGAACATTGCACAACAGCAAACCTGCCAAGAGACGGCCGCACACCAAAACTCACAGACCGGGCAAGGAAGGAATTAATCAGAGAGGCAGCACAGAGACCTAAGGTAACCCTGGAGGAGCTGCAGAGTTCCACAGCAGAAACTGGAGTATCTGTACATAGGACGACAATAAGCGGTACGCTCCATAGAGTTGGGCTTTATGGCAGAGTGGCCAGAATAAAGCCATTACTTTAAGCAAAAAACAAAATGGCACATTTTGAGTTTGCGAAAAGGCATGTGGGAGACTTCCAAAATGTATGGAGGAAGGTGCTCTGGTCTGATGAGACTAAAATTTAACCTTTTGGCCATCAAAGAAAACACTATGTCTGCCGCAAACCCAACACATCACGTCACCCAAAGAACACATCCCCACAGTAAAACATAGTGGTGGGAGCATCATGCTGTGGGGATGTTTTTCAGCAGTCAGGACTGGGAAACTGGTCAGAGTTGAGGGAAAGATGGTAAATACAGGGATATTCTTGAGCAAAACCTGTAGCACTCTGTGTGTGATTTGAGTCTAGGATGGAGGATCACCTTCCAGCAGGACAATGACCCCAAACACACTGCTAAAGCAACACTTGAGTGGTTTAAGGGGAAACATGTAAATGTGTTGGAATGGCCTAGTCAAAGCCCAGACCTCAATCCAATAGAAAATCTGTGGTCAGACTTAAAGATTGCTGTTCAAAACCGCAAACCATCCAACTTGAAGGAGCTGGAGCAGTTTTGCAAGGAGGAATGGGCAAATATCCCAGTGGTAAGATGTGGCAAGTTCATAGAGACTTATCCAAAGCAACTTGGAGCTGTGATAGCCGCAAAAGGTGGCTCTACAAAGTATTGACTTTAGGGGGGTGAATAGTTATGCACATTGACTTTTTCTGTTATTTTGTCCTATTTGTCGTTTGCATGTTCTGTAAATTAAATAATGCAAATCCTCAAACAATCCATGTTAATTCCAGGTTGTGAGGCAACAAAACACGAAAAATGCCAAGGGGGGTGAATACTTTTGCAAGGCACTGTATCTCTTCAATAGCATGTAACAAAGTCCTGGTTGGAAAAATAATTTAGTGATTTTCAGACCAACACTTCAGGAATGAAAAAAAAAAACCAGAAATATGAAATTAAACAGGAAAGGTAAGAAGAAATGTCAGTGTAGAATTAAGGGGCGGTATCGTGGGGTCTATTTATTTCACAATAAACACAAACTTCCTCACCATTTTCTCTGCTCCGCACCTTCATTTAATATGTGCTTTATGCCAAAATATGTTTTAAAGACTTCTTTCATTTCTTCACCCAAATTAAACAAAACAGTTCATCATGCCCAGAGCTATCCAGCAATGTAGGTTTTTTGACTGTATACAATGTTTATGCTGAGCTGACGTTAAGTTTTTCTAAACAACTCCACATCGCTATGGTGGATACAGGATCCAGAACTTCAATAACTCATTGCAAGAGCCCACAGGGGTCTGTCTTATTTTACAGGGAAATGTATAAAATGATACAACAGGCACGTGTTTACCAGAATATGGTTTGGAATGCAAAACACAAAAGTAATAAGAATTGTGCTGCAGAATATTTACTAAAAAGAAATCAGTGTCAGTTTAAATATTAAAAGAAGACAGGGCTCAGATGACATGAGAAAGGGAATGTTAGGGGATACCAGTCTTGCAGAATTCAGTAGGAAAAAATGATGGCGCTGCTGTAGCCAGACCAGTAATGCAGCAGGGTGGATGTGAGGGATGAAAAGGGGGGTAAACAGTTAAAAAGATCAACGTTTGGAGGGAAGAGGCAGCTCCCCTATATAGGCCCTAAGTAAACCTAGTGAGAAAAGACCGGAATGTAATGCACTGTAAGGAAAGGTAATGGAGGGCTGCACATGACAGAAGTGTCAAGTGACTCACTGGGCAGCTGATAGAGAGAGGTAAAAGATAGGGGGAGTGGTTTTGCTGGGTAGGGGAGCGGCCATATAAGAGGAGGGGCGGAGCTCGGGAGATCAGTGCGGGAAGAGACAGAGCTTGAGGAGGCAGTTTTTTCACTGCTCCTCAGCATTAGGAATCCAAGATGGCCGACGGGGGAGCATTGGTGGCGCTAATGAGGGCGGCAGCAGCAGAACACGGGCCGGAATGGCTCAAGGAGCAACTAGCAACAGCGCTGGAGGATACACCTGTGGAGCCGGAGGTACATTCGGAGGGAGAGGAGTCTGCAGATGGCGGCGTGGTGCGGCGCGGCCGCGTGTCCTGCCCGCCAGTGCGTTACTCACCGGGGGCCACATCGGGCCCGTCGAGGCTGTTTAGGAGCCCACGAGGGGATCGATCAACCCCACCAGCTAAGCGGCACATGCGAGGAGTTTCGGGGGGGCCCAGGAGACAGTCAGGCGGCGGGCCTAGTACGGGAGGCGGGGCCTCGGGCCTACCACGAGGGAGATCCCCAAGTGTCAGGCGCAGTGCTTCTACAGCCTCAACAGCCCCCGCGGCCCTGCACGGGTCGGGGGGTGGCAGGAACACTGGGGGGAGGGGGGCCGGGAGGAATGCGAGGATGGCCGGCAAACCAGGTTCCTCGGGGACAACGTCCCCCCCAGCAGCTCTGAACGAGCAGGGGGGTGGGGATTCAAGGGCCACTCGGGCAACGGCCAGGAGGGGGGTACAAGCCCTCAGACGTGCCAATATTGCGGATCCCTCTGTGGCTCTGCACGAGTCGGGGGGTGACGGAAGGAGCAGTGGAGCAACCCGGGGGGAGGGTGGGGTGGGGGCTAACGCAGCATCAGTCACCAGAAGTGGAAGGATACCGCCAGCAAGCGCGCCTAGTGGGCACACGGGCAGAAGCGGAGCCCGAGGCGGCCCGTCTGCACAGGAGAGAGGGAGGTCTGTACGGTCCAGAAGCAGCGCTCAGTCGGAGTTAGGCGGACGGACACACGCTAATTACAGGAGCCCCTCTCCTAGGGAGCGTTCTTTTCCATTTGCACAGGAGGATATGTCGCGGTCAGAAGGGGAACTGTCCGAAGAGGAGGAGGAGCTCAGTCGCCCTATCCCGCCGGTGGAAGCCAGAGCAGCGGCTGTGGGATTCGCGCCCGGTCAGCCCGCTGACAATGTTTCCTTTACCAATGCTTTACAAAAATTGTTGGGGTCGGGCCCCAGTGAGGGGAGGCAGGGGTTACCTCCCGCGCCGCCGTTGGTCGATTCGGACCAACCGCGGGTGGCGAGGGGGAATACGGAAGGTGGGTCAGGGCAGATGCGGGAATTGCTGGAGGGTTTGAGGGTGTTGGTGGGCCGGTTCGGAGGAGGAGTTACGGCACCGGCGGCTGTGGTAAGTAGGGGAGAAGCTGGAACAGGTGGGGTCGTAGAAGGACTGGCGGGGGTGGCGGCGGCACCGGGGGCTGCGCCGGAAGGTCCGAGCTCGACGGAGGCTGGTGGAGCGGACAAGGTGAGTGAGACGGAGCAGGGGGCTAAGGAGCAGACAGCGAGGGATGATATTGTGAGAATGGCTGATGCAGCGAAGTGTGAAGTTCACGTCTGTTTCGAGGGCCCCCTGGGGGCTCATTTGAAGCAGGAAGTAAGGGAAAAAAAGTGGAAAGGGGAATACGTGGAAATTTTTTCCTTGTTGCCCCTTGAAAAATTCAATTTGGATAGGGTAAAGCCGGATGGCAGCAAGAAGGACGATGAGGAGAAGAGGAGGTATCGTCTTATCCCTCGGACCTTTGCTAACTGGCTTCAGGCATTTGCCATATTGGCGGGGGTGATAGGTGAGAAGAACCCCGAGCACTGCTCGGCGTTATTCTGTTATATGGACGCCATTGGGGAGGCCTATCGGGTTTATGGGGGAACGGCGTGGCTGCGGTACGATGAACAGTTCCGCCAGCGGAGGGCGGTTCGGCCGGCATTGAGATGGGACCATAAGGACATCAGCCTGTGGATGAGGTTGATGGCTTCAGCCAAGACACCGGCGCAGTCATTTCAAGGGGGGGCCGGAGGTAGCCACACAGCGGGATCTCCGGCCGGTAAGAAGTGGGGCGTGTGTTGGCCATACAATGAAGGGGCATGCAAATTTGGAGGAACGTGCAAATTCAAGCACGAATGTTCAGGCTGTGGGGGGAATCACACACTGGCCAGATGCTTCAAAAATGGCAAGCGCGCCGGGGATTTTGGACAAAAAAGGGACGACTCCGGTGATGTGGGAAAGGATGCAGCCTTTCCTAAATAGATACCCGGACAGGGCGGCAGCGGAAGTGCTGAACACAGGCTTCAGGTATGGATTCAGAATTCCATGCTCGTTGTCAGAGGTTCCTCCGTTAGCCAAAAATTTAAAGTCAGCTCTACAACACCCGGGGGTGGTGGCAGAGAAATTGGCCAAAGAGGTGGCTTTGGGTAGGATGGCTGGCCCGTTTGAGACAATGCCAATTAGGGATTTAGTGGTGTCCCCGCTGGGGGTCGTTCCTAAAAAGGAGCCGAATAAATTTCGGCTTATTCATCATCTATCTTTTCCCAAAGGGGGATCGGTGAATGATTTTATAGACACGGAAGCGTGCACGGTGTCATACACGTCGTTTGACGCTGCGGTGCGTTGGGTAAGGCGGTACGGCAAAGGGGCATTGATGGCGAAATCTGATGTGGAAGCCGCATTTAGATTGTTGCCAGTGCACCCGGATAGTTTTCGGTTACTAGGATGTTGTTGGGAGGAACGATTTTTTGTAGATATTTGTCTGCCAATGGGGTGTTCCATTTCTTGCGCTATGTTCGAAGCGTTTAGTTCGTTTTTGGAATGGGTGGTGAGGGATGTTACAGGGATTGATTCTGTCATCCATTATTTGGACGATTTCTTGTGCGTGGGCCCTCCTTCTTCCAATGTGTGTGCGATACTCTTGTCCACGTTGCAGCACATTGCGGAAAAGTTTCGGGTGCCTTTGGCAGCCGACAAAACGGAGGATCCTCGGACAGAGTTGAGCTTCCTGGGTATAGTAATAGATTCCATGGCCATGGAATGTAGGTTACCCGCAGAGAAGCTGGAAGATCTGAGAAGAGTAGTACGGGAGGTTCACGGTTGTAAGAAGGTGCAGTTACGCACCTTACAATCACTGTTGGGAAAGTTAAATTTTGCGTGTAGGATCATTCCTATGGGGAGAATCTTTTGTCGAAGGTTATCAGGAGCAACGGCGGGAGTGCGGGCCCCAAAACATTTCATTAGGTTGACAAGGGAGCACAGGGAGGACCTTTGCATATGGGATCATTTTCTGGAAGAGTATAATGGGAGGGCAGTCTGGATGTCGGGGCCTGTGAGCAACTTTGATGTGGAATTGGTGACGGACGCCGCAGGATCAACCGGTTATGGGGCATTTTTTCGGGGGCAATGGAGCGCGGGCCCTTGGCCGCGATCATGGGTGGAGGCAGGTTTTAGGAAGAACCTGGTACTACTGGAACTGTTTCCTGTGGTGCTAGCTTTGGAGTTGTGGGGGCAGTCTTGCAGGAATCTCAAGTTGAGGTTGAATTGCGACAACATGGGGGTGGTGCAGGTGATCAACAGGATGTCTGCAGCTTCACCCCCGGTCATACGACTTATGCGACAGTTAGTTTTGCGTTGCATGCAGTTAAACATCTTTCTATATGCTGTGCATATCCCTGGTGTGGAGAACACGCTGGCTGACGCCTTGTCTCGCTTTCAGTGGGACAAGTTCAGGGAGCTGCCGCCAGGAGCGGAAGAGGTGGGTGTCCCTTGCCCCGGATGGATTTGGGAGGTAGCGCTGGAGCCGTCGCGGGCTGGATACAGCGGTCCGTAAGTGAGGCTACATGGGCAGCGTATTCCAAGACATGGAAGGAATGGAGGGATTTACAGGCGGAAGCGGAAGCTGGGGGGGAGGTTTTTGAGGCCAGGTTGCGGCTGCTTTACTTGGTGTCAAAAGACATGGAGGAGGGTAAGTCGGTATCGGCTATAGAGAAGAGGATGGCGGGAATGGCGTTTTGGTTCAAGATGCGGAGGAGGGAAGATTTGACAAAGGATTTCTGGGTGAAGCAGGCCATTAGGGGATACAGGAAGTCGCGCAGGAGCAAGGATGCACGGCGTCCTATTACGTTTGCGAACCTGGTCGCAATGGTGGAACAGCTTTCAGTAGTGTGCAAGTCAGTGTATGAAAAATTATTGTTTGGGGCGGCTTTTTCACTGGCGTTTTTTGGGGCATTTAGGATCGGGGAGTTAGTTAGCCCCTCAAAAGGAGTGGCGGGGGTTTGCTGGCCCAAGATGTTAAAATGTTGGGGTATAGGGTTTCAGTTAGGTTACGAAAATCTAAAACAGATCAAGCCGGCAGAGGGATACAGGTGAGTCTATATGCCTTGCAAGGATGTGGGGTTTGCCCGGTTAAGATGGTGGCGAGTTTTCTGGGAGTGAGACCGGTGGGGGAGGGTCCATTGCTATTGCATGTGGATGGAAGTTACCTGTCCAGGTTTCAATTTGTGGCGGTTTTGAGAAAGTGTTTGGGGAGGTTGGGTTTGAACAGTTACGCCTACGCTTCACACTCCTTCCGCATTGGGGCGGCTACAGAGGCTGCGAGGTGTGGGTTGGATGAAGTGGATGTGCGAAAGTTGGGGAGATGGGAGTCACAGCGATTCCGGACATATATCCGGCCACAGTTGGTGTGTGAATGAAAAAAAAAAAATATATAATAATATGGTTAAGGGAGGTGATGTTACGGTATGGGTTACGGTATGGGTAGGGGGTAGTGTGTTCGATTTTGTTGGTAACGATGTGCTTGTGTTTCAGATGCAGGGCGTCAACTCCTGGTCTGGATCCTCGGCCATTCGTATGTGTGTTGGGGTGCCAGGAGAGGGGACGTGAGACCAGGTGGGAGACAGCTGGGTATTTCCAGGCGCGAGGCAGTTATACGTTGGTTGGGACGGCCGGGTATGATGTGGGGCAAAGTGGTCCCAGAAGTGGAGAGACACGCATGGCTGGACAGAGCACCAGATGTGTTGGTTATTCACGCTGGTGGGAATGACCTGGGGGTTCGGACAGTGAGAGACTTGTTAACAGACATAAAGGCTGATTTGATGTTCCTCCGGGCCACCTTCCCTGGGACAATATTGATTTGGTCCGATATGGTGGCTAGGACGACTTGGCGGATGGCGAGATCGGTATACAGGATTAACAAAGCCCGAATACGGATCAACAAGGTGGTGGGCAGGTTCATAGCATGGCAGGGTGGCCTAGTGATCCGCCACCGGGAATTGGAGGTTAATGTGGGCATGTACTTGAGGCGGGATGGGGTACATCTCACTGATGTGGGGATTGATTTATGGTCTTTGGGTTTGCAAGAGGGGATACAAGCGGCCCTGCGGGTGTGGAGGTGCCATCAAGGGTGAGGGGTCTCCCTTTCAGGCTGTGGCGTTGGTTGTTTTTGTTGGTCAGTGACGGCAGCAGTTATACAGGTGGTAAGTGGGTGGGGGGCTCATCAATAGATGGCCCCTCCTGGTACATCAAACGTTGTTGATGTTTAATGGTATTGTGCACTGCGGGAAAGTTGGTTATCGGGTGGTACAGAGTGAGACCCATGGGTCTGTATATCCCGCAGTGCCCCCTGGTGGTTGATATCGATTGATATCATGGTTATGGTATATAGCACTTAGCGCCGTCACTGACCAATAATAAGTGGGTGTTAACCTGTTTGTTTTCCAGTTTTCAGAAGGGATCTGAAGGGGTTAATGTTATTATGTTATTTATGGTTATTTATGTTTTATTTATGTTTTATTGGTAAATAAGAAAATTGGAGTTCTTATTTTGGATTTAATAAATAGCTGTTATGGCCATTTAACTCCAAGGAAATGGTGTGGTCTCTTATTTTAGTAAATAAGTATGTTAGTGGGAGTTTTGGTCTAGCTAAGGGGTCATATCTTGGCTACACTGGTCAAGAAAAGACCGGAATGTAATGCACTGTAAGGAAAGGTAATGGAGGGCTGCACATGACAGAAGTGTCAAGTGACTCACTGGGCAGCTGATAGAGAGAGGTAAAAGATAGGGGGAGTGGTTTTGCTGGGTAGGGGAGCGGCCATATAAGAGGAGGGGCGGAGCTCGGGAGATCAGTGCGGGAAGAGACAGAGCTTGAGGAGGCAGTTTTTCCCACCCACCCTCCCTTATTTTAAGGATGTTTATTGGATGTGTTAATGTTCTCATTGTCGTTTCAGGTCATTGAAAGGAATTCGTCATGACAGCAGAAGGGGGTTGGCGTTGGTTGTTTTTGTTGGTCAGTGACGGCAGCAGTTATACAGGTGGTAAGTGGATGGGGGGCTCATCAATAGATGGCCAATCCTGGTACATCAAACGTTGTTGATGTTTAATGGTATTGTGCACTGCGGGACAGTTGGTTATCGGGTGGTACAGAGTGAGACCCATGGGTCTGTATATCCCGCAGTGCCCCCTGGTGGTTGATATCGATTGATATCATGGTTATGGTATATAGCACTTAGCGCCGTCACTGACCAATAATAAGTGGGTGTTAACCTGTTTGTTTTCCAGTTTTCAGAAGGGATCTGAAGGGGTTAATGTTATTATGTTATTTATGGTTATTTATGTTTTATTTATGTTTTATTGGTAAATAAGAAAATCGGAGTTCTTATTTTGGATTTAATAAATAGCTGTTATGGCCATTTAACTCCAAGGAAATGGTGTGGTCTCTTATTTTAGTAAATAAGTATGTTAGTGGGAGTTTTGGTCTAGCTAAGGGGTCATATCTTGGCTACATTGGTCATGTAAAAACATAAAAAAGCAGGGGGCACCTCTATCTGAGTGTGCAGAGATCAGCCAGGAAGCTGCTGGGTGGTGAGAAGGAAGTGCTGGAGAATGGAGAGGCCAGGGACGTGGTGTGCATCGGTGTCTGGGTGTCTTTGAGTTCGGCCAGGGAGCAGCTGGGAAGAAATAGACAAGAGCGATGTGGCTGGGGAAGCAAAACCGTGTGCAACGCTGTAGAGCGGCGGCTTCTCGGTGTCCTCGGCTGGCTACGCAATCTCCGCTGGGATGAGGTGATGCTGTCTCTATGGAAGGGGGTGTGGTTACGTATTTTGGGGCCCTGTCCCTTTGTCAAACCATACGGAAAGATACCAGTCTTGCAAAATGGGATTTGTTAAGGAAGAAAGAGAAGAGGAGAGAAGAGAGGAGAGGGAAAATAGAGGAAAGGGGGGAAAAAAAGAAGAAAAAGGGGAAAAGAGAAGTGGGAAGAGAAGAGGACAGGAGGGCGGAGGAGAAGAGAGGAGACAAGAGGGAAAATAGAGGAAAAAGGGAGAGGAGAATGAATAAAGGGAAGGAAGCGTAGATGGTTAAAATGCACCTGTGCTCAGACTATAAAACTTAAATTACTTACATAATCTTAAGCAGAAAATGTGCTTTAAGACAAGCCACCCTTGACCTCTGTAGCTGTGGGCATTGTGGAGAAATTCATCCTCGAATTTCAAAGTTTTTCTTTTAATAAATAATTGTTGTTCATTCTTTGTTACAGCTTCTTCAGTTTATGTTTCCACTTCCTGCCTACATGCACTCCAGCGGTGGCTACATGGCATTTCTCTGGAGAATATCCTGATGGTAACAACAGTGGATAATGTGTGTTGAAACAACCACTTCTGTTCCACGCTGGAAACCTGTGTGAGAGGGTGACAACATTTGAGACAGGAACAAAGCGTTGTCACCCCAGAACAAGAAGTTCCTAAACAAGGATTAGACATGTGCAATTCGTTTCATTACAAATTTGTTTTCGGACGAAATTCGACTGCATTCAACTCTTTTGACAAATGCATACGAAAAGAACGAAAATCCGAAATAACGAAAACCCGAAAGAACAAAAAGCTATTCAACCTACGAGTTTAACGAATCGATTACATTCAGATAATTTTGTTTTCCCTATCTTATATTATAATTAAATTATTAACTATATTATAGTTTGTATTATTATTATTATTTATTATTATAAACTATTAAATTATAGGTATTTCAATTTCCTTTCAAATTTGGCTAAAGTAACTGTTAGTGAATGTAACGAATACGAATGCATCCAAAGTTACGAATTATCCAAAGTAACGAATGCTGCATCTAAACTAATGGAACAGAACTAATATGAATCTATCCGAAGTATATTCCAAAGTAGCAAATGTCAATCATAACGAATGATCCATTAATAACCCAAAGAGAGCAGGCAGCCTGCGTCTGTTAAAAAAAGTTGTTAATGGTTCCCCCAAAGCCCCAATACCAAATGGAAAGAATTGGAAAATATACAACTTAAAAGTGGCGATCTTTATCACTTTCTTCTTACTAGCCAACAATACACCCCTATATACGCATCGCTTTCTCCCGCCACCATCACAGCATCACTTTATGCCTGGAGAGCTTTGTTAAACACTCCATCTCAGGACTCCATTACCTCCACGCTATCAATGCCTACCTATAGCTTGACACACATCATACCTGACTTAAATGTCTCAAGCTGGGTGGAAAAAGGGATAGAAAAAATTGAAGATATGATAATAGGTCCCACTCCAAAAACTTTCAGGTCCTTAGAAATAGAATACAACCTAGCTAACTCAGAATATTACACATACCATAGAATTACACATCTACTACGCTCCAACTTGAAAATAAAATATTGAGATGCCATGGAGAGTACTCCAATACTACACAAACCCTACCACCAAGATTAACGGTATATCATTGTTCTATAATATACTGAAAAATAAGGATATACCCTTGAAAACAACTCATATGATTGCCTGGGAGAAGGACTTAGAACCTCTTACTCCCTGGAACAATGGCGAAAGGCACTTCACATCACGTACGCTGCGACAAAGAGTGTAAACTTATGAGAATTATCGCAGAAATTCTTCTTCAGATGGTATCTGACACCCCATAGAATAGCTAAATTCTCACCACAAAGTTACAATACCTGCTGGAGGAACTGTGTTGCTGTGGGAACATTGTACCATATACTCTGGTCTTGCCCTACTATAATTCCCTTTTGGAAAGGAGTATATGGAGTAATTTCACAAGTATTGAATAGTAAAGTACCCATGTAAATGCAATTTTATCCTTAGACATAGAGTTAATTCCACCAGAATACAGGACCATAGCCGTGCACATTCTTCTGAGTGCATGATTATTGATAATGCGCCATTGAAGAGATCAACAAACCCCGTCTCTACATGAAGTAATAAATACGACTAACACTCACGCATCGTACGAGATGTTATATGCATTAACCCAAAACAATCACAGTAAAGCCCAAAAAATATGGGGAAAATGGGTAGATTAGTACACAATGAAACATAAGTCATGTATCACTTATAAACCATACTGTACTACCAAAGGGAAGTAACTATCCGACTGTGTTTTTCTTCTTTTTTTCCTAATTTTATTTTATATTATTTTATACTTTTATATTTTATAGTTCTTACTTTTTTCTTTTTCGAACACCAATGTCTTTTTCATATACTACTTAGTCTAATGCCCCGTACACATGGTCGGACATTCCGACCACAAAATCTGTTGGATTTTTTCCGACGGATTTTGTCCGAAACTTGTGTTGCATACACACGGTCAGACAAACCGAACGACGTGACGTAGTAAACGTACGACGGGAGCCAGTAGCCAATAGCTTTTGTCCCCAAATTTATTCTGAGCATGCGTGGCACTTTGTGCGTCGGAATTCTATACACACGATCGGAAAAAGTCAGATTGGATTTTATTGTTGGAAAATTTAAGGTCCTGCTCTAGCCCACACATGATCGGATTTTCCGACAACATAATCTGATCAGAGTTTTCCCGTCAGAATTTCCGGGCTGGGGGTCGCTGCTCTCCTCCTGAGCGCAGTGTGTTCCCAGTTGGGGTGCTTGGGCAGGGGAGTGGTGTTCCTCACTCTTGATCTAACAAGATATACTTTATATATCACATTTTTTACCTTGGTTTACATCTCTATTGTATACTGACTTTATTATAGAATAATCCTCAAGACTGTGTAATAAGCTGAAGAAGTGCATGTTTGAGTGACTATTTTTCTACATGTTTTTTCACTTATGTTTTGTGAAATATTCAATAAAAAAATATTGATTTACAAAAAAAAAAAGTCGTTAAATCTAAATTGTATATTTTCACATTTTTATTTATTTGTCAGCTTACAACAAAAAATCCAAAGTATTTCTTAAAACATTATACCTAATAACACTTTAAATATCCTTTTTTTTTTCCTTGGAGGAGAGGGAGGGGGGGGGGGGGGGGGGGGGGGGGGGTGGTATTTAGTTCCCTAGCTGGATTTAAAAAAAATCAATTTAGGCTACTATACCCCACCTTCAATGTGGAGCTGTCCCCCTCCCCTCCACATGTCTTTCTGGCAAAGAATATCTTCAGTCCTGGTTGCATGACACACAATTTACGTTCATCCCAGACCCTTATCCGAGCACGCAGCCTGGCCGGTCAGGAAAGGGGGTAGGGACGAGCGAGCACCCCCCCTCCTGAGCCGGACCAGGCCGCATGCCCTCAACATGGGGGGGTTGGACGCTTTGGGGGAGGGGGCGCCCTGCGGCCCCCCCACCCCAAAGCGCCTTGTCCCCATGTTGATGATGACAAGGGCCTCTTCCTGACAACCTTGGCCGTTGGTTGTCGGGGTCTGTAGGCGGGGGGCTTATCGGAATACCTTTAATAAGGGGGCCCCCAAATCCCGGCCCCCCCCACCCCCATATGTGAATGAGTATGGGGTACATGGTACCCCTACCCATTCACCTAGGGGAAAAAAGTCAATAAAAATACACACTAGACAGGTTTTTAAAGTAGTATTAGGCAGCTCCGGGGGTTCTTCTTCCGACTTCGGGGGTCTCTCCGCGCTTTCAGGCCTCTTCTCTCGCTCTCCGGTTGTTCTGCCGGGCTCCTCCGCTATCTTCTTTTAGCTCTTTTAATAGCGTTCTTCTGGTTCCTCGTCACCGCAGACCCCAACAACCAACGGCCAGGGTTTTCGGGAAGAGGCCCTTGTCCTCATCAACATGGGAACAAGGTGCTTTGGGGTGGGGGGGGCCGCAGGGCGCCCCCTCCCCCAAAGCACCCACCCCCCCAAGTTGAGGGCATGCGGCCTGGTACGGCTCAGGAGGGGGGGGCTCTCGCTCGTCCCCACCCCCTTTCCTGACCGGCCGGGCTGCGCGCTCGGATAAAAGTCTAGTATGGACTCTGGGAGGACCCCCACTCCGTTTTTTCAGCGTAGGGGGTTACCCTCAAAATCCATACCAGGCGAAGGGGCTTGCAAGGTGTCAATCTCGCTGATGAAAGTGGCCAGATTGACTTTCCTCTCTAGTCCCGTCGTACCTGGAGTCACGTTCAAAATTAACAGACTTTAGTCCATGTGTGGGCAAGTCCGTTCATTTGGAAAGTCTGTTGAACCTGCATACAGACGAGTGGACTTCCCGTCAGGAACTGGGTCTGGCGGACTTTCGGCGGGAAGAATTAAAACATGTTTTAAATCTAGGTCCGGCGGACTTTTGGGAAGAAAAATTCCGCTGGAGCCCACACAAGATCGGAATGTCCACCGGACCAAGTCCGCCGGAAAGTCTGATCGTTTGTACGCGGCATTAGAAGGCGCTGCTTCTTGTTCCTTTCATGTTTCAGAGTCTCTTCTAGCTTTTTCCAGCCGGAAGCCTCTAAGAAAAGTCCCTTTTGTCATCCTAATGCGGCGTACACAGGTTTGTCGGGAAGAGGCCCTTGTCCTCATCAACATGGGGACAAGGCGCTTTGGGGTGGGGGGCCGCAGGGCACCCCCCATGTTGAGGGCACGCGGCCTGGTACGGCTCAGGAGGGGGGGGGGTGCTCGCTCGTCCCCACCCCCTTTCCTGACCGGCCGGGCTGCGTGCTCGGATAAGGGTCTGAGATGGATTTGGGGGGGACCCCCACGCAGTTTTTTCGGCGCAGGGATTCCTCTTTAAATCCATACCAGGTGACGGGGCTAGCACGGCGGCATTCGCTGCCTTCGATAGTCCCGTCTACCTGCAGTCATGTTCTAAATGAACGGACTTTCCGATCGTGTGTCGGCAAGTCCGTTCATTTCAAAAGTCCTGCGGACTAGCACATAGACTGCGTGATTGTCCGCCGGACTGCCGAGTCCAGCGGACAATTTTGAGTCTGAACTTAAAACTTAGTCCGCCGGACTTTTGGGAGGAAAAAGTCCGCCGACGCCCACACACGGGCGGATAGTCCGGCGGACAATCCCGCGGGAAAGTCCGCTCGTGTGCACGCAGCCTTACATGGACTTATTGTAACGGACTTGATAATATTGCCCTATTTAGTGACTTAGTTGCCATTAGCTTAACTATATTCATAGCCTTATCCAGAGTGCGCCATATACGTTTTATTGTTTATACACAGCGCTTTAAGCCTAGTACACACGGGCCGAATGCCGTGCGACATCGGCCGGTTCAATAAAAACTGGCCGACATTCAGCCCGTGTCTATGGCAGCCAGTCTGACAGAAGCTGGCCATTTGGCTGAAAAACCAGCAGTTGACCGACTCCCGATCAGCACTCTCAGCTAGGGATGAGCCGAACACCCCCTGGGTTCGGTTCACACCAGAACCCGCGAACGGACCTAAAGTCCGTGTGAATTTAAGAACCCTATTAATTACAATGGACGCGAACGTTCGAAATCAAAAGTGCTAATTTTAAAAGCTAATATGCATGTTATTGTCATAAAAAGTGTTTGGGGACCTGGGTCCTGCCCCAGGGGACATGTATCAATGCAAATTTTTTTTTTAAAAACACCCGTTTTTTCAGGAGCAGTGATTTTAATAATGCTTAAAGTGAAACAATAAAAGTGTAATACTCCTTTAAATTTCGTACCTGGGGGGGGGGGGGGTCTATAGTATGCCTGTGAAGGGGCACATGTTTCCCGTGCTTAGAACTGTCCCTGCACAAAGTGTCATTTTTGCAGGAAAAAAAGCATTCATTGAAAGTCATTGATAAAAAAAAAAAAAAAAAGGGTGGGCCCTTCAGGTCTGCTGTGGATATTAAGGGGAACCCCGGCCAAAAAAAAATGGCGTGGGGTCCCCCTCAAAATCCATACCAAACCCTTATCCGAGCACACAACCTGGCAGGCCGCAGGAAAAGAGGGGGGGACGAGAGCGGCCCTCCTCCCTCCTGAACCGTACCAGGCCACATGCCCTCAACATTGGGAGGATGCCACCTGGTGACCCCGCCCCCCCTCTCACGTCATGGGGAAAGCCATAGGGAATTCCCCATGACGTCCCCGTGCGTAAAAGCGTTATAAAAGACCTGTCTGAAGCAGCGAAGCCTCACACAGCGGGAGCCTCCCGTTGCGCGGAGCGGCCCAGAAGAGACACCGACGCCGTGGAAGAAGATGCCGGACGAGAAGACCAGAGCAAGAAGAAGCGGATTGGAGGAAGAGGAAGATGGAAGAAGAAAATGGAAGAAGATGCCGGAAGGTGAAGAAACCGAAGGATGAAGAAAGGAAGAAGACCAGAAGAAAGAAGATTTTAATAAAGGAATTGTTAAAGACCGTCTCCTGTCATTTTTACAATTTTTGACACTTTTTTGGTGAAATGGTAAGGGTACTTTTGTACCCCCTTACCATTTCACACAGGGGGGGGGCGGGATCTGGGGGTCTCCTTGCCTGTGGCCAATTATGGCTCTCCTCGCCGCTGGCTCTATGATTGGCCAAGCATGTGGGGTCACAGTGCATGCTTGGCCAATCATCAGCAACCAATGGCTGAGATAGCTGAGTGGAGTATTCTGGCGGGGGGGCATCTCCCTATCAGAAGACAATAAAACAGCAGGGGAGATCACTGTACTAACACCATATTGTTAGGGCAGAGTCTCCGACCAGAGCTGTTCGTTTTTCTTTTTGTTCAAAAAAACTAGTGGTGTGTACTAGATGTAGCAACGTCCCGGGTCCCTTGAGGCCTAATGGTGACCTCCAGAGTTAGGGACAGCTGACATCCTTCTGTGTAGAGTGGGTTACATGGCACGGTGGGTGTAATGCAAGATGAAATGGTGGGCGCCAGACACTTTTTGGATGCAAAGAACAGAACTGTAGGAGAGAGGATTAGGGCCAGGACACCCTTAAGTAGATGCAATGTTAATTGGCAGACTCCGAGACTTCTATAGGCAGACAGCTATACAGGTGAAGGCCTCCAGCCAGACACCACTTCTGTATAGGTAGGACCGCTGTCTCCTATGGCAACAATCTTGTAACAGTTCTCCTCTTGTTCCACAGTCACTCACTGTGGGTCTTCACTCAACGAACTCCCAGTCTCTTTCACTAGACTTCGGATCCAATAGCCACTGGATCCCCTGAGCTCTTCCACTGTTATCACTCAGTATCTTCCTCAAGCGTCACCCCCGCTTCCCTGCTGGGTCCCTGGCTTGGCACCCTCTAATGCTCCGCAATCGTCACCTCTGCTGTCCCACTGGGTCCCTGGCTTGGCACTCGTTGATGCTTTACCACTTTCCCCAGCTGGTGAGAAGACTGCTCTGGTACTGGCTTCAGCTTACTCACAGTTATCTCCGGTAACAAAGTGGATGGTCCCTTAGTGGCGACAGTTTCACCTTCTACCACCGACCACAGCTGGTTCCCCTTCCGGCTGAACCGCTACTTCTGGTTGTACTTCAAGCCTGCAGTCCCAACCCTACGCTGCTCTTCCGCACCTGGAAAGGCCCTCAAGCAGCCTAGCAGCCAAATGCTCACACATCCACCTGGACAGCTGTCCAGGTGGCATAGAACCCCGATAACCTGACTCCACCCAAATAAATAGGCGCTCCCAGCAGGCCAAGGAACCAAAGAAAATCCCTCTCCATTGGCTGAGACACCCCATCCATTCATGTCTGAGCTTGCAAAGCCCCTATCTCATCTAAAGTAACTAGCATAGTGCCACGTAGTGACAGAAGAGAAAGGGTGCAACAAGTCCAGATTTAGAGGGGAGCCTATTGATCTCCTAACAATTGGCCAAGGCAACTATCGCCTGGCAACTAAATTTAATAGCAACCCTGCCTAAACATCAGGGTGCTACATAGGCTTTACAATATGCATGGGGATAGTACAATTACAATACAGTTCAATACGAATCTAGGAGGGCCCTGCTCATGAAGCTTACAATATTAATGGAGGGGGAGGTGGTAGAAAAGGTAATAGCTGCAAGCACAGTTCTTAGGTGGAGGTGGGGTAGGCTTCCCTGAATAAATACATTTTCAAGCATTGCCTAAAGGTGGACAGGGTAGGAGCTGACTGGACATACTGGGGCAGGGAGTTCCAGAGAATGGTAGAGGCTCTGGAGAAGTCCTGTAGGCGAGCATGGGAGGAGGTAACATGGTGATGTAGCTGGGGACAATGCTGTGGATTCCTTGTAAATTGTTGTTAGTATTTTGAATTTTATACGGTGGGGTAGGGGAAGTCAGTGAAGAGATTGGCAGAGAGGGGCAGCAGTCACAGATCGGTTGGTAAGGTGCATTAGTCTAGCAGTAGCATTCATAATAGGCTGAAGGGGGGAGCCTGTGTAAAGGTAGGCCAGTGAGGAGGGAGTTGCAGTAGTCAAGGCGGGAAATAACCAAGGAGTGAATAAATTGTTTTGTGGTGTCGTCAGTCAGGAAGGGGTGAACTCTGGAAATGTTGTGGCGGTTAAGGCAGCAAGATTTAGCCAGCGACTGGATGTGGGGGCTTAAGCAGAGACCACTTGCCGACCGCTGCACGCCGATATACGTCGGCACAATGGCAGCAGTGGGCAAATGGACCTACCTGTACGTCCCCTTTAATTGGCGCGGCTAGCGGACCGTGCCGACGGGTCCCGCGAACTTGATGTCCGCCGGTGTCCCGGCGATCGTGTCACGGATCGAGTCACGGAGCCACAGAACAGGGAGATTCCTATGTAAACAAGGCATATCCCCCGTTCTGCCTAGTGACATGACAGGGATCTACTGCTCCCTGTCATTGGGAGCAGTGATCGATGTCATGTCAGTGGTAGCCCATCCCCCCACAGTTAGAATCACTCCCTAGGACGCACTTAACCCTTTGATCGCCCCCTAGTGTTTAACCCCTTCCCTGCCAGTGTAATTTACACAGTAATCAGTGCATTTTTATAGCACTGATCGCTGTATACATGTCAATGGTCCCAAAATAGTGTCAAAAGTGTCCAATGTGTCCGCCATAATGTCGCAATTACGATAAAAATCGCTGATCGCCACCATTACTACAAAAAAAATTATAATAAAAATGCCATAAAACGATCCCCTATTTTGTAGACGCTATAACTTTTGCGCAAACCAATCAATATACGATTATTGCTATTTTTTTATGTAGAAGAAAACATATTGGCCTAAACTGAGGAAAAAAAATATTTTTTTATATATTTTTGGGGGATATTTATTATAGCAAAAAGTAAAAAATATTGCTTTTTTTTCAAAATTTGTCGCTCTTGTTTTGTTTATAGCGTAAAAAAAAAAATAAAAAACCGCAGAGGTGATCAAATACAACCAAAAGAAAGCTCTATTTGTGGGGGTAAAAAGGAGTAAAGTCGCACGACCGTGCAATTGTCAGTTAAAGCGACGCAATGCTGTATCGCAAAAAGTGCTCTGATCAGGAAGGGGGTAAAATCTTCCGGGGCTGAAGCGGTTAAACTCCCTTCCGCGAAAAAGCTCAATGGGGCTGTGCGGCAACGCACTAGATTGTGGCACAGTAGTGCAGATTTATAGTTTTAAGGGTGAGGAGGCAATATAACACCTTTTCACTGCTGGTCAAATGCCTTCTGGAATGCAATCCACACTTATGCCCCGTACACACGGTCGGAAATTCCGACCACAAAATTTTTGTTCGACACTGGTGTTGCATACACACGGTCGGACAAAGTTGTCGGAAAATCCGATCATTCTGAACGTGGTGACGTTTGTTGCCTAGGATGGGACTACGTAGAGGCTAGTAGCCAATAGCTTTGGTCTTGTAATGTGATCTGAGCATGCGTGGCACTTTGTCCGTCGGAATTCGCTACACACGATCGGAAAAAGTCCAATAGGACTTTGTTGTCGGAAAATTTGAGAGCGGGATCTCAAACATTTTCCGTCGGAAATTCCAACGGAAAAAGTCCGATGGAGCCCACACACGGTCGGGATTTCCGACAACATGGTCCGATAGGACATTTTCCGTCAGAAAATCCGACCGTGTGTACGGGGCATTAAAGTGGTTGTAAACCCTCCACTACAACTTAATCTCTTTAAAATCTATATCGCACAGGCAGCTGATTGCTGCCTGTGAAAGTGCACTCACTGTTTTGGTTTCCATAGTATTCGCCCTGCAATGTTCAGTGACGTCAGCCGCGATTGCGCACTAGGTACAATGTTTAATGGCATACTGTGGGTGCTCTGCATGCCGGGTCATTAGCATTCACTATCTTCCTCTCAGAACGGCCCAGAGGGAGGTATCGCAATTCTTCTCCCCCTTTGATTTGCCTTCAGCTATGGGTTCGCTCTGTTGCTGTAGTAACGGCAATCCACATAGAGCAGGGGTGTCCAAACTTTTTTCAAAGAGGGCCAGATTTGATGAAGTGAACATGCGTGAGGGCCGACCATTTTGCCTGACATTCTTTGAACCAATAAAATTTGGTCTAAGTGTGTTCGTTCGAGCACTAATACACTGCCCAACAAGAATTCTCTTGCCTTTGTCCTCGCTCGTTCCCGACACACAGACGAATGCTCTGCTCTTTAGGTGTACCATTAATTCTTAATGGTACCCCACACATTGGAAAATGTGGGGTGCTTTTGGTGCAGTGCAATTAAAAAAAAAAAAGGTTGGGGTCTTCTCTCTCTCTGCATTTTTGTGGGTAGGGAAGCCCATTGAAATTAATGGGCTGCTCTACACGCAGCCACACAGATGTGAACCAAGGGCTTGTTCACATGTCAGATTGGAGGGGCAGTAAAACCACATGGTTAAGCTGTTTTACCACCCCCAACTTCTCCCCCTTTAGTTGCAGAGGGAGCAGATGGGGGTGTACACATGCTGTGGCTGCAGCTGGAGGTATACCCAGGGTGAATGGGCCTGCACTGCAACTACCCCGCAACTGTGTGCATTGCACAGTTGCAGTATAGTGATGCTGGATTTTACGGGCTTAAAACAGGTGGTGAGGAGGCAACATAATGCCTCTTTACCGCCTGTCAAATGCCTCTGAAAAGCGATCTGTGCATGGATTGCTTTTCAGAGGAGCAGCAGTCCTGGCTGATATCACAAACAAGACCTACAAAAGAAGTTCTGATGGCACAGGAATGGAGGGGGGGGGGGGTCCGGATTAAAAGACACATGCACACATACATACACACAGACACACGCACACACACATACAGACAAATGCATACACACACACATACAGACACATGAATACGCATACATACAGACACATGCACACACATACAGACACATGCATACACATACATACAGACATACATACATACAGACACATCCACACACATGCATACACATACATACAGACATGCATACAAACACACACACACACAGACACACACATGCACAGACACACACAGACACATGAATAAAGCCATTTAAAAACAAATCTAGCTTATAGCATAGTACTGTACCTTTCCAGCTTCCTCATTCAGCCGGGTACTGCACTGTAGGGGGAAGCAGAGAGCACATCACACTCCCCTGCAATTTACTTTCACTTTTGAGCCTGACGGAGCTTCTCACACAGTGCCGATGTTCGGCAGGGGATCGGGCTCATCTGACAGCCCTGACCCCGCAGCACACTGGTTGTGAGAGGCTGGTTTAGATAACCAGGCGGGCCGTTCAAAACTGGACCGCGGGCCGCGATTGGCCCGCGGGCCGGACTCTGGACATGCCTGACATAGAGGCTTGGTTTCGACGCTACGGCGCATGCGCGAGATTTGTAAAGGCAATCATAGTAAGGGCGGAAACTACGTCCTGAATTGATTCAAGAAACAGCAGTAGAAATGGCGCAGCCAATACCCGTAAGAGAAGATATTCTAAATAAGATAAAAAAAGGTATTTACTAACCTCGTTTTTTGCCGATTTATAAGTGTTTTCATTTGCAATACTTAGTATATACACATTGAAAAAAAAAAGAAAAATCATCCGGGGTTTACTTCCCCTTTAAGAGGGAACCGCACTCCACTACAAATATAAAAAGAGCCCTTGCTGGTGCGCATGCAGAGAGAAAGTGGTTAAAAAGAGGCTGCAGGAGATCAGCAGCAATGAGCTGCAACAAAGGATTACAAAGGGCAAGAATGTGTATTTTATTGTTTTAAAAAATGGAAACTCTTTAACGATACTTAACACTTTAAAAAGTTAAATGTCAAACAAGGTTTACATCTACTTAAATGTCCTGTAACGTTTACAGTCACCCTGAGGTTTTGACTTTGATAATTGAGAGTGATAATAGATTGTGAATTTGGCAAATTCCTGATATCCAGGAAAGATGGACTGTTGACCTCTATGACCTCCTCTTTTCTCCATGAGATTAAAACCTAAACAAAAATATTCTCATGGAAAAAGAATGTCGCTTGGCATGGGTCGGAGCCCCTTGTTATGTCTCCCAGGGGGCGGTTTGGAGAGGGTACCGCTCTCACCCGCCCAAGAGGTGAAATGAAGGGTAAGCCGGCTCTTGTACTATCAGCAGTCATGGTGTCCCGTGTCTAATTCTGGCTTCTCCTTTATTGACAGCTAATCTATTATTAGGAAACATCAGTGTTAGTAATAAGCTTCTGGAACTTCCTATACAATTCTGTAATGAATACCGCTAGGGTTTCACTAATAAGATTAATCTCTAATCCTCTAAAAATAATTTTGAGGCTTAATGGTCGTAATGTGATTTTCTTTGAATTTAAAGTTTAGTTACACTCTGTGATCAAAAGGAAATATTTTTCTAATTTAAAGAAACCTCCCCCCACTCCCCACTCATGCTTTATTTTTAAGAGTCAGGAAACAATGAAGGAAAACATTAAAATCCAAACCCTTTTTCAAGCATTTACCTTAGGGAGGTTCAATAGGGGACTACATGCCCCTGGAAACACCCTTTTAAATCAGGAATACAGTAGTAAATAATAAATAATGTAGTAAAAGAAATGATTTATTTTTATTTTTATTTTATTCTTTGTACTATTCATTTTTTTATTTTTATATTATGTATTTATTTTTATATTTTATTTATATATTTTTTCCCTAACCCTTTCATGCCTAAACTAGACTTGTGCACTGCCAAAGAATTCGTTCATTTTCGTTTTCGTTTCATTCGTTTTTTTTTTTTTTTTTTTTTTTTTTTTTTCGGATCATTCGTTATGATCGCAATAAGTAAATTCGTTCATTCGCACATTCGTAAATTCGTACATTCGTAATTCGTACATTCGAACATTTGTACATTCGTAAATTCGTACATGCGAACATTTGTACATTCGTACATTTGTAAATGCGTAAATTTGTTCATTCGTAAATTCGAAAATTCTAAAATTTGGAAAGACGAAAATCTGAATACCCATAAAATAGAAAATCTGAAATAGTGACTAACTATTAAATTATAGGTATTTGTCAAATATGGCTGTTAGTGAACACGAATTTATCTGAAGTTACGAATTATCCGAAATAACGAACGCCGCATCTAAACAAAATAGAACGGAACAAATTAATAACAAATAATAATAATAAACCATTTTTATTATTATTATTGTTATTTATTATTATTAATGCATTACGTTCCATTTGTTTGGATACGGCATTCGTTATTTCGGATAATTTGTAACTTAAGATAAATTTGTATTTGTTACGTTCACTAACAGCCAAATTTAAAAAGGAAATTACAATACCTATAATTTAATAGTTAATAATAGTTAAGTTATTATTAGTTAATTATAAATTCAGATTTCCGAATTTCCGAATTTATGAATGTACGAATTTGCGAATGTACGAATTTACGAATGTGCGAAAATACGAATTTACGAATGTGCAAATGTACTTTTGCTAGAAAATGACTTAGAACCCCCAAACATTATACATATTTTTTTAGCAAAGACCCTAGAGAATAAAATGGCAATTGTTGCAATATTTTATGCAACACAGTGTTTGCGCAGTGATCTTTCAAACGCAATTTTTGGGGAAAAAAGACACTTTAATGAATAAAAAAAAAAAAAAAAAACGTAAAGTTATCCCAATATAATGTGAAAGATGATGTTACGCCGAGTAAACAGATACCCAACATGTCATGCTTTGAAATTGCACACACTCGTGGAATGGCGACAAACTACTGTACCTAAAAATCTCCATAGGCGAGGCTTTAAAAAAATGTAACGGTCATCAGGTTATAATTACAGAGGAGGTCTTTTGCTAGAATTATTGGTCTCACTCTGCCGATCGCGGTGATATGTGTGATTTGAACAACCTTTACATTTGCTGGAGCGACTTACACTTACGACTGCATTTTCTTTGCTGCGTGAGCACGCAGGGACGGGAGCACTTTAAACATTTTTTTTTCTTGTTTATTTATTTATTTTTTTACATTGCCCCTTTAAAAAAATAAAAATAAATTCTGATCACTTTTATTGCTGTCACAAGGAATGTAAACATCCCTTGTGACAGTAATAGGCAGTGACAGGCACTCTTTATGGAGGGATCGGGGGTCTAAAAGACCCCAAATCCCTCCTTTGCACTTAAAAGTATTCAGATCGGCAAAATTGGTGATTATGAATACTGATTTTTTTTTTTTAAATCTGCGCCATTGACGTCGCTTCCCCGGATTTTACATCAGAGACCCGATCAGAGCCAAATCTGGCTTTGTTTGGGTCTCAGCCTAGGCGGCAGATGCACCGGCTGGTGATCTGGGTCCCCTGGTGGGACAGGAGGCCCAGTAAGAGTGGCAGAAGGTAGCGGGAGGATAACAGCAGAGCGGCTTTAAGCCGCATCGGTTGTTATCACTAAAGAGCCAACCGCCCGCTCTAAAAAACGGTAACGCAGTGATAGCTGCAGCTGTATAACCCTTTCAAGCCATGAACGCAGATTTGCGTACGGTCTGTGTGAAGGGGTTAAAAACGTGCATGGAAAGTGGGTTTCCCAAACTGCGTTCAATCACAGCTGATCACGGATGTAAAGAGAAGCCAGTTATCGGCTCCCCTTTCCTTACGCTGGCAGTATGAAGAGAGAATATAGCTGATAACCGACTTTTCTAAAAGGGACATGTACACTGATAATCAGGGCACTGATCATCAGTGTCCTGATGATCAGTGCAGTCCCAACATTGCCCACCAGTGCTGCCAATCTTTGCCCGCCAGTGCTGCCAATCAGTCCCCGCCAGTGCTGCCAGTGCCCATCAGTGCCGGCCATCAGTGCCGCCTACCAGTGCCATCTATCAGTGCCACCAATAAGTGCCCATCAGTGCAAGCTCATCAGTGCCCACCAGTGCCTCCTCATCAGTGCTCACAAGTGCTGCCCCATCAGTGCCCATCAGTGCAGCCTATCAGTGCCCATCAGTGCAGCCTATCAGTGCCCATCCATGTCCATCAGTGCTGCCTCATCAGTGCCCATCAGTGCATCCTCATCAGCACACATCAATGCCCATCAGTGCAGCCTATCAGTGCCCATCCATGTCCATCAGTGCTGCCTCATCAGTGCCCATCAGTGCATCCTCATCAGCACACATCAATGCCCATCAGTGCAGCCTATCAGTGCCCCTCAGTGCAGCCTTCTAAGCCCCCGTACACACGGGCGGAAATTCAGACCACAAAATTTGTCCGTTTTTTTCGACGGATTTTGTCCAAAACTGTACACACGGTCGGACAAAGTTGTCGGAAAATCCGATCGTTCCGAGCGTACTGACGTTCGTTGCGTACGACGGAAGTACGTAGAGGCTAGTAGCTAATAGCTTTGGTCTCGTAATTTGATCTGAGCATGCGTGGCACTTTGTTCATCGGAATTCTCTATACACGATCGGAAAAAGTCAGATCGGATTTTGTTGTCGAAAAATTTGAGATCCTGTTCAAAAAAAAAAAATAATAATTTTCCGTCGGAAATTCTGACAGAAAAAGAGCCCACACAAGATCGGATTTTCCGAAAACATAATACGATCGGTCTTTTTCCATCGGAATATCCGACCGCGTGTACGGGGCATAATAACACATCAGTGAAGGATAAAAATGAACTGCTTGCAAAATTTATATCAGTGCCCATCAGTGCTGCCTCATCAGTGCAGCCCACCAGTGCCTGTCAATGCATCCTCATCAGCACACATCAATGCCCATCAGTGCAGCCTATCAGTGCAGCTTCATCAGCACACATCAATGCCCATCTGTGCAGCCTATCAGTGCCCATCAGGGCAGCCTCATCAGCACACATCAGTGAAGGAGAAAAATGACCTGCTTGCAAAATTTTATAACAAACTATGAAAAAATATTTTTTTTCAAACTTTTTGGTCTTCGTTTATTTAGAAAAAAATAAAAAAAACCCAGTGGTGATTAAATACCACCAAAAGAAAGCTCTATTTGTGTGAAAAAAATTTGAAAAATGTTGTTTGTGTGCAGTAATTGGCCTGGGCTGGAAGGGGGTAAAAGTGCCCAGTATTGACGTGGTTAAACGAAAATCATAGGATCTTGTATCGTACGAGAACATTTTTCCTGTTTGTCCCGTCGGATAATTTCGGACGGAAGCTGTGTACTATTGATTATATTATCGTATGATTGATTCGAAAGCGGTATTTTTTGTCCCATTTTCTGATCGTGATCTGATCTGATTATCTGACAGCCGCTTCTCCTCCTCTCCCTCCCGTGGCTGTCAGCTGAAATGCCATACAGGGAGATCGGTGTTTGCAGCTGTCCCTCCCACCGCACCAATCATCCCCGACAGTCCTCCATCTCTGGCCCCCCGTATTTGATGGGCCCTGGTGAGGCTGCATTGATGGGCACTGGTGAGGCTGCATTGATGGGCCCTGGTGAGGCTGCATTGATGGGCACTGGTGAGGCTGCATTTGATGGGCACTGGTGAGGCTGCATTTGATGGGCACTGATCAGGCTGCATTTGATGGGCACTGATCAGGCTGCATTGATGGGCACTGGTGGGGCTGCATTGATGGGCACTGATAAGCTGCATTAATGGGCTGCATTGATGGGCCCTGGTGAGGCTGAATTGATGGGCACTGGTGAGGCTGCATTGATGGGCACTGGTGAGGCTGCATTGATGGGCACTGGTGAGGCTGCATTGATAAGCTGCATTTGATGGGCACTGATAAGCTGCATTTGATGGGCACTGGTGAGGCTGCATTGATGGGCACTGATAGGCTGCAATGGTGAGGCTGCATTGATGGGTCTAGCAAAGTGTTGCATTTAAAAAATGGTACCAGTCATTAAAAAGGTGGGGTATACATGGGCAGGGCAAAGGGGTGGAGTCAGGGGTGGAGCTGGGGCAGCAAAATTAGGTTTTGCCTAGGGTGTCAAAAGTCCTTGCACCAGCCCTGCCTGGATGCCAGAGTTGGTGGAAAAAGCTCTATTTGTGTGAAAAAAATTTGAAAAATGTTGTTTGTGTGCAGTAATTGGCCTGGGCTGGAAGGGGGTAAAAGTGCCCAGTATTGACGTGGTTAAACGAAAATCATAGGATCTTGTATCGTACGAGAACATTTTTCCTGTTTGTCCCGTCGGATAATTTCGGACGGAAGCTGTGTACTATTGATTATATTATCGTATGATTGATTCGAAAGCGGTATTTTTTGTCCCATTTTCTGATCGTGATCTGATCTGATTATCTGACAGCCGCTTCTCCTCCTCTCCCTCCCGTGGCTGTCAGCTGAAATGCCATACAGGGAGATCGGTGTTTGCAGCTGTCCCTCCCACCGCACCAATCATCCCCGACAGTCCTCCATCTCTGGCCCCCCGTATTTGATGGGCCCTGGTGAGGCTGCATTGATGGGCACTGGTGAGGCTGCATTGATGGGCCCTGGTGAGGCTGCATTGATGGGCACTGGTGAGGCTGCATTTGATGGGCACTGGTGAGGCTGCATTTGATGGGCACTGATCAGGCTGCATTTGATGGGCACTGATCAGGCTGCATTGATGGGCACTGGTGGGGCTGCATTGATGGGCACTGATAAGCTGCATTAATGGGCTGCATTGATGGGCCCTGGTGAGGCTGAATTGATGGGCACTGGTGAGGCTGCATTGATGGGCACTGGTGAGGCTGCATTGATGGGCACTGGTGAGGCTGCATTGATAAGCTGCATTTGATGGGCACTGATAAGCTGCATTTGATGGGCACTGGTGAGGCTGCATTGATGGGCACTGATAGGCTGCAATGGTGAGGCTGCATTGATGGGTCTAGCAAAGTGTTGCATTTAAAAAATGGTACCAGTCATTAAAAAGGTGGGGTATACATGGGCAGGGCAAAGGGGTGGAGTCAGGGGTGGAGCTGGGGCAGCAAAATTAGGTTTTGCCTAGGGTGTCAAAAGTCCTTGCACCAGCCCTGCCTGGATGCCAGAGTTGGTGGAAAAACCACAAGCTAGAGAACAGATAAAAAGAAGACAACCCCCCTCCAGCAGTGGGGAGAACATCTAAATTGGATAACTGACGTTCTCTTATTGCATTCTGGATGCATGTTTTGCATGAGTGTCATGGGAGCCCCCCTGGGTAATAAGCAAAGAAAAACGATTGTCAACAAATAGTTAAAAATTGTATAAAACAGCAATGAACTTGCAAGTTGTTAACTTGTAAAAATGAAAATAAACCCATTATAGTTTCTCTTTAAGCAGGGACCCTGTAAATTAATGAACACGTATCAAGCAAACTGCGTGCTAATAAGCTGCTTCCTGCAATTTAAACGTTGGAATATTCAGAATATCCTTATGTCAGCGGGAGGCAAGTCTGTGACAGGTTTATACAAGCAGGACTGGTAGCCAATTACACGCTGCCAGTCTCCACTCTAATGGCTATTTGGACACATTTATTTTCCCTTGCCAAATGACTTGAAAGAGAGCATTTTGCTCATACTTGGAAAGGGACATCTGGAAGCTAATTATGTAAAAGTGATGGCTAAATCATAAAAGAAAAATAGAGCACCAAGCTCATTTCACACAGTTCCAGGGGCAGCATAAATCAGTTCATGGTTTAAAAGTCTAAGGTCCCGTTTTTCAGAATTTCCAATGGTGACGTGGTTGTGTTTTCATAATTTTCTTAAAGGTGAACTCTCAGCACCCAGTTATATATACAATTTAAAACTATTCATTGGTAATGTTCTACTTGCTGTTGGATTTGTAATTCTGTACATTCAGTCTTGTGATCTAGGCACGCTATTTGGCAATGCCGGATTATGGACCTCAAGAGCAGAAGTGCAGGTTAGTCAGTGACACCCCTACAGCCTGCTGATTGGCCAGTAGAGAGAGAGCAGCAAAATAGTTAGGCCATCCTTCTGCTCATTCTGTTGTTTACAGAAGCTACTCTTTTCCAATCTGAGCAGGGTATAAATATCAAAACAAGATCACGTTTTTCAATTAAACCCCGGTGCATGAGACTATGTAGTTTAGGTGCAGGTGGAAGCAGGGCCGCTGATAGGCCAGTACAACTGGCCCTGTTGTACTGGGCCCAGCCAGCAGGGGGGCCCGGGCAAGCTGAACAGATAAATAATTAATGTAAAAAAAAAAAAAAATCCTCCAGACATTGCCGATCAGAGTCTGTCCGACTCAACTATGCCTATTACTTGTAGACAAACCTGCACTTTGTTTCAAGGCAGGGTCTGGGGAGGAGCCAGGGGTGGGGCTGAAGGAGCGACCAGGGGCGGGACCAGGGGTGCAGCTGAATGAGGCCCCGTCAGGTAGGCTGTACGAGGCCCCATGATTTCTATCAGTGGCCCTGGGTGAAAGGCACAGGTGCCACATCCAGCCCCATTGCTGCCGGTCTGTAAAACTGTAGGAGTGGATGAATTCTGCTGCGGCTCAACTGAGCTGGACAGTGTACCAAGTGCTTCTAACATTTAGGGCCGTATGTGCCCAAGGATGAATGCTTAGAATGCATGCAGTCTGCACTTTGAAACATTTGTCCCTAAAAATTAGCACCACTCGGTACACCATCCAGCCCGATCCAGCTGCAGTAGCTTTCAGCTTTCAGTTTTACAGGTGTAGCGGCCTTGACTTTTGGGCTTACCAGTTACCTCCTCGTGGCTTGTCAGTGATTCTCTAGGGGTTCCCAGGGTTAGTACCCAACGACTTCAGATGCTGACACATAAAAGTCCTTTTCAAGTTTTTTTTTTATTTTGCAGTGGTAACATCCAACATAACACAGTCTCTGATGGGAATACAGGGTACGGGTGATAAACTCAGGCACTTTGAACTGCTGACATCCACTGAATGTCTCTAATCAACTCAGAGAGTAGCCACTCGCAGCTGGGTGCTTCACTGCCGAATAAACCTCCAGCCAGAGATCTAGCAGCCAACATGTGATCCGGAAACTTTGCAAAAGTCTCTGCCACAGACTAAATGGTAACTGAAGATGAATAGGAACCTTTCTCACAGTACCTGGAACTTTGTCTGTCTCCTTGGCAGTACTGTGGAAGTGTGGATTCCTTAGTGTCCATACAACCAGGCTCTTACCGAGTAGCCAGCTTGTTGGCCCTCCTCCGAAGAGTCATCTTCTGGTCACTTGTATGATTTGCCGTGTCCCTCCAATATCGAGAGCACACCGGGACGCCTTTGAATCCTCCTTCAGTTACTGGGCTTCGGGCTAGCCAGCTCCGAGACTCGGGAACAGACGGATCCCTCCCCAGACCATGAGGGCCTGTGAGGCTGGTCAGATAGACCATGCTTGCAGGATGGTAAACGCTCCTAGGCCCGGGACCCCTCGCGGGGCTACCCCAGACCAGAACCAGGAACCAAAAGCTGCGGCGAAACCCCGAACACGTGACTTCAGCACCTTAAGTACCCCTTTCCAGACTACGCAGCAGGGCCAGACACGCCCACTGATTGGCTCCGGGAAAGATTGGTACCTAAGACGTCCAACCAGGCCTGGTTCTCAGCCTGTCATGGGTGCCTCACTACACCTATGACCAGGCGGAACCTTAGTACAGCCCAGCCAGACTGATGACAAAGTAATTCCTGTACAATTAACCCTCAGAACTCCATTACAGTTCTGAGGAAAAACTAAATTTCTACTGATAGCGCACACTTGTTGAAGTGTGACCGCTACACAGGCTTCTGGCAGTGGGGTGGGATAGAGTGCCTTCTGCCTGCATCTAAATGCTGGAGTCTCATGCACTGGGGCTAGGCACCCAGTGTGCATGAGGCCTTAAGATCCCGACAGGGGTGTAAGAAGGTGTTAGAATAGTTTGTAAATTGGCTAGGTGGTGCCCTCCCCTAGGATATAAATATTGGGTTTAGTTTGTGATAGAGAGATCGGCCAGAGAGTTGGAGAATCAGTAGACTCTGAAGCTGGCCCCCATGGGACTAGGTGGGGTCCCTTCTCAAGAAATGTAGCCATTCCACCAAGTGGTATTCCCAGGCTGGAAGAGGATACCTGTACAGTTCATGATTCTAGCTAGAACTAGTACCGGTGACAGGATAAAAGATACCCAACATGGGGAGAGTGTTGACAACCACCACCGAGACTGGTGAGAAGATGTATGCCTTCATGTAGGACAAAGTACTTGTAAAGTATGGAAAACTAACCGGGCTCCTTAATTATTTTCTCTGTTTGTCTATTTCTAGAACTGGTACCCAGCTGGACCGGGAAGGAGGCGAGGGAGTATTGTGTCAAGGTATGGTGCCTGTTATGGTGAACTGGTTACTGTAATGCCTTTGGGATTGGGGCCTTCACGAATGTAAGAATAGGCAGAACGCCTGTTTGTGGTACCTAAGGATGCAACATTGTACCAACCTTTGGCCCTGCTGGTTCTAACTTCTCACCACTTGATCCAAAACTTAAAAAAAAAAAAAAGAAATTGGCTTTGGATAGATTTAACCTTAGCTCTCCAAGCCACTTTAGCAAAGGCCACATGACCAAATCCTATTATGCCCCGTACACATGGTCGGATATTCCGATGGAAAAAGTCAGATCCGATTATGTTGTCGGAAAATCTGATCGTGTGTGGGCTCTAGCGGGCTTTTTCCGTCGGAATTTCCGACGGAAAAAATTTGAGAGCAGGATCTCAAATTTTCCGACAACAAAATCCGATCAGACTTTTTCCGATCGTGTGTAGAGAATTCCGATGGACAAAGTGCCACGCATGCTCAGATTAAATTACGAGACCGAAGCTATTGGCTACTAGCCTCTACGTAGTTCCGTCATATGCAACGAACGTCACCACGTTCGGAACGATCGGATTTACCAACAACTTTGTCCGACCGTGTGTAGGCAACACCAGTTTTGGACAAAATCCGTCGGAAAAAAACGGACGGATTTTGTGGTCGGATTTTCCAACCGTGTGTACAGGGGCTTAGTCTTGAGATTGGCTAAAGTACCATTTTTAAATAAACTGGATTCTCAACATTCTTAGAAACACTTCCTTAGATCACACAATCAAAAAATGTAACATTATTTTTTTTTTTTAGAACCTATGTAATCATTCTGAGATGTTTGACTCCAGAAAACTAAATTGCTAAGCTTTATTACAAGAATAACAAGAGAATGTTGGTTGGAGCTATCTTACCTCTCCTGTACAAGGAGTAGAACATTTCAGGAGTGTCCCGTTGTTTCATATGAATAATGGTGTAGGCCATTTTTCAGCTTGGCTTCAACTTATTTTACAGTTAATATCCTGACATTATAGATCTTGGACAAACTTCAACTGATCTGTCATCTCGTTTGTACTCACAAAAAAGGGAGCCAAGTCTTGTTAAGCTGTGTAAGGGAGGCACTAAGGAATTACTATTAAATATGAAGATAATGATGTATGAAATGTAAAGTTTGTATGAAAGCGTGCGTCATATTCTGCAACTGATGGGCCCGCTGGCCAAATCCTTATGGTTGCCACTATCCTTGTTTTTTAAATGGCTTTAAGTCTAGGAAAACACATGCCAATATGTTTCCTTTGAGGGTGGCCTCTTTCATAACACAGACAGGGAATATCATTAATTTAATTAAAAAAATGTAATATTTTAACAAATGCGTAACGGATGGACCTACTAGCCAAATTCTTATATTCAGATCCAGAGGTGTAAATAGAACCTTCGTGCCCAGTGCAGGCCCTCAGCCTGGTGGCAGAATGTCAGGGCCCAGTCGAAATTGTGACCTTTGCGACCCTGGTAGTTCCACCACTGGTGTCAGTAGTTTTTATTTTTTTGTCATTTTATTTTTTTTATAATTTTTTTACCTTTTTTTTATTAATTACATTTTTTTGTATTCTTTAAACATTTTTAAGAGCCCTGTTGGGGATTTTGGTGAAATATCAGGGGTCTAAACAGACCTCTGATGTTTTTGAGAGAGAAAAAAGGAGATTGAGGAAACATTAGCTGCACAGAATGAATAGACAGCTCTGTACAGAGCTCCCCCTTCATTCACAAACTGATGCTTCAGTTATGAATGGACACATGAGCAATTGGTAGCGATCACTGACTATGTTCACGCAGAAAGGGAAGGGGCCAGTACATGACATACAGTATCTCACAAAAGTAAGTACACCCCTCACATTTTTGTAAATATTTTATTATATCTTTTTATGTGACAGCACTGAAGAAATTACACTTTGCTACAATGATGAGTGTGAGTAGTGAGTGTACAGCTTGTATAACAGTGTAAATTTGATGTCCCCTCAAAATAACCCAACACACAGCAATTAAAGTCTAAACCGCTTGTAACAAAAGTGAGTACACCCCTAAGGGGTTGCAAACCTTCGTGTTTTTTCACCTTGGCAGTGACCGCCCCCCGTTTTACTTACATGAGCCCTGGAACTTGACCCACCAGGGACGCGCTGTCTCTCTGCCTGGGATTCTCGGCTCTTGGGGCAGAGTCATACATTCAGCGGCTATGGATGCAAATGCTGGACTCGGCAGCGCGCCCGCAAGGTAACCCCCTCGGGAGAGCGCTTCTCCTAGGGCAGGGGTGCCCAACCTTTTGAAGAGCGAGGGCCACTCAAGCTACTTGGTAACCGATAGCGGGCCACAATGAGCAGAGCGGGCGGATGGCAGGTCCGTGTCTGCTCTGTATACGCAGAGCGGACATGGACACAGCCCACTAATACTCTTTTTTTTTTTTCGGATTGGATTAGATTGGATTCAATGTCATTCTTGAATGTGTGCACTGTAATATGTTCGCTAGATTGGAGGTAGGACACAAGTCGGTTTACATTTGCTACTCCTTAGAGGTGAATGGAGGGTCCAATTGAGTCAGACTGACCATGTGAAAGGGGCCCAAGGCTGCTTTCACACAGATGTGCTGCAGTTTACCGCTGGTGCAGCGCAGTGTACCTTTAGATTTCCTGCACTTTGCAATAGACTTCTATTATATTCTGCAGATTTGGTGCACTTTCAGAAAGCTCACCAAACTCGCAGGTAATAACAGAAGTCTATGTCTCAGTGCAGGTAACCCGCAGGTGCACAGCTCTGTACCTGCGGATCAGTTTGAAAGCAGCCCAGTAACCACTGCAGAATAGATATGCCCATATATACCCAGTGATTTTATTAATAAAACCGACCTTTAATTACAGTACTCTATTCTATTTTATCCCAGAGCAGGAGGTCGCGGGTCACATCAGAGGGCTTGGCGGGCCACTGGTTGGGCACCCCTGTCCTAGGGGGTTATACGATGCAGGGAGGACCCACGAGAGCCGCCGGGGGACCCCAGAAGAGAATGTTCGGGTCCACTCTGTGCAAAATGAGCTGCACAGTGGAGGTAAGTATGATATGTTTGTTATTTAAAAAACAAACCCTTACAATAACTTTAAGCCCTTGTTCCCACCCCTCCCAATGTTGACAGGCACATGGCCTGGTATGGTTCAGGGAGGGGAGGTCTGTATGCTTCCTGAAACTCCCATTCCTGGCCATGGAATCTGTGGAATTTTAAAGGGGTTGTAAACCTTCGTATTTTTTCACCTTAATGCATCCTATGCATTAAGGTGAAAAAACACCTGGCAATGACCTGTCCCCCAGCCCTCCCGTTTTACCTACCTGAGCCCTGGAACGACAGGTTCGTGCTGTCTCTCTGCCCGGGGTTCTCGGCTCTCGATTGGATAGACTGATAGCAGCGCAGCCATTGGCTCCCGCTGCTGTCAATCAAATCCAATGACGCGGGCGCCGGGGGGTGGGGCCGAGTCATACATTCGGCTGCTATGGACGCTAAATGCTGGACTCGGGAGAGTGCCCGCAGGGTAACCCCCTCAGGAGAGCACTTCTACTAGGGGGTTATCTAATGCGGGAGGAGCTGAGAGAGCTGCCGGTGGACCCCAGAAGACGAGGTTCAGGGCCACTCTGTGCAAAACGAGCTGCACAGTGGAGTTAAGTATGATATGTTTGTTATTTTAAAAAAAATAAAATAAAAAATGAACCTTTACAATCACTTTAAGGTTATTTCACTCCTATTTTTAAGTTTTTTGAATGTGACTTGCAACGCATTACATTAACCACTTCAGCCCTGGACGATTTCACCCCCTTCCTTACCAGAGCACTTTTTGCAATTCGGCACTGCGTCGCTTTAACTGTTATAGCGTCTACAAAATAGGGGATAGATTTATTGCATTTTTTTTTTTTTTTACTAGTAATGCCGGCGATCTGCGATTTTTTTTTCGTGACTGCGACATTACGGCGGACACTTCGGACACATTTTTAGGACCATTCACATTTACACAGCGATCGTTGCTATAAAATTGCAGTTATAACTGTGTAAATGTGACTGGCAGGGAAGGGGTTAACACTAGGGGGCGCTGCAGGGGTTAATATGTTCCCTATGTGAGTGATTCTAACTGTGGGGGGAGGGGACTCACAAGGGGAGGAGACCGATCGGTGTTCCTCTGTACTGGGAGCACACCATCGGTCTCCTCTCCACTGACAGGACGTGGAGCTGTGTGTTTACATACACAGCTCCACGGTCCTGCTGTTTTCCCGGGCAATCACGGCTGCCCGGCGGACATCGCGGCCGCCGGCACGCACACCGGGTCCTGAGCGACGCCGCCGGTGGCGCGCGCGCGCCCCCTAGGCGGTCGGGAATGGTAGGACGTCATATGACGTCCACCCAGGATGGGAGATCCACCTTGTGGACGTCATATGACAATGGCTGGGTAATGAAGTGGTTAAACTGTTTCATAACTTCACCTGCAGCTTTAAGGCATCCCCTAGGCATTTTATTTAAAAGAAATTACTGCATATATTTATATATACCGTATAATGATAAGTTTGGGGTTGTTTAGCTCTGTGTATCGCTCACCAGTAAATAGAGTCCACACCAGTTGGGCAATTTTAAGGGCTCATTGGAAAATGTAAAAAAAACGCTGCCCACGCAGAGGTTTCCACCATCGACACAAAATAACATAAGCTTCAGCCTTCTGGCTCTCTTTAGCAGCACTACCGTATGTTACTCATGTCCCTGGGTTCATGTACAAACACTGTACCTCTGTTAGAACTTACACTTTCTGCTCCGCTGACACCTGCACTGTGCAGACACACACTTGTAGCTGCTCTCTTGCTCCCACATGGACTACTCTGGAGGGTGGACCCTAGTCCTGAGTCTACAAAAAGCCCCGCTAACACCTGCATAGTTAGTGTGCTGACCATTCTCAAAATATATATATACTTATAATATCTTACTTCTGCAATATTTATATCAAACATATTATTTATTATGTATTATTATAACATTTTTATTAAATTGTTTAATTTCACATTTCGTAATTTTTCTCTATATGAAAATTGAGTGGAAAAAGTCTAAGCAATTGTATAATCATTGATTATTCATTATTGCTTTTGAATGGATCATTTGTGTATTATTATGCCTGATTTCTGAACGCACATTTTTACATAATTTGAACAAAAATCTACAGTGCCTTAAAAAAGTATTCATACCCCTTGAAATTTTCCACATTTTGCCACGTTACAACAAAAAAGTAAAGTGCAACAAGTAAAAGGGCTAAAAAAGTAAATGTATTTTATTGGGATTTTATGTGATAGAACAACACAAAGTGGCACATAATTGTGAAGTGGAAGGAAAATGATAAATGGTTTTCAAACTTTTTTACAAATAAATATCTGAAAAGTGTGGCGTGTATTTGTATTCAGCCCCCTTTACTCTGAAACCCCTAACTAAAATCTAGTGGAACCAATTGCCTTCAGAAGTCACCTAATTAATAAATAGAGTCCACCTGTGTGTAATTAATTTTTAACTATAGGTCTGATATAGTGTAATTAGCCATCATATATGGTAGCCTATTTATTGCATTGTTCCCCCAGTAGATAGATACCGTATCCCTTTTGCTGCAAAAATGGTAGAATTTAGGCAGAGAACCGCCAAAACTACAGAGTCACTGGATCTTCTGCACTTAGAGTCCAACTTAAATGGTTTGAAAAAAATGCAGATTGACATGTTTGCTTTGGAGTATTGCAGGAAGCACCTTGCTGTTCTCCGCATGAAGTGTGATATAGTTCAGAGGCTGACACTGGTTTAATCACTGCCTAGTGAAGCGTTACAAGGATCAGCTAACAGCGCACTGCAGGTTAAAGCACCATACAATGGAGCTCTATGAGCTGCTGTGTAAAGGTCATGGTTTGCAGACACTCTGGACATGCTGCCAGGAACCTAGAGGTCACATCTTGTCCTCAGTGCTGAGCAATTGTGCCCTCCATGGAACAGACAGCAAGAGCCCCCCAGTCAGACATCTGCATTCCTCTGCCGATCTGCCCTCAGAGTCTGGGCAACCACTCTATTGTCTTTTGTGGTGGCATTCACCCATGGCTGGGGCACTTTCATATTGAAAAAAGTCTATAGTGCGTTTTTCAATGAGTTTTATTAGTCTATATGCTTGTTTTACTTTTTTAATTACTGTATTACACATTCAGATGAACAGGCTCTCTCTATCCGGTTACTGTCTGAGTTTCTGCACAGGCTCTTAGGCCCCTTTCACACTGGGGCATTTTTCAGGCTGAAAAAATCCGGCCCCTTTAACTCCAGTGTGAAAGCCGGCGGGCTTTCACACTGGAGCGGTGCGCTAGCAGGACGGTCAAAAAAGTCCTGTTAGCAGCATCTTTGGAGCGGTATAGGAGCGGTGTGTTCACCGTTCCTATAGCGCTCCTTCCCATTGATTAGAATGGGACACCGCCGTGATACCGCGGCAATACCGCCGCAAAGCGCCGCTACGGCGGCGCTCTGCGGGGGGTCTTTAACCCTTTTTCGGCCGCTCGCGGGAGGTAAAACCGCACCGCGAGCGGCCGAAAACCACGGCTAAAACGACGGTAAAGCAGCGCTAAATATAGCGCTGCTTTACCGTCACCGCGGCTCCCCGCCCCAGTGTGAAAGGGGCCTTACAATCTTTGATGGGCAGCTGTTGAGCTAAAAGAATGAAATAGAGATTGACCTATTTTCACCAATTCAGACTTTTCACTGAGTCTGTACTGACCAGAGATGACAAATGTCTAGTAATTCAGTAGAATGGACACCTATATACTAAATATACTAAAAGTACAGTCATCTCTTAAGGAAACACACTACTACCCGATTCCAATGTCGCCTGGGGAGTGGGGGCTTCCTGTTGAGTAATCTAATCTGAATTCACTTCTTGGAAGTGAAGTGCTATATAGCCCCATGGCTTGGAGTGAACCATCCAAAGTAAAAATTATGGAACAGTATCTTACAGAAAGTTAATAAACAATTTTTAATATAGTTTAGTCATTTATTAATGGCAGAATATTTAATCTAGTCTCATCAAATGGATCTTTATTTTCTGGTGTTGAACAATTATTTTGAAAATCAAATTTTTATTGACTAACGTACATGAAAATGTAAACTAGCACCATACACCCTACAGTCCCCCCAGTCCATTACAATTACCCTGTGGATGATTAGTGTATCGGCCATAACCCTCGATGGGGCGGCCTTGATATTTGGGCTTACCAGTTACCTCCGCTTGGCTTGTTAATCCGTGTCCAGGGGTTCCCAGGGTTAGTACCCAACAACTTCGGATGCTGACACCATAAAAGTCCTTTTAGAAGGTTTTTATTTGCAGGGGTAACATCCAACAAACATAGTCTCGAATAGGAACAGAGGGTAAGGATGAAGAAACTCAGGCACCTTGAACTGCTCACAATTGAAATGTCTCTAAGTAAAAACCAAGAGAGTAGTCACTCGCAGCTGGGTAAATGCTGAACAAATCTCTAGCCAGAGATTATGGCAGTCAACACTTTGATCCGGAAACTCGTAAAGTCTCTGACACAGAATAAACTCTCAACCGAAAGTGAATAGGAACCTTTTCTCAGTACCTGGAACTTTCTCTGTCTCCTTGGCAGTACTGCGAAACTGTGGATTCATTAGTGTCCATAACAACCCAGCAACCAGGCTCTTCTTGAGATGCCAGCTTGTTGGCCCTTCTCCAAAGAGTCCTCCCCCGGTCGCTTACATGAGCTGCGGTGCCCCTCCAAGATTGAGAGCACACCCGGACGCCTTGAATCCTCCCTCAGTTACTGTGCCTCGGACCAGCTGGTTCCGAGACTCGGAAACAGATGGATCCTTGCCCCAGACCATGCGGGTCTGTGGGGCTAGTCAAACTGACCATGTTGCGGGATGGCAAATGCTCCCAGGCCCGGGACCTCTCGCGAGGCTACCCCAGTCCAGATTCAGGAACAGGCAGCTACGGCCGAACCCCGAACACGTGACTTCAGCACATTAAGTACCCTTCCCCAGACTCCCCAGTGGGGCCAGATGCACCCACTGATTGGCTCCGGGGAAGACTGCTACTCAAAATGTCCAACCAAGCCTGTTTCTTGGCCTGTCATGTGTACCTCAGTGTACCCATGACCAGGCAGAACCCTAGTACAGCCTAGTCAAACTGATGCCAAAGTAAACCTGCACAATTAACCCTCAGAACCCCACTACTGTTCTGAGGAAAAAACAAAATTTTCACATATAGCGGACACCTTGTAAAAGTGTCACCGCTACATTAGCTTTCACTGCCTGCCCCACTGGAGCAGGGTTCTGGGGATTTTAAAGTTGCTGTCTTCTGCCTCTTCTTTCTTAGGGCTTCTGAGACAGATCAGAGCAATTCTGATTGATTAAAAAAGTCATGTGCCAACAAGTGACCAATCAGAATCGCTCCAATCCATCGTAGAAGAAGACCTTGAATAAGCTGTCATTTTATTGTCCAGTTTACAGTGACCAAGTTCTGACAGTTGATAAAACTCATAAATGATAGATTTCTGCCTAATTCCTGGCGAGTACTTGCAATCACATGCAGCACTACCCCCGAAGGAGCCACATGTAAGATGGGTTTTCTGTTCTCTGCCACCAACTTTCACAGGCCTCAACCCTACTGACTCACCCTGGCTGTGGGTATTAAACAGATACAAGCCAAAGTCAATTACCTTTTACACAATTCAGCACACAGGGTAGGTAACAATTATAGAGGAAAACAAAGAGCAATATACAATTTATGGCATAGCAGCCCCAATTCAGCATAAACAGTAGCAATACCACCATGAGAACACAACAGGCAATGAAAGGGTTTTTACTTGACAAGCAAACAGGGCTATATTGTCTGCATGTCCTAATGGTGGCTGTGCTAGGTCTATAGCTGTTAGGAAAACTTGATTGTAGTAAAACAGCATAAATAACCAAGAAAGTGGGATTATAACTCCGAAAGGGGGGCAAACTCTAAGATGGACCTTTGAGGGCTAACATTGGGGTCCTGTAGATGACTGTTGGTGCACCAATGATAGTGGTTATATCCTGCAGACAGAATTGACTTGGAAGTGTTTTAATTCCCCTATGCAGTGCAAACACTCATTAGCCAGAGGGTGCTTGGTGAACTATAATAGGACTGCAGCCTGAGATGGCAATGTAGGAAGTGAAGTCAAGAAATAGAGGCGTCAACAGTAAGGATCTAATTATAGGGGGGAGGGATAAAGTAATCAACGTTCTGCTCTCAACAGTATGTCAGGTGTTAAATGTACTGTAGGTGGGCCGGTGGCCCACTCACCAACTCCTCAGGAGACAATAAAGGCAGTGGAAGAGGACCCCCTCGTTAGCAGGTTCCAAGGTGGTCGTGGTGACACGTTCGACAGTTCAGCTGGTCTCAGCTAAGAATGAGAGGGTGGATCTGGTGAATGTAGCAATTTCACAGCGGCTGTGCTCCCAACTTAGGCCTACTCCCAGGCTGGTTCTTTCCAACAAGTCCAGTCTGCTCAGATCCTCGCTGTGTCAAGACAGCAGGCTTTTCCAGGTCAAAAGCCAACCTCAATGCACTATTAAATTGGGTGACTATGTGGCAAATGAGATTTAATACTGATACATGTAAAGTTTTGCAATTGGGGGCTAAAAATATGCTTGCATCATACATACTAGGGGGAGTACAACTGGGGGAATCAATGGTGGAGAAGGATCTGGGTGTTCTGGTAGATCATAAGCTTAATAATAGTATGCAAAGAAGTATGGACTGCAGAGAGAGAGAGATAATTTTGCCCCTGTACAAATCATTAGTACGACCTCATCTGGAATATGCAGTTCAGTTTTGGGCACCAGTTCCAAAAAAGGATATCGGGGAATTGGAGAGTGTAAAGAAGGGCAACCAAACTGATCAGAGGCATGGAGCAGCTCAGCTATAAGGAAAGATTAGAGGAACTGAATTTATTCTCTCTTGAGAATAGGAGATTAAAGGCGGGCATAGTCAACATGTATAAATACGTAAGTGGTCTATATAGTGAACTTGGTGTTGAGTTATTTACTTTAAAGCGGTTCTGCACTGTCTGTATGTTTTTTTTTTTTTTTAGTGCAATGCAATTGCCTATGAGAGCTAGGTTACGTACTCACGTGTCCTATTTCTCTAAATCACTGCTGCCGGTTTTCGTCAGATAAAAGAGATTTATAAAATATTTTCTTGCTGGGGGCCATCTTGCCTGTGGGCATGTGAACCCACACAGGCACTTCAGATGGCCCAGCATGCACCGCCGTTACTGCGCCGATCTCGCGCGTGCGCAGTAACGGCAAAGTGTAGCTCACGTTCGCGGACATCGCCCGAAATCTCGCGAGATTTCGGACACATCTTCCGAAATCTCGCGAGATTTCAGAAGATGTGGCCGAAATCTCGCGAGATTTCGGAAGATGTCTGCACTGACTCCTGGGATCAATGACACCAGATCCCAGGAGACAGTGCGGCGCGACGACGATCGACGCAGAGACCCCGCCCACCGCCGCAGAGACAGAGGAAAGCAAGTCAGCGATTACAAGGTAAGTGGAAAAAAAAAAAACACATTTCATTTAGTACTCTTTGCCTGATTTTGAAGGCAAAGAGATTTACTAAATGAAATGTGTGCAGAACCGCTTTAAGGTCATCACAGAGGACAAGGGGGCACTTTTTACATCTGGAGAAAAAGAGATTCAATCTCCAAATGCGGAAAGGTTTCTTCACATTAAGAGCTGTGAACATGTGGAATATACTCCCTCAAGAGCTGGTTCTGGCCAGCTCTGTAGATTGTTTAAAAAAAAGCTTGGGTTATTTCCTAAATGCACATAATATAACTGGATACTAATATTTATAGGTAAAGTTAAAGTGGGAGTGCACCTAAAAAAAAAATTATTAAAAGCCAGCAGCTACAAATACTGCAGCTGCTGACTTTTAAGAAATGGACACTTACCTTTCCTGGAGTCCAGCGATGTCGGCAGCCGAAGTCGGAAGCTGCCGCCAGCATTCTCGGTGAGGGAATCAGGAAGTGAAGCGTTACGGCTTCTCTTCCCGGTCCACTACTGCGCATGCGCGAGTCACGCTGTGCATCCTAAATTGTCCCCGCTATCCCCTGAGACCTGTGTATTTCCCAGGAGACAGCAGGGGGGTGCGGGAAGGGGCTATTCCCGGAAGTGGGTACAGATACCTGTATTATACAGGTATCTGCACCCCCTCCCCCTGAAAGGTGCCAAATGTGGCACCGGAAGGGGGGGGGGAATCAGATGAGCGGAAGTTCCACTTTTGGGTGGAACTCCGTTTTAATCCAGGGAATATCCGATTACCTCTTGGGGGATCAGGGAGACATTTTTCCCCCCACTGGAGCAAATTGGATCATGCTTTATTGGTGTTTGTTTTGCCTTCCTCTGGATCAACTGTGGGTATAGGATACTGTATATGGAGGTTTTTTATTTGTGTGTGTTTTTTTTCTGTTAGTTGAACTGGATGGACTTGTGTCTTTTTTCAATCAGATTAATTATGTAAAAAAAATATAAAGCTTTCCTAGTTCCTCTTGCCACGTACAAGCCATAGGGATTTGTAGTTTTTTAAAAACAGTTGTCTCCTATTTTTGGCCACCCCCTCAAACTACATTTCCAGGTGTCCTGTATCAAAGTCTTTAAGCTTGGGGTAACTTGGCTCTCCCCCTGATGGCTGGAGGAGAATGTAACAATAGCATAAAACTCAGTGAGGACCAGTAAGACAGATGCATTTTGGAGCAACTTCTTTGTCTCATACTGTAGTCCGGTTCCATGGCTCCACACATTTACAGTACCTGGTGGATAGTAACTAGTTGAAACTGACTGAAAATTGCCATGTGTATGGTCAACTTTAGAGCTTACACAGAACTTCCTCTCTGAGCTCCTGGAGGCTCAGCAGATCAGCGGGCAAGCGAAGGGACATTATATAATGTATGTGCTGTTGGTAGAACCACTATTAAACTAAGCCTATTCCCTTACCCTCCTTGGATAGAGCATATGCTCGCTTTAACCCCCGTCCACCATTTTTGGGTAGCGTGACCAAACTGACAGTGGTGATTTCATCTGGTTCATACTTTAAGCATTAAAGTATATCACCTTACTGCCCATCCTTGTCATTATTGCAGTTCCCAAGCTCCTTGGCCTTGTCCCTAAGGCACTGTTGAGTCAGGTGACCTCAGCCTCGGCAAGCCATATTTCATAGCAGAGATGTGAAGAGGTGCTGTTGAATTTTTGGATAGTTTACTCAGCATCAACACCAGCAAATTTTGGGGAAAGAGACGTGTACTGTAGGCACTGAGTCTGAAACACAATTCTGTAGATGAGACTGAAATGGAAGTTGACTCCTACAATCCTCCAAAGATCCCCAACCTTCGGCCTGCTCAATGCATAGTGTCACTAGTGACATAATATATTGAGTTTTCCACCTTCTGTAATATTAGCCTGCAATACTTACCACAAAGAATGTACGGGTGACCACATAGATATTAAATGCTTTTACATATATCCCGATAAAATTCTATTGTGCTCATTTTTATAGGTGTGTTTTTCCTTTGTGGTTGTATTTATTATATTCCATATTTATTAAAAAGAATATCCAGCAAAACAGCAATACAAACATTTTAAACAAAAACCTGCCTCAAGATTTGTATAGTAATTTACAAACTCCAATGACATCACATAAAGAAGATGACAACACTTTTCAAGCTCTGCATCTCGTGGTATTATTGGCTGCCAGTGCCAACATTATATTGATATCATTCTGAGCACTCTCACCGCCATAAGTCCCTTCACTCCCCACCTATTAGCACAGGAAGCACTTGCATAGCATGTCACTGCTCTATGGACACCTACGGCTGAGTTTTCTACCTCCGTTTGAACTAACCTATATACCTTCTAGTCCCACCCATCAGGTTACAGAGCAGGCATGCCCACTGCAAGCCTCATTATTACTTTCAACTGGTCATACAGTAAATGCACAAGTAAACTACTTGATGTTTTCATATATTTATTTGTAATTGCTGCTTCCTTAAAGCTGACCTTGAGGCAAAAGTAATTATAAGTACATGGTTGAAAGATGAAGATATTGAAACTTTTCATTAAGTCTTGTAATGCAAAAACCCTTGGCAGTCAAATCTGTAGACCTCTTTGCAGACAACACTGCAGTTCAAATAACAACAAAAAACACAAAGTGCACAAAGGTTTAAAGTGTTACTAAGCCCACAACAGTAAAATCAGTCTGTATATGCAGTAAAGCATGCTTATTAGACTCAATGTGGAACCTAAGGGATTATTCCTCTGCATTGTGTAAAAAGGCTGTTTGATTTTGTCTTCTCTTATGCTCCCCTTCTTCCACTGTCCCCAATCCATTGCCTGATAAGACAGAGCTTTTGGAGTCCGTCTACACATGCTCAGTTTTGTGTGTATTACTAGAGAGTTTTTTTTTTTCTTGGGAGTGCCAATCGGCACTGTCCAGACAGAGGGTCAGGGGTCATGCAGCCTCATAGGACAATCAGAGGAGAATGAAAACTCCTCCTACAAGCTTTAACCAGACACTGATAGAAGTCACAAGGCTGCTATATACTGCTGATGAGAAAAAGTATTTAGTAGTTTATATTTACTAAAATGATTGCATTTCCATGTTCTGTGTACTGTGGGAGACCAGATATAGTGAATGCAGAGTCCTGTGTTTAGTAAACATTTAATGCATTATCTCAAGCACTTTAATAAAGGATAAAAGATACAAATTATACTCACAAAGCCAATGTGATTAATAGAGTTGTATAAAACCCAGGAACCAGAAGCAAGACCATTATGGAACTCCTTAGGTTTAAGTGGATAATAGTACCAATTAAGCTGGTACTATTATCCATTTGAACCTAAGAAGTTCCATAAGAAGTATTAAAGTTCTTGAGATAATGCACTAGGGGTTTGTGTGTTTTTTTTTGTTGTTTGTGCAGTTACAACATTTTCCTAGTCTTGAGAGGGCTGCAACACCTGGATTATCCAGTCCATGTTGCATAGTGGTCATCATTACAAGAAGTATTGTGTTCAGTTGCTTTGGGATCTCTTAGTGCTATAGTGGCAAGTTTCCACTTTGCCGCGACAACACTGCAGTTGACCAATAAGACTGGTCTAGCACCCCCCAGCATATTCTCCTACTTTGTAGAAGCTCCCTCAACATTAGATACCCTACTCTTTTATCATGACTCACTTTAGCAGATTCAATCACTCTAGAGTAGGGTAGGGGCACATAGGAGCCCAGTTTTCTTCCTCAAATTGGCCACTAGATGTCACTATGGCTAAGGTTGAGAACCCTGTAGTAAAAAGCAGGTAATGTAGTTGCACTAGAGGTGGCTAGTGAGTGGGGACAGGGCTGGCCCTACCATGGGTCCAATGGACCCAGGCGGAATTTTGAGAGGGGCAGCAGAGTGCCTAACACAGTGCTCCTTAAGCCACTTGTTTTTATGCAGAGTTCCATGGCAGCAAACAGCGGCAGGGATTCAGGGAAGGTGGCCAGAGAGGAGGACATTTAGATGTGAGAGCCCGGGAGGGAGAAGAGCCCCCCACCCACTCTCTGAGCACCGAAGAGGAGAGCAGAAGTGGGCACAGCCTCCTTGGCGCTCCCAGAACCTGGATTTCTCCACCTCCTCTCTGCTACAAGAACAGTGCGGCCCAGGCCAGAGGACAGGCTGACTGAGGGCCAGGAGGAGGAGGACAGGCAGGAGGTGGAGGCTGCCAAGGAGCCGCTGGAAGGAGCAGAGCAGTGAGAGCACCTCCGGATCAAGTAGGAAACTTGGCACTGCCGTTGCTGGCCATCAGGTCCTGGGTATCCTACACATACCTGCCTGCACACAGAGCCTGCAGTGTAGATAAATTGGTTTGGCTGAGAGTGTATCTCCCTGTTTTCTGGAACATTTTAGAAGCTTCCAGATGTAGTGGGTAGAGGCTAGGAGGAGCTGCTTTGAATAATGAAGAGGGCCCCAGCCAATGCTCAGCAAATGGTCTGGCAGGCCACTTCATAAATAGGCATGAGTCATGCAAGCAGGGGCAGTCAAGCGGAAGATGAAGATGGAGTGCTGAGGAGGCTGTCAAAGGCCCTCGTAGGGCACCCTCTAGTCTGGTGGGTGGGTGACCTCAGGCCTGAGGCTCGGGTGCTGGAAGGATCCCCCACAACACACAGAGGAACCCCTTCCTGGAGGCACGGGAGAAAGGAGAGGAAAGGAGAGGACAGCGGGAGCAGGTCAGCACATCCGGGAGATCTCCTGAGAAGTAAGCCAGGTGGGCTGGTGAGTGTTCAGTCTGGGAGGACTTTTAAGAGAGTGTCAGTCTGGGAGGACAGTGGAGAAGTTAGCCAGGAGGGTTAGTGAAAGGGGCAGCTGTAGCCAGGCAGGCTGGCAGTGACTGAAGTGGTGCTGGGATCAGTAGCCACAGGGGTGAATACTGGACACTGACTTTTTTGCTACACATCTAAAGGGGCCTCAGGTTCCTGCATATAACAGGTTTTCTGATGGATTGCTGTGTCAGATCCAACCACAGTGTGCCAGCGGAAGCAGAGGAGTGTATATATACTGTATATAGGAAAGTTGGCCCTGGAATTGCTTTGAAGTCAAGTTGGCATCCCATAATTCCCAATCCCTATCCAAGTTCTAATCCCTCAATAAAATAACAAAGCACTGGGCTGTTCTCTGATTTGGCGTGCCTGTGCAAAATTCAGGGTGCCTGGTTGTGCAGGGTGGGGGGGTCCCAGTTCACTTGCAGCCCTTAAGGGGATGCACTACACAGTTAAATGGTAAAGAACTTTTGTTGTGTGGACTTCTTACCCTCAAGATTGGACATCTAGAAATTAATAGCTGCTGTGGGAATCTGCTACTGGAGTCCTTTGTCATAAGACTTGAGGAAGGTATAAAATAGACTACAGGGTGGTGGTGGTGGCTAGGCCAGAACGAGGGGCCTCCAGTTGGTCTTCCTCTAATGGTGCTCAGTGTAGGATCCTGTGCCCGTAGCACCTCAGTAAGCCCAGAGGGACCAGCCAGGCAGGAATATGCCTCCCAGGATGCAGTTAGACTGCGACACAACACTGCTACTGGTCAACTCTTTTGCCGCGTACACACGATCGGAATTCTCGTCAGAAAAAACTCTGACGGTTTTTCCAACGGAATTCCGACGGAATTCCGCTCAAGCTGTGTTGCCTACACACGATCACACCAAATTCCGACGGTCAATAACACAGCGGCATAACACACGTTCGACAGCACTATAAAAGGGAAGTTTAATGCGTCCGAGCATGCGTCGAATTGTTTCCGAGCATGCGTCGGAATTTTGCGTGTCGGAATTGCCTACACACGATCGGAAAATTCGATAGAAAGGTTTTCCGTCTGAAAAATTGAGAACAGGTTCTCAATTCAAAGTCCGTCGGAAATTCCGACAGAAAAAGACCGTTGACCATACACACGGTCGGAAAATCCGATGAAAAGCTCCCATCGGACTGTTTCCATCGGAAATTCCGACCGTGTGTACGCCGCATTTGACTTCACAATTACAATTGTCATATCTTTAACAGAAACCTGTCAGTTTTGCCCGTTCTGCACAAAGTGGCAGGCTTTTTTGATAGGACACAACACTCACTTCACTTCACTTTTTCCAAGCTCCTCCTTTGTTTAGTTCGGCTGTCAGAACCCTCATGCCGCCTACACACGATTGGACTTTCCGGCGGACTTGGTCTGGCAGACCATAGTCCGGGAGACATTCGATCGTGTGTGGGCTCCAGCGGACTTTTTCTTCCAAAAAGTCAGCCGGACCTAGATTTAACCACTTCCCGACCGCCCCCTGTATATATACGTCGGCAGAATGGCACGTACAGGCAGAACCACGTACCTGTACGTGCCATTCTTCCGGCGGGTGGGGGGTCCGATCGGACCCCCCCCGGCCGGCGGGGACGGTCGGGATCGCTTCAGGAGCGATACGGGATGAGGGGACGGCCAGTGGTTTCTGGCCACCCCCTCGCGATCGCTCCTGGCGAATCAGATGCTTCCTCTGTCTGTGTCAATCAAAACACAGGCAGAGGAAGTGATGTCACGCTCGGTGCGCCGGTCTATGTGACCGGAACGCCGAGCTGTGAACATCTAAAGGTTAGTGCACCAACAGTACACTGACACCAGTACACATAGGCACACAAAACACCCCCCTGTCACCCCCAGATCACCCCCCAGATCACCCCCTCCCCCCCCAGTCACAGTGTCACTAATTGCAGTGATCATTTTTTTACTGATCACTGCATTTAGTGTCAGTGTGACTGTAATAACTGTCAGTGCAGTTAGTTTTAGGTCCAAGGTAGCCCCCCACCCCCCCCTAATAAAGGTTTAACCCCTTGATTGCCCCCCAGGTAACCCTTTCACCCCCTTTTGCCAGTGTCACTAAGCGATCGTTTTTCTGATCGCTGTATTAGTGTCACTGCTGTCGCTAGGTAACCATTTTTTTTTTTTTAGGTAACCGCCATGTTTATATAGGTTCATAAATAGGTTTATAGGTCAGGTACCCCCATATTACAACCTAAATAAAGGTTTTAACCCCTTGATTGCCCCTAGAGTTAACCCTTTCACCAGTGATCACTGTATAACTGTCACTGGTGACGCTGGTTAGCCAGTTAGTTATTTCGTTATTTAGGTTCCCCGTCAGGTTTTTATATAGCGTCAGGTACCCCCATATATTACCTAATAAAGGTTTTAACCCCCTGATTGCCCCTAGTTAACCCTTTCACCCCCTTTTGCCAGTGTCACTAAGCGATCGTTTTTCTGATCGCTGCATTAGTGTCGCTAGGTAACCATTTTTTTTTTGTATTACTGTTACGGGTGACGCTGGTTAGTTAGCTTGTTTTTTATACTGTCAGGGCACCCGCCATTTATTACCCAATAACGGTTTAACCCCCTGATCGCCCGGCGGGTGATATCAATTAGGTTTTAGGGTCAAATAAGGTCTGCGTCGCCCCAGGTTAGTGCCAGTACCGCAAACACCCACGCGCAAAGCATACACCTCCCTTAGTGGCACAGTATCTGAACAGATCAATATCTGATCTGATCAGATCTATACTAGCGTCCCAGCAGTTTAGGGTTCCAAAAAAAAAAAACGCATTGTTAGCGGGATCAGCCCAGATACCTGCTAGCACCTGCGTTTTCCCCCTCCGCCCAGCCCAGCCCAGCCCACCCAAGTGCAGTATCGATCGATCACTGTCACTTACAAAACACTAAGCACACATAACTGCAGCGTTCGCAGAGTCAGGCCTGATCCCTGCGATCGCTAACATTTTTTTTGTGGTAGCGTTTTGATTCAGTCGCTTCAGTCAGGAGCTTTTTTACCTGTGAATCTCAAAAAAATAAAAAAAAATAAAATAGTTGTCGTTTTATTGTTCTCTCTCTCACTCTATTCTCTCTCTATTGTTGCTCTTTTTTTACTCCATTCTATTCTGCAATGTTTTATTATGTTTTATTATGTTTTATCATGCTTGCTTTTCAGGTATGTAATTTTGTTTACTGTGTGTTTTAGTGTTGAGCATTTTTTTGTTTTCAGGTGCGCCATTCAGTTGCAACGCGGATTTATTTATCTTGACAGCAACAGCGTTTGCTCCCACGATACATAAAGCCGCGACTCCAACGCTGTAGGAGGTGATTTCACCACCACAGTTAAAAAAAAGAGCATATATGCCGAAGCATGGGGGCAGCAGGGGGGGGGGGGAGGAGCGATTGGCTCCTAATGCCACGTACATACGGTCGAAATTCCGACCGTGTGTACACGGCATAACTTTTGCGGGAGGATGCCCCCATGCATCGGCATATATAAATGGTGCATGTATGCCCATCATTAGAAGTGGGTGGATGAAGGGAGGTATTCTAATGGTGGGCATACCCACCAATCAATCTCTTTTTTTCGTTCAGCCAAGAGGCTGCATGAAAAAAAAAAGATTACAATATATGTCCAGTATGTTGCTGGACTTTGAATGGTTATACCAGAATGATGCCTGCAGGTTTAGGTATCATCTTGGTATCATTCTTTTCAGCCAGTGATCGGCTTTCATGTAAAAGCAATTCTAGCGGGTAATTAGCCTCTAGACTGCTTTTACAAGCAGTGGGAGGGAATGTCCCCCCTCCCGGATATAAACCGCGCCATTGGGAAATTGGGAAAGCATTTTATCACACCAATCTTGGTGTGGTCAGATGCTTTGAGGGCAGAGGAAAGATCTAGGGTCTAATAGACCCCAATTTTTTCAAAAAAAGAGTACCTGTCACTGCCTATTGCTATCATAGGGGATATTTACATTCCCTGAGATAACAATAAAAATCATAACAAAGAAAAAAAATGGAAGGAACAGTTTAAAAATAAAATAAAAAAGCTAAATAAATAAAAAAAAAACCAAAAAAAAAAAAAAAAAAGCACCCCTGCCCCCCCTTCTCTTGCGCAAAGGCGTACACAAGCGTTGGTCTGGCGTCATATGTAAACAGCAATTGCACCATGCATGTGAGGTATCACCGCGAAGGTCAGATCGAGGGCAGTAATTTTAGCAGTAGACCTCCTCCGTGAATCTAATGTGGTATCATGTAAAGGCTTTTAAAGGCTTTTAAAAATGTATGTAGTTTGTCGCCACTGCGTGTTTGTGCGCAATTTTAAAGCATGTCGTGTTTGGTATCCATGTACTCGGCCTAAGATCATATTTTTTATTTCATCAAAAATTTGAGCAATATAGTGTGTTTTAGTGCATTAAAATAAAAAAAAGTGTATTTTTTCCACAAAAAATGCGTTTGAAAAATCGCTGCGCAAATACTGTGTGGAAAAAAAAAATGCAACACCCACCATTTTAATCTGTAGGGACTTTGCTTTAACAATATATATAGTGTTTGGGGGTTCAACGTAATTTTCTTGCAAAAAAAAAATATGTTTTCATGTAAACAAAAAGTGTCAGAAAGGGCTTTGTCTACAAGTGGTTAGAAGAGTGGGTGACGTGTGACATAGGCTTCTAAATGTTGTGCATAAAATGCCAGGACAGTTCAAACCCCCCCAAATGACCCCATTTTGGAAAGTAGACACCCCAAGCTATTTGATGAGAGCAATGTTGAGCCCATTAAATATTTTTTTTTTTTGTCCCAAGAGATTGAATAATGAAAAAAAAAAAAATATATATATTTTTTTTTACAAAAAGTTGTCACTAAATGATATATTGCTCAAACATGTCATGGGCATATGTGGAAATACACCCCAAAATACATTCTGTTGCTTCTCCTGAGTACGGGGATACCACATGTGTGGGACTTTTTGGGAGCCTAGCTGCGTACGGAACCCCAAAAACCAATCACCGCCTTCAGGCTTTCTAAGGGTGTAATTTTTTTATTTCACTTCTCACTGCCAATCACAGTTTCGGAGGCCATGGAATGCCCAGATGGCATAAAACCCCCCAAAATGACCCCATTTTGGAAAGTAGACACCCCAAGCTATTTGCTGAGAGGTATGGTGAGTATTTTGCAGATCTCACTTTTTGTCACAAAGTTTTGAAAATTGAAAAAAGAAAAAAAAAATTTTTTTTTTCTTTACTTTCTTCATTTTCAAAAACAAATGAGAGCTGTAAAATACTCACCATGCCTCTCAACAAATAGCTTGGGGTGTCTACTTTCCAAAATGGGGTCATTTGGGGGGGTTTTGTGCTATTTTGGCATTTTATGGCCTTCGAAACGGTGATAGGTAGTGAGGAGTGAAATCAAAAATTTGCACCCTTAGAAATCCTGAAGGCGGTGCTTGGGTTTCGGGGCCCCGTACGCGGCTAGGCTCCCAAAAAGTCCCACACATGTGGTATCCCCATACTCAGGAGAAGCAGCAAAATGTATTTTGGGGTGCAATTCCACATATAACTATGACATGTGTGAGCAATATATCATTTAGTGACAACTTTTTGAAAAAAAAAAAAAAAAATCTTTTTTATTTTTGTCTTTGTTCAATCACTTGGGACTAAAAAAAAAAATATTCAATGGGCTCAACATGCCTCTCAGCAAATAGCTTGGGGTGTCTACTTTCCAAAATGGGGTCATTTGGGGGGGTTTTGTACTTCTCTGCCATTTTAGCACCTCAAGAAATGAAATAGGCAGTCATAAATTAAAAGCGGTGTAAATTCCAGAAAATGTACTCTAGTTTGTAGACGCTATAACTTTTGCGCAAACCAATAAATATACGCTTATTGGCATTTTTTTTACTAAAGACATGTGGCTGAATACATTTTGGCCCAAATGTTTGACTAAAATTGAGTTTATTAGATTTTTTTTATAACAAAAAGTAGAAAATCTCTTTTTTTTTCAAAATTTTCGCTCTTTTTCCGTTTATATCGCAAAAAATAAAAATCACAGAGGCAATCAAATACCATCAAAAGAAAGCTCTATTTGTGGGAAGAAAAGGACGCAAATTTCGTTTGGTTACAAAATTGCATGACCGCGCAATTACCAGTTAAAGTAGTGCAGTGCGAAATTGAAAAAAGACCTCTGGTCCTTTGGCTGCCAAATGGTCCGGGGCTGAAGTGGTTAAAACACGGACCCAGTTCCAGGCGAGAAGTCCGCTCGTGTGTATGCAGGTCTGGTAATACCTGGTACTTCTAGGTATGGGGTGTTACATGACTTTCTTCTCTTTCCTTCCTCGTGTTCAGGTCTGAGATGTCAATTGCCCGGCTTCAACACCATTGTATGACCAGGCCTTTTTTAAAACAATCTACTGAGCTGGCCAGAACCAGCTCTTGAGGGAGTCTATTCCACAATTTATCAGCTCTTAATGTGAAGAAACCTTTCCGTATTTGGAGATTGAATCTCTTTTTCTCCAGATGTAAAAAGTGCCCCCTTGTCCTCTGTGATGACCTTAAAGTAAATAACTCAACACCAAGTTCACTATATAGACCACTTATGTATTTATACATGTTGATTATGCCCCCCTTTAATCTCCTATTCTCAAGAGAGAATAAATTCAGTTCCTCTAAACTTTTGGTCTATGACCAAAACTGACCAACATGAAGCTTTTGCAAAAAAATAGAATTGGCGCTCCTGCAGTCCAACAGGGCAGGGTGGTGGGATGAGGAAGTGAATCGTTTAATCAAGAGATCCTTTCCCTTTTCCCTAAGCGGCCAAAGCAGCGGAATCTCTTTAGGAATTTCAGTGGCTAAATAAGAACCTATAGTAGAACAGATGAGAGCAATCCAATCACATATGAGTGACAGTTCACGCTGGAAAATGATACAAGCGTCATTTGGATGAAAAAGGCAAATAAACCAAGATTCCGCTAAAAAATTTCGGGCCTCATCTACAGACAATTAAAGCAAAATGAAGACATCCGGACTAGCTTCTCTCACTGTTTATAGAGCCCCTAATGTTCTTCAGATGTTCAGGAGGACTCTCAATGCAGCTCCTGCGCAGGTCAGGGGACAATCGGTATAGCTCAGCTTATTGTATTAATCTTCGCTAATTGCAGCAGAGAGGTTTCAAAACTTCCTGCAATCAGAGACATTTCTGGAGTCAGATAATTAGCAAAACCCCAATGAAGATCAAGACTTCAATTATTAATTGTGTACACAGGCAATCAAGTCAATCACAGTCCTCTAGATAGGTTATTAAAGTCATTCTTTACCAACAACACCTGATAAATGTCTATTTTTAATGGTTCTAGTTTAAGGAAAGACGCACTAAGAAAATGTGAACTAAACTTGGTTTGCAATACTTACCACAAGGAATTTACTTTTTTGAGAAATTAAAAGGTTTTACAGACATCCCAAGAAAAAGTTGTACTCACATTTATAGATGTCATTTTCTTTATTTTATTATATTCCTGTTCCAAACAAAGAGTTGCAATTAATAATTAGGAACTCATAACATACCCAAGGACCTTTACTTGCCACACATTGTCTTACAATGGAAGCGCATACATTGCAAGCCTGATTTCTACTTTTAGCTTGTATGTGGCTGCTTACTGTAAACACAGATTTTAACCCGTTCCCGCCGAGCGTACGCAGATATGCGTACTCGGCTTTCGAGGGTTATACCGGGATGATGCCCGCAGCTGCAGGCATCATCCCAGTACTGTTGTTTAGAGCGGGCGATTGGCTATCCGGGTATAACAACCGATGCGGCTAAAAGCCGCTCGGCTGTTATACCGGAGGAGCGGGAGGGGACGTCCCCCCCTCCCGCGCCTCACGCTGCTCTTACCGGGCCCCCCATTCCATCGGGAGACCCGATCGAACAACCGCCACTTCCGGTGGCTAGAGACAGACTGGAACGAAGCCAGAAACGGCTTGGTTCCAGTCTCCTGTATGTAAACACAGAAGCAACGTCACTTCCTGTTTACTCGGCTGCCAATGGCGCCGGATTTTAAAAAGTACACAGTATTCAGATACACCGTTTTTGGTGATCTGAATACTTTGACGTGCAAAGGAGGGATTTGGGGTCTTTTAGACCCCCCGATCCCTCCATAAAGAGTACCTGTCACCACCTATTACTGTCACAGGGGATGTTTACATTACAAAAAAACACACAATTTAATTATCTAAAATTAAATAAAATAAATAATAAGTTTTTTTTTTTTTTTTTTTAAAGCGCCCCCTTCCCCGCGAGCTTGCGCAGCAAAGAAAACACATACCGAAGTCATGCCCGCATATGTAAACGGTGTTCAAATCACATATGTGAGGTATCGCCGCAATCGTCAGAGAGAGAGCAATAATTATAGCACTAGACCTCCTCCGTAACTCTAACCTGGTAACCGTAAAACATTTTTAAAGCATCACCTATGGAGATTTTTAGGTACCGTAGTTTGTCGCCATTCCACGAGTGCACGCAATTATAAAGCGTGACATGTTTGGTATCTATTTACTCATCGTAACATCATCTTTCACATTATACAAAAAAATTGTGCTAACTTTACTATTTCGTTTTTTTAAAATTCATGAAAGTATCTTTTTCCCAAAAAGTTGTGCTTAAAACACCGCTGCACAAATACCGTGTGACATAAAATATTGCAACAATCGCCGTTTTATTCTATAGATTCTCTGCTAAAAATATATATATATATAATGTTTGGGGGTTCTAAGTAATTTTCTAGCAAAAAATACGGATTTTAACTTGTAAACACCAAATGTCAGAAATAGGCTTAGTCATGAAAGGGTTAAAGCTGAATTCCAGGTATGACTTTCCTTGCATAGTTAGTTGCCAGTACAGCTTGGATCAATGTAAGTATGCATCATGTGCCATAACGGTTGTCAGTGCCGGGAAAAGGTAATTTAGAGCCCAGGGCGAACATGCCAAACATGCCAAGATGTATGAGCATTATGTGTCAACAAAAACCCCAAACAAAAACAATGAGCACTAATCTGCATTCTTACCCCTGAGCATAAATCCACCCCCTCCAAATACAAATCCACACCCCTGCTGAAATCCCCTGTCTCAGCACAAATCTTTGCCCCGTCATCCCCCAATCCCCCAGCTCAAATGCCCTCCCCCAAAAAAACTTTGCCCCTCCTAGCACAAATCCTCTACCCCTAAAATTTCCCCTCCAAGAACACATCTCCTACCCCCCCCCCCCCACTTCACATTTTCCCCTCCCAGCATAAATTCCCCCCAAATCCCCCCTCCTAGCACAATCTTCTTCCCCCCATCTCCCCTGCAAACACAAATCCTCCTAAATAACCACTCTTAGCACTCCCTGCCAAATTTCCCCTCCTAGAACAAAACTTACCCCCCAAATTCCCCCTTCCAACACAATTCCCCTCCCCCTAAAATCCTTGTGGCAATCCCCCCACAGGGCCCAGGGCAGCCGCCCCTCCTGCCCATCTCTTGTCCCAGCCCTGCCTGTGGGACTGCTGTGAAAGCAGAAAATCACTGTAGTATTTTCTGCTACTACAGTGATCCTTGCTGCCTTCCAGGTCCCTGAACAGGGCAGGGCAGCTGTTCAGGACAGGCACCATTCACAGAATAGATGTAAAATAGATGCAAAATGTTCTCCAATTGGATCAGGTGAAGATTGTGATGTCACTGTCCACCTCTGCACTTCATCCAATCAGAGAACACCATGTATGCATTCAGAAAAATGCAGGGGGCTCAGTGTAAGGAACCCATGCTGTGAGAGTGGGCCTGCTATAGTGTTTTTCTGCTTCCACATTACATCAGGTATGGCATAAACATTTTAAATTAAAGAGAATTGCACCTTCTTCTTGAAATAATATCCCATAGCAATAAATCTAATGTGCATAGTAAGCAATTCAGAAAAGAAAGTGACAAATGCACAAAGTGATAAACAAAACATAAAAACCCAACCTACATGCCGTTTTTCAATTTAGCATTGTGAGTACCTTTCTTTCTTAATACATTTTGTATTTTAATTAGTACACTATGGAGCAGTGATGTAACTAACTGAGTTAAAATAAACTCAGTTACCTAACGCAGTTACTTTAGAGGGTAACTAGTAATCTAACTGATCACTTTTCCCCTCATGGTAACTCAGTTCCCATTACTTTGGCTTAGTTACCCCAATTACATCTACCGCCACTAGATGGCAGTAGTGTAATTCCGGTGTCCTGCCGAAAAAGTTCCCCCGCCGGATAAGGACCCCCTGTCCTGCGCAGGCGCAGGGCTTGCGCAGTACGAAGGACTACGGAGCTTCCGAAAATTGCCAAACCTAAACAGCTCTGAGTGAACTCTACACCACGCAGGTGCAGTTAACATGTAATTGTACGAGGCGATGCCGCACGCTCCCGATGCTTGTGCTACTCTGTCTGCAAGGGGCGTCTATCGTGTAAGTAAGGGGCGGGTCTAGTATTACTGTAACCAAGGGGCGCATTTATTATTATTGTTATATATCGAGCTCTGCCCATTAATTTAACATTCGCCCTCTTCTGTAGCCATCCGCCCCTTACACGATATAATAATAATAGACCCGCCCCTTGCTTACACGCTATAACAGATCTGCCCCTTGGTTGGAGTAATAATAGAGCAGCCCCTTGGTTACACGATATATAACAATAATAATAAATGCGCCCCTTGGTTACAGTAATACTAGACCCACCCCTTAGTTACACGTATAGAATATTTAAAAAAAAAGTCAGTTACTTTGCTGCATAACTAATTACTTTTCCAATGTAGTAACTGAGTTACTAACTCAATTACTTTTTGGGAGAAGTAATTTGTAACTTAACTATTTACTTTTTTAAAGTAAGATGACCAACACTGCTATGGAGTATCTTTGCTCTTCTTCATGGGATGTTGTGTGGCGGAGAAACCTCGAATGGCGGAGATTGATCCTTGTGGATATACTCTAGTCCATGCATGCGCTATTAGACCTTCTGTTTTCAGGGGTCTAATCTTCTGGTAAGGAGTTGAAGTGAGAATTGGTGGTGGAGCACTTCAGGGATTACATTGGCATAAAGATCAAAGGACCAGTTAAAGCCTCATTAGGAAAGACAATAAATTAGTGTCCCCTATTATTTTGTATGTGACTTTAAATGTGATTGTTCTATGTGTGCTGTATGAGCTTGTAGGCAGGTGCAGTCTGCTGTCTCCACTGCAGGTGGCACTCAACAGCAGCGGCAATGCAGATGCAGAGGACGTCATGAGGAACATGATTCCTCTATGGTTTCCTGAGACACTGGGGCAGTGACTTGACTTGATGATGGCTGCCCATGCGACTCTGGTGGCCATTATGCGTGTGGCAGAGTCTCTTTAACCACTTCCTGCCCACCATATAGCAGAATGACAGCCGGAAAGTGGTCTTATTATCCTGCCTAGGTGTCATATGACGTCCAGCAGGGTAAGCCGGGGGCGTGCAGCGTGGCGATCGGTGGTGTGGTGTGTCAGTAGTTATATAGCGCCACTCTTTACATATATAAATTGTACATTCACAGTCATGTCTTGTACCACCTAGAATGGAATGTGTTGCCACTTAGTTGGAGGAATGTAAATTTTTTATTCTTCTGTTCAATTAACATCATTTGGAGTAATGTCTGAGTTTTATTTACCTAAATCCGACTGGACAGTCTTTATTTTGTAGGGATAGGGTAGAGAGAGTTATGCCCTGTACACACGATCGGACATTCCGACAACAAAATCCCATGTTTTTTTTCCGACGGATGTTGGCTCAAACTTGTCTTGCATACACACGGTCACACAAAGTTGGTCGGAAATTCCGAACGTCAAAAACGCGGTGATGTACAAGACTTACGACGAGCCGAGAAAAATTAAGTTCAATAGCCAGTGCTGCTCTTCTGCTTCATTCCGAGCATGTGTGGCACTTTGTGCGTCGGAATTGTGTACACACGATCGGAATTTGCGCGAACTGATTTTGTTGTCGGAAAATTTAAGAACCAGATCTCAAATTATGTGGGACGGAAATTCCGATGGAAACTGTCCGATGGAGCCTACACACGGTCGGAATTTCCGAAAACAAGCTCCAATCGTACATTTTCCCGTCGGAAAGTCTGACCGTGTGTACGCGGCATAAGAGGTGTTCAGAAGCAATGTGGGGACTGTTCATGCAGCGAGGGCTAGCCTGTGTCCACTCTGTGCTTAAAAGGGATAAAGTGAGTGCTGAAGATTAGACTCATTTATATGCCTGGGTGTTGTGTATAGGGATCCCTGAAATATGTGTAGAAGAAACCAGTGGAGGCCAGCCTATAACTGGGAAGGTTGTCCTGGGAGATGAAAGCCAAATAACAAGGCATTGACTAACCCCCAAGAAAGAGTTACAGTAATGGGCACAGTTATGACCCAAAGGAGGTAGCCATAGCGTAACTTCCCTGGTGGGGAAAATGGAAACAATTACCAGGCTGTCCAAGCTTGCCAAAACCTATCATACAGTTTCCATTTAAAGGGTCACTAAAGGAAATTTTTTATTTTTTTTTAAATAACAAACATGCTATACTTACCTCCACTGTGCAGCTCATTTTGCACAGAGTGGCCCCGAACCTCGTATTCTGGGGTCCCTCAACGACTGTTTCGGCTCCCTCCCGCAAGGACTCCACAACTTCATGCGAGGGAGCTCACTGTATCACTCGGCCCCGCCCCCGGCGTGCCGTGTCATTGGATGTGATTGACAGCAGCGCAAGCCAATGGCTGCTTTCAATCCACCTACTCTAGCCAATCAATGGCCAGGGTGAGCGGCGAAGAGGACGTCGGGGGCAAGCGCGGGACTTTCGAGGGGTCAGGTAAGTAAAACGAGGGGGGCGCTAATCGTCGGATGTTTTTTCACCTTAATGTATAGAATGCATTAAGGTGAAAAAACTTTTACCTTTACAACCCCTTTAACCACTTCAATACAGGGCTTTTAAACACCCTTCCAGGCGGCCGGGAATCCGAGGACGTCATATGACGCCCACCCAGGATGGTAGATCCACCTTGTGGGCGTCATATGACTATGGAGCGGTATTGAAGTGGTTAAGTATGTTAATTCGTACATAGTAAAAACTGCAGTAATCAAAGATTCCCACAAAGCCAGGGAGGGCAGGAAGGGAGAGTTCCACTTGTATAGTATTTCCTTTTTTGCATACTACAACAGATATGATATCAATAACGTAGTATGGCAAGGTACTGTGCATCGTCGTAAATACCCAGTAATGCTAGCTCCGGGGATAAAGGAAGAGATAACTATAGACTAGACATGTGCACAATAGAAAAATTAGTTTAGTTTTGTGTTGTTTCTGTTCGTTTCCGTTGATTCGTAACGATTCGTAATTTCGTAAGTCGTCTGTGTTCGTATTCGGACTCGTTCATATTTTCGTAAGAGTTATTTTTTCGTTGATTCGTTTTTCCGTTAGTCTAATTTTCGTTTATTCGAAATTCGTATTTTCGTATTTTCGTTATATTTCGTATTCGGACGCATTCGTATTTTCGGAAGAGCTATATTTTCGTTGATTTAAAAAGATTCGTATTTCCATTAATCTAATTTTCGTTGATTCGAAATTCGTATTTTCGTAGATTTAGTTACATTCGTACTTTCGTAACATTGATTTATTCGTACTTTCGTAACATTGTTTTCGTAGATTCGTAATCGGAGCATAATTCATAATTTTATGTAATGTGTATACTATTTACATCTTTAAGAAACAAAGAATTTCTCTCTCACAAGTCAGAACTTAACTCAAAAATCCACCAAAACAGTGCCTCCGACCCAACCACACCCTATCTGGAGTCTGGATGGAATATTTCAGAATCAGAACTAACATTCGTTCTTTCGAATTCCCGATCAGCAGAATTTTTGTTATTTCGTATTTTCGTTGTTTTGATTTCCTTTTTCCGAATATTCGTAATTTCGATTTTTTTAGTTCATTTTGATTTTCGTTATTTTTGAATCTTTGTTCGGTATTTTCGTTGTTTCTGTTTTTGTTTTTCGGATTTTCATTCTTTCGTAGTTTCGTTGTTTCTAATTTAATTATTTCGTATTTTCGTTGTTTTTCATATTCGTTCTTTTCGATAGTTCGTTATTCGTTAGAATTTTTAGTAAACCATTCGTTCATTCGTACGATAACGAATGAACGAATATAACGAATTTGAACGGAAAACGAATTCGTAACTAAACGAATTGCACATGTCTACTATAGACGGACATTAATAAGATCAAATATGTCTGCCCAAAATTGTAACAATTTAGCCACCAAAACATATGAAAATATGTACCAAGATTTAGCAGATAACGCAGAAATTGTGGGGACCACTAAGGATAAATCCTATGCAATTGCTGTGGGGTGTATTTATTATTATTATTATACAGGATTTATATATAGCGCCAACAGTTTGCACAGCGCTTTACAACATGCGGGCAGACAGTACAGTTACAATACAATTTAATACAGGAGGAATCAGAGGGCCAAATAGACTCTGTGCAAATAAAATCATGTGAATCGGTTTGTCCCTAGACGGGATAACAAGTTGAAAACAGTCCTCCTAATCCTCTCTGTCTAGATTGGAATATCTGCTCTCCGCTGCTTCCACAATCTATCAATCTTCAAGAAATCCACACCAAGGGGAGCCAGATATAAGGAGGAGAGAGGTTTTGAGAGGGATTTTTGCAAGAGGAGGGTCTCAATCAAGTCTGCTTCACACCTCGGGGGGTGTGGGAACCAAAATCAAGCTGCATGCTGTAATTGAAGATAGTGGGAATACTTTCACTGGGGCACACCATATCTAGACAAGAGATCCTGAAAAGACAATAGCATACCAGCGGACGCAATGTCTTGAAGTGTCCTAATCTCAAATCTTTACCACACTTGAGGGTCAGGCATAGATTTAAGTGAAATAGCAAGTGGTTACCCTGCAGAGGTGGCAAGGAGACCATTAATTGGGTTTAAGAAATCTCTCACACGTCAGAGTCATCCGAGTGGAATTTGGGAGCTTAGCATAGGCTCTGGAACCTCTAAATACCAGGTTGCTTAATTTAAGGTGACCAGATTTTTAAAATCCGGGGACATATTGCTTTTTTACTAGTAATGGCGGCAATCAGTGCTCTCTGCCCATCGCCACTGCTGCCCGCCTCATAGCCTGTCAAGTCTTACTCTCCGGGCCCCGACTACTACTGGGTGGGAAGCAGAGGAAAATCACTCTGCCAGGGAAGGCAAGGAGATTAGCAGGTAGGCGGCTGGCCGGGACTTGAGCCAAGGCAGAAGAACATGCGAGCGGAGCTGGATGGGCATGTCCGAAACTGAAGAAATATTCCCTCTGCTCCGACCAGCACATGATCATCAGAAAGGGGCACAGATAATGGAAAAAATATACTGCCCTAAGCTAGTAGGAGTGGCAGATTCAGATTTTTTTTTTTATTCTGCACGGGCTGTCTTTGAAATTGCCCCAGCCCCTGTTCAAATCCAATCCGGGGACAAAACCGGGGACAGACTTGGTCCGGGGACAGTCCCCGGATTGAGGACACTCCGGGGATGTCTGGTCACCCTAGCTTAATTTGAAGGAGGGCTGCTTCTAAACAAAGTGTTGCGATGCCCCGAGATCTCACAAACCACCATCTGACAGTAACAAGGATAGCTGATCAGTAAACTAGATAGTTGGGCAATGCCAATCCTCCACGGTGTGTGTCGGTAGGTGTAAAGCAGATTTTGCCAGGTGTGGGAGGGCCCAGTTCTAAATAAAAAGGGCTTACATATTGATCAATGTCTTTAAAAAAGGTACCAGATATCCAGGCAGAACAATTGTAAAAAATATTAAATCTAGGAAGAAATATAATTTTAAAGATGTTGATGCCACTCATTAGATTTAACAGAGGTGCATATTTCACGTAAACATCGAAGCAAAGGATATAAGTTAAGACTATAGAAACTTGATGGGTCTCATCTAACATGGATACCCAAGTACTTAAATTCATCAACCCACTGCAGAGAAGTAGGAGCCGCAGATTCCCTCGCAATATTCATGAAGTTTAGGGTAAAATAATAGCACTTCTATCTAACCTGTATTTTATACCTGGGGAGAGCATTTAGGGGGAGGCTGTAAGCAATGTATGGCTATGTATTGTGTAGGAGAGGTTTGCTCCCTGTGTGAACTCAGCATGGGGCTTTAGTGAATAGGACAAAAGACCACAAGTCTATCACCTGAGATGGAGAGGTTGGCGCCAATTGCACACGGCTCTCAGCAGGAACCATGTGATTTAGAGGAGAAATGTTATTTTCCTGAAAGATCACCATGAGAGGCCTATGGAGAAAATTGTTCTCCCTATGTGTAATTCCTTAGAAATGAAAATGAAATAAAATTGTGCTGAAATATGACTCTGCTAAAATTGGTAGCTATAGTATTTTTTTGTTCTCAGATTTATGCAAATAATCTTAAATATGTGTATTAACCACTTCAGTATTGGGCACTTATACACCTTTCTGCCTAGACCAATTTTCAGCTTTCAGTGCTGTCGCACTTTGAAATGACAATTGCCCGGTCATGCGATGCTGTACCCAACATTTTTATCATTTTGTTCCCACAAATAGAGCTTTCTTTTGGTGGTATTTGATCACCTCTGGGATTTTTATTATTTGCTAAACAAATAAAAAAATGACAGAAAATTTTGAAAAAACATTTTTTTTTCTGTTACAAAACTTTGTAAATAAGTACGTTTTCTCATTCATTGATGGGCACTGATGGGGCTGCACTGACGGGCACTGATAAGGCGGCACTGCTGGGCACCGATGAGGTGGCACTGATGATGGGCACTGATGGGGCACTGATAGGTGGTACTGATATGGAGCACTGATAGGTACACATAGGCGGCACTGAGGGACACTGAAAGGCGACACTGATGGGCACTGAAAGGTGGAACGGGTGGGCACTGATAGGTGGCATGGATGGGCACAGATAGGTAGCACATATGGGCATGGATGGGCACTGATAGGTGGCACTGATGTACACGAATGGATGGTACTGATTGGCATCACTGATTGGCAGGCATCCATTGTGGGCACTAATTGGCATCCATTGTGGGCACTAATTGGCATCCATTGTGGGCACTGATTGGCATCCATTGTGGGCACTGATTGTTATCCCTGGTGTCCATGGGTGGCATACCTGGTGGTGACTACTGGTGGGCATCCCTGCTGGTCCTGGTGGTGAGTATAGTTTTTGGTTGTGGGTATACATGGCTTCAGTGGAGGTATAGCACCTTGGTTTGATGAGACACGAATGGTGGTCATGGGAGAGGGCATATGATCTATAACAAGGTAGCATTTGTAGAACTACCGATTGGCTGGAGTAGAGCTGTATGTTTGATAGTAGAAACTAAGCAGATACTACAGATAGAACTCATTATATAATTATCTGAGCTGAACTGAACTAAATCAAAGATCAAATCCACTGATCCTCCCTCTCCCGCAAAACCACTCCCCCCCCACAAGATAAAGAAAACTTTTGACAATTTTTTTTTACACTTCCACTGGAATTACCTAGGAAATCCCAGTGGAAGACCCCCCCCCCCCCCCCCCCCACCTACAACTTCCTGGGATACACCACAGATCCCAGGCATCTGGGGAACTATTCACAGAACTCAGCATGGCTCGTGCATGTGCAGTGGGGGAGCCGGCTATGAAGCCGCAGGGAGTCAGACCTGGCTTCTCACAGTCAACGTGGCAGCACCAGCGACCTAAAGACCGCTGAGTAACCGGCCCGGGCAAGGACTGTGCTGGACCCCGGGACAAGAAAGTGTCTATTTATTATAAGTCAGCATTTGTAGCTGCTGACTTGTAATTTTTTAAAAAATGGCTAAAGATCCTCTTTGAACAAATATCACCAAATTTTAAAATCATTGAATCCCCAAAGGGCAGGTAGCACTTGGTCCCGTTCTGTTCCAAGATGTAGTTTATGAGCTAGCATTTTCGACAGCGTGCACCCCGTGCCTCACCGCTGTCCAATCACATGGTTCACAAGGAGACAGATACATAACCAGGCCTGGTTGACAGCCCTTGTCTCTGGCAACAGCTTCATGCTGGAGATGCGAGCTACCATACAGCACAAGAAAAAATTAAACCTTAGCACCTATAGATAGCAGAAAATATTCAACAATACACCAGCTGCAGTAAACATTTTTGCTAAAAAGCAATGGACAATATAAAATCAATTTGCTGCACTTAGTGTTAATTAAAGTGGTTGTAAACCCCTACAGACCACTTTTACCTACAGGTAAGCCTAGATGAAGGCTTACCTGTAGGTGCAATAAATATCTCCTAAACCTACACGGTTTAGGAGATATTTACAAAAGAAAGCCACCGATGCCTACGGTGCATGTGCCGTAGACAGAGGCACGCAGGCGCACTGAGCGTGCCGTTGCTAACGGCGATCATGCAGTTAGCAGCGGCTCCCACGCTCATGCACGGGAGTGAAGTCATTCGGATAATCACAGCGCCGGAGCCGCGATACCCAGAAAGAAGATGGAGGCTTCGTGGAAGAGGGGACAGCGGTGACATCGCAGGCTCCTGTGTCAGATAAGTGACACATAATGGGCTACTATAAGATGCATACTAGCCCATTATGCTTTACCTTTGCACGGAAACAAAGAGGAAGTTAAACCCATCAGGGAAATGACAAAAGAAGATCCTCATTGCGCAATGCCATTACAAAGTAGTTTATTTGGTAAAAGACAATAAACTACTTCCACTCACATTTAAAAGTGCCTATAGTCCTGGCACCCGGCATGTTTAGCAGGTGATTAAATTATTGGGTAAACGGCCCATTCATGGAAGACACCGCTCACGGCATTCAGCTCGATTCCCTGGTGTTTCGTATGGGCAGAAGTGTTTAGCGATGACGCGGTAAAACCTCAACGCGTTTTGGGCAATCATAAAGCCATCATCGGGAAGTTCCTGATGATGGCTCTGTGATTGGCCAAAACACATCGAAGTTTTTCCGCGTCATCGCGACACACTTCCGCCCATACAAAACACCCGGAAATCGAGCTGAACGCCATGAGTGGTGTCTTCCATGAATGGGCCAATTACCCAATAATTTATTTTAAAGGGGGCCACAGGGTTTTTCTGCCTCCCAACCGCTACAAACCTTTTGTACAAACCTGAACAAACCTTAAAAAAATAAATAAAAAAAAAGCGAGGAGTAGAAAAAGATAATATTCTTCTTATTATTATAATACAGGATTTGATTATATGATGCCAGCAGTTTGCGCAGTGCTTAACAAAATGAAGGCAGACATTACAGTTACAATACCATTTTGTACAAGAGGTATCAGTGGGCCCTGCTCATTAGAGCTTACAATCTAAGAGGGAGGGTCAAGTGATACAAAAGATAATAGCTGTGGGGGATGAGCTGATGGAGAAATTAAAACAGTGTATTAGTTAGAAGCAGGATAGGCTTCTTTAAAAAGGAGGGTTTTCAGGGATCGTCTAAAGCTGGATAGATTAGGGGACAGTTGACAGATTGAGGTAGGGAGTTCCAAAGCATGGGAGAAGCTCTGAAGAAATCCTGGAGGCGAGCATGGGAGGAGGTGACAAAGTAGCAAGAGAGCAGCAGGCAGTGGCTGCTGGTGAAGTTTTAGGATGGGGAGGGCGCCAGACCTCGCCCTTCCTTTTTGACCCCTCCCACTTTGTGAAAATTGGCATGGTTTCAGCAAAATGGTGGGCGTGGCTCTAAGGTGGTGTGGTTAGTGTCTGAGATGAATGAGGGATAGAGGGAGAGAGGGATGGAGGGACAGCAGGCCCAGATCCTACACAACACTAGAAATATGTGTATTCTAGGAAATTTAACAATCGGCAGATAAAGATATTCCAAACACCTGGTGTTAGCACTTCAATCATCCAGGCACCTTGGTTGTTATGGTGTCAGGATGATTGAAGCGCATTATTTATTTTATTACATTGTAATATAAAATGAAATCATTCATCTCACCATAATGCAGAATCAGTGGGAGCCCTGAGTGTGTCACTAGCCACATCGCCTGTCACCAGATGCCATCAGGTGACCCTAGCGGAGTCCATCCTTACATGCAGCCTGTGTCCCATAAAATGCAGCCTGTGTCACACAAAATGCAGCCTGTGTCCCCCAAATGCAGCCCGTGTCTCACCAAATGCAGCCTGTGTCCACCAAATGCAGCCTGTGTCCACCAAATGCAGCCTGTGTCTCACCAAATGCAGCCTGTGTCTCACCAAATGCAGCCTGTGTCCACCAAATGCAGCCTGTGTCCACCAAATGCAGCCTGTGTCTCACCAAATGCAGCCTGTGTCCCACCAAATGCAGCCTGTGTCCCCCAAATGCAGCCTGTGTCCAAATGCAGCCTGTGTCCACCAAATGCAGCCTGTGTCCCCCAAATGCAGCCTGTGTCCACCAAATGCAGCCTGTGTCCACCAAATCCAGCACGTGTCCCCCAAATGCAGCCCGTGCCCCTCAAATGCAGCCTGTGTCCACCAAATGCAGCCTTTGTCCACCAAATGTAGCCTGTGTCCCTAAAATGCAGCCTGTGTGTCATGAAGATCCTGCCAGAAATCTAAACTCGGGCCGTCCTGGCCCTCAGATTCCATTGCGCGTGCGCATGCGCGCCCGGGCGCGGGCACGTGCACAACCGCGCACAGGGAGACGGGCGCGCGCCCTAGTTAGCACCAGCCGGCCTATTTAAGCCTGACTTGAGCAGACGGTCTTTGCTGTCTGCTCTACAGCGTTGTGGTGTAGTAAAAGAAACCTGATCCTGTGATACCTGTTCCTTTGACCCGGCTTGCCATAAAGACTATCCAGCTTTCTGCCTGTACCCGACCCCGGCTTCCAGTGACCATCCTCCTGCCTGATCCATTGTACCTTGCTCTAAGTTCAGATTCATTACCTGACTTCTTTGATGAACTATGGTTCCTTGTTAAGTCTTTGTCCAGTCTGCAGTCTGGCCCTCTGTAAACGATCCTGTTCACCTGTTGGTTCCAGTCCATTCAGTGGTTCCGTTTCCTGTGTCCAGTTCCTGTCAGCTCTGCTATCCAAGCTTACCTGTGAACCTGTTTGCCAAGCCGTTGTCCAGTTCCTGTCAGCTCTGCTATCCAAGCTTACCTGTGAACCTGCTTGTCAAGCCGTTGTCCAGTTCCTGCCAGCTCTGCTATCCAGTTTACCTGTGAGCCTGCTTTCCAGTGATCCTGCCAGCTCTGCTATCCAGTTTACCTGTGAGCCTGCTTTCCAGTGATCCTGCCAGCTCTGCTATCCAGTTTACCTGTGAGCCTGCTTTCCTGTGATCCTGCCAGCTCTGCTATCCGGTTTACCTGTGAGCCTGCTTTCCTGTGATCCTGCCAGCTCTGCTATCCAGTTTACCTGTGAGCCTGCTTTCCTGTGATCCTGCCAGCTCTGCTATCCGGTTTACCTGTGAGCCTGCTTTCCTGTGATCCTGCCAGCTCTGCTATCCAGTTTACCTGTGAGCCTGCTTTCCAGTGATCCTGCCAGCTCTGCTATCCAGTTTACCTGTGAGCCTGCTTTCCTGTGATCCTGCCAGCTCTGCTATCCGGTTTACCTGTGAGCCTGCTTTCCTGTGATCCTGCCAGCTCTGCTATCCAGTTTACCTGTGAGCCTGTTTTCCTGTGATCCTGCCAGCTCTGCGATCCAGTTTACCTGTGAGCCTGCTTTCCTGTGATCCTGCCAGCTCTGCTATCCGGTTTACCTGTGAGCCTGCTTTCCAGTGATCCTGCCAGCTCTGCGATCCAGTTTACCTGTGAGCCTGCTTTCCTGTGATCCTGCCAGCTCTGCTATCCAGTTTACCTGTGAGCCGGCTTTCCTGTGATCCTGCCAGCTCTGCTATCCGGTTTACCTGTGAGCCTGCTTTCCTGTGATCCTGCCAGCTCTGCTATCCGGTTTACCTGTGAGCCTGCTTTCCAGTGATCCTGCCAGCTCTGCGATCCAGTTTACCTGTGAGCCTGCTTTCCAGTGATCCTGCCAGCTCTGCTATCCTGTTTACCTGTGAGCCTGCTTTCCAGAGATCCCGCCAGCTCAGCTAACCTGTTTCCTTCCCACCGGTCTGTTGATCCTGCCAGGCGCCCGTGCTCCTCCTCACTCCTGGCTCTCCTGTTCCCACACCAGGGGACCAGGAGTGGGAGACGCAAGGGAGGCCTCTCCCTGCAATCTCGGGCTCGCACCACCAGGTACGTGACAGTAGCAGACAGCCATGTCTGAGCCCGAGCAGGGAGCCCCCGCCATGGAGGGGCTATGCCAACACCTGGCAGGTCTGACCGAGGCGGTGAAGAACCTCCAGCAAGGGTACACCCGGCTGGAGGAACGGGTACTGGCCCTGTCTGGTCCATCCAGTACCCAAGGAACTCCTCACCCAGCAATACCCCCAACGGGGCCTGCACCTACCCAGACTATAGTGATGCTACCACCTGAGCCCAAGGTACCTACTCCAGAGAAATTTACGGGTGCCCGTGGTAGCTTCAGAACTTTCCGTAACTCCTGTGAACTCCATTTTGCCCTGCAACCTAGGACCTTTTCTCTAGAGACCACCAAGGTGGGTTTTGTGGTAGCCCTACTGACTGGGGATCCCCAAATCTGGGCCCACCGTCTCGTGGAACAAAAGGATGCAGCATTGACCAGTCTCTCCACCTTTTTTGATGCCATGGCGCAGCTTTATGAGGACCCCCAACTCTCAACCACTGCGGAGACCGCCTTACGTTCTCTCCAACAGGGTCGAAGACCAGCAGAGGACTATGTGGCGTTGGGGTGCCGACACCGACTGGAACGATGCTGCTCTCCGTCACCAATTCCGCATGGGCCTCTCAGACGCACTCAAGGACGAGCTCGCCAGAGTGGGGGTACCTCAGACTCTGAATTCCCTCATAGACCTAAGCATCCAAATTGACCGGCGCCTACGGGAGCGTAGGGCCGAACGAACCTTGGGGTCCCCGAGACCTACCTGGATGCTTCCCAGGGGTCCAAGTCACTTCCGCACTGCTCCCCCTGTTAAACCTGCTCATGCCTCTTCAGCATCAGAACCCATGCAACTTGGACTCCTGCGGCCTTCTCTCATCCCAGCAGAACGCCAGAGACGCCGCAGCAACAATCTGTGCCTGTATTGTGGAGAGCCTGGTCATTATGTCCGGAACTGCCTGGCTAAACTTCGTAAGTTCCCCACTATTCTCTCCAGTTATGTGGATCCTGTGACCGGGGTTTCATCTCATCTTGCCCTTTCTGTTTCCTTCCAGTTCTCAGGAAGGACCCTACAAACCACAGCTATCATTGACTCTGGTGCCTGTAGTTGCTTCATGGACTCTGCTTTTGCTGCCCGGCATCGAATTCCTCTCTGTCCAAGAGAACAGGGCCTGTCCATCCACCTGGCGGATGGGTCCACCATCAAATCTGGCCCAGTGACTCAGGAGACTGCCCCATTGCACACAGTGATCTCAGAGTCACATCAAGAACTGTTATGTTTGGATATAATTTCTTCTCCCTTGTTTCCAGTCATTCTAGGGATTCCCTGGCTGCAAGCACACAACCCGGTCATCGACTGGTCCACAGGAGAGGTGGCCTTCTCTTCTCCCTACTGCCAAAGGTCCTGCGGCTCCTTGGCCCCCGCAGGACCCTCTGCTTTGCTCTGCCTCGAAAACGAGGCAGGTCTACGTCAGTCCATCCCTGAAGTCTACCATGCATACCTGGATGTGTTCAGCAAACGAAGGGCAGATGTGCTGCCACCCCATAGGCCCTATGACTGTCCCATTGAACTCCTTCCCGGGGCCAAGATTCCCTTCGGTAGGGTTTTCCCGTTAACAGAGGTGGAGCAGGGAAAACTAAAGGACTATATCGATGATAACCTGAAAAAAGGGTTTATCCGCCCGTCTACGTCTCCTGCAGGTGCAGGAATATTTTTCGTAGAGAAGAAGGACCATTCTCTCAGACCCTGTGTGGACTACCGTGCCCTAAACGAGGTCACAGTCAAAAATCGCTACCCGCTTCTCCTGGTACCTGAACTGTTTCAGAGGCTTGGCACGGCCTCCATCTTTTCTAAACTGGACCTCAGAGGGGCATACAATTTAATACGTATAAAGGATGGGGACGAATGGAAGACGGCATTTCGGTCTCGATTTGGGCACTTCGAGTACCTGGTGATGCCGTTCGGACTCTGTAACGCCCCCGCTACCTTCCAGTCTTTCATAAATGATGTGCTTCGGGACTTCCTTGATGTTTTTGCTGTTGTTTATCTTGATGACATACTAATTTTCTCTTCCTCCCTAGAGCTGCATCGTGGACATGTTAAAAGTGTGTTGGGCCGTCTCCGGCAACATGGCCTCTATGCCAAGGCAGAAAAATGTCTCTTTGAGGTAGAAAGCATACCCTTCCTAGGTTTGATCATCTCCAGTAGAGGCATCCGGATGGACCCCCAGAAAATCTCAGCCATCCTGGACTGGCCAGTTCCCGCAGATAAAAAGGGGATCCAGCGATTCATTGGCTTTGCCAATTTTTTTTTATCGCAAATTCATCAAGGGATTCTCGGCCATAGTGGCACCCATTACTCACTCAACTCACCAAACAAAGTACCCGTTTACATTGGTCCCCTGAGGCCCAAGGGGCCTTCAAGGCCCTCAAGGGGCTCTTTACCTCAGCTCCTATCCTGAAGCATCCAGATCCTTCTCTGCCCTTTGTCCTCGAAGTGGATGCCTCAGAGATAGCTGTAGGGGCCATCCTGTCCCAGAGACAGGGCATCAAAGCCCTGCTACACCCCGTGGCATTTTTCTCACGGAAACTGTCCCCAGCCGAGAAAAACTACGATGTGGGGGATCGGGAATTACTGGCCATAAAGACCGCCCTCGAGGAATGGCGTTACCTGCTAGAAGGGGCTACTCACCCAATCCTGATCTTCACAGATCACAAAAATCTAGAGTACTTGAAGACTGCCAAGAGGTTGAGACCTAGACAGGCCCGTTGGGCCTTATTTTTCTCTCGTTTTACCTTTCACGTGACATATCGTCCGGGTTCCAAAAACGCGAAGCCGGACGCTCTGTCTCGTATGTATCACAAATCCCAGGATGGTTCCCCTCCAGACACTATCCTTGCCCCTGGAAACTTTCTCCTGCTACAGGAAGACCTACTGTCCCAGCTCAGACGGGCTTCCAGTGGCCTCATACCCACTCCCGGTCCTGGGTTGCTGGTCAAGGATGGGCTATTGTGGCATGGGGATAAGATTTTCATTCCCGAAGGTCTGCGGGTAACCGTCCTGGAATTGTGCCATGATCACAAGCTTGCCGGACACTTTGGTGTCACCAAAACCACTGAATTGGTACAACGTACCTTCTGGTGGCCTCAGCTAAGGGAAGACTGCAGGAAATTTGTGGAAACATGCACTGTGTGTATTCGGAGCAAAAGTCACAGAACCAAGGCCTGGGGCCTACTTAAGCCATTACCAGTCCCAGATCGCCCCTGGAAAATGCTGTCCATAGATTTCATTGTGGAACTGCCCCCAGCAGAGGACCACACTACGATCTTCGTGATAGTTGATCGTCTGTCAAAAATGGCACACTTTGTTCCCATGAAGGGCACCCCTTCTGCCTCAGAAACCGCACAAGTGTTCATCCGAGAAGTCATCAGACTCCATGGGGTACCAGCCAACATAGTGTCCGACCGAGGGGTACAATTCACCTCTCGGTTCTGGAAATGACTTTGCAAGGCTCTCAACATTGAACTATCATTTTCTTCCGCTTATCACCCTCAAACCAATGGGCAGACCGAAAGAACCAATCAGACCCTGGAACAATATCTTCGATGCTTTTCTTCCTTCTCCCAAGACGATTGGATCTCCCTGTTACCAGTTGCCGAGTTTGCATATAACAATGCTATCCACTCGGCCACCCAACAGACACCTTTCTTCGCCAACTATGGCTTTCATCCTTCATTCCTGCCCAATTCTCTTCCTGAATGTACTGTGCCCGCAGTCCAGGAAAAGATTGATTTCTTTACTTCCAATAACCAACTCCTGCAGGACACCATGGCCCGGACCCAGGAACATAACAAAGCAGTCTTTGACCGAAAGAGGCGTGGAGAATTGGTACTGGCACCGGGTGACACAGCGTGGCTCTCCACCTTGAATCTGAAGTTGGCTTGTCCCTCAAGAAAACTGGGCCCTAAGTTCTTAGGTCCCTTTCCAGTCAAACGAAAGATTAATGAAGTAGCCTATGAGTTGGAACTTCCTGATTCCCTCAAGGTCCATCCAGTCTTTCATGTTTCTCTGTTAAAGCCCTCCACTTCCAACCCCTTTTCCAACAGAAGGACTGTACCCCCGGATCCAGTCTTGGTAGATGGCGAGGAAGAATATGAGGTAGAGGCTATACTAAATGTTAGAAAGAGGAGAAATCAGAATCAGTTCTTGATCAAATGGAAGGGATATGGTCCTGAAGAGAATTCCTGGGAGCCCGAGTGTAATATCCATGCTAAGAGTCTAGTTCAAGCCTTCAAAAGAGCTCATCCTGAGAGATTTGCCCAGAGGGGCACCCGGAGGTTGCCCCTAGGAGGGGGGCAATGTCATGAAGATCCTGCCAGAAATCTAAACTCGGGCCGTCCTGGCCCTCAGATTCCATTGCGCATGCGCATGCGCGCCCGGGCGCGGGCACGTGCACAACCGCGCACAGGGAGACGGGCGCGCGCCCTAGTTAGCACCAGCCGGCCTATTTAAGCCTGACTTGAGCAGACGGTCTTTGCTGTCTGCTCTACAGCGTTGTGGTGTAGTAAAAGAAACCTGATCCTGTGATACCTGTTCCTTTGACCCGGCTTGCCATAAAGACTATCCAGCTTTCTGCCTGTACCCGACCCCGGCTTCCAGTGACCATCCTCCTGCCTGATCCATTGTACCTTGCTCTAAGTTCAGATTCATTACCTGACTTCTTTGATGAACTCTGGTTCCTTGTTAAGTCTTTGTCCAGTCTGCAGTCTGGCCCTCTGTAAACGATCCTGTTCACCTGTTGGTTCCAGTCCATTCAGTGGTTCCGTTTCCTGTGTCCAGTTCCTGTCAGCTCTGCTATCCAAGCTTACCTGTGAACCTGTTTGCCAAGCCGTTGTCCAGTTCCTGTCAGCTCTGCTATCCAAGCTTACCTGTGAACCTGCTTGTCAAGCCGTTGTCCAGTTCCTGCCAGCTCTGCTATCCAGTTTACCTGTGAGCCTGCTTTCCAGTGATCCTGCCAGCTCTGCTATCCAGTTTACCTGTGAGCCTGCTTTCCTGTGATCCTGCCAGCTCTGCTATCCGGTTTACCTGTGAGCCTGCTTTCCTGTGATCCTGCCAGCTCTGCTATCCAGTTTACCTGTGAGCCTGCTTTCCTGTGATCCTGCCAGCTCTGCTATCCGGTTTACCTGTGAGCCTGCTTTCCTGTGATCCTGCCAGCTCTGCTATCCAGTTTACCTGTGAGCCTGCTTTCCAGTGATCCTGCCAGCTCTGCTATCCAGTTTACCTGTGAGCCTGCTTTCCTGTGATCCTGCCAGCTCTGCTATCCGGTTTACCTGTGAGCCTGCTTTCCTGTGATCCTGCCAGCTCTGCTATCCAGTTTACCTGTGAGCCTGCTTTCCTGTGATCCTGCCAGCTCTGCTATCCAGTTTACCTGTGAGCCTGCTTTCCTGTGATCCTGCCAGCTCTGCTATCCGGTTTACCTGTGAGCCTGCTTTCCTGTGATCCTGCCAGCTCTGCTATCCGGTTTACCTGTGAGCCTGCTTTCCAGTGATCCTGCCAGCTCTGCGATCCAGTTTACCTGTGAGCCTGCTTTCCTGTGATCCTGCCAGCTCTGCTATCCAGTTTACCTGTGAGCCTGCTTTCCTGTGATCCTGCCAGCTCTGCTATCCGGTTTACCTGTGAGCCTGCTTTCCTGTGATCCTGCCAGCTCTGCTATCCGGTTTACCTGTGAGCCTGCTTTCCAGTGATCCTGCCAGCTCTGCGATCCAGTTTACCTGTGAGCCTGCTTTCCAGTGATCCTGCCAGCTCTGCTATCCCGTTTACCTGTGAGCCTGCTTTCCAGAGATCCCGCCAGCTCAGCTAACCTGTTTCCTTCCCACCGGTCTGTTGATCCTGCCAGGCACCCGTGCTCCTCCTCACTCCTGGCTCTCCTGTTCCCACACCAGGGGACCAGGAGTGGGAGACGCAAGGGAGGCCTCTCCCTGCAATCTCGGGCTCGCACCACCAGGTACGTGACACTGTGTCTCATCAAATGCAGCCTGTGTCCCACCAAATGCAGCCTGTGTCCCACCAAATGCAGCCTGTGTCCACCAAATGCAGCCTGTGTCCACCAAATGCAGCCTGTGTCCAAATGCAGCCTGTGTCCCCCAAATGCAGCCTGTGTCCACCAAATGCAGCCTATGTCCCCCAAAATGCAGCCTGTGTACACCAAATGCAGCCTGTGTCCCCCAAATGAAGCCTGTGTCCAAATGCAGCCTGTGTCCCCCAAATGCAGCCTGTGTCCCCCAAATGCAGCCTGTGTCCCCCAAATGCAGCCTGTCTGTGTCACATCGAACCTCCCTCCCCCCCCCCGTTTTCCACAGGAGCACAGGTGTACTACTTACCTTGCTGTTGTCCTCTCATGCGGTGTCTTCTTCCACAACGGCGATGGAGGGCTCCATCCTCTCCTCTCCTACTTCCTGTTTCCTCTCTCCCAGCCGCAATGGGAGAAAGAAAACAGGAAGTGACATCAAACTGAGATGTCAATCAAACCACCCGGCCGTAGCAATACATACTACGAGCCTTGGAGCGGAAGCTAAACTCCCGCAAATATAGCACCGCGTCTGCAATATCGTGATTGCATAGACGTGGCCCTTCCCATAAGTGCACTGTGTCCAGCGTCGCACTGTGTCTGTCCAAACACAGTGCACTTAACCACTTCAGCCCCGGACCAATTGGCAGCCAAAGGACCAGGCCCCTTTTTGCGATTCGGCACTGCGTCGTTTTAACTGACAATTGCGCGGTCGTGCGACGTGGCTCCCAAACAAAATTGGCGTCCTTTTTTTCCCACAAATAGAGCTTTCTTTTGGTGGTATTTGATCGCCCCTGCGGTTTTTATTTTTTGCGCTATAAACAAAAATAGAGCGACAATTTAGAAAAAAATGCAATATTTTTTACTTTTTGCTATAATAAATATCCCCAAAAAATATATAAAAAAACATTTTTTTTCCTCAGTTTCGGCCGATACGTATTCTTCTACATATTTTCGGTAAAAAAAATCGCAATTAGCGATTATTGATTGGTTTGCGCAAAAGTTATAGCTTTTACAAAATAGGGGATAGTTTTATAGCATTTTTATTAATATTTTTTTTTTTTACTAGTAATGGCGGCGATCAGCGATTTTTATTGTGACTGCGACATTATGGCGGACACATCGGACATTTTTGACACATTTTTGGGACATTTGTCATTTATATAGAAATCAGTGCTATTTAAATAGCACTGATTCCTATGTAAATGACAGTTGTAGTGAAGGGGTTAACCACTAGGGGGCGGGGGGAGTCAGTGTGACGTGTTGTGTTTATTTTACTGTAGGGGGGCGTGGCTGTAAGTGTGACGTCATTGATCGGCGTTCCCGATGACAGGGAACCGCCGATCACTGACAGTCAGTGTAGGAAGCGCGGGGAGAGGTTTGTTTACACAAACCTCTCCCCGTTCTTCAGCTCCGTAACCCGATCGCGGGACACCAGCGGCGATCGGGTCCGCTGGTTCCCGCGGCCGTGGTGACGGAGCTCCCGACCCACGCGCGACCCACAGGCAGGCACATGCACGATCACGTACAGGTACGTGATTTTGCCTGCCCGTGCCATTTTGCCGACGTATATCGTCGTTAGGCGGTCGGGAAGCGGTTAAGGACCTTATTTTGTATTTGTAAGGCCAGCTTTTTTTATTTTTTTTTATATTTTTTTTTTTTGTGACTGACCCCTATGGATGGGCCGCCACTGGCAGCAGGTCTTGGGAGGACCGAAGAGGGTGGCTTGGTTGATATTTTAAGATCAGGTTAGTGATGTAGCTGGGGGCAGAGTTATGGATGGCTTCGTAAGTTATTGTTCGTACTTTGAATTTTATTCGTTGGGTCAGTGGAGGCCAGTGGAGGGATTGGCAGAGAGGGGTGGAGGACACTGAACGGTTGGTAAGGTGGATGAGTCTTGTAGCAGTATTCATGATGGACTGAAGGGGGGGATAGCCTATATAAAGGTAATCCAATGAGAAGGGAGCTGCAGTAGTTGAGGCGGGAGATAACCAGGGAGTGAATTAGAAGCTTGGTGGTGTCATTGGTTAAAAAGGAGCGTATTCTAGAGATGTTGTGGAGGTTGAGGCGGCATGATTTGGATAGGGATTGGATGTGGGTCTGAAAGGACAGTACAGAGTCCAGTGTTTCCCCTAACTCCGTGGCATGTGATTCTTAGCTTTCTTCTGGCTACTGTGGTGTGGGCGGTGTCATCAACCTCCTGCCAATCAGATCCCAGGGAATGGTAAGTACACCAAATCTCATGAGAGTGCACAATACAGGGAGAGATTTGGAATACTCTGAAATTGCCCAGATTTCTCCAGAAGACGGGTGATGTCAGCCCAGCCTAGGCACCAGGTGCAGCAGCTGGGGGGAAAGGTAAGTATACTAACTTTCAATCCCTACAATTTTTTTTTATCTGCAAGGGGCAGATGGGAAAACTCACAAAGCAGACTTTGCTTGTTAGCTTTAAGATCTGTGTTAACATGAAACAAATCTATCTGGTGCTAGGCTGAATTTAAGGCACAAACGTAGTGTTACATGGTGTCTTGGCACGTTCTGTTCAAGCTGTCATTTTAGCTAAGCTCCAGAAATAATAGAGCTAAAAAAAATATCTCAGATGCTGTATTTGAAATATTATTCTTTAAGTATAATTTTTTATTTCTTTTGGCAAATACAAGAGATTTAAAGAAAACTAGGAGGAAGCTAATATTTTTATAGATGCACATTGAAGCTTCTCCAGTAATATTATTGCATGAACTAGTAGAGTTTGGTGTACTGGATGAAGAAGTGAACATGTAGAATTACATCCCTGTTGAAACGATCAAACACTGAGTAGCTATATGAAACTCAAGTCTTGTTGAGGAAAAATGGCCTTCTGGTCATTCTCTAATCGTTCTGTTTAAATGCCGCTTTATGCATTGACATACCGTCTCATGCCGCATACACACGATTGGACTTTCCGGCGGGATTGTCCGCTGGACTAGAGTCCGCCGGACAATCCGACCATGTGTGGGGCTCCGGCGGACTTTTTGTTCCCAAAAGTCCGGCAGACTTAGTTTGAAGTTTTGACAATCCCGCCGTCTGTGTGCTAGTCCGCGGGACTTTTGAAACGAACGTTCATTTAGAACGTGACTCCTAGTAGACTGGACTAGCGAAGGAAGTGAATGCCACCGCCTCGATCGGCAACATTGACACCTCGCTAGCCCCATCACCTGGTATGGATTTAAAGGGGAATCCCTACGCCGAAAAAACGGCCGGTCAGGAAAGGGGGTGGGGACAAGGGGCAGGGCCACCGGCTCCTGTTACATGGTGACCCCGCCCCCATATGATGTCACAGTCCCAGCATCCTCCGGGACTGTGACATCATAGGGGGCGGGGTCACCATGTGACATGAGTCGGTGACCCGCTCCTTGTCCTTTTATAACTGGCAGCGCAACACGTCTGAGTTATTAGAAGAGGAGACAGTGACGAGTCAACATCGGAAGAAGAAAGAAGAACAAGAAGCAGAAGAAGAAGAAGCAGAAGCAGAAGGCGACAGCGACAGAAGCCCGGGTGACTGCTAGTAAAAGAGCTGGAAGAAGAAAGCGGAGGCTCGGTAAGAAGAACCGAAGAGCAGGACAAGACCCCAGAAGTCGGAACAAGACCCCCAGACGACGGCGACGAAGGAGAAAGCTGGGCTCCTCCTCTAGTAAAAGAGCTAGCAGAAGATAGCGGAGGAGTCTGGGGAGAAGACCCCCCAAGACGGAAGAAGACCCCTGGAGCTGTGCAATAAAGTATTTTAAAAAATTGTGTTGTTTTTTTTTATTTACACTTTTTTCCCTTAGATGAATGGGTAGGGGTACATCGTACCCCATACTCATTCACATAGGGTGAGGGGCCGGTATCTGGGGGCCCCCTTATTAAAGGGGGCTCCCGGATTCCGATAAGCCCCCCACCCGCAGACCCCGACAACCAACGGCCAGGGTTGTGGGGAAGAGGCCCTTGTCCTCATCAACATGGGGACAAGGTGCTTTGGGGTGCTTTGAGGTAAGGGGGCCGCCTGGTACAGCTCAGGAGGGGGGGCGCTCGCTCGTCCCCACCCCCTTTCCTGACCGGCCAGGCTGCGTGCTCGGATAAGGGTCTGATATGGATTTGGGGGGACCCCCACGCCGTTTTTTCAGTGTAGGGATTCCCCTTTAAATCCATACAGGTGACGGGGCTAGTGAGGTGTCAATGTCGCCGATCGAGGCGGCGGCATTGACTTCCTTCGCTAGTCCCGTCTACCTGGAGTCACGTTCTAAATGAACGGACTTTTCTCCGTGTGTGGGGCAAGTCCGTTTATTTCAAAAGTCCCGCAGACTCCCGCCAAAACTCCAGCGGATTGTCCGCTGGAAAAGTCCAGGCGTGTGTGGGCAAGTCCACACGTTCGGAAAGTCCGGGGGATTGTCCGGCCGACCGCTGCTATCAATCTATTCAATCAGGACACGAGATACCGGCTGAAGCTGGTGTGCTCGTTCCCGTCGCAGGAATTACGGGGCTCAGGTAAGTAAAAGGGGGACTAGGGGGGGACTGCTGCATGACAGGAGGTTTTTCACCTTAATGCATAGAATGGTGAAAAACCTTGAGAGTTTACAAACCCTTTAGCTCTTCAATAAAACACAAAAGTTGAATCCAACACATTTTTTACTTCAGATAGTTGCAGTACAGATGATGTTTTTCCAGTCTCATGAAATATAAGAAAACAAGCCCTGCCTCTGTGAAGAGCTAACACTGACTGAGGATATATAGAAGAGACAGGGAGGGTCTAGCCAGGACTGAACTAACTAGCACTAAACAGAAGGTAAGGAGACAGTTTCTGGAGTTTAGAAAGGAAGAATTGAAATGGCCAGCCTAAATATTTAGCAGGGCCTTGCCATCCTTGGGGAGGTGTGCCCAGTTGGTGGCTAGGACAGCTGTTAAATAGTTTGAGGCCCTGAGAAGATTGCCTCTTCTTCCCCTGAGCTGCATTATGGTCCCCAGCTGTGAGCCTATAGACCGTTCCAGTCTAGCCTATCTGTTCTACAAGCTGCTTCATGGTCCCCAGCAATGAACCTATAGACTGTTTCAGTGTAGCCTATCTGTTCTACAAGCTGCTTCATGGTCCCCAGCCCTGAGCCTATAGACTGTTCCTGTCTAGCCTATCTGTTCTACAAGCTGCTTCATGGTCCCCAGCCCTAAGGCTATAGACTGTTCCAGTCTAGCCTATCTGTTCTACAATCTGCTTCATGGTCCCCAGCCCTGAGCCTATAGACCGTTCCAGTCTAGCCTATCTGTTCTACAAGCTGCTTCATTCTCACCAGTCATGAACCAATAGACTGGCCAGCCTAAATATTTAGCAGGGCCTGGCCAATCCTTGGGGAGGTGTGCCCAGTTGGTGGCTAGGACAGCTGTTAAATAGTTTGAGGCCCTAAGAAGTTTGCCTCTTCTTCCCCTGAGCTGCATCATGGTCCCCAGCTGTGAGCCTATAGACTGTTCCAGTCTAGCCTATTTGTTCTACAAGCTGCTTCATGGTCCCCAGCCCTGAGCCTATAGACTGTTCCAGTCTAGCCTATCTGTTCTACAAGCTGCTTCATTGTCCCCAGCCATAAACCTATAGACTATTTCAGTCTAGCCTATTTGTTCTACAAGCTGCTTCATGGTCCCCAGCCCTGAGCCTATAGACTGTTCCAGTCTAGCCTAGCTGTTCTACAAGCTGCTTCATTGTCCCCAGCCACAAGCCTATAGACTGTTCCAGTTAAGCCTATCTGTTCTTCTACTAGCTGCCCCCCCCCCCCAATTGCCTTTTATACATTTTTACAAGGCAATGGAGAGGCAGCATTTTAAAGGGGAGTATGGTATAGCCTAAATCTCTACCTAATAATAATAATAATAATAATAATAATAAAAATAGCTGATTCACCCTAATAAAATGTTTTCTTACTCATCCCTGAACATATCAATGGACTAAGCTTAGATGTTTTTGCCCCGGAGTTCCTCTTTAGTATTTCAGGTGTGAGAAATGTGTTGTGCGATCTCACAACTGGTAAAACAAAATGTAATCACATTATGTTAAATGGATTAGCCTTGTCGAAATGTCAAACTTCTATATACACAAGGGGATATTTTTTTTTCTTTCCTTTTTTTTCTTTTCAGATGAAAGAGGAGTGGGTAGGACAAGCGAAGAAGCAGATGGAGCCTGGGGGCACGCAGCCCATAGACCCTGTATTAGATTAGGGCAGCCGTCAGTTCCCCGGTCAGACACGGAGTTCCGTATGGGGCACGGAACCCTCGGCTCAACAATCCTTCATTCATGGCCACGTCTGTGGAATGGATACATGTTGCAGACATACATGACACATTTTATCCATCCATGTATGAAGTTGGTCTCCCCCGAGGACTTAAAAAATAATTGATCCATGGTCTGTTGCGAATTATCAGAGATTGTTTGTCTAAGGTACGTTCTGAGCGTCTGCTTGGAAGAACATTTTATCTGTTCATTCTCATCAGTTCCCTTTTAACAGGCTAAATGATGCTATAAATTGATTTAAGTCAAAGAGCTTTTTGTTTTTACTGTCTTTGTATGTTTGTTTTTTTGACAGATCCATCAAACAACCCGATAACGGAATAACCTGTTATAAGAAATTAACAAAAACAAAGGAGATCCAATAAATAAGACTCTATGGTCCTCCAGACAACATTCCCGACCATTGACCTTAAAGTGGTTGTAAAATCAGAAGGTTTTTTATCTTAATGCATTCTATGAATTAAGATAAAAAACCTTCTGTGTGCAGCAGCCTCCCTCAGCCCCCCTAATACTTACCTGAGGTCCCTCTCTGTCCAGCGATGTCCACAACTCCCTTATCAGTCAGGGACTCTCCCTCCTGATTTGTTGAGACACAGAAGCAGCGCTATTGGCTCCTGCTGCTGTCAATCAAACTCAGTTAGCCAATCAGGAGAGAGAGATGGTGGGGCCGAACTTTGGCTCCGTGTCTGAATGGACACATGGAGCTGCAGCTCAGTTTGGGTGCCCCCCCCATAGCAAGCTGCTTGCTGTGGGGGCACATAACAGGAGGGAGGGGCCAGGAGCTCTAGCCAGGGACCGAAAAGACGAGGACCTGGGCTGCCCTTTGCAAAACCACTGCACAGAACAAGGATAGGAGGGCAGCACAGTGGTGTAGTGGTTAGCACTTTCACCTAGCAGCAATAGGGTCGCTGGTTCAAATCCCGACCATGACACCTTCTGCCTGGAGTTTGCATGTTCTCCCTGTGCTTGCGTGGGTTTCCTCCGGGTACTCCGGTTTCCTCCCACACTCCAAAGACATGCTGGTAGGTTAATTAGATCCTGTCGATAAAATTAGCCAAATATGTGTATGTTGTATGTGTATGTGTTTGTAAGCGTGTCAGGACCCCACAGGGCAAGGATCGCACTATACCACAGATGGAATCCAGTGGCAAAAAGCGCCCTGAGGCGATTCAGTTCGCATAGGTTGCGCTATACAAGTCATTCATTCATTCATTCATAACATATCTGTTATTTTAATAGAAAAAAAAAACAAGTCTTTACAATCACTTTTATATCCCTAAAAGGAATGCCCACACATAAATAAGGTTGCTGCACTTTACTAGTGGTATTTGGAAAATGGCATAACATGGCGTAACACATCGACATGCAATCACATGATTCACTTACATACATTCACTTCATAATGCCAATTACATTTAGTGGGTGGTCCGCAGCAGTCAGATGTGAAAGCATATGCAGCACTTTAGTAGACATTTTCCCTCAAACAGTCTCTGCCTCTCTGCCTTCAAGTCTCACTCCATAGCTCTACCTAGCTGGGTATGCTCCCTGCAGTAACTCTGATCCCAGAGTCATTAGTACTCACTCAGAGGGCTTTGACTTGCCCATTAAAGTGGTTCTAAAGGTACAAGTTTTTTTTACTTTAATGCATGAAGGTAAAAAAAACTTCTGTGAGCAGCCCCCCCCCCCCCTTACTTAACTGAGCCCCCTCTCAATTCAGCGATGTCCACAATTACAAAAGCCTTGGCTCTCCGGGAAATCTCACTCTTGATTGGCTCTTGGCAGCAGCGGGAGTCATTGGCTCCCGCTGCTGTCAATCACAGCCAGTAAGCCAATCAGCAGAGGGAATTGACACACAGAGCCACGGCTCGGGAGAGCATCTGCATGGGTGCCCGCATAGCAAGGGGTTTGCTCTGGGGGCACTCGGAAGGAATGGGGGGGCCAGGAGTGCCGGTGGGGGACCTGAGAAGAGGAGGATTGGGGCTGTTCTCTGACTTTGCACACCTTTTATTTTGATGCACTGGGGATGCATTTAAATAAATCAAACTGAAAGTCCCAAAAAAGCCCTACAATATAATCATTTCTACTTAGAAAATAAACTAAACAATGGAATATATTCAAATGAAGAGGTTTTTCTGCACGCATTTACTGTAAATCTTCCTCAAATGACTCATCATAAACGCCATCTGTTCGCGTTCCCCATAATGCGATATTCAGCTGCTCCATAGCATTTCATCGTCACCATGAAATTTTAACTCTAAATATTTATAAAGCTGAAAGTCTCCACTTTCCTCTGTAAATACATTACAGTATGAGGGGAGGATGTAAACTGCTTTGTGTCATAGGGCGCAAAAGCATTTTTGTCTTTACTTTGGCGTTCAATAATATTACAAGGTCAGGTTAGGGCTGTTATAGCAGGAAAGACTAAAATAAAAAGTCAAACAAATGTTCGGGTAATTGCTTTCACTGAAATAACTCTGGATGTCAATCAAGAATAATACCGAAAGAGGATCCCTAATCTATTCAAGAACACCTCCATAATTAATCATATAGAGGCTGTTGATGATAAGGTACATCCTCTCTATATTGTATTGGCAGCAGAAGGAAAAGAAAGAAAGAAAGAAAGAAAGAGAAAATGAAAGAGAAAGAAAGAAGAGGGAGAGAGAGAGAAAGAAAGAAAGAAATAGAGAGAGAGAGAAAGAAAGAAAGAAAGAAAGAAAGAAAGAAAAAGAGAAAAATGAAAGAGAGAAAAAGAAAGAAAGAGAGAGGGAGCAGTGGCGTCACTAGGGTTTGTGTCACCTGGTGCGGTAAAACATGGTGTCACCCCAACCCCCCCCCCCCCCCCCAGCACTGAGCAGGCTAGTGCTTCGGCGCGGCTCTCCTCCTTAACCTGCCACAATGGATGGAACTGGGATGGGTTTTGGAGGGATAGATGGAGCCGGAATGGGATCGGGGTGGTTGATAGAGCTGGAATGGGATTGGGGGAATGGATGGAGCCGGAATGGGATTGGGGGAATAAATGGAGCCGGAATGGGATCGGGGGGGGGGGGGGGGTGGTTGGAGCCAGGTTGGGATTAGTGGATGGATAGAGCCTGGATGGGATCAGGGGAATGGATGGAGCCGGAATGGGATCGGGGGAATAAATGGAGCCGAAATGGGATCGGGGGGATGGATGGAGCCAGGATGGAATCAGGGGATGGATAGAACTGGGATGGGACCAGGGGAATGGATGAAGCCGGAATGGGATCGGGTGGTAGATGGAGTTGGGATGGGATCGGAGTGATGGATGGAGCCGGGATGGGATTGCGGGAAATTGATGGAGCCGGGATGGGATTGGGGGGATGGCTGGAACTGGGATGGGATCAGGGGTTGGATAGAGCCGGGATGGGATCAGGGGAATGGATGGAGCTGGGATGGGATCGGGGTGGTGGATGGAGTTGGGATAGGATCGGGGCGGTGGATGGAGCTGGGATCGGGGTGGTGAATTGCGTTGGCATGGGATCGGGGGGAGTGATGGAGCCGGGATGGGATCGGGGTGGTGGATGGAGCCGAGGGGGGGGGGGTGGATGGAGCCAGGAGGGGATCAGGGTGGTGGATGGAGTCGAGTTGGGATCAGGGGGACGGATGGAGCTGGGATAGGATCGGGATGGTGGATCGAGCTGGGATGGGATTGGGGTGATGAATAGAGCTGGAATGGGATCTTTGATTTAAGGGGGGGTGGGGGTTAGAGGATATGTGCTGGGGAGTGCTTTGGGGGTGTCAAACTTCAAATCTGCCCCCTCCTTCTAGCACAAGTCCTCTCTAACCCAAAACAAAGCACCCTTCTACCACATATCCTCTAACTCCCACCCCCACCCTAAAATTTACTCCTGGCAGCATTATTGTTACCTACCCAGTCCCAGGCCCCCCAGAACCACCCCCCCATCACAATGTCCCACAAGACTCCTGTTATTACAGACCCCTCTCAATGCGGCACCGGTGTCAGTCTGGGCTTGGTGTCACCCTCTGGGGGGTGTCACCCTGGTGTGGGCCGAACCTCCTGCACCCCCATAGCGACGCCACTGAGTGAAAGAAAGAAAGAAAGAAAGAAAGAAAAGAAAAAGCATTGGAGAAAGAATGCAAAAACCAGGGCAAGGAAAGGAGAGATAAAAGAAGGAAGGAAATGGAGAGAAAAAAAAGAAGGGCAAAGGGAGGAAAAAAATGCAAAAATAAAAGGAAAGAGAATGAAAGAGAGAGAGAGGGGTTGGAAGAAGTAAATGAAGGGAAAGAAGAAAAGGTGGGGAAGAGAGAACAAGGAAGGAAGGTGAAAAGGAAAGAAAGCACCTAAGGGCTCATTCACAATTGCAGCAGGCCCTACTACTTCTCTGAAAAGTGATCCAAGTGTGTTGACAGGTGGTGAGGAGGTGATATGTTCACCACCTGATTTAAACCCATGATTGCCGTGGAATGAACGCGATTGTGACGGCATATAGAGATTTAAATCAGGTGTGAGGTGACGACACTGTGCCCGGTAATCTCTGACTTCTCCCATGTTCTTCAGGTAGATCTCCACCTCTTTAAGGTTGCCTACCCCTGCTGTAATGGCTACATCTGCAAGAGAGCTTGTGCTTTTGAAAATCAACAGATATTAGACATGTGCGATTAGTTTCGTACGAATCGGAAATTCGTACAAATTTTTCGAAATTCGTACATTCGTACAAATTCGAATTACGAATTTTTACGAATACGAATTCTGTACGAAATACGAAATTTCGTTTACGAATTTTGGATCCAAATTATCTGAATCCAAACTACCAAATAACTAATTTCAACTAATATAGAAGAAATGATAGCGATCGTTAACGATTCGTAACGATTCGTACGTATTCATAAACTAAATTTCGTATTTCGTACTTCCTCTGAGTGATTGGTGAACAATAGACAATAGACTTGTGTTATGTAACGTTAATACGTTTTCGGATAATTCGTTATTATTCGTAGAGTGTCGTTATTCATTATACAAATTAACGATTCGTAACGATTCGTACGAAATTCGTATTTCGTACGAATCCGAATTAAATTTCGTACACGAATTACCAATTTCTTTTATACGAAACGGAACGAAACGAAACAAATTTTTTGACGGCTCCCATGTCTAACAGATATACTGGCCAGATTGCCAGGTGAAGATAGAAGAAAGAGAGCCTAAAAAAGAAAACTAGTGCAGCCATCACATCTAAGAATTGGTAAGCTGCAATATAATAAATGTTTGTTTTTGGCTTTAATACCACTTTAAAGAAGAAAGTTTGATTTATACTTACCCTACTGCCGTCCTTTGCCTACAGTGCCCAGGTGAGGATGATGTCATACTCCTTCAGGCGAGATCCTGGGCAACACAAAGCAGCCGACCTCTTGGAAAAGACGCTCCTACAATGGACTGACGTGGCTTCTTGCAAGATTTCACTTGTTCTGCATTTCCCAGGAACCTTCCCAGAATGTTGGGGACATCATGCCCTGTGGAAAGAAAGAAAGAAAGAAAGAAAGAAAGAAGAGGAAAACGAGAGCAGGAAAGAAAAGACAGAAGAAAGGAAGGAATGAAAAGAAAAAGCAATGGAGAAAGGATGCAAGAACCATGGCAAGGAAAGGAGAGATAAAAGAAGGAAGGAAATGAAAAAAAAAAAAAAAAAGGAAACAAAAAGGGAAAGGAAGGGGAAAAAAAAAAAAGAAGAAAAAAAGGAAAGAGGACGAAAGGGAGAGAGGTTGGAAGGAGGAAAAGAAGGAAGAAGGGAAAGAAGAAAAATAAGGAAAGAGAGAACAAGGAAGGAAAGAGAAAAAGAAAGAAAGAGGAAGGAAGGATGGGAGAAATTAAGGAAGTCAAATAAAAAAGAAAGAAATTTGGATAAAAGGGAAACACGTAGGAAAGAAGAAGGAAGAAAGAAGAGAAAAAAAGGAAGGAAATGGAGCAGGAGGGAGGAAAGAAAAGAAAAATCAATGGAGGAAGGATGACCGTAGAAAGAAGAGAAAAGAAATTAAGAGGAAGGAAGGGAAGAAAAGGGAAGTAAGTAGGAAAGGAGAAAGTAGGAAGAAAGGAAGGAAGGAGAGAAAAAAAAGCTGAATGAAAGGATGGAAGAGAAAAAGGAAGGATGGGAGGAAGGAGTAAGAAAGAAAGGAAAAAGAAAGAAAATAGTAAGAAACGCATAGAAGTATAGAACAAGGAAAGAGGGAAAAAGGGAGAGAGGTTGGAAGGAGGAAATGAGGGAAGAAGGGAAAGAAGAAAAATAAGGAAAGAGAGAACAAGGAAGGAAAGAGAAAAAGAAAGAAAGAGGAAGAAAGGATGGGAGAAATTAAGGAAGTCAAAAAAAAAAGAAAGAAATTTGGATAAAAGGGAAACACGTAGGAAAGAAGAAGGAAGAAAGAAGAGAAAAAAGGAAGGAAATGGAGCAAAAGGAAGGAAAGAAAAGTCAATGGAGGAAGGATGAAAGGGCCGTAGAAAGAAGAGAAAGGAAATGAAGTGGAAGGAAGGAAATAAGAAGGGAAGCAAGTAGGAAAGAAAAAGGCAGGAAGAAAGAAAGGAAGGACAGAAAAAAAAAAAAGAAAGCGGAACAGAAAGCATGAAAGAGAAAAAAAGAATGGGAGGAAGGAAGGAGGGACGAAAGGAAAAAAGAAAGAAAAGGATAGGACAAGGAAAGGCAAAAGAGAGAGAGGTTGGAAGGAGGGAAGAAGGGAAAGAAGAAAAGTAAGGAAAGAGAGAACAAGGAAGGAAAGAGAAAAAAAAAGAAAGAAAGAGGAAGGAAGGGTGGGAGAAAGGAGGGAAGTCAAATAAAAAAGAAAGAAATTTGGATAAAAGGGAAACAAGTAGGAAAGTAGAGAAAAAAAAAAAGGAAATGGAGCAGGAGGGAGGAAAGAAAAGAAAAATCAATGGAGGAAGGATGACCGTAGAAAGAAGAGAAAGGAAATTAAGAGGAAGGAAGGAAAGAAAAGGGAAGTAAGTAGGAAAGGAGAAAGTAGGAAGAAAGGAAGGAAGGAGAGAAAAAAAAAGCTGAATGAAAGGATGGAATAGAAAAAGGAAGGATGGGAGGAAGAAAGAAGGGAAAAAAGAAAGAATATAGGAAGAAACGCATAGAAGTATAGAACAAGGAAAGAGGACAAAGGGAGAGAGGTTGGAAGGAGGAAATGAGGGAAGGAAGAAGGCAAAGAAGAAAAGGAGGGAGCGAGAGAACGAGAGAACAAAAGGAAAGGAGGAGAGAATGGAAGGAAGGAGGATATGGAAATGTATCAGTTAAACCTTCATTGACAATGCAGTGCTGGGTGTTCCCTATGAGGCAGTATTGTTGTCTCTCAAATTCAGCAGAATTATGTCCATGAGAACTGTTCTGACATGACGAGGACTATACAAGTACACAGATATAATTGTCCTACCAGGTGACCTGCGTTCTCTCTGCTCCCTTTACAAGACCAGTAGACTCGGCGTTTCCATGTGTCGCACATCATATAACTGCAGAATCCTCACTCAGGTCTGTTTTATAAACCTGTCCAGAGTGAAGCAGGAATCATCGGGGAATAATCAGTCATAAACACACATTCAGCTGCCACATTTTTTCCAAGCACATAATCCAGGTCTTGTGGCGGAGGGGCGGTTATTTTTTGCTCTAATGTAATTATATCATTCCCCAGAATTACTGACATTGGAGCTAAGGTGAGAAACACGTTGACACCTATGTCATGGGTACAGAGCCTGCAGGCTCAGCAGACGCTCAAACAGGAAGTTAGGAGCTCACTGGATTTCTGACAGATCAACTGGTACTTTTCAGTACTTGCAGCATTTATTTAAAGAGTATAGTGAAGGTATTTTTTTTGTCCAGGCATACATGTCAAATAATGTTATCCTTTTCCAAATCAATGCACTTACAATTCAGATACCAACTTCTTGGCCTCTGGTACAGTATTCTGTTAGCTACTGCATGTTACTTTTGAAACTTACATATCAAAGTGATAATTAGCCGCCAGAAATATCTGGACAATATAATTGACTGAATCTGGCCATGTGGTCACATTACATTGATGATGTCTCCAGCATTCCCGCTCCTTTGTTACAAGTGGCTATGAGGTGGGATGCTCTTTGGCTGCAGTTGATTGGTCCAGCATCCTGCTATCATGTGAAGTTTCCAATAGGTTCGCTCATCACTACTCAAAAATGTAACAAAAAACGTTCTTTACCTTCCCTGACTAACGCCCTGTACACACGATCGGACATTCCGACCACAAAATCCGTCTGATTTTATTTGATGGATTTTGTGCCAAACTTGTATTGCATACACACTGTCGCACAAAGTTGTCGGAAAATCCGATCGTTCTTAACGAGGTGACGTACAAAACGTACGTCGGGACTATAAATGGGCCAGTAGCCAATAGCTTTCGTCTCTTAATTTACCGTATTTATCGGCGTATAACACGCACTTTTCCCCCTTAAAATCGGGGGAAAGTCGTGGGTGCCTGTTATACGCCGATCCCCAAAAAAAAAGTGACAAAAAAAATCAAACCGCGGCAAAAAATAGCGACCGCCGTCCAAAAAAAACGAGCGCCGCCGAAAAAAAACTAGCGCCTCCGAAAAAGACAGATCTGACTGTTCGGCTCCACTTGCAGTCCCGCCTCCCTGCTCTAGCTTCCGAAACAGCAGGGAGGCGGGCCTGCGAGCGGAGCCGAACAGACGGCTCGGGCTTTTCTGGCGGCGCTCGCTCGGTCTTTTCCGGCAGGGCTAGCTCGGTCTTTTCCGGCGGCGCGGTCTTTCTAGGCGGCAAATTTAAACGTGGCAAGCTGCAAATGACGCTGGCAAGCTGCAAATGACACTGACAAGCTGCAAATCACACTGGGCAAGCTGCAAATCACACTGGGCAAGCTGCAAATGACACTGGGCAGGCTGCAAATGATGTTGGGCAAGGCTGCAAATGGCGCTGGGCAAGCTGCAAATGACGCTTAAATGTAAGTTTTTTTTTTTCCCTAAACTTCCCTCCTAAAACTTTTTTTCCTTAAAATGCACTCCTAAACTTGGGGTGCGTGTTATACGCTGGTGCGTGTTATGCGCCGATAAATACGGTATTCTGAGCAAGTGTGGCACTTTGTCCGTCGGAATTGTCTACACGCGATTTAACTGATCGGATTTTGTTGTCGGAAAATTTAAGATCCTGCTCTCAAACTTTGTGTGTCGGAAATTCTGACGGAAAAAGTCAGATGGAGCCCACATACGATCGGATTTCTCCGACAACACGATCTGATCGCACATTTTCGACCGTGTGTACAGGGCATTAGCCAAATCCTCCTTCATTTGTGTGGCACAAGCTCCCCCCCTCCCAGACACTGCAGCTCACAGTGGGATGAATTTTAGCAGCAGAGGCAGTGCTGTCAATCCAGAAAGCAGTGGACAGAACTGGGTGTGGTCAAGTGCTGATTGACAAGCTACAGTGACAATGCTGATAGCCACACCCCACCATCTTCTCATCCCATTGTATGACCAGCAGGCACAGCCTAAACGAGGGTGACAACCCTGATTTGAATTCAGGAGCAGTGCAGCAGTGTTGTCACCCCATTACAGGAAGCTGCTTTAAGTGGAATTCACTGCCAAGATCAACAGGTCTACGTAAGACTTTGCAAGGATCTAAGGGAAAAATGTGCTGCAGCATCTATTTTTTAATTGAAGACAACATATCGACTTACAATTCACTGGCTGAGGAACCCTGAAGGGTCAGCTGATATGTAAGGGATGATGGAAATGTGATATGTAGAAGGGTTATGCCTAATTACTCAGAGCTGAGTTTAAAAATAGCTTTAGCAACTCATCAGTGAAAATATACGCAGAATAATTGATGGTTTTTACATTTGGCTGGAGTTCTTTGATTTACTACAAGTTCTAAAAAAAAACTAGTACTAACTTTACCTAAGCCCTGCCAAAATTCACAATATTCCTTGGATCACACGCTCAAAAAAAGCAACTGCAATTCATTGGGGATGACGGAAATTAAAAGCCAGATTAATCAACGTGAGATAAGTATTCCAGGCATGCAATTACACCAAGCCACTAGCGCTAAAAAACATTTAAAGTGTGTGAAATATGGGGCTACGGAGGATTCAAGGCTGCCTGAGAAACATGTATGAGAGCAAGGTGTGAATTTGATACATTCGTTGGATGCGGACGCGGCGCTACAAGGGGGACGTGTTGCTGGACAAATAAAATGCTTTGCAGCGACACATAGGTCAGGATTCCATACTTGTGACACGCTGGATGGACTTGTCACAACAACCGTTTTATTTTAGAAAGTATAAAATGAAAGAGGCACTTTTACCAAAACAGCAGTATGCGCCACAAGTAAAATTTACAAAGTTACAAAAATGGGCAGATTTTGTAACAAATTTGGGTGTATTTTCAAAGGTAGAGTAACTTCCATAAATCCCTACTGAGATGGAATTAATAATGGTTAAATTGGAACTGAAGAGGTTTGGGTCAATTTTATTTATTTTTTTAATATTTTTTTAAACTTGATATACACACACATATATATATATATATATATATATATATATATACAGTATCTCACAGAATGGAGTACACCCCTCACATTTTTGTAAATTTTTTATTATATATTGTGATTATGTGACAACACTGAAGAAATTATGCGGCGTACACACGGTCAGAATTTCCGATGGAAGCAGTCCGATGGGAGCTTTTCAACGGATTTTCCGACCGTGTGTATGCCCATCGGTCTTTTTCTGTCGGGATTTCCGACGGACTTTGGATCGAGAACCTGTTCTCAATTTTTCCGACGGAAAACCTTTCTATCGGATTTTCCGATCGTGTGTATGCAATTCCGACGCGTAAAATTCCGACGCATGCTCGGAAACAATTTGACGCATGCTCAGAAGCATTAAACTTACCTTCTTTAGTGCTGTCGAACGTGTTTTATGCCGCTGTGTTACAGACCGTCGGAATTTGGTGTGACCGTGTGTAGGCAAGACAGCTTGAGCGAAATTCCGTCGGAATTCCGACGGGAAAACCATCAGAGCTTTTTCCAACGAGAATTTCCGACCGTGTGTACGCGGCATTACACTTTGCTACAATGTAAAGTAGTGAGTTCACAGCTTGTATAACTAATGTAGAATAACTCAACACACAGCCATTAATGTCTAAACCGCTGGCAACAAAAGTGAGTACACCCCTAACTGAAAATGCCCAAATTGGGCCAAAAGTGTCAATATTTTGTGTGGCCACCATATTTTTCCAGCACTGCCTTAACCCTCTTGGGCATGGAGTTCACCAGAGCTTCACAGGTTGCCACTGGAGTCCTCTTCCACTCCTCCATGATGACATCACAGAGCTGGTGGATGTTAGAGACCTTGCGCTCCTTCAACTTCCATTTGAGGATGCCCCACAGATGCTCAACAGAGTTTAGGTCTGGAGAAATGCTTGGTCAGTCCATCACCTTTACCCTCAGTTTCTTTAGCAAGGCAGTGGTCGTCTTGGAGGTGTGTTTGGGGTCGTTATCAGGGCCGTTTTTAAAGCAGGGCAAAAGGGGCAGCTGCCCTGGGCCCTGTCATTGTTGTGGGGCCCAAAGCAGCTGCCTCATACTTGCCAACTATCCGGGTTTAAATTAACTCATCCCTTGAGGTTTTAGTCCTGTGCTGTGTCCCAATATCTCAGTGTGAAGTGCTGCTACTAATGATGCCCAGCTCTGCCCTATTGTTGTTTAAAGATGACTCACCTGCAGACCCTGTGTTTACCTGTAAATTACCAGCATTCATATGTAAATAGTGGCTGCATTGATATGTAAATAGGGGCAGCCGGGGGCATTGATATGTATATCATGCCCCCCTGAGGACATATCCACAGTAATCTCTAGCAACCAACCAACAAGCAGAAATCATGTGCTGTAACCTCTAGCAACCAGTCAGTGAGCGGTAATGATAAATTGTAACCTCTGGTAACCAATCGCAATAGTTGCCTGATCTGATTCAGTAAACAGATTTTGAGTCTAGCTGCTATTTATTGTATGTCTCAGAGCAGGTGGAGGGCAAAACTGGGGGGCCCCAAGAAAAGTTTTGCCCAGGGTCCAATTAATATTAAAGACGACCCAGGTCGTTATCATGTTGGGATACTGCCCTGCAGCCCAGTCTCCAAAAGGAGGGGATCATGCTCTGCTTCAGTATGTCACAGTACATGTTGGCATTCATGGTTCCCTCAATGAACTGTAGCTCCCCAGTGCTGGCAGCCCCAGACCATGACACTCCCATCACCATGCTTGACTGTAGGCAAGACACACTTGTCTTTGTACTCCTCACCAAGTTGCCGCCACATACGCTTAACACCATCTGAACCAAATACGTTTATCTTGGTCTCATCAGACCACAGGACATGGTTCCAGTTATCCATGTCTTTAGTCTGCTTGTCTTCAGCAAACTGTTTGAGCATTTTCTTGTACATCATCTTTAGAAGAGGCTTCCTTCTGGGATGACAGCCATGCAGACCAATTTGATGCAGTGTGCGGTGTATGGTCTGAGTACTGACAGGCTGACCCCCCACCCCTTCAACCTCCGCAGCAATGCTGGCAGCACTCATAAGTCTATTTCCCAAAGACAACCTCTGGATATGATGCTGAGCACATGCACTAAACTTCTCTGGTCGACCATGGCGAGGCCTGTTCTGAGTGGAACCTGTCCTGTTAAACCGCTGTATGGTCTTGGCCACCGTGCTGCATCTCAGTTTCAGGGTCTTGGCAATCTTCTTATAGCCTAGGCCATCTTTATGTAGAGAAACAATTCTTTTTTACAAATCTTATTTTTTTTTTTTACACTCACTACTTTACGTTGTAGCAAAGTGTAATTTCTTCAGTGTTGTCACATGAAAAGATATAATACAATATTTACAAAAATTTTGTGAGATACTGTATATCTATATATATATTTTGCTATTTACATGATCTTTTCTTTACAATACAAGATTTGCATACAGACTTCACTTGACCCTTGGCTTTTAAAAAAAAAATAGGATAAAGCAGAAGCTGACTGCTTTCATGCTCTTTCTCTCTAATTAAAACTATATATATATGACCTGAACAGGCAGAGAAGGGGGACCTTTTTGTGGGTGTAAATTTGAACGCCATAAACTCTGTGTGCCCAATGCATGGCCCACGGGGCACTAGTGGCCCAACGGCCCTCTACATGTGGTGAACGGTCTGTTGAACACCAGTTAGGCAGCGCTGTGCTGGGTGTTGGATTGTGCTTTGTGTTCCAGCACCCAGCACTGAAAAGAATATGGTACTTTGGATGCAGTTATCTCTGACCACTTCACAAGTAAGCTCCTGGTCTGAAGAGAGAGAGAGCAGGGCAGGAGCCTATGATCAGGTATGTAATCACCAATGCGATACGGGAGGGTGCTGGGATTGGGTAGACAGTTCAATTTCACTGCCATGGAGTGTGGGGAGGTTAATTTTCACTGTCATAGCCACTAATGCTAGGGAGGGTTATTATTGCATCCATTGACATCCATACCGGGGGTTATTATTGTGTCCACTGACACCAATGTTGGGGGTTATTACTGCAAACACTGTCACTATCGCTGGGCGGTTATTATTGCACAAACTGACACCATTGCTGGGATTTAATATTGTGGTCACTTACACCAATGCTGGGGATTATTATTGTGTCCACTGACACCAATGCTGGGGGTCATCATTGCACTCACCGATACCAATGTTGAGAGTTATTATTATTGTACATCCACTGACACCATTGCTGGGGGTTATTATTATTACTACCACTGACACCAGTGTTGGGGTTTATTTTTGTGTTCACTGACACCAATGCTGGGTTTTATTATTGCATCCACTAACACCAATATTGGGGGTTATTATTGTGTCCATCGATACCCATACTGGGGGCTATTACTGCACCCATTGACACCAATGCTGGGCATTAATATTGCATCCACTGACACCAATGCTAGGGTTATTAAAGCAGAGTTCCACCGACATATTAAAAAAGAATTTCTAAAGCCATCTGTTAAGATGATCCTAATGCAATGCTGCAATCACTATTCTTACTAATAGCGCCGTTATATTTGTTATTATTTTTTTAAACTAACCTTATATTTCCCTGTCTTGCACGGTTCCATCTTGCTTGTGGGCATGCAAACCTTGGAAACCTAGTAAGCTAACAAAAAAATAAAAAAATAAATGCCCATTCCAGACTTAGTGGCCAAGATCAAAGCTACTGAGGAGAAGATTAATAAGTGGGTGGAACTCCACTTTAATGCATTCACTGACACCAAAGCTGGGGGTTATTATTGTGTCTATTGGCACCCATACTAGGGGCTATTATTGCACACAACGGCACCGGTGTTGGGGGTTATTACTGCTCCCACTTACACCAATGCTGAGGTTTATTATTGTGGTCACTCACACCAATGCTGGGGGATATTACTGCATCTCTTGACACCAATGGTGGGAGTTATTATAGTGTCAACTGACACCAATGCTGGGGGTTATTATTGCATCAATTGACACCAGTGATGGGGGGTTATTATTGCATCTACTGATACCAATGCTGGGGGTCATCATTACACTCACTGATACCAATGTTGGGGTTTATTATTGTGTCAACTGACGCCAATGCTGGTGTTATTGTACTCCAACTTCTTCAGTGTGCATTGCAATACATTGCAAAAAAAAAAATGCAGAAGGGACAAAATCTTTGGTCGTTAAGGGGCACAATAGCCCATACATTTTACGCTACACTACTATTGTGTGGCCCTTTGGAAGTGTCAGGGGCGCACTTGAGGCCCTCTATAATTTTCAAGCTGACCAGCATTGCTATAAAAAAATGTTTTGTTTTTCACCAAAGCAGTCAAGCAAAGGCAGGGATGCATGTTTGTAGTGCTTGTGCCTAGAACGTTAAGGTATATGTAAACTCTAATGCCCCGTACACACGGTCAGACATTCCGACCACAAAATCCGTCAGATTTTTTCAGACGGATTTTGTCCGAAACGGGTGTTGCATACACACGGTCGGACAAAGTTGTCAGAAAATCTGATCGTTTGGAACGTGGTGACGTTCGTTGCGTACGACGGAATTTCATAGAGGCTAGTAGCCAATAGCTTTGGTCTCGTAATTTGATCTGAGCATGCGTGGCACTTTGTCCGTCGGAATTCTCTACAAACGATCGGAAAAAGTCTGATCGGATTTTGTTGTCGGAAATTCCGACGGAAAAAGCCCGATAGAGCCCACACACGATCAGATTTTCTGACAACATAATCCGATCTGACTTTTTCCATCGGACTATCCGACCGTGTGTACGGGGCATAAGAGTGAACCTCGCTTATTTGCTCTCGTTTGTATTATTTTTTGTATTAAAGCGGTTCTGCACTCTGTAAAAAAAATTTTTTTTTAAGGACGTAATATAAAGTATGCTTACCTTTATTAGGGGACTCACCTGTTCCATCTTCCATCTCGATCGCCGCCGGTTTTCGTCCGCTGAAGTTCCTCGTCTTCTTCTTTAGTGCTGGGGGCCATCTTGCCTGTGGGCATGTGAAACCCCACAGGCACTGTTGATGGCCCAGCATGCACCGCCGTTACTCGCGCGTGCGCAGTAACGGCACATCTGCCGACATCTCACGAGATTTCGGCAGATGAGGCCGAAATCTCGGGAGATTTCGGAAGATGTGGCCGAAATCTCGCGAGATTTCGGAAGATGCCCGCACTGACTCCTGGGATCAATGACACCAGATCCCAGGAGACAGTGCGGGTGACGACGATCGACGCAGAGACCCCGCCCGCCGCCGCAGAGGGAGAAGACCGGAAGTCTTCAATTACAAGGTAAGTAAAAAAAAAAAAAAAAAGAAAAACATTTCATTTAGTACTCTTTGCCTGATTTGGAAGGCAAAGAGATTTACTAAATGAAATGAGTGCAGAACCACTTTAAGATAAAATATCGAATCACTTTGTCATATCTTTCCAGGTGAAGGTCTTGGAAAGTACTGCTCCCCGAGGGGTCAGCCCTAGAGAGAGAGAGACAAAATATCATGCTGAATGGGATGACGACTGACAATATACTTCTGGGTAAGATGAAAGGGGGATCTCTTCCTGAGTGGGATGAACACAAATTGCATCCTCCTGGGTGGGATAAAGACAATTTACATCCTCCTGGGTGAGCCGGAGACAGAGGGACATTTTTTTGAGCCAGATGAAGACAGAGGACATTCTTCTGGATAAGATGAAGACAGATTACATCCTCCTGGATGATCTAAAGAGAGAGGACATCTTTCTAGGTGGGATGAAGGCAAGGGACAGCATTCTGGGTGAGACGAAGACAGAGGGACATCTTTCTGAGCCAGATGAAGACAGAGGACATCCTCCTGGATAAGATAAAGACAGATGACATCCTCCTGGATGATCTAAAGACAGAGGACATCTTTCTGGATGGGATGAAGACAAGGGACATCCTTCTGGGTGGGGCGAAGACAGAATGACATCTTTCTGAGTCAGATGAAGACAGAGGACATCCTCCTGGATAAGATGAAGACAGATGACATCCTCCTGGATGATCTAAAGACAGAGGACATCTTTCTGGGTGGGATGAAGACAAGGGACATCCTTCTGGGTGGGACGAAGACAGAATGACATCTTTCTGAGTCAGATGAAGACAGAGGACATCCTCCTGGATAAGATGAAGACAGATGACATCCTCCTGGATGATCTAAAGACAGAGGACATCTTTCTGGATGGGATGAAGACAAGGGACATCCTTCTGGGTGGGGCGAAGACAGAATGACATCTTTCTGAGTCAGATGAAGACAGAGGACATCCTCCTGGATAAGATGAAGACAGATGACATCCTCCTGGATGATCTAAAGACAGAGGACATCTTTCTGGGTGGGACAAAGACAGTGGGAATCCTAGATGGGATGAGAACAGAGGACATCCTTCTGGGTGGGATGAAGACTGATGGCATACTCATTGGTTGGATGAAACAAAGGACATTCTCCTGAATAGGATAAAAACATATGAAACTGCACCAACTGTATGTTGAAGCAGCATAAGCCTGTTCTCAACCATTCTTGAAACCATGGTTCCATTGTCCTTTGCAGAGTCCTGTAAACATTTCTAACTAAACCATGCATATTGGAAGCATTTTTATTCTTTTTATCATGAGCCTGTGGCCTGTTTTCCTTGTAGAAAATAGCTTTCCAAACAACTCAAGATGAGCACATTCTGCACATGGAGCTGTCACCACCGAGATGGAATTCAACAGATGAGTACATCTTGTAAAAACAATCTTTCACAGGCTTCACGTCAACAGCTGACAAACCCAATGTCAGCAGCCCCTGGATGATTGTTTTATAATTTTATTCAGTTCGTGACAATGGAGACCTTGCTCTGTCTTTCAGCTGTCATTAACCGACCCCTTGGTGTGGCCCATATGTGCCGTCTTTTCATTCTATGTGATTTCCTTTTAGTATCATTTTGATGTGCGCGTGAACTAGAAAGACCAAGAAAATTAGTTACAGGTAGCTGTTTCAAAGCTGGAATGCTTTCAACTGTTTAACGGTAGTCTTTTTTTTGTTAGACATGAATATAATAAGGTGCTGCCTGTGTGATCTGTCCATTGTGCCATAGAAGTAGAAAATAAATTAGTGTAGCTTAACGGTTTCCCGTCCAAAGGCCATAGATGCTAGATGCCAAGAGCAAATTTAGCAGAGTAGTATGCATTGGTTAAAATAACTGTTAAGCCAGCTACACAAGATACAACTCAATGACTCAATCCCTGCATATGGGCTTCATTGAAAATGAAGTGAAAATGTCCAAATTGGGTCCAATTGGCCATTTTCCCTCCCCGGTGTCATGTGACTCGTTAGTGTTACAAGGTCTCAGGTGTGAATGGGGAGCAGGAAGTTCAACATGGCACCTCATGGCAAAGAACTCTCTGAGTAGCTGAAAAAAAGAATTGTTGCTCTACATAAAGATGGCCTAGGCCAGTGATGGCGAACCTTGGCATCCCAAATGTTATGGAACTACATTTCCCATGATGCTCATGCACTCTGCAGTGTAGTGGAGCATCATGGGAAATGTAGTTCCAAAACATCTGGAGTGCCAAGGTTCGCCATCACAGGCCTAGGCTATAAGGAGATTTTTGTAAATATTTTATTATATCTTTTCATGTGACAACACTGAAGAAATGACACTTTGCTACAATGTAAAGTAGTAAGTGTAAAAAAAATAAAAGGATCTGTAAAAAAGAATTGTTGCTCTACATAAAGATGGCTATAAGGAGCTGCAGCATGGTGGCCAAGACCATACAGCATTTTGCCAGGATAGGTTCCACTCAGAACAGGCCTCGCCATGGTCGACCAAATGAGTGCACGTGCTCAGCATCATATCCAGAGGTTGTCTTTGGGAAATAGACATATGAGTGCTGCCAGCATTGCTGCAGACTATTAAGGGAGGGGTGGGGGGTCAGCCTGTCAGTGCCCGGACCATATGCCGTACACTGCATCAAATTGGTCTGCGTGTCTGTTGTCCCAGAAGTAAGCCTCTTCTAAAGATGATGCACAAGAAAGCCCACAAACAATTTGCTGAAGACAAGCAGACTAAAGACATGGATTACTGGAACCATGTCCTGTGGTCTGATGAGACCAAGATTAACATATTTTGGTTCAGATGGTGTCAAGTGTGCGTGGTGGCAACCAGGTGAGGAGTACAAAGACAAGTGTGTCTTGCCTGCAGTCAAGCATGGTTATCACGTACCTTACAGCGGAGTCCGGATGCTGGGGATGGCCTCGTGCACGGTTCCGGTCCAAACACCCCTGGTGGTGGGAACAGGGAGTGCTGGGGCACGAAAGGGTGCAAGTGCCTGCGGCTGGTAGACTGGTACTTGGAAGTACTGGTTCCTCTGAAGAGCTGGTGTTCACGTTGGTATCCAAGGCTGTGTGCAGCAACAGCCGAACAGATGGATGTAGGCACCGCGAGGTCAAGACAGGAAACAGGTCGGCAACTGGCTGGCAAACAAGGTACAAGGCAGAGGGCAAGTTCGTGGTCAAAAAGCAGGCAAGTAGGTCGGCAACTGGCTGGCAAACAAGGTACAAGGCAGAAGGCAAGTTCGTGGTCAAGGCAGGCAATAGGTTGGCAACAGACAGGTGATAAGGTACCGAATCAGAGAGCAGAGCCGTAGTCCAGGGATCCAAGCTGAGGTCAAACCAAAGGAAGCAGTCAGTAAGCGGGGTCAATCCAGGAAGGGTAACAGGAAAACCAGGTGAATCAGGACCAAGGTAGGCAGGAACTTCAGGCAGGTATTCAGGAGATAAGACTGAAGACGATCCAGCACTGACACCATGTGAAGGCCCTGTTTATATAGGGCGCCTTGTGCTGGGATTGGTGGAGGTACAGGTCCGTGCGTGATTACGCGCACACGTTCGTGCTGACGTGGAAGTGCGTGCCCTCGTTCGTATTGACAAACGAGGGCGCGCACAGGTCAGCGTTGGTACGCGGGTACGCCCGCACGTTCGGTTTCGTTGAGAAGGCTGCGCATGGGTATTGGCGCTTGCCGAACGGAGATTAACCCCTACTGGACGAGGACGGGCATGGAACGCGTGAGTTCTCTGACATTGCCCCCTCCTTAGGGGCAGCCTCCGGATGCCTCTTTGAAACGAACCCTGGGAGCGGGAACGATGAAAAGCCTGTATAAGTCTCTGGGCATGAAGATTCGTTCTTGGTTCCCAGGAATTTTCTTCTGGGCCAAAACCTTTCCATTTAATTAAATATTGGTCCTCACCTTGCCGTTTTCTGTGATCCAGGATAGCTTCAATTTCAAATTCCTCTTCCCCATTCACTCGGATAGCCTCCGGAGGTCCCACTTCACGATCTGGAAAGGAATTTGGAACATCAGGTTTAAGTAGGGAGACATGAAACACCGGATGTATCCTGAATGAGGCAGGGAGTTCAAGTTCATAGGCCACTGGGTTGACCTTTCTCTTGACAGGGAAAGGGCCCAAGTATCTAGGTCCCAATTTCTTGGAGGGGCATGCTAGTTTTAAATTTGTAGTAGATAGCCACACACGATCTCCTACCTCCAAGTTCAATTCTCCCCTTCTCTTCTTGTCGAAGTATTTTTTGTCATCCTCCTGTGCTTTAGCAATAGTTTCCCTGAGCATCTGGTTGTTGGAGGAAAGGAAATCCAGTCTATCTTGAACAGCCGGTACAGAAGATTCGGGCACAAGTGCGGGTAGAAAGGAGGGATGAAATCCGTAGTTGGAGAAAAACGGTGATTGGTTTGTGGTGGAGTGGATGGAATTGTTAAAAGCAAATTCTGCCAAGGGAAGCAATGAGGCCCAATCCTCTTGGGAAAACGAGGAGAAGCAACGTAGGTATTGTTCCAACGTTTGGTTGGTACGTTCGGTCTGCCCGTTGGTCTGTGGATGGTAAGCTGAAGAGAGACTACATTTAATACCTAGTGCCTTGCATAACGACCTCCAAAACTTGGACGTGAACTGCACTCCACGGTCAGAGACGATGTCACTGGGGATTCCATGAAGTCTGACAATTTCTTTAATGAAGATCCTGGCGGTTTCAATTGCTGAAGGTGTCCCTTTCATGGGAATGAAATGTGCCATCCGAGAAAAGCGGTCTACCACCACAAAAATAGAAGAGAACCCTTTAGAGGGGGGAAGCTCCACAATAAAATCCATGGCGATTTTGTCCCATGGTCTCTCGGGAATAGACAGTGGTTTTAGCAGGCCCCATGATTTATTTTTACTGCTTTTATTTCTGAGACAAATCAGACAAGAGTTAACATAATTCCTGCAGTCCCTGGCCAGATTTGGCCACCAAAAGTGTCTCTGGATTAGATCCATAGTCTTGTGGCCCCCAAAGTGACCCGCCAGAGGATAGTCATGGCAGGCCTGTAAGACGGTGGTGCGTAGGTCTTGAGGGATAAAAATTTTATTGTTGAGCCAAAAAAACCCATCCTTCTCCTGAAGGTTGATGCCCGGAGGTAATTGTGTTTCCACGGAAGCTTGGCGGAGCTGTGTCATGAAACTGGATTGGGTCAGGAGAAAATTCCCTGCTTGCAGGATAGTATCTGGTGGAGACGGGGTTTCAAGTTCTGTGAACATTCGGGATAAGGCATCGGGTTTAACGTTTTTAGATCCAGGGCGATAAGTAATATGAAAATTAAAACGGGAAAAGAAAAGAGCCCATCTGGCCTGTCGGGGTCTAAGGCGTCTGGCAGTTCTGAGGTATTCTAAATTTTTGTGATCTGTGAAGATCAGTATCGGATGTGCTGCCCCTTCCAGGAGATACCGCCATTCTTCCAGGGCCAGTTTTATTGCTAGGAGTTCTCGGTCACCTACGTCATAGTTCCTTTCTGATACACCTAGTTTCCTGGAAAAGAAAGCCACCGGGTGCATTAGAGACTTGGGTCCTTGGCGTTGAGACAGGATGGCTCCCACTGCACTCTCTGAAGCATCGACCTCCAGAGTGTAGGGTAATGCAGGGTCAGGGTGCTTCAGTACTGGAGCGGAGGTGAATGCCCTTTTTAATTGGTCAAAGGCGGTTTGGGCCGCTGAAGTCCACTGGAAGCGGCTTTGCTTCTTGGTGAGCTGAGTGATAGGTGCGATGATCTTGGAGAAGTTCCTGATGAATTTTCTATAAAAATTTGAGAACCCGACAAAACGTTGCACCCCCTTTTTGTCATTTGGAGGTGGCCAGGACATGATGGCAGAGACTTTCTGGGGATCCATGGCTACACCCCCAGTTGATATAACCAGGCCGAGGAAGTGAATGGTCTGGCGTTCGAATTCACATTTTTCGGCTTTTGCGTAAAGTCCATGTTGCCTTAATCTGCCCAGAACTTGCTTGACATGATCACGATGAATTTCTAGAGAGGTGGAGAATATCAGGATATCGTCCAGGTAGACGATTACAAAGGAATCTAGAAAGTCTCTGAAAATATTATTAACAAAATGCTGAAAAGTGGCCGGGGCGTTGCATAGTCCGAATGGCATGACTAAATATTCGAAGTGGCCAAAACGTGTTCGGAATGCTGTCTTCCATTCGTCACCCTTGCGTATTCTGATCAGGTTATAGGCCCCACGTAGGTCCAACTTCGTAAATATTTTTGCTGAGCGGAGTCTCTGAAATAATTCCGGGACTAGTGGAAGCGGGTACCGATTCTTAATTGTCACTTTATTCAGGTCCCTGTAATCCACACATGGGCGGAGTGAGTGATCTCTTTTTTCCACAAAGAATATTCCGGCTCCCGCTGGGGAGGAGGAATGTCGGATGAATCCCTTTTTGAGGTTCTCATCGATGTACTCCTTGAGGACCAGGAGTTCAGGTTCGGACAGGGGAAAGATCCGCCCGAATGGGATTTCGGCCCCAGGTAGTAACTCAATCGGGCAGTCGTAGACCCGATGGGGAGGAAGGGTGTCTGCTTTCTGTTTATCGAACACGTCCAGGAAGTTGTGGTACACTGGTGGCACCAACTCTTTGAATTCAGAGTCCGTTTTTAGGCACCCAATAACTGGTGGAATCTGGTGGAAGGTCTTGAGACAGTTCTGTAGACAGTAAGAGGACTGAAAGGTCACCTCACCGGTGACCCAGTTGACCTGGGGATTGTGGGCCTGTAGCCAAGGCATTCCTAGGATGACAGGAAACAAAGGTGAGGAGATGACATCCAGACGGAGTAGCTCCTGGTGACCTGGTGGGATGCTGGTGACCCATCTGCTAGCCGTATGGAGAGTTGATGCTGCTTAGGTGTTAATGGGATGTTATGTTGTAGAGCGAAGGCATGATCCACAAAGCAGCTACATGCGCCAGAGTCAATTATAGCCTGGACTTGGAGTATTTCTCCTGGGAGCTGTAAGGAAATAGGAACAGCGATGTGAGCGGCTTTTATTAGAGACAAGGCGAAAGGCACACGGGATGATGAATTGAACTTACGGATCTTATTCGGGCATGTGTTGGCGTAGTGCCCAGCTTCCCCACAGTAGAGGCAGAGGTTGTTCTGGCGACGCCGCTGTTTCTCCTCGGGTGATAATGGTGAGCGGAGTAGGCCGACTTGCATGGGCTCTGGTGCTCCTGGGTTGGCAGCAGGCACGTTGGAAACGGGAGTAGGAGGGTAGTTGGGACCCTTGGGTAACACCCATGTGGGGCGTGTCAAGCTGGACCTCTCGGACCTCCGCTCTCTTAAACGACGGTCTATCTGGATAGACAGCTGAATTAAATCCTCCAAAGAACTAGGGATTCCCACTCGGGCTAGCTCATCCTTCAGAGCTTCGGAGAGGCCTATGCGGAACTGATAGAGGAGTGCGGCGTCGTTCCAAGAGGTGTCGGAACTCCACCGCCTAAAGTCTGTTACGTAGTCCTCTACTGGCCGGCGCCCTTGTTGGAGGGCATGGAGGCTGGCCTCTGCTGTTGTGGTGCGCTGAGGATCATCATACAGCTTGGCCATTTCATCCAAAAATGAGTCCAGGGTATCCAGAAGAGGACTGGCTTGTTCCAACATACGGTGGGCCCAGGTCTGAGGCTCCCCTTGGAGTAGAGAGACTATGAACCCCACCTTAGTGCTCTCCAGGGAGAAGGTGCGGGGTTGTAGCAAGAAGTAGAGCCGACAGGCATTCCTGAAGGAGCGGAACTTACTGCGGTCCCCTGAAAACCGTTCCGGTGGGGGCACACGAGGTTCTGGGGGTGGCATCATTACTGTGGGTGCCGATGCAGAGGTTGCTGAGCCGGAAAACCGGGATGTCAGGGAGGCCTGATGAGTTGCAGAGCCCGGGGCCATGGATTCCACTCTCTGTTCTAGTTGATGATAGCCGTCTCGCAGGCCCTGGACTGCCAGGGTAAGGGCCGACATCTGTTGGCACAAAGCTTCCAAAGGCGAGGCACCCCCTTCGGACTCCATTCTGGCTGGATCGTACTATCACGTACCTTACAGCGGAGTCCGGATGCTGGGGATGGCCTCGTGCACGGTTCCGGTCCAAACACCCCTGGTGGTGGGAACAGGGAGTGCTGGGGCACGAAAGGGTGCAAGTGCCTGCGGCTGGTAGACTGGTACTTGGAAGTACTGGTTCCTCTGAAGAGCTGGTGTTCACGTTGGTATCCAAGGCTGTGTGCAGCAACAGCCGAACAGATGGATGTAGGCACCGCGAGGTCAAGACAGGAAACAGGTCGGCAACTGGCTGGCAAACAAGGTACAAGGCAGAGGGCAAGTTCGTGGTCAAAAAGCAGGCAAGTAGGTCGGCAACTGGCTGGCAAACAAGGTACAAGGCAGAAGGCAAGTTCGTGGTCAAGGCAGGCAATAGGTTGGCAACAGACAGGTGATAAGGTACCGAATCAGAGAGCAGAGCCGTAGTCCAGGGATCCAAGCTGAGGTCAAACCAAAGGAAGCAGTCAGTAAGCGGGGTCAATCCAGGAAGGGTAACAGGAAAACCAGGTGAATCAGGACCAAGGTAGGCAGGAACTTCAAGCAGGTATTCAGGAGATAAGACTGAAGACGATCCAGCACTGACACCATGTGAAGGCCCTGTTTATATAGGGCGCCTTGTGCTGGGATTGGTGGAGGTACAGGTCCGTGCGTGATTACGCGCACACGTTCGTGCTGACGTGGAAGTGCGTGCCCTCGTTCGTATTGACAAACGAGGGCGCGCACAGGTCAGCGTTGGTACGCGGATACGCCCGCACGTTCGGTTTCGTTGAGAAGGCTGCGCATGGGTATTGGCGCTTGCCGAACGGAGATTAACCCCCTACTGGACGAGGACGGGCATGGAACGCGTGAGTTCTCTGACAATGGTGGTGGAGGTGTCATGGTTTGGGGGTGCATGAGTGCTGCCGGTACTGGGGAGCTACAGTTCATTGAGGGAACCACGAATGCCAACATGTACTTGTCAGGGAAATAACAATGATATCCATGGCAGGGCTGTTAACAGACGTTATCGATGAGTTCCCGCGTGCATGCGCGGTAGCATTGCGGTTTGGAGCCTGCGGGTGCACGATGGAACGGGACGGTGTGGGCACGTGCACGGTGGTGCGCGCATAACGTGACAGATGCAATTCTCTGATGGCCTATAAAAGGCTGCCCAGGATTCTCTCTCATTGCTGGATTGTCTTCAGCTCTCCTTGAGTTCCTGAACCTGCATATGTTTCCTGTTATCTTGCTGTGACCTGGATTGTCCCTTGATCTACTCTGATCTTCTCCTGGCTCTGAATCCGGCTTATCCCAAGGACTACTCTTCTGCCTAAACCTGCCTGATTACCTGGGTATGACCCTGGCTTGTCTCAAGGACTTTGCTTCTACCTGAAACCACCTGTTACTTGTGTTTGACCTCGGCTTACCCTACGGACTTGCTTCTGCCTGAACCATCTGTTTACCTGTGAATGTCCCCGGCTTGACTCAGAGACCTTGCTTCCCGCTACACCTGTCTGTCTACCTGTGTACCTACCACACCTACTTCTCTTGAAGCAGTTTCAGATGATCACCAGTGTTGGAGCCTCATCCAGGCCTTTATTGAGTTCTCCGAATACCCTACGCACTGTATACTGTCACTGCTCTTTAAGGACCAATTCCAGCACTCCAGCTACATCCTCAAGTAGCCTGCAATTGGTCATCTGCTCAAGTCCTTCAAACCCTGTTGGCAACCAGTGCTTCTTTGAGCATTATACCCACTGTACTCTGTACCACCTTAAGGGGTATATTGTGCTCAGCCGCAAGGGGAGCCTCTCTCAGCATCTTGGCCTCGGATAAGGTACGTGACAGTACAATCCAGCCATATCCTCTTTAGAGGCCCTATGCCAGCAGGTCATCGCCCTGTGAACTCCAGCGCCCCTGTGCTCTCCTCTTCTTCTCTGTGTTCTCTGCCTCTCCTCTGTGCTCGCTGCCCCCCCACCCCCATGCTCTCCGGCTCCCGCACAGTGCTCTCACCCCCACCCCTGTGTTCTCAAGATTCCTCCCTGTGCTCTCCGCCCCCCATGCTCTTTCCCGGCCCCCCGCACCTCTGCCAGGCTCCCCCCTCCCCTCTCCTGGGGGGTTCGTCAGGGTGGAGAGTGGGAAGGGACCGGTTAACATGTCATGGGCAGTCCAAAATTCCCAGGCCTATTTTTTTGTCCCAGTCCGGGCCTGTCTACAGCAATTGGACATTTTGTTTTATTATACAGTGCCAACAGTTTTCGCAGCTCTTAACAAAATGAAGGCAGACATTACAGTTACAATACAATTTGGTACAAGAGGAATCAGAGAGCTTACAATCTAAAAGGGAGGGTCAATTGATACAAAAGGTAATAGCTGTGGGGGATGAGCTCATGGAGAAAGTAAAACAGTGTATTAGTTAGAAGCAGGATAGGCTTCTTTAAAGAGAAGGGTTTTCAGGGCTCGTCTAAAGATGGATAGATTAGGGGACAGTTGAGGTAGGGAATTCCAAAGGATGGGAGAAGCTCAGGAGAAATCCTGGAGGTGAGCATGGGAGGAGGTGACAAGGGAGCTAGAGAGCAGGAGGTCTTGGGAGGACCGAGGAGAGTGGCTTGGTTGGTATTTTGGGACTAGGTTAGTGATGTAGCTGGGGGCAGAGTTATGGGTGGCTTTGTAAATTATTGTTAGTACTTTGAATTTTATTCGTTGAGTGAGTGGAAGCCAGTGGAGGGATTGGCAGAGAGGGGTGGAGGACACTAAGCGATTGGTAAAGTGGATGAGTCTTGCAGCTGCATTGATGATGGACTGAAGGGGGATAGTCTATGTAAAGGTAATCCAATGAGGAGGGAGTTGCAGTAGTCGAGGTGAGAGATAACTAGGGAGTGAATTAGAAGCTTTATGGTGTCATTAGTTAAAAAGGGTCATATTCTGGAAATGTTGCAGAGGCGAATGCGACCTGATTTGGACAGGGATTGGTGGTGGGCCTGAAAAGACAGTTCAGAATCTAAGGTTACCCCTAGAACCCTGACATGTGGGGATGGACTAATAGATCCGCCATTGATCTTGACAGAAAATATAGTGCAACATTTATTGTAAAGTGCCAATTTACTAAAACAAAATATGTTAACTTGTCAAACTAACAGAATAATCTCCCACTGACACCAATAATAAAGGGACTATCCCTCCCACTGACACCAATGATGAGGCACTATTCCTCCCTATGACACCAATGATGGGGCACTAACCCGCCTCACCCATGCAGACAGTGCCCATCAGTGCAGCCTGATCAGTGCTGCCTCACCCATGCAGACAGTGCCCATCATTGCAGCCTGATCAGTGCCGCCTCACCCATGCAGACAGTGCCCATCAGTGCCCCCTCCTCAGTGCAGACAGTGTCCATCAGTGCAGCCTGATCAGTGCCGCCTCACCAGTGCTCATCTGTGCCATCTGATCAGTGCCGCCTCACCAGTGCAGACAGTGCACATCAGTGCCATCTGATCAGCACCACCTCACCCATGCAGACAGTGCCCATAAATGTAGCCTAATCAGTGCCGCCTCACCAGTGCCCATCATCAGTGCAGCCTGATCAGTGCTGCCTCACCAGTGCCCACCAGTGCCACCTCACCAGTGCCCATCATCAGTGCAGCCTGATCAGTGCCCATGGAATGTGGGTGGTCAGCTGGAGGTGTGTCAGGGTCTGTGTTACAGCTAGGTACTTACTTTCCTTGCACGGTCTCTTCAGATGGGGTGATAAATCTCAGTCACTTCTTTTCTTCTCTGCCACTGCTCAAGCCAGCGCCCAGTCCCAGCCCACAACTGCTCAGGTCACGTGTGACGTGCCGGCTGCCCCTGAGGCTCCTGGGAGATGGGAGTTGTAGTCTGCTGCGCTGCTGAATTCCTCCCACCACCAGGAACTTCAGTGAGGCCAGACTACAACTCCCAGAGTGCAGCGCAGCAGCAGCCAGCCAGCCAGCCAGTCGTCGACTAGTACTGTATAACACAGTCACACGTCACAGCCTGGAAAAAATAAAGTAAAAGTAACAGACAGTGTCACGGCTGTAAGGTAGGCGGCCTGGGGCGAGATTTCAGCCCTGCCCCATGGCCCAGCCGGCCCCTGGACGCCGTCCTTCACTATGCGGCGATGCTGGGCCGCTTAGTGAAGGATCGGCTCAGGCGGCTCTAGTCCTGCAAAGAGAACGGCGTTCCTGCTGTAAAAAATTGCAGGGAAGCCGTTCCCACGCGTTCCCGCAGGACTCGAGCCCTGCTGATATGTCTGTTAGTAAATCAGTGATGTGTGAGGAGACTGATGGGGTGAGCTGAGGGGGAGAGAGATAGATTTGGGTGTCATCGGCATATAAATGGTAGTGGAAGCCATGGGAGGTTATCATCTGACCCAGGGAGGACGTGTAGATCGAGAAAAGTAGAGGTCCAAGGACAGCACCTTGAGGGACCCCAACGGTAAGAGGAGTTGGAGAGGAGGAAGTGGAGTTGTAAGTGACACTGAAGGTGCGGTGAGATAGGTAAGATTCAAACCAATGGAGAGCACAGCCATGGAGACCAAGCACATTTTTTGAGGAGGAGGGGGTGGTCTCCTGTATCTGTATCAAAGGCAGCGGAAAGGTCCAAGAACACATGGTCGGAATTTCCGACGGAAAATGTCCTATCAGACCATGTTGTCGGAAAATCCGACCGTGTGTGGGCGACATCGGACTTTTTCTGTCGGAAAAAATTTGAGATCCTGCTCTCAAATTTTCCGCCAACAAAGTCCGATCTGACTTTTTCCGATCGTGTGTAGCGAATTCCGACGGACAAAGTGCCACGCATGCTCAGATCAAATTACAAGACCAAAGCTATTGGCTACTAGCCTCTGCGTAGTTCCGCCGTACGCAAGGAACGTCACCACGTTCAGAATGATCGGATTTTCCGACAACTTTGTCCGACCGTGTGTATGCAACACCAGTGTCGGACAAAATCCGTCGGAAAAAATCTGACGGATTTTGTGGTCGGAATTTCCGACCGTGTGTATGGGGCATAAGAGTACGGAATAATGACCGTTGGTTTTGGCTGTTAGTAAATCGTTTGTGAGTTTTAGGAGGGCAGTTTCTGTGGAGTGCTGTGGGCGAAATCCAGACTGAAGGGGTTTAAGAAGGTTATTTTCAATGAGGTGGTCGCTCAGTCCATTGTAGACTAAACGTTCAAGGAGTTTGGAGGCAAAAGGGAGTAAAGTGATAGGTCTTAACCACTTCAATATCGGGCACTTAAACACCTTCCTGCCCAGACCAATGTTGAGCTTTCAGCGGTGTCGCACTGTGAATGACAATTGCGCGGTCGTGCTACACTGTACCCAAATGAAATTTTTATAATTTTTTCCCACAAATAGAGCTTTCTTTTGGTGGTATTTGATCACCAAAAAGATGCTAAACAAATAAAAAAAATACAGAAAATTTTGAAAAAAAATGTAAATAAGTACGTTTTCTCCTTCACTGATGGGCACTGATGGGGCTGCACTGATGGGCACTGATAAGGCGGCACTGATGGGCACCGATGAGGTGGCACCAATGAAGTGGCACTGAGGTGGCATTGATGGGAACTGATATGTGGCACAAATTGGCACTGATAGCTCGCACGGATTGGCATGGATAGGCTGCATGGATGGGCATGGATAGGCGGCATGGATGACATGGATAGGCGGCACAGATGGGCATGGATAGGCAGCACAGATGAGCATGGATGGGCACTGATAGGCGGCATGGATGGGCACTGATAGGTGGCACGGATGGGCACTGATAGGTGGCATGGATGGGTAATGATAGGTGGCACGGATAGGCACTGATAGGCAGCATTGTTTTGTACTGATGGATGCCAATCAGTGCCAAACAATAATGCATGCCAATCAGTGATGCCCATTGTGGGCAATGATTGGCATCCATTGTGGGCACTGATTGGCATCCATTGTGGGCACTGTGTGTCATCCCTGGTGGTCTAGGGTGGCATACCTTGTGCTGGGCATCCCTGGTGGTCTGGTGGCATCCCTGGTGGTCCAGTGTGGGCATCCTCGGGGGGCTGCGCTGATAATCGATCAGCACAGACCCCCCCCCCCTGTCAGAGGAGCAGCCGATTGACTCTCCTCTACTCGCGTCTGACAGACGCGAGTAATGAAAAGCCGATCACCGACTTTTCCTATTTACACTGTGATCAGCCGTGATTGGACACAGCTGATCACGTGGTAAAGAGTATCCGTCGGAGACTCTTTACCAAGATCGTAGTTGCGGGGTGTCAGACTGACACCCCGCAACAACGATTGCCACGATGGGCGCGCATCGGCTCAAAATCCTGAGGACGTCCTATGACGACCGGTCAGGATTTTACAACCACTTTGCCAATGTCTTTTTACAATAGGACGGGCGGCAAGTGGTTACGTTGTTAAGATTGGTGGGGTTCAGTGAGGATTTTTTGGTATGGGAGTGACTAGCGCATGTTTTAGAGGGTTGGGGAAGATGCCAGTAGAGAGGGAGAGATTTAACATTAAATGCCACCCTTTTGCTGCTGTGTTATACAGGTACCAACAAGTTAAAAAAATGGCGGTAGAGCCACTTTAAGGTCCTCTCGCTTGTTCACGTTTCTTTATTTTTTTCCTTGCATCTCTATTACAATCAGTTCCTGGGGAAGTGCTGAGTGTTTTAATGCAATCTCCCTTCTGCCTTTCATTGCCTTTGCAAATTAAATCACTTCAAAAAAAAGGTTTGTGAACCTAATTTGACCCATAAACACTATTTACATCAGGGCTGATAAATGTAAGTTCTAAATTCTGACCTTAATGACAAACACATGTTGAAAGATTTATATTGTTCTGTTGTTACCCTCTAGAGGAGGCCAGGCCACTGCCGTCCGAAAGGCCGCTTTCTCCTGGGAAGCCCCATAATTTAATAGACATTTTTTCCCCTTGCATACTGATTTGTCACAATTCTCAGTAGAACTTATCTGAAAATGTCCAGAGATATATATCTCCAGAATAGGGTTCCACCTATTTCCCATAAATTATTCCGCCTATCACTGGGCAGCCTCCCTATGGAGGAGATATCAATGGTTTGACTTACAGCATGTAACATCCGGTAGATAAATTGCCTTTACTTATTGTTATTCTTTCATGTATGTATCCTTCTGATTGATATAAATTGGCTATGTCTGCTTTTACAATTTTCTCTTGTTGTGGATTTAAATGACAACTGCAGGCTAAGCTCAACATTTACACAAGTAGACTTTTTTGAGTGGCTGGTTACCTATATCAGCTTTTCTCTATTCTCCATTGAATGCATTGAAGAGAAGTTTTATTGGATCTGTAGTAACGTTATAAGGGAATTGTCACAATGGGCACAGAATGGGGGACATACACTATTACACACATATGAACTTTAATGGCATCCCAGTCTTAGTCCGTAGGGTTCAATACTGAGTTTGCCCACCCTTTGCAACTCTAACAGATTCAGCTCTTCTGGGAAGACTGTCCACAAGGTTTAGAAGTTTGTCTATGGGTAAAATTTACAATGGAAATATAGGAATGTGTGACTATTCTTCCAGAAGCGCATTTGTGAGGTCAGTCGCTGATGTGGATGAGAAGGACTGGCTCCCATTCTCCACTCTAATTCATGTTCTATCGGGTTGGGTTCAGGACTGTGCAGGCCAGTCAAGTTCAGTCAACCCAAACTTGCTCATCCATGTCTTTAACCACTTCAGCCCCGGAAGGATTTACCCCTTCCTGACCAGAGCATGTTTTGCGATTCGGCACTGCGTCGCTTCAACTGACAATTGCGCGGTCGTGCGATGTGGCTCCCAAACAAAATTGACGTCCTTTTTTCCCACAAATAGAGCTTTCTTTTGGTGGTATTTGATCACCTCTGCGGTTTTTATTTTTTGCGCTATAAACAAAAAAAGAGCATACATTTTGAAAAAAACACATTATTTTTTACTTTTTGCTATAATAAATATCCCCAAAAATATATAAAAAATTTTTTTTTTTCCTCAGTTTAGGCCAATACGTATTCTTCTACATATTTTTGGTAAAAAGAAATCGCAATAAGCGTTTATTGATTGGGCAGTCACAAATAAGACGTCTGACCGGCAGATTGTGTCGCCGCTGAATGTCAGCAAGGCGAGCCATAGCCGTGTAAGATCTTCTGAAATCTGCGGCAAGATGTCCTGGACCCCAGGGTATTTGACAACGAATCGTGCACGACCAAGTTTAAGACGTGTGCCATGCATGGCACATGTGTAATTTTGCCCTGTTTCAACGCGCTCAGCAAATTGGCACCGTTGTCGCACACCAATTTACCAACTGTCAAATTGAGCGGTGTTAGCCACTGATCTGCCTGTGAACGCAAAGCTGAAAGGAGTGCAGGGCCAGTGTGGCTCTTGGCTTCCAGGCACAACAGACGCAGCACAGCATGGCAACGTCTCACCTGGCATGTCGAATAGGTTCTGGGGATCTTGGGGGCGCAGCGGAAGAGACAGTAGCAGCGGAAAAGGAGGAGTCAGCCGAGGAGGAGAGGGAGGATGGAGTAGGAGGAGGAGAAGAAGAGGCAAGCCTGCATGCAATCCGTGGCGGTAAAACCAAATCTACACGGGTGCCAAGGGTTACATGCTTGACGGCCGTCAGAAGGTTCGCCCAGTGGGCAGTAAAAGTTATATACCTTCCTTGCCCGTGTTTGCTAGACTACGTGTCTGTGGTCAGATGTATCTTGGCACCGACACTGTGTGCCAGAGATACATTAACTTGCCGCTGAACATGGCCATATAGCTCTGGGATACCCTTCTGTGAGAAATATTTCCTTCCTGGGACCTTCCATTGTGGTGTTCCAATGGCCACAAATTTTCGAAAGGCCTCCGAGTCCACCAGTTTATATGGCAGTAGTTGGCGGGCTATCAGTTCTGACAAGCCAGTGGTCAACCGTTGGGCAAGAGGGTTATCCGGCGTCATCATTTTTTTACGCTCGAACATTTGGCCCACGGAAGCCTGCCTTTTTCCAGAAAAACGTGAGGACGGCATGATGGAAGGTGGAGTGGAGGACAATTGTGAGGAGAGAGGAGAAGTAGAAGAGGCTGGACAGTGAGAGCCTGGAGTGTGGCTTTGTGGGTTCTGACGGCGTTGCTCCCACTGGGCTCGGTGATGGGAGTTCATGTGCCTTCTTAAGGCGGTCGTCCCTAGGTGAGGGTTGGGCTTACCGCGACTTATGCATTGACTGCAAAGGCTGCAGATGGCAACACTATTGTCAGCAGTGGACACGTTAAAAAAAGCCCACACTGCGGAGCCATGTGCTGGCATCCTGGGAGTGCCAGATGGGACCGTATATGGTGGATGCCTCGCTCCTGATACATTAGCAGTCTGGTTTGTCCCTCCTGTGCAATGTAAGTTCCGTCTGCTTCTCCTCCCTATCTGCTGGTCCATCTCTCCCTCTGAACTCCCCTCCTCTTCCGGCACCAACGTGACGTCCCTAGACACGTCATCATTGACGTCACCTTCCCCACACCACTATAATTAGAGATCTACCTCCTCTTCCTGATCCAATGCCAAGAATGGCTGCGCATCGGAAATGTCTTGTGATGGATCGGAAAATAATTCCTGTGACTCAAGCGGAGGGTATACGGTGGTGGTAGTGTCTTTGGGGGTGCACACAGCAGAGAGTGAAGAGGGTGCAGATAGAGAGGATGAGGAGGGTGCAGAAGAGTAAGGCTGAGTGAGCCACTCAACCAAGTCTGGTGCGTCCTTTGACCTAATCGAACGCACCTTCTGCAACTTCCCACTTTGGCTCAAGCCTGGTGCTCCTGCCCTACCCCTACCACCCCTGCGGAAGGGCCTGCCTCTTCCTCTGCCTGTCATTTTTAAAATGACCCTGTGACAAAAGTCTCTAGAGAAGTGCAGTATATGTAGAAGAAGGTATATAACACCCCGCTTAGTGCTAGGGAAGAAGAAGAAAGGTGTGGGGAGCTGGATCTCTTAAAGTAGTGGATGTTCTCAATCAGGTCTTAAAGTGTAAGTTTACCTTTTTCAGAAAAAAATGAAGAGGTGACCTAACACTGTGCACACTCCCCCCCCCCCCCCCCAAGTCCCCAATGTACCCATCTTTTTGGGTGATGAACTGTCAGTGCCCACATAGCTGGTGTAGCAATCCAGGTATTAAAATTTTCCTGCTCTTCTCCCTGTTCTTTCCGCAGTGCTTCCAGAACAGATAAGAGAGATTCTGATTGGTCAGTGCCGGTGTTCTGTCAAAAACTTATAGGATAGTGTCCGCCCCGTACTGCGCAGGCTTGTGCGGCGGTCGGCAAGCGGTTAATGCGCACAAACCACAGTAAATGTATATTTTGCAACATATGTATAAACGTGCCAATACTGAAAAGTATTCACCATTCCCGGGAGCCCCTAGCGGCTCATCTGACCTCTGCCTGCTTTGCTATGCTCTGATTTGACCTGAATCGCGACTTTTATCACAAATCCAATGCATATTATTGTAAATGCCTCTGATACTCAACTTTTACGCTGCTTACTATTTGTTTATGTTTTTCTTTATATTAAAAAAAACCTAATAAACCTCATATTTGAAAAAAGCGGAGTCTTCCTTTTCACTGTGACCAACAAGCAGACAATCGCAGTGTTACAATAAATCAGACATCACAGGAAGTTCAAATCAAACAATACCTCTAAAACACAAATTCCTATTTTGCAATGAACAGCAGCCTTGTACAGAGGCGTGCACGTCGCTCGCTATTTTTTTGCAAACAATAAATCTCTCATCATTGGTCTCTTCAACAAAAGATCCCTCTCGACGGAGGCATCAAGGCAAGTGCGCTGAATTACACCAGATTTCTTTTACTGAATTGAAAATGATTGCAGTGACAGATTTGTGTACGAATTTTGCAGATGAGTTCCACTGAATGCACTAGAATAAATAAACCCCAGATCAGCCGGCGGAATGACTGGTAGCAACAACACCTCGAACGTGACCTGGGACAAGCTGAAAAGCAATTATTTGCCTAGAAGTTATACAAAGTATTCAGCATGGAAATCCTGGGGATAATTGCACCATAATCCTAGACGTCGCTTTTTCTTTTTTTTGCTTAACAAAAACCAATGACACATCTGGGAGTTCACTTTTTTTAGGCAGCAAAGCTTCCCCCAACAAGAAGCATAGTCTCCAAGCTAAGCTTCAGGCTGATAAAAAAAAACTATGCCTTTGGGGATTCCTTTAAAAAATAGCTAAATAAGAACTCCACAAATAAAAATCTAAAAAATTACGTGTTTGAATGAGTACATTTCAAAAAACAAAAAAACAGCTTTTGCAGCATGATATTTACCTTCATACCAAAGCTGTACACCACAGTAATTATTTTCCGCCACTAGGTGTCCTCATTCTTTTGGGTTGAATGGCAGCCATCATCATTCAACCTACTTCCAGGCTGTCGTGGGTTTCACCATTGGGGATATCATTACAATGGCCGTGAAAAAGAAGAATTTGGGACTTTAAATGAGGCCTTTGAAATGGAAATCAGAGGTACCTCCATCCCGGCTTTTGCGCAGAAAAAGAGAAAAGAGGGTTTTGGGACTTTAAGTGAAGCATGCAGCTGGAGAGCAAGGAGGCACTGAAGGTTATCAAAAAAAAATTTTATTCCATGAATACAACATACAATACAACACATCATTGGCACAGAAATAAATTGTGACCTGCAAGCCATCTAAAGTTGGATTGCATAATTTATAATATACAATACAAATGCCCAAACGCATTACAATGGCCTAGGCTGAGAATAGTACTGCAATAAACAGTGTTCCAAGTCATTACATGTGTGGCACTTATGCAAGGTCAACCACTTCAGCCCCGGAAGGTTTTACAACCTTAAAGTGCAGTTCCACCCAAAAAAAAAAATATCATTAATGTGAATGAAATAAATAAAAGAAAAACATTTGGAGAAATTTTTTTACTTACCTTTTTATGCCTGTTGCTATCCGGTCCCTCGAAATCTGCCTCCTTCAGCACCTGGGCTCCTGACGTCACTTCCCTTGGCGCCTCCACTCGCTACTGCTCCTGGGAGATCATTTCCCAGGAGTCAGTGGGCTGCGCCGAGGGCTAGGTTGCCATAACAACGGGGCGGGCACTTCCAACGATGCCGCCCATTGTTATGGCAACCTGTATACATTACAGCGCCGCTACGGCGCATTACTGCGCATGGGCGAGAACGGGTTGCACCGTAACCAGGAATTTAGTGCTTGTGGGCTTCACATGCCTTTCCGTGCAATTCCGAACAACAAGGATCGCGCTGTTCAGCGCCGGCGCACTCCCCCCCTCAGGCCAAAAGCGGTACTGCACACCGCTTTTAGCTTGAATCCTGCTAGTTTTGCGAGACAACATTCGCAAACCGAGTTAGGATTTTTAGAAATACAGTGCTTGTTTTGCGAAACACTGGTTAACCGCGTTACTTGCAAACCAAGGTGCCACTGTATATTCTACTGCCTGCTTAGCATAGTTATTTGAGGCAATTAATTAAGGCAATGCAACATACAAATTTGTTCAGACAGCCTACTGCCGAAACAGGAGCACCTATGAATAAAGAGCTTTCTAGAAAGTATGGAACCACAGGGATCTAAAAACTGCTGGAAGACACCAGATCTGGATCTCTGCCATAATAAACTCTATCCTGTGCAGGTATGCTGGCGCAGCTATCAAGCCTGAGTTAGGGACTAGGGATGTTAGAAAGAGACAGTGCACTTTGTTCAGTATTCTGCAAATTTTCATTAAAATTTTTAAAACTTTGTCCTTGCCTGATCTGAAGTTTTTCAAGGGGTGTAACATAAGTAACCGACACACATAGTTCATGGTTAGGTCAGTTGAAACACATTGGGGTATGAAGACAGCAGTACATATGGTAATGTGGTACAGAAAGCGGTTACCAAGGGTAACAAAAGTTTTTTTAGGCAGATGGTCATGAGTGTGTACATGTGATGAGGTGGGATAGACCCTTGCAGGAGGAGTTGTCAGAACTCTCTCCATGGAGCAGATCCATCTTCCATAGCAACGCGAGCAGATCAGAGCCACAGAGGTCCCCAGCCTGTACACAGGTATGGAAGAGATAAGGAAGTGTGCGCATGTAACCCACGCTAGGTGCACGATGGGGACCCATTCTGTTACTGGGAGTGAAGTAGCGGGGATACGCTGGACAGGTGGACAAGGCATTGGCTCTGCATGTCCCTCCTAAATGTAACAGTGACAGTGTGATGCATATTAGAGTTTAGTCATCTGTTCAAGAAAAGGTACCCCATGTGTAAGGCAGTGACCCTGCTCAAGGTGCCTAGCATAGCCCAGAAGAACCCACCCTGGGGTAGGCCCCTCATGTGACCCTTGCTTGGCACCCAACAAGGAAGGGAAAATAGAGGATGTGTCACCAGCCTGCCCTTACACACGAGGAGTGATCTGGGACGTATAAATAATTTTTATGTGTAACTGATCATATTTTCCTGGGTTTCAGGGTTTCCCAAACTATAGCCCAGGGGCCACATTTGGCCAGCTACAAGATTTTATCTAGGGTCAGTGGTATATCCTCAATGTGCTCTCACTTCAACTTATGCCGCGTACACACGAAGGGACAATCCCGCGGGATTATCCGCTGGACTGAAGTCCAGCGGATAATCCCCTCGTGTGTGGGCGCCGGCGGACTTTTTGGCGCCAAAGTCCGGCGGACCAAAGTTTTAAGTTTTGTTTTAAAATTATCCGCTGGACTTGGCAGTCCAGCGGACAATCCCGCCGTTAGTAGGCAAGTCCGCGGGACTTTTGAAAATGAACGGACTTGCCCACACACGGAGCAGTCCGTTCATTTCGAACGTAACTTCAGGTACGTAGCTAGCGTAGGCAGTAAATGCCGCCGCGCTAGCTCCGTCACCTGTCATGGATTTAAAGGGAATCCCCACGCCGAAAAACGGCGTGGGGGTTCCCCCCAAATCCATGTCAGACCCTCATCCGAGCACGCAGCCTGGCAGGCCAGGAAAGGGGTGGGGACGAACGAGCGCCCCCCCCCCCTGAGCCGTACCAGACCGCGTGCCCTCAACATGGGGGGTGCCCTGGGGAAAGGGGGGCCGTGCGGCCCCCCCACCCCAAGGCACCTTGTCCCCATGTTGATGAGGACAAGGGCCTCTTCCCGACAACCCTGGCCGTTGGTTGTCGGGGTCTGCGGGCGGGGGCTTATCGGAATCTGAGAGACCCCTTTAATAAGGGGCCCCCCAGATACCGGCCCCCCACCCTATGTGAATGAGTATGGGGTACGATGTACCCCTACCCATTCACCTAAGGGAAAAAAGTGTAAATAAAAAAAAACAACACAATTTTTTTTAAATACTTTATTGCACAGCTCCGGGGTCTTCTTCCGTCTTGGGGGTCTTCTCGCCGGACTCCCCCGCCATTTACCAAGCTCTTTTACCGAGCGGGGGAAGTCCGGCTACCTTCTTCGTCGTCGCCGCCGTCTGGGGGTCTCGATCCGCCTTCGGGGGTCTTCTTCCGTCTTGGGGGTCTTCTCGCCGGACTCCCCCGCCATTTACCAAGCTCTTTTACCGAGCGGGGGAAGTCCGGCTACCTTCTTCGTCGTCGTCGCCGTCGTCTGGGGGGGTCTCGATCCGCCTTCGGGGGTCTTCTTCCGTCTTGGGGGTCTTCTCGCCGGACTCCCCCGCCATTTACCAAGCTCTTTTACCGAGCGGGGAAGTCCGGCTACCTTCTTCGTCATCGCCGCCGTCTGGGGGTCTCGATCCGCCTTCGGGGGTCTTCTTCCGTCTTGGGGGTCTTCTCGCCGGACTCCCCCGCCATTTACCAAGCTCTTTTACCGAGCGGGGGAAGTCCGGCTACCTTCTTCGTCGTCGTCGTCTGGGGTTCTCGATCCGCCTTTGGGGGTCTTCCGGGGGTCTCTTCTGTTCTTGCGGCGGTCGTCGTCTTCCGCGCCGCCGGCGCCTTGTCCTTCTTCTTGTCCTTCTTGTTCTTGTTCTTCTTCTTCTTCCGATGTTGACCCGACGCTCTCTCTGCCCGGAATGCCTGTGCCGCTCTGCGCTAGGACTTATATAGGGGCATGGGGACAGGGTCACATGTTCATGTCACATGGTGACCCCGCCCCCTTGTGTTGTCACAGTCCCGGAGGATGCTGGGACTGTGACATCGCAAGGGGGCGGGGTCACCATGTGACATGAACATGTGACGCTGTCCCCATGCCCCTATATAAGTCCTAGCGCAGAGCGGCACAGGCATTCCGGGCAGAGAGAGCGTCGGGTCAACATCGGAAGAAGAAGAAGAACAAGAACAAGAAGGACAAGAAGAAGGACAAGGCGCCGGCGGCGCGGAAGACGACGACCGCCGCAAGAACAGAAGAGACCCCCGGAAGACCCCCGAAGGCGGATCGAGAACCCCAGACGACGGCGACGACGACGAAGAAGGTAGCCGGACTTCCCCCGCTCGGTAAAAGAGCTTGGTAAATGGCGGGGGAGTCCGGCGAGAAGACCCCCAAGACGGAAGAAGACCCCCGAAGGCGGATCGAGACCCCCAGACGGCGGCGACGACGAAGAAGGTAGCCGGACTTCCCCCGCTCGGTAAAAGAGCTTGGTAAATGGCGGGGGAGTCCGGCGAGAAGACCCCCAAGACGGAAGAAGACCCCCGGAGCAGTGCAATAAACTATTTTTTCAAAAGTGTGGGTGTTTTTTTTTACTTTACATTTTACACCTTAGGTGAATGGGTAGGGGTACATCGTACCCCATACTCATTCACATAGGGTGGGGGGCCGGTATCTGGGGGCCCCCTTATTAAAGGGTGCTCCCAGATGCCGATAAGCCCCCGCCCGCAGACCCCGACAACCAACGGCCAGGGTTGTCGGGAAGAGGCCCTTGTCCTCATCAACATGGGGACAAGGTGCTTTGGGGTGGGGGGGCCACACGGCCCCCCTTTCCCCAGGGCACCCCCCATGTTGAGGGCACGCGGCCTGGTACGGCTCAGGAGGGGGGGGGCGCTCATTCGTCCCCACCCCTTTCCTGGCCTGCCAGGCTGCGTGCTCGGATAAGGGTCTGACATGGATTTGGGGGGGACCCCCACGCCGTTTTTCGGCGTGGGGATTCCCTTTAAATCCATGACAGGTGACGGAGCTAGCGCGCCGGCATTTACTGCCTACGCTAGCTACGTACCTGAAGTCACGTGCTAAATGAACGGACTGCCGATGAGCGGCAAGTCCGTTCATTTTCAAAAGTCCTGCGGACTTTGGCCGGCGGATTATCCGCCGGAGAAGTTCGTGCGTGTGTGGGCAAGTCCGCACGTGTGTGGGCAAGTCCACACGCTCGGAAAGTCCAGCGGACCCAGCTGGAAAGTCCGGCGGGATTGTCCGCTGGACTAGGTCCGCCGGCAAAAGTCCGCACGTGTGTACGCGGCATTAGATACACTCCAAGTTCCCTAAGGTGCGCTATCATTGTCCTGTCATTGTTTGTTTGGACTACCAGTGTCCGATCAGGTGCTTGCCCCAACGTTCACATGACTGACCTCCTGACCCTGATGGGACCCAGAACTTAAGGAGGTACTCTGATGGGGACCCTGATGTTAGGTGGGACTCTGTTGAAAGAAGAACTTTCATAGAGACTTTGATGTAAGCAGAGGCTCTGGTAGGGACTCTGATGTAAGGGGAGATTCAAATGATGACTCTGATGAGAAGCGCAGACTGATTTTATTTATCCTTGAGCTTTTTAATGGCTCAGTTTTTTTGGGAATTTCTTTGCTTAGTTGTACTGAAGTTATATTTCTGTTCTGAATCATATCCTGTTAATTACAAAAAATGCCAAGTGAAACTTATTTATTCATTTATTTCATTTCTGAAAATGTGTTGGTTGACGGACCACTTTTCTGTAATTATTTTCAATAGTCAATAAATCTTTATTCTTAAAAAAAAAAAACACTATATACGACCCCAGCAAATCCAATCGCTATGCTAATCGATTGTTTTGTTGACAGTGCTGACATGGTGAGCACAAAGGATTGTGGTTAGGTTTACTGTTATGGCTACCATTAGAGCGAGGCTAATGCCGCGTACACGCGATCGGAATTCTCGTCGGAAAAAGCTCTGATGGTTTTCCCGACGGAATTCCGCTCAAGCTGTCTTGCCTACACACGGCCACACCAAATTCCGATCGTTTAGAACGCGCTGACATACAACACGTATGACGGGACTAGAAAAAGGAAGTTCAATAGCCAGTAGCCAATAGCCTCCGTCTCATAGTTGAATCTGAGCATACGTGATTTTTGGCATGTCAGAATTGCATACACAAGATCGGAATTTCCGATAGAAAGTTTTTCCGTCTGGAAAATTGAGAACATGCTATCAATTTTTGGCTGGCGGAAATTTCGGACAGCTAAATTCCAATGGAGCCTACACACGGTCGCATTTTCCGATGAAAAACTCTCATCTGTCTTTTTCTGGCCGGCATTCCGATCGTTTGTACGCGGCATTAGAAATATATAAGGACCCTTTATAGCAATTTAGAGCCCATTTCACTCAGAGAAGCCACCAAAAGCTACCTTAATTTTGCTTTCACAGGCATTTTGTCAACATTGCAAAATTTCCACAAAATTTCAATTTTTTCACTGTAATTTCACCAAAGTGAATTTTGCTCAGTCCACTTCCTATTAAATAATGGTTGGAAAAATAGAGATGGATGAATGGAGGGAAGAAAGGAATGAAAGAAGGTAAGGGGAAGAAATTAATGAACGAAAGAAAGAAGGAAGGAAAGTGGATAGATGGATACACTGATGGATAGATAATTCGTTTCTTCAGTTAGAGTACACTTCATAGATTGTAGATGTACATAACCCTTGCCTCTTCATACATAAAGCTCCACATACCTATAAACATGTGTAGCATTAGCCCAAGCACAAAGTCATGAAAAGGCAAGCCTGAGGCAAGGACCTTCTGATTGAGGCATGGAAGTAATTTGCTGGCAATTTGAAGGCACAGATAACTGAAGAGTTCTATTCTAAGACAAAAACCACAAAACCACTGTAACGCCTCCGCAGGCACCATGTCTAATTGCTCTGGATGACTGTCTAATGAGCCCCCAAATGACACCCATTTGTATCTCTAAATGTTGTATCATGAGACAACATGGAGAAAAAAAAACATCTCTATTAACTTACGCTTATGATGGGGAAACATCATTGAAATGATTGTCCTAGAGTGAATCTAAATTTCCGTAATGATTTAGTGGAAGGATGTTCTATGGCTGTTCCAGTTTGTCAGGCTATGCCCCTCTGAATACTTGCCTGGACCCTTGTGGCAGGTCTTTGCAGGCTTAGAAAATTTTCTGTTACAAGTCTGCAGTAATAGAAAGTGTAATCCTGACAACATCTCTATTGTAACAGAAAACATAGTTAATCACCACGGCATGTCATGATGATCCTCTGGCTTTAGTGTCTTCTGAGTCACTGGTCCATAACACATAGGTAGGTCAGGAATTCTGAGGTCATACTGCATTATTTTAAATCACATATTTAGGAAATATTAAAACCAAATCTGTATGATAGCCAGATAATTAAAGTTTCAGAAGGAGATCAGTAAGGGCCACTTGACTTGTTGCCATTGTGCTGAATCTAACATCATAAAGTGGAACTCCAGTGAGTAGAGTGGGAAGGGTTCAGAGAAGCCTATCCTGCCTCCACCTAACAACTGTACTTTCATTTTTTTCATCAGCTCATCCCCCACTGTTATTATCTTTGTATTACTTGACCCTCCCTTTTATATTGTAAGCTCTAATGCGCAGGGCCCTCTGATTCCTCCTGTATTGAATTGTACTGTAACTGTAATGTCTGCCCTCATGTTGTAAAGCGCTTCGCAAACTGTTGGCGCTATATAAACCCTGTATAATAATAATCATTTTAAAAAGGGTTAAAATATCTGCCTGTTTTTGTTACTGTGTTCCCATAGGAAGGTTTCCTTTAATTCCTGCTACCATCTTTAGATTTTTATATGTTATGTTTTTGCTGTGCCGTGTGGACCGCAGTCATGGCAATGGAGCTGCTGTTTCCTGCAGGCCATGTATCAGGTTTTTTATTCCACTATATATAGGCATGTAGCACTAGACCTGGCCTTACGGGCACTCAATGGGACTAATAGGGATTGGGCAGGACTTGGAACACATATCAGTAGATTGCCTCTTAGCATAGACACCCATAAAGATCTCCAGTCCTAAAGGGCCAACCAATGCCACAAGTCCTGTCTGAAAATGAAAAATGTCAGTGGACACCCTATATTCTTCAAGTAAGGTTCATATGATTACATTTAACAGCTATCTATATACTTATAAGACTTTTTTCTAGTTTTGGAATAGTGTGGAGTAGAGCCAAAATCCCTGCATTTTTTACCTCCTGTGAGGGTAAATTCTCTCTTATGTACATACGATCGGAAATTCTGCCAGCAAAAGTCTGATGTGAGCTTTTGGTCGTAAATTCCGACCGTGTATATGCTCCATCGGACTTTTGCTGGCAGAATTCCTGCCAGCAAAAGATTGAGAGCAGGTTTTCTATTTTTTGGTCGGAAAAAGTTCTGATCGGATATTCCGACCGTCTGTACCAATTCCGACGCGCAAAATTCCTACGCATGCTCGGAAACAAATTGACGCATGCTCGGAAGCATTGAACTTAATTTTCTCGGCTCGTCGTAGTGTTGTACGTCACCGCATTCTTGACGGTCGAAAGTTCAGCGAACTTTTGTGTGACCGTGTGTATGCAAGCCAAGCTTGAGAAGAATTCCGTTGGAAAAAACATCCAAGATTTTTCCGACGGAAATTCCGCTCGTGTGTACGGGGCATTAGACAGTTACCATCAGAATAGGTGTCCCCAATGGAAGAATTCCCCTCACCTCTTGTTCCAGTAGCAACATTTTGGATTTCCCATCACTATCTGTTCCAGTGACAATGGTCACCAGTACCAACAGAGAGGGTGAAACTTTCCAAACAGTACACAGACAAGCGATATAAACTTACAGGGGCATTAAAAGGTAAGTTCACCTTTCACGGAAAAATTAAAAGGTGAACCAACTCCAAATATCCTGGCCATCCTTCCGGACCTCACTGCACATTGAGACAATTAAGCCCTTTTCTGCAGGTGTGGCAGTCAGTACACTGTACATCACAAAACACAGCCCTGGAGTGAGCATTCCTTCATAATGCTCTCATTGACAAGCGCTGACCAATGAGAGGTGCATCTGAGACTTATTCTTAAGGTAAGGTGTCCCAGTAGAAAGAAGAGCTTCTCTTGTTGCTGCCCTTGCCATTGCGAGCATTATGGTGGATACACACTCCGGGCCTGGATATTGCAGTATAAGGGTCATTACACCGGCAGCATTAAGCATCATAGTCGCTATGTGCAGCAGGATCTGGAGTGGTGGCTCATTATATTTGCATGCAGACTGCCCTAGGTAACACCCACATATGATGATGAGCCTCCATGATTGAAAGAACTGAAATCCAACAAATTAAAGGAGTGGGCCAAGGACAATCAGACTGGGAAGAAATTAGCTACATAATGATGGATGCCCTCCAGCCAGGAAAATGAAATCTGTCTGACTTACCATAGATTCAAAGGCACACTGTGAGAAGCTCAGTGTGCAGTGAAATCAGAGTAAGCTATTTCAGTATAGGAGAGGAGCTTGTACAACTGTTCAAGACTGAAGGGTTCAGCTCAGGTTTTCCTTGTTTGATACCTAAAAAGATATAGGTGAAAAAGTCCACTCAATAAATTCCAATAGTGTTCATCCAAATCACTGTGGTAAGTAGCCCCGAGTGTTCATATGAGAGTCACCAAGATGTGATTATAAACCACCAAAGCAGGGTAAATATGCTTACCAGAAATTGTGGACTCAGATACCTGTATAAGCTGATATAAACATACAGTATCTCACAAAAGTGAGTACACCCCTCACATTTTTGTAAATATTTTATTATATCTTTTCATGTGACAACACTGAAGAAATGACACTTTGCTACAATGTAAAGTAGTGAGTGTACAGCTTGTATAACAGTGTAAATTTGCTGTCCCCTCAAAATAACTCAACACACCATTAATGTCTAAACCGCTGGCAACAAAAGTGAGTACACCCCTAAGTGAAAATGTCCAAACTGGGCCCAAAGTGACAATATTTTGTGTGTCCTCCATTATTTTCCAGCACTGCCTTAACCCTCTTGGGCATGGAATTCACCAGAGCTTCACAGGTTGCCACTGGAGTCCTCTTCCACTCCTCCATGATGACATCACAGAGCTGGTGGATGTTGGAGACCTTGCGCTCCTCCACCCTCCATTTGGGATGCCCCACAGATTCTCAATAGGGTTTAGGTCTGGAGACATGCTTGGCCAGTCCATCACCTTTACCCTCAGCTTCTTTAGCAAGGCAGTGGTCATCTTGGAGGTGTGTTTGGGGTCATTATCATGTTGAAATACTGCCCTGCGGCCCAGTCTTCGAAGGGGGGAGGATCATGCTCTGCTTCAGTATGTCACACTGTTCCCTCAATGAACTGTAGCTCCCCAGTGCCGGCAACACTCATGCAGCCCCAGACCATGACACTCCCACCACCATGCTTGACTGTAGACAAGACACACTGGTCTTTGTACTCCTCACCTGGTTGCCACCACACACGCTTGACACCATCAGAACCAAATACGTTTATCTTGGTCTCATCAGACAACAGGACATGGTTCCAGTAATCCATGTCCTTAGTCTGCTTGCCTTTAGCAAACTGTTTGCATGCTTTCTTGTGCATCATCTTTAGAAGAGGCTTCCTTCTGGGATGACAGCCATGCAGACCAATTTGATGCAGTGTGCGGCGTATGGTCTGAGCACTGACAGGCTGAACCTCCACCCCTTCAACCTCTGCAGCAATGCTGGCAGCACTCATACGTCTATTTCTCAAAGACAACCTCTGGATATGATGCTGAGAATGTGCACTCAGCTTCTTTGGTCAACCATGGCGAGGCCTGTTCTGAGTAGAACCTGTCCAGTTAAACTGGTGTATAGTCTTGGTCACCATGCTGCAGCTCAGTTTCAGGGTCTTGGTAATCTTCTTATAGCTTAGGCCAGCAAAAAATATTTTTTCAGATCATCAGAGAGTTCTTTGTCATGAGCTGCCATGTTGAACTTCCAGTGACAGTATGAGAGAGTGAGAGCGATAACACCAAATTTTACACACCTGCACCCCATTCACAACTGAGACCTTGTAACACTAACGAGTCACATGACACAGAGGAGGGAAAATGGCTAATTGGGCCCAATTTGGACATTTTCACTTAGGGCACTTTTGTTGCCAGCTGTTTAGACATTAATGGCTGTGTGTTGAGTTATTTTGAGGAGACAGAAAATTTACCCTGTTATACAAGCTGTACACTCACTACTTTACATTGTAGCAAATTGTCATTTCTTCAGTGTTGTCACATGAAAAGATATAAAAAAATATTTACAAAAATGTGAGGGGTGTACGGTACTCACTTTTCTGAGATACTGTATATCTCCAAAGGAATGATCCATGAGACAACTCCATGAATCTTACACCATATCGCTAGGGGATACCACCATCTTGGTTACATCATACGATCCATGTATCCATGAGCATAAAACATCTCCACATAATGTAAAACCGCAAGCTAAGAATTTTATTAAAAAGTACAGAGCACTTACATCAGGTAAGAAGTTACAGCGCTTATGTACTCATCCAGCAAATATGATCACAGGAAACATGTGGTACACAATGGCCTGAATATGACTCGAAATGATGTGTTTCATCTACATAGATATCATCTGGGGTAGGAGTCCACACTGGTCATTGCATATATATATAATTTGTCCAATAGAAATAAAAATGTGTTATACACCTGTGTTAAGGGGCTAGTTTATGTACAAATACAAATGATGTATAGATGGTGCGCAAATCAACCTTATTGCTGCAATAGATCATGGTTATATGTGTACTATTCCCAGTACATCTAATAAATGCATATGATTAATACTAACACATTCAGATGGGTAGTATAACAGTGAACAAGGATTATTTATAATCTATAAGATTGTGATAAATAATCTTTAAAACTGTTCAAACGTGCAGATAAAAACTTCCGTAAAAGCACTGTTCCTTCAAGTGCCAAATACACGGTGAAAATGAATAAATAAGATATTATTACGTGCTAGTATCATAAAGTGCTCAAGTGTTGATAAAAAATGTCTGGTATGCCGGTGTGTGAGATAATCAGTCTATTTGTATCACATTCATCAGACAATTAGTGTTTAATTGTGTTTTGTGCTCCGCAAACAAAAATAACAGCTGGTGTATCTGTGCTCCGTGAATAATCAGCTAATTATTTAGAAAACAGCCAGTCACCTATACCCACTATTAGCCACAAATGAAGTGTGTATCAGCATACACATGTAGTGGGGGATAATATGTAACCGCTAATAGAATTGATATAATATTATGGTATAGAAATAGCTTCCCTTAATAGCGCTGGATTAATAAGATATAATGGTATAAAAAAATATGTGACTTCCCTTAGTACCGCTGGTTGGGTTGGGGATTAGATCTTCTGCAAAGAATATTGCCGGTATCTTTAATTCGCGGTTACTGTGTGAAAGAAAAATACAAAGGAACCATTGCGCAGCTTCCCTGAAATAAACTTAATGTGCAGTGCCTGTTTAAATGTTGCACTCACGTGTACCCAATGTTTAAATCGCGGAATAGCTGTGATGTTGGTCAGGCTCCTCTCTTTGGGCTGTCCGCCCCTCTCCTCCTTGCTGAGCTCCGTGTACTCACACGGCGTCACTTTAGGCTCCTCCTCCTGACATGTTGCGTCACAGGACACGTGACTTTCTCAAGGGATAGCCCTTGTGACCAGCACGGAGGATTTATAGTAGCAATCAAACAAACGGGTTGCCATAGTGACTTCAAGCAATGGTAATTGAGTCATCATTCCATTTTTTTTATACCATTATATCTTATTAATCCAGTGCTATTAAGGGAAGCTATTCTTGACGTTCGCAATTTCCGACCAACTTTGTGTGACCGTGTGTATGCAGCACAAGTTTAAGCCAACATCCGTTGGAAAAAATCCATGGATTTTGTTGTCGGAACGTCCGATCAATGTCTGATCGTGTGTACGGGGCATTAGCGTGTCATGTGTCCGTACCGGTATCTCATCTAAGATGGCATCGGGTGTGCCTCAAGCCTTGTTTCTGTTTGAATTGGAAGATCTAGAATAGTAACCACTCAAAGCGACTCACACCATTTCCAATCTAAGATGGCGTCGGGCTGGTATCTAAGTCCACGGTCTATGGTAAGCGTATTTATCCTCCTTTGGTGGTGGATAATCTTGCTGACTCTCACTTGGACTTTCGTGACTGTTATCCACAGTAATTTGGATGAACACTATTGAGATTTATTGAGTGGAAAATGCTTTTTTTTTTTTTTTTTTCCTTGAATGTCCCCCTCAGATTTACAGTGGGTGCACTTGTAGTGCACAGTGGATTTGCCTTTAGTAAATAAACCCCAATGTCTTGTCAATTGTGGTGCTAGCAGATTTAGAGTTTCAGATTAATAGCGCAGTATTTATTTTATTAGACCTAAAAAGATTTATTTACAAGATTAATCTCCTTTTAATTAATTAACACCCTTACAGGATTAGTTTGGGAGTGTTAGGTGTACCAGTGTAACTCTAAGCAGAGATAGGGTCATCAGTAGAATATGCGTCTGTGTGTCATAAGCCTCCTTCTCTGTAAAGCCGATTTGGCGTTGGACTTGAAAGCATCCTGTATTGTGTAATGTGTGTATATGTCAAGCAATATAATAAAGACAAAACCAATGTTCAACCTTCCTCTACCTGGTCTATTTATCAAACCCCAGCTCTAAAAGCAGTCTGTAACATAACCCGAATTGATCTTTGCCACCAAATACCGAATTTGAAACGCTTCATGTCAGTGCGAATTTTTTTTTGTCAAACTCCAATATCCTCCGTGTCGTTCAAGGGATCCTGTCACCTCCATCACTCTGTTATTTTTCCCAGATTTCCCAGTAGGAACGTGTGTGGCTGCTTTCTATATATTAGTCAGCTAGTTATTACACAAAGCTACGCATGACCAGAAAATGATAATTACTTGCTGAATTCCCAGCATGCAGAGATTGGCAAGCCGGTGACCCCCTTCCTTCTGTTTTACTGCTGAGCTGTCACCATATTGTTTTAGTACATTACATCAATTTATGTGTGGTCATTGTTCCAGCTTAGAAACAGATGAACCGATACTAGCCGGTCAGGTACAAGATGTGGTTACAGGTCAACTGCAAAGCTGTAATAGAATTGAAAAGGTCATTCCAAATAACTGCAAGGTTAGCATTGCCTTTTTTGTTTTTGTATTGAGTAGCGGTACCCCCGTAGGGGATGCTGGTAATTGTAGTGCTTTGATACCCTTCCCAGACAGGCACACAGTCTTCAGTCTCAGACAGAAAACAGTCCATGCACTTTGTTTCTTGTAATTTATTGAGGGGATTAAACTTGGATGGGGATAGGGTAGTTATGAGATGCCCGGTTAATTGCAGAAAATGTTAGGGACTGAGGAACTATATACACCTCCTGTATATACAACTTCCTACAGCACAAACTTGATTCTTGCTCTCACTCTTCAGGACCAGCTAGCACTGATTGGCAGGCCTGACACTTGCTCAGCCAGGCCTAAAGTGAATGCCCTTTTCAGGCAGGGTAGTGTAGCAAAAATATAGGTAGTCCCAATGCTAGCTGTCCACGTGGCTACTGCTCCCAGCACCACCTCTTCAGGCCCTGCCAGCCCTCATGGCTGCAGCTGCCTCTCCCCACTGCCCGTGCCACCACAGTCCTCTCCACTGGCTCTGCACTCATCCCAGACTGCAATCTCCCAGTCCTCTCAGGTGTGCCTCCCAGCCCTTCCCGACTGTGTGTCACTCACCAGTCCTCTTGGCTTTGATCAGTTGTTTCTCCCTAGAGACTTTGTCTGGCAGTGCTCTCCTGCTGTCCTCTCCTCTCTCCCGTGCCACCTGTCCAGGACACCTCCGTGTGTCTTGAGAAGGGTCCTGTTCACACCGGAGCCCCAGGCCCAAGGTTACCCCGCCCCAGACTGGGGAGCTCCCTCGAAGGCCACGACAGCCTAGCACTCCATCTCCAGCTTCTACCCCAAACAATTCCTCCCCAGCTGGACTGACCCTGAGTATTTAAGGAGGCCTGCCCCCTGCCAATCCAGGTTGGGGATTGGTCAGGGCTTCTCAGAATACTCCAGGCAGCCCCGCCTCTCCTCTCCTTCTTCCCTTCCAGCCTTCCAGAAGACTAGTATGTTCTGGAAAGAAGTGGGAGGTCTCAATGATGCTGCCTGTGAGTCACCAGCTTTGCCTGAGTCATTCAACCCTCACCCAGACGAAAAACACACAGTCTTGGCTGCCAGCCAACTCTTACAATTTACCTATCCTACACAAAAAAATATATTTCACTTTTAGCAACCTAGAGGGTGCTACAATTGCTTTAGGGTACACCTGAATAACTGTACTGTTCCTGGTGGAAGACGCAACATGTTTTTTTAATATCAGATATTCCTGGACTGTTGAAACCCGTAGTGCATCAGTTCCCCTAGATTTACAAACCCTACATTATAAAGCAAGTAATACCATATCTTGCACTTGTAGGCAGATACAGTTTGTCCTCACTGCTGTGGGTGCCGCTATTCAGCTGGCTGCTGTGCAGAGGGCAAATGAGGTTGAGATGAGCTTTGATCCTCTGAAATCTCCTTAGGCATCAAGAGGGGAGCAGCTCTCAGATTAGAACCTGATACCCTGGCTGATCAAAATTTCCCCTTTGGGTGATCAATGTACAGTGCAGGGAATTTGACAAACTTTGAATTTCTTTGAAACTTTGAAAAAACTTGTTGAATTTCTACCAGTTTCTGCTCTGAATAAAAAAACAGTTTGTTGGGTTCTTTCAATGTGCAAAGTGAATCTGAATGGGAGTGACTTTTTCATTGTTAATCAGCTGATTAACCACTTGCTTACTGGGCACTTAAACCCCCCTCTTATCCAGACCAATTTTCAGCTTTCGGTGCTCTCACGCTTTGACTGACAATTACTCATGCAACATTGTACCCAAATTAATTTTTTGTCCTTTTTTTTCCCACAAATAGAGCTTTCTTTTGGTGGTATTTGATCACCTCTGGGTTTTTAGTTTTTTTTGCGCTATAAATGAAAAAAGACCGAAAATTTTGAAAAAAAACTAATTTTTCTTTGTTTCTGTGATAAAATTTAGGAAATTATTAATTTTTCTTCATAAATTTTGGCCACAATTTATACTGCTACATATCTTTGGTAAAAATAACCCAAATTAGTGGATATTATTTGGTCTTTGTGAAAGTTACAGACTCTACAAACTGTGGTGCAAATTATACAAAATTGATCACATCTGATGTACTGGTGGCCTATCTCATTTCTTGTGACCCGAACAAGCCAGGAAAGTGCAAATACCCCCCAAATGACCCATTTTTTCAAAGTAGACATTCCAAGGTATTTAGTAAGAGGCGTGGTGAGCGTTTTGATGTTGTCATTTTTTCCCACAATTCTTTGCAAAATGAATTATTTTTTTATTTTGTATTTTTTTTCTACAAAATTGTCATTGTAATAGGTTATTTCTCTCACATGGCATGTGTATACCACAAATGACACCCCAAAATAAATTCTGCTACTCCTCCCTGAGTATTACGATACCACATGTGTGGGACTTTTTCACAGCCTGGCCACTTAGAGAGGCCCAAAATGAAGGGGGGTGCAATCACGTGTTCTAGGAGCATAAATTACACATCTAACTTGTTGACTACCTATTACACTTTTGAAGGCCCTGGAGCACCAGGACAATGACATGTGACACTGACGTGGCACTGATGACACGTGACACTGATGTGGCACTGATGACACGTGACACTGATGTGGCACTGATGACAGATGGTACTAATACGGGGCACTGATGACACGTGACACTGATGACAGATGGCACTTATATGTGGCACTGATGAGAGATGGCACTTATACATGGCACTGATATCACGTGGCACTAATATGTGGCACTGATGAGAGATGGCACTAATACGTGGCACTGATGACAGACGCCACTAATACGTGGCACTGATGACACATGACACTGATGACAGATGGCACTGATACGTGGCATTGATGACAGGTGACACTGATAACAGATGGCATGTGACACTGACAGGTGGCACTGATGACAGATGGCACTAATACGTGACACTGATGACAGATGGCACTAATATGTGGCACTGATGACACGTGACACTGATATGGCACTGATGACAGATGGCACTATGTGGCACTGATGACATGTGGCACTATGTGGCACTGATGACATGTGGCACTGATGACAGGTGGCACTGGGGACAGGTGGCACTGGCAGATGGCACTGACTACAGATGGCACTGACTACAGATGGCACTGGCAGATGGCACTGGGGACAGATGGCACTGGCAGATGGCACTGGGGATGGCACTGGGCACAGATGGCACTGGCAGATGGCATTGGGGACAGATGGCACTGGCAGATGGCATTGGGGACATATGGCACTTGCAGATGGCATTGGGGACATATGGCTCTGGCAATTGGCATTGGGGACAGATTGCAGTGGTGGCAGTGGGCACAGATGGCATTTCGTTTTTTTTTTTTTTTTGACACTTACGGCACTGCAGCCGTTCATCTCCCCCTCCTCACACGCTGTCTCTGTGTGAGGAGGGAGAGCGGCGCTGAGAGATGATCTCATATGTTTGTGATTGGCCGTTTACAGCGATCTGTGATTGGCTGTGTCCGAGGGACACGGCCAACACAGAATTTCCCTGCTGCGCGCTCTTGATCGCGCACAGGGAACGAGGAAAGGGGAGGCCGTCATATGATTTGACATTGACATCCGCGCCGAGGCCGTCATTCGGCTACGGCCGGATGTGAAGTGGATAAGTATTCTAATGAAAAAAGTTGCAGGGTCGGCATCCTTTTAGAAGTGATTAACCTTTTGAGAGTGTCTCACCATTTTTTTTTTTTTTTTTGCAGAGGACACCTAAAATCTGACTTGTATTTTAATGTGGAGTTCTCGGAAAAACAGTGATCCAATCACAGAAGAAGGGAATGGCATATCTGGGGGCATTCCATCAGTGCATTGAATTTTACAGAAATGTACCGCACTGCAGACTGTAAACAAAAGGTCATTTTTAATAACATTCAATTACAATATGGCTTGTGTTGTAATTGTATATACTTTATATTTTCTACTTCTATTTCTATTTCTTCCCCCGCAGAAAGTGGAGTTACCTTTTAAAGTTTAAATAAGGAATTATCTTTTGGATATTAAAGTGTTAAAAATAGTAAAAAAAAAAAGACAGGAGACACTTTGGGACAAGTCCTTTATTAAAAAATAAAAAAATAAAAATGTCCCGCAATGTAAATCCATCTCACACCGCTGACGAGCCGAAAAAAAGAAAAAAAAAAGCAGCAACAGCTCCGCCTCCATGGGAGGCTCCCATCGAGTGACGCTTCTTCTCAGTGACAGCTGTTATATAGCTGAGTGACATAAACAGGTGACCCCGCCCCCCCTCTGACGCCATGTGACGTCAGAGGAAGGCGGAGTCACCTGTTTACGTCACTGAGTGGCCCTGCCCTCAGCTATATAACAGCTGTCACTGAGAAGAAGCGTTACTCGGCAGGAGGGCCAGGTATGGATTTTGGGGGGGCCCACGCATTTTTTTCTTTCTTTTTAGTTCGGGGTTTCCCTTAATATTCATACCAGACCCAAATGGCCTGGTAATGGAGGGGGGGGGGGAATCCGGGCCATTTTTTTCAATGAGTTTTATCTATATTGCCGAGACCCGACAATTCATTACAGCCGCAAGCAGTTTTAACCACTTACGGACCGCCCACTGCAGTTTTACATCGGCTGTTTGAAGGATATCGTTGTTATGGCAGCAGCTAGCTGCCGGTATCCTCTTCTTCAGCGGGCGGTCCGCTACAAGATAAAAGTGGTCTCTGCGGTGGATTTGCCGCAAGATCACTTTTATTGGCGGTGGCAGAGGGCCGGGCGGGAGGGGGGCCCTCTGCTGCCGCCAATAAAAGTGATCTTGCGGCAAATCCACCGCAGAGACCACTTTTATCTTAGCAGAGGCTCCTGTTAGGTATAGAGACGAGTGAGGGCAAGATGTCAAAACGTCACTTCTGCCCACAGCTCTTCAAGGGCCATTTTTTTTAAATGACAATTTTTTTTTTTATTGCATTTTAGTATAACTATGAGATCTGAGGTCTTTTTGACCCCCAGATCTCATATTTAAGAGGTCCTGTCATGCTTTTTTCTATTACAAGGGCAGAAGCGAAGGCACACGTGAGTAACGCAGCATATGAAAACGGTGTTCAAACCACACATGTGAGGTATCGCCGCGATCGGTAGAGCGAGAGCAATAATTCTAACCCTAGACCTCCTCTGTAACTCAAAATATGCAACCTGTAGAATTTTTTAAATGTCGCCAATGTAGATTTTTAAGGGTAAAAGTTTGTCGCCATTCCACGAGCGGGCGCAATTTTGAAGCGTGACATGTTGGGTATCAATTTGCTTGGCGTAACATTATCTTTCACAATATAAAAAAAATTGGGCTAACTTTACTGGTGTCTTATATAGTGTGCATATAGTGCATATAGTGCATAGTGCAAATATAGTGTGACAGAAAGTATTGCAACAACCCCCGTTTTATTCTCTAGGGTGTTAGAAAAAAAAATGTATAATGTTTGGGGTTCTAAGTAATCTTCTAGCAAAAAAAATGTTTTAACTTGTAAACACAAATCTCAGAAAAAGGCTCGGTCCTTAACCACTTTCAGACCGGACCAATTTGCAGCCAAAGGACCAGGCCCCTTTTTTTGCGATTCGGCACTGCGTCGCTTTAACTGACAATTGCGCGGTCGTGCGACGTGGCTCCCAAACAAAATTGACGTCCTTTTTTCCCACAAATAGAGCTTTCTTTTGGTGGTATTTGATCGCCCCTGCGGTTTTTATTTTTTGCGCTATAAACAAAAATAGAGCGACAATTTTGAAAAAAATTATGCATTATTTTTTACTTTTTGCTATAATAAATATCCCCAAAAAATATATAAAAAAACATTTTTTTTCCTCAGTTTAGGCCGATACGTATTCTTCTACATATTTTTGGTAAAAAAAAATCGCAATAAGCGTATATTGATCGGTTTGCGCAGAAGTTATAGCGTTTACAAGATAGGGGATAGTTTTATAGCATTTTTGTTAATAATTTTTTTTTATTAGTAATGGCGGCGATCTGCGATTTTTTTTGTGACTGCGACATTATGGCGGACACATCGGACATTTTTGACACATTTTTGGGACCATTGTCATTTATACAGCAATCAATGCTATTTAAATGCATTGATTCCTGTATAAATGACACTGGCAGTGAAGGGGTTAACCATAAGGGGGCAGTGTAAGGGTTAAGTATGCCTAGGGGTGTGTTTCTTACTGTGGGGGGGCGTGGCTGTCAGCTAGTGAATGCTGATCTCTGCTCCAATCACAGGGATCGTCACTAGTTGCTTGGCAGAACGGGGAGATGCTGTTTATCTCTGCATCTCCCCGTTCAGCCGTCCCGTGAGACGATTGCACGATCGAGTCCACGGGGACCGCGACCGGACTCACGGGGTCCCGACCGGCACGGGAGCACGCCGCTCCCGATGGCACGGACAGGCATTAAGGAGGGACTTATATATACGCCCTCCGGCCTGTACGTGCCATTCTGCCGACGTATATCGTTGTGCGCCGGTCGGCAAGTGGTTAAATTACTTTTTTTTTTTTTAGAAATGTAATTTTGCTGTGGTACTGTTCTAAACACGGAAAAACTGTGCCACTTTACAAGCATACTATAGACACCCCCCAGGCACCATATTTAAAGGAATATTTCATTTTTATTGTTTCACTTTAAGCATTATTAAAATCACTGCTCCCGAAAAAAATGAAGTTTTTTAAACTTTTTTTGCATTGATACATGTCCCCTGGGTCAGGACCCGGGTCCCCAAACACTTTTTATGACAATAACTTGCATATAAGCCTTTAAAATTAGCACTTTTGATTTTTCATGTTCGTGTCCCATAGACTTTAACAGTGTTTGCGTGTCCGAACTAATTTTTTGGCTGTTCGCATGTTCTGGTGCGAACCAAACCGGGGGGGTGTTTGGGTCATCCTTAGTCCTAACGACCAATGATGTCATCAGTATATATGGAGGATGTCAGTCCCCTGCATTGCATCCTTGTTTGACCCTCTCTTACCCCTCTCTATCAGCGTTCAGTGGCGGAATTACCAGGGTCGCACCAGTCGCATTTGCGACTGGGCCCTCTGGTTCCGCCACTGTAGGGGGGCCCGCTGCTGCCCGGGAAATAGTACAGTGTATGGTCATTCACGGGGAGTTCGCCCCGCCCATCCTTTCCGGCCGCTCCGCCCATCCTCCCCGAGCGCACTGTGCACACTGCACAGGCTCCGCCCATCCTCCCCACCCATCCTCTCAGCCCGCTTCACCCATCCTCTCCGCGGCTCCGCCCGCTCCGCCGGCTCTGCCCAACGTCTCCGCCCATACTCTTCACCTGCACTCACAGCAGGCACAGTCCCCGCCCATCTTCTCTAGCTCCGCCTGCACTCACAGGCCCCGCCCATCCCCTCTGTTCACCCAAGCAAGACCCAGAAAGGAGGTGGATTCGGAACCAAGTGATCTGCAAGTGAGTGGCACCCATCCCTGATCCCCACACCACCACTACTGCACTGATCCCCCCCCCCCCACACCACCACTACTGCACTGATCCCCCCCACACCACCACTACTGCACTGATCCCCCCCCACACCACCACTACTGCACTGATCCCCCCCCACACCACCACTACTGCACTGATCCCCCCCCACACCACCACTACTGCACTGATCCCCCCCCCACACCCACCACTACTGCACTGATCCCCCCCACACCACCACTACTGCACTGATCCCCCCCCCACCCACCACTACTGCACTGATCCCCCCCCCCCACCACCACTACTGCACTGATCCCCCCCCCCCACACCACCACTACTGCACTGATCCCCCCCACACCACCACTACTGCACTGATCCCCCCCCACACCACCACTACTGCACTGATTCCCCCCCCCACACCACCACTACTGCACTGATCCCCCCCCCCACACCACCACTACTGCACTGATCCCCCCCACACCACCACTACTGCACTGATCCCCCCCCCCACACCACCACTACTGCACTGATCCCCCCCCCCCACACCACCACTACTGCACTGATCCCCCCCCCCACACCACCACTACTGCACTGATTCCCCCCCCCCCACACCACCACTACTGCACTGATCCCCACCCACACCACCACTACTGCACTGATCCCCCCACACCACCACTACTGCACTGATCCCCCCCCCCCACACCACCACTACTGCACTGATCCCCCCCACACCACCACTACTGCACTGATCCCCCCCCCCCACACCACCACTACTGCACTGATCCCCCCCCACACACCACTACTGCACTGATCCCCCCCCCCACCACCACTACTGCACTGATCCCCCCCCCCACACCACCACTACTGCACTGATCCCCCCCACACCACCACTACTGCACTGATCCCCCCCCCCCACACCACCACTACTGCACTGATCCCCCCCCCACCACCACTACTGCACTGATCCCCCCCACACCACCACTACTGCACTGATCCCCCCCCCCCACACCACCACTACTGCACTGATCCCCCCCCCCCACACCACCACTACTGCACTGATCCCCCCCCCCCCACCCACCACTACTGCACTGATCCCCCCCCCCACACCACCACTACTGCACTGATCCCCCCCACCCACCACTACTGCACTGATCCCCCCCCCACACCACCACTACTGCACTGATCCCCCCCCCCACACCACCACTACTGCACTGATCCCCCCCCCCCACCACCACTACTGCACTGATCCCCCCCACACCACCACTACTGCACTGATCCCCCCCCCACACCCACCACTACTGCACTGATCCCACCCCACACCACCACTACTGCACTGATCCCCCCCCCCCACACCACCACTACTGCACTGATCCCCCCCCACACCACCACCACTACTGCACTGATCCCCCCCCCACACCACCACTACTGCACTGATCCCCCCCCCCACCACCCCACCACTACTGCACTGATCCCCCCCCCCCCCCACCACCACTACTGCACTGATCCCCCCCCCACACCACCACTACTGCACTGATCCCCCCCCCCCACACCACCACTACTGCACTGATCCCCCCCCCCCCCCCACCACCACTACTGCACTGATCCCCCCCCCCACACCACCACTACTGCACTGATCCCCCCCCCACCACCACTACTGCACTGATCCCCCCCCCCACACCACCACTACTGCACTGATCCCCCCCCACCACCCACCACTACTGCACTGATCCCCCCCCCACACCACCACTACTGCACTGATCCCCCCCCCACACCACCACTACTGCACTGATCCCCCCCCCCACACCACCACTACTGCACTGATCCCCCCCCCCCACACCACCACTACTGCACTGATCCCCCCCCCACACCACCACTACTGCACTGATCCCCCCCCCCCCACACCACCACTACTGCACTGATCCCCCCCCCACCACCACTACTGCACTGATCCCCCCCCCACACCACCACTACTGCACTGATCCCCCCCCACCACCACTACTGCACTGATCCCCCCCCCACACCACCACTACTGCACTGATCCCCCCCCCCACACCACCACTACTGCACTGATCCCCCCCCACACCACCACTACTGCACTGATCCCCCCCCCCCACACCACCACTACTGCACTGATCCCCCCCCCCACACCACCACTACTGCACTGATCCCCCCCCCACACCACCACTACTGCACTGATCCCCCCCCCCACACCACCACTACTGCACTGACCCCCCCCCACACCACCACTACTGCACTGATCCCCCCCCCACACCACCACTACTGCACTGATCCCCCCCCCCACACCACCACTACTGCACTGATCCCCCCCCCCCACACCACCACCACTGCACTGATCCCCCCCCCCCACACCACCACTACTGCACTGATCCCCCCCCCACACCACCACTACTGCACTGATCCCCCCCCCCCCACACCACCACTACTGCACTGATCCCCCCCCCCCCCACACCACCACTACTGCACTGATCCCCCCCCCACACCACCACTACTGCACTGATCCCCCCCCCACACCACCACTACTGCACTGATCCCCCCCCCACACCACCACTACTGCACTGATCCCCCCCCCCCACACCACCACTACTGCACTGATCCCCCCCCCCCACACCACCACTACTGCACTGATCCCCCCCACACCACCACTACTGCACTGATCCCCCCCCCCACACACCACCACTACTGCACTGATCCCCCCCCCCACAACCACCACTACTGCACTGATCCCCCCCCACACCACCACTACTGCACTGATCCCCCCCCCACACCACCACTACTGCACTGATCCCCCCCCCACACCACCACTACTGCACTGATTCCCCCCCCCCCCCACACCACTACTGCACTGATTCCCCCCCCCCACCACCACTACTGCACTGATCCCCCCCCACACCACCACTACTGCACTGATCCCCCCCCACATCACCACTACTGCACTGATCCCCCCCCCCCCACACACCACCACTACTGCACTGATTCCCCCCCCCACATCACCACTACTGCACTGATTCCCCCCCCCACACCACCACTACTGCACTGATCCCCCCCCCCCACCACCACTACTGCACTGATCCCCCCCCCCACCACCACTACTGCACTGATCCCCCCCCCCCCCACACACTACCACTACTGCACTGATCCCCCCCCCCACACTACCACTACTGCACTGATCCCCCCCCCCCCACACCACCACTACTGCACTGATCCCCCCCCACACCACCACTACTGCACTGATCCCCCCCCCCCCCACCACCACTACTGCACTGATCCCCCCCCCACACCACCACTACTGCACTGATCCCCCCCCCCACACCACCACTACTGCACTGATCCCCCCCCCACACCACCACTACTGCACTGATCCCCCCCCACACCACCACTACTGCACTGATCCCCCCCCCACACCACCACTACTGCACTGATCCCCCCCCCACACCACCACTACTGCACTGATCCCCCCCCACACCACCACTACTGCACTGATCCCCCCCCCCACACACCACTACTGCACTGATCCCCCCCCCCCACCCCCACTACTGCACTGATCCCCCCCCCACACCACCACTACTGCACTGATCCCCCCCCACACCACCACTACTGCACTGATCCCCCCCCCACCACCACTACTGCACTGATCCCCCCCCACACCACCACTACTGCACTGATCCCCCCCCCCACACACCACTACTGCACTGATCCCCCCCCCCACACCACCACTACTGCACTGATCCCCCCCCCCCCACCACCACTACTGCACTGATCCCCCCCCCACACCACCACTACTGCACTGATCCCCCCCCCCCACCACCACTACTGCACTGATCCCCCCCCCCACACCACCACTACTGCACTGATCCCCCCCCCACACCACCACTACTGCACTGATCCCCCCCCCCACACCACCACTACTGCACTGATCCCCCCCCCCCACACCACCACTACTGCACTGATCCCCCCCCCACACCACCACTACTGCACTGATCCCCCCCCCCCACACCACCACTACTGCACTGATCCCCCCCCCCCCACCACCACTACTGCACTGATCCCCCCCCCCCCACCACCACTACTACTGCACTGATCCCCCCCCCCACACCACCACTACTGCACTGATCCCCCCCCCACACCACCACTACTGCACTGATCCCCCCCCCACACCACCACTACTGCACTGATCCCCCCCCCCACACCACCACTACTGCACTGATCCCCCCCCACCACCACCACTACTGCACTGATCCCCCCCACACCACCACTACTGCACTGATCCCCCCCCCCACACCACCACTACTGCACTGATCCCCCCCCCCCCCACACCACCACTACTGCACTGATCCCCCCCCCACACCACCACTACTGCACTGATCCCCCCCCCACCACCACTACTGCACTGATCCCCCCCCCCACACCACCACTACTGCACTGATCCCCCCCCCCCACACCACCACTACTGCACTGATCCCCCCCCCCCCCACACCACCACTACTGCACTGATTCCCCCCCCCCACACCACCACTACTGCACTGATCCCCCCCCCACCACCACTACTGCACTGATCCCCCCCCACACCACCACCACTACTGCACTGATCCCCCCCCCCCACACCACCACTACTGCACTGATCCCCCCCCCACACCACCACTACTGCACTGATCCCCCCCCCCACACCACCACTACTGCACTGATCCCCCCCCACACCACCACTACTGCACTGATCCCCCCCCCCCACCACTACTGCACTGATCCCCCCCACACCACCACTACTGCACTGATTCCCCCCCCCACCCCCACCACTACTGCACTGATCCCCCCCCCCCACACCACCACTACTGCACTGATCCCCCCCCCCACACCACCACTACTGCACTGATCCCCCCCCCACACCACCACTACTGCACTGATCCCCCCCCCCACACCACCACTACTGCACTGATCCCCCCCCCCACACACCACTACTGCACTGATCCCCCCCCCCCCACACCACCACTACTGCACTGATCCCCCCCCCACACCACCACTACTGCACTGATCCCCCCCCACCCCACCACCACTACTGCACTGATCCCCCCCCCCCACACCACCACTACTGCACTGATCCCCCCCCCACACCACCACTACTGCACTGATCCCCCCCCACACCACCACTACTGCACTGACCCCCCCCCCCACACCACCACTACTGCACTGACCCCCCCCCCACACCACCACTACTGCACTGATCCCCCCCCCCCCACACACCACCACTACTGCACTGAGCCCCCCCCCCACACCACCACTACTGCACTGATCCCCCCCACACCACCACTACTGCACTGATCCCCCCCCCACACCACCACTACTGCACTGATCCCCCCCCCCCACACCACCACCACTACTGCACTGATCCCCCCCCCACACCACCACTACTGCACTGATCCCCCCCCCCCACACCACCACTACTGCACTGATCCCCCCCACCACCACCACTACTGCACTGATCCCCCCCCCCACACCACCACTACTGCACTGACCCCCCCCCCCCCACCACCACTACTGCACTGATCCCCCCCCCACACCACCACTACTGCACTGATCCCCCCCCCCCACCACCACTACTGCACTGATCCCCCCCCCACACCACCACTACTGCACTGATCCCCCCCCCCACCACCACTACTGCACTGATCCCCCCCCCCACACCACCACTACTGCACTGACCCCCCCCCACACACCACTACTGCACTGATCCCCCCCACACCACCACTACTGCACTGATTCCCCCCCCCCACATCACCACTACTGCACTGATTCCCCCCCCCACATCACCACTACTGCACTGATCCCCCCCCCCCACATCCTCACTACTGCACTGATTCCCCCCCCCCACATCCTCACTACTGCACTGATCCCCCCCCCCCCACATCACCACTACTGCACTGATTCCCCCCCCCCACATCCACCACTACTGCACTGATTCCCCCCCCCCCACATCACCACTACTGCACTGATTCCCCCCCCACATCACCACTACTGCACTGATCCCCCCCCCCACACCACTACTGCACTGATTCCCCCCCCCCCCACATCACCACTACTGCACTGATTCCCCCCCACATCACCACTACTGCACTGATCCCCCCCCCACACACCACTACTGCACTGATCCCCCCCCCACACCACCACTACTGCACTGATCCCCCCCCACACCACCACTACTGCACTGATCCCCCCCACACCACCACTACTGCACTGATCCCCCCCCCACACCCACCACTACTGCACTGATCCCCCCCCACACCACCACTACTGCACTGATCCCCCCCCCCCACACCACCACTACTGCACTGATCCCCCCCCCCCACACCACCACTACTGCACTGATCCCCCCCCCCCACCACCACTACTGCACTGATCCCCCCACCCCCCCCCCCACACCACCACTACTGCACTGATCCCCCCCCCCCCCACACCACCACTACTGCACTGATCCCCCCCCCACCACTACTACTGCACTGATACCACCCCCCCCCCACCACCACTACTGCACTGATCCCCCCCCCCCACACCACCACTACTGCACTGATCCCCCCCCACCACCACCACTACTGCACTGATCCCCCCCACACCACCACTACTGCACTGATCCCCCCCCCCACACCACCACTACTGCACTGATCCCCCCCCCCACACCACCACTACTGCACTGATCCCCCCCCCCCACACCACCACTACTGCACTGATCCCCCCCCACACCACCACTACTGCACTGATCCCCCCCCACACCACCACTACTGCACTGATCCCCCCCACACCACCACTACTGCACTGATCCCCCCCACACCACCACTACTGCACTGATCCCCCCCACACCACCACTACTGCACTGATCCCCCCCCCCACCCACCACTACTGCACTGATCCCCCCCCCCCCCACACCACCACTACTGCACTGATCCCCCCCCACACCACCACTACTGCACTGATCCCCCCCCACACCACCACTACTGCACTGATCCCCCCCCCACCACCACTACTGCACTGATCCCCACCCCACTACTGCACTGATCCCCCCCCCCCACACCACCACTACTGCACTGATCCCCCCCCCACACCACCACCACTGCACTGATCCCCCCCCCCCACCACCACTACTGCACTGATCCCCCCCCCCCCACCACCACTACTGCACTGATCCCCCCCCCACACCACCACTACTGCACTGATCCCCCCCACACCACCACTACTGCACTGATCCCCACCCACACCCCCCCCCCCACCACTACTGCACTGACCCCCCCCCCCACACCACCACTACTGCACTGATCCCCCCCCCCCACACCACCACTACTGCACTGATCCCCCCCCCCCACACCACCACTACTGCACTGATCCCCCCCCCCCCCCCACACCACCACTACTGAACTGATCCCCCCCCCACACCACCACTACTGCACTGATCCCCCCCCCACACCCACTACCCCCCCCCCACACCACCACTACTGCACTGATCCCCCCCCCCACACCACCACTACTGCACTGATCCCCCCCCCCCACCACCACTACTGCACTGATCCCCCCCCCCACCACCACTACTGCACTGATCCCCCCCCCCACACCACCACTACTGCACTGATCCCCCCCCACACCACCACTACTGCACTGATCCCCCCCCCCACACCACCACTACTGCACTGATCCCCCCCACACCACCACTACTGCACTGATCCCCCCCCCCCCCCCTACACCACCACTACTGCACTGATCCCCCCCCACCACCACTACTGCACTGACCCCCCCCCACACCACCACTACTGCACTGATCCCCCCCACACCACCACTACTGCACTGATTCCCCCCCCCCCACATCACCACTACTGCACTGATTCCCCCCCCCCACATCACCACTACTGCACTGATCCCCCCCCCCCCCCACATCCTCACTACTGCACTGATTCCCCCCCCCCACACATCCTCACTACTGCACTGATCCCCCCCCACATCACCACTACTGCACTGATTCCCCCCCCCCCCACATCACCACTACTGCACTGATTCCCCCCCCCCCCCCCACCCCCCACATCACCACTACTGCACTGATTCCCCCCCCCCACATCACCACTACTGCACTGATTCCCCCCCCCACATCACCACTACTGCACTGATTCCCCCCCCCCCCCACATCACCACTACTGCACTGATTCCCCCCCCCCACATCACCACTACTGCACTGATTCCCCCCCCCCCCACCACATCACCACTACTGCACTGATTCCCCCCCACCCACATCACCACTACTGCACTGATTCCCCCCCACATCACCACTACTGCACTGATCCCCCCCACACCACCACTACTGCACCGATACCCCCCCACACCACCACTACTGCACCGATACCCCCCCACACCACCACTACTGCACCGATACCCCCCACACACCACCACTACTGCACCGATACCCCCCCCACACCACCACTACTGCACCGATACCCCCCCACACCACCACTACTGCACCGATACCCCCCCACACCACCACTACTGCACCGATACCCCCCCACACCACCACTACTGCACTGATACCCCCCCCACACCACCACTACTGCCACTGGTCCCCCCCCCACACCACCACTACTGCACTCATTCCCCCCACACACACCACTGCTGCCACTGATACCCCCCCACACCACCACTACTGCCACTGATTCCCCCCGTCCCCCCACACCAATACCACAACCACTGCTGCCACTGATCCACCCCATCATGACCACTACTGCCACTGATACCATTCTCCTCCCCACCACTCATCCCAAAACCACCCCCCCCCCAACGACCACCCTCACGACGGATCCCATTCTCCCACCACCGCTGCCACTCATTTCATCCAATGCCCTCCACCGCTGCCACTCATCCCATCCAATCCCCCCTTCCACTACCACTCATCCTATCCAATCCCCCTTCCACTACCACTCATCTCATCCCACCCTCCTCCAACCATCATCCTTGCTACTGATCCCATTCCCCCCCACCACCTTTGCCACTCATCCCATTCAATCCCGCCTACCACTCATCCCACCCCCTCAACCACAACCCTTGCTGCTGATTCCATCCCCCCTCACTGCTGCCAATGATCCAATCCCTCCTCCACCATCGCTGCCACTGTTCCCATCCCTACCCAACCACCACTGCTGCCACTGATCCCATTCCCCCCACCGATGCCACTCATCCCATCTCTCCCTAACCGCTGCCACTCATCCAACCCCCTACCACCGATGCCACTGATCCTATCCCTCCCCAACCACCACTGATCCCATCTCCCACCAACACCGCTGCCACTCATCCCAGGGGCGTAACTACAGGGGTCACAATTGCAATAGCACACATGTTGCCCCTGAACACCTGGATGGGGGGGGGGCATTTAGAGGAACAAATCCCCTCCATTTTATTTCTGCAGCCACTAAAAGTCTGCTTCTCCTCCTCTCCCTCTGATAGGCATTCAGTGGCTGCAGGAGGAACATGGAGGGGATTTGTTCCCCCTGCTATGCAGGTCCTGCTGCCCCTGGGATCAGTGGGCAGGGCCCTGGCCGGGGGTCAGGGGGGCCCTCCATGGTTTCTTGCACCGGGGCCCTGAAGGTTCTAGTTACGCCACTGTCAGCGTTGGTGTCACATCAGTTGAGTGATGGAGATAAACTGAGGGAAGAAGAGAAACATTGGAATACTAGTCAGTACCAGTTTGCAAAAGTGTATTTACCTGTAATGTTGGATGACCTACGTATGTGGATGTTGCTGCGTTATGCAAAACTATTAGAATTGTTTCTTTACATTTTTAGAATGGGGTGCCTCGAGACTGCCAATCATTTTTAAAGGGTGCCTCGAGACTGTCCATCATTTTTAAAGGGTGCCTTGACTAAAAAAAGGTTGAGAAACACTGATATAGAGGGTATATATGTAGCGAGCACACTTTAACAAGTGTGCGCTATACGTGGAAATTTAGTTTTTCCCTCAGAACAGTAATGGAGTTAATTGTACAGGTTAACTTTGGCATCAGTTTGGCTGGGCTGTACTAGGGTTCTGACTGGTCATGGGTGCAGTGAGCTACCCATGACAGGCCTAAAACCAGGCCTGGTTGGACGTCTTAGGTATCAATCTTCCCCGGAGCCAATCAGTGGGTGCGCCTGGCCCCGCTGTGTAGTCTGGGGAAGGGTACTTAAGGTGCGGAAGTCACGTGTTTGGGGTTCGGCCGCAGTCCTGTTTCCTGGTTCTGGACCGGGGTAGCCCTGCGAGGGGTCCCGAGCCTGGGAGTGTTTGCCGTCCCGCAACATGGTCAGTTTGACTAGCCCCATAGACCCGCATGGTCTAGGGCAAGGATCCGTCTGTTCCCGAGTCTCGGAGTCGGTTAGCCCGATGCCCAGTAACTGAAGGAGGATTCAAGGCGTCCCGGTGTGCTCTCAGTATTGGAGGGGCACCACAGCTCATACAAGTGACCGGGGGAGGACACTTCGGAGGAGGGCCAATAATCTGGCATCTCAGTAAGAGCCTGGGAGCTGAGTTGTATTGACACTAAAGAATCCACATTTCCACAGTACTGCCAAGGAGACAGAGAAAGTTCCAGGTACTGTAAGAAAGGTTCCTATTCACCTTCGGTTGCAAGTTTATTCTGTGTCAGAGACTTTTTGCAAGTTTCCGGATCACATTGTTGGCTGCCATACCTCTGGCTAGAGGTTTGTCCAGCATTGAAGTACCCAGCTGTGAGTGGCTACTCTCTGGGTTGATTAAAGATATTTTGTGGATGTCAGCAGTTCAAGGTGCCTGAGTTTCATCACCCGTGCCCTCTATTCCTATCTGAGACTGTGTTATGTTGGATGTTACCACTGCAGAATAAAAACCTTCAAAAGGACTTTTTATGTGTCAGCTTTCAAAGTTGTTGGGTACTAACCCTGGGAACCCCTCGACATTCACCGACAAGCCAAGAGGAGGTAACCGGTAAGCCCAAAAGTCAAGGCCGCCCCTCTGTGGGTTATGGCCGCTACATATAAAAAGTTTAATGTAGCATAACACTTTTGGTAGTAAAACATCTCTATTTTGTATAGAGAAGGACACATCAGACCAAAAACAGGGACAAATGAGGCTGCATGAAGGACAGAGTGATTTGGTCTCCAAAGAAGGACAGTTCCTCCAAATGTAGGACAGTTGGGAGCTATGGATTTCCAATTTTTAAAATATATATGCGTAACAGTCACAGATCACAAGACTCATACCAAAATGTTGCAGAACATGAAAATCATTTTGCAGCTTCTCTCTAAGGGGAAAATATGTCAGAAAAAAACTATGGCCATATGTGGACCCTTCAACCAGGGTTCAACTGGTAGCAATTATACATTATTCCTGAGGGCCAAAATATGTTTTACTTAATGACGGAATTAGAATTTATGACTTTTCAATGAATGGAGGGCAAATTCTTCAATCAGAGAAGATGAATATCAGGGGTTGGGAAGGAAACTCCAGGCTGCCAGGAACCCCTTCTTGTTCAAGAGGACTCTCCGTTGTTTAGTGTAATATATAAAAAAAATATCAGATACTTGAAATTTACATTTATAGACGGCAACCTATGAGTCCTAGCATTAAATCACAACGTGAGAAGGGATCCTATTGTATGGCATTCCTAGGACAAGAACAAGGTTTGGGACACTGACACCGAGAGGACACTTTCACATTAAAGAGTTTAGCAGAGTGTTTTTCACGATATTGATTCCACGAAAAATGAACAATTTCACTGTTTGCAAAATGTTGGGAAAGTGGAAACTTACGGTTTCGTTTGTGAAGTTGCCTAGGCTAAATTTGCTTAAAAAGAAAAGATATGCTGTGGGGAATTCATAAAAGATAGGTTCACACTAGCCCATGTGCTGAAAAGCAATCCAGATCCTGTCAGGTTTTCAGTGCTATCTGTGCCCCCCGGTAGGGAGATTCAGCTCCGTACACATGGCCGGAAATTCCGACCACAAAATCCGTCAGATTTTTTCCAACGGATTTTGTCCAACACTGGTGTTGCATACACACGGTCGGACAAAGTTGTCTGAAAATCCGATCATACTGAATGTGGTGACGTTCGTTGCGTACGACGGAACTACGTAGAGGCTATTAGCCAATAGGTTTGTGTGACGGAACGTCCCTACACTCCTCTTGAGTGCGTTCGTCATATATCACTTGCTTCCAGTCTGGATATAGGTATAAGATATTCCAACCGCTCCCAAGCACCAAACGAGACAACACTTGCTTAGTTGCTAAAACATGGACTGAAGATTTATTACAAAGATGACCTTTATATACAGTAGAAGAGGAGATCCCCCCTCCTGCTCATATTATTCTAACAATACACTTGTAACAACTTAACATAAACTAATTAGCTAATTCCTTTAAGCAGCCGATGTGACTCAGGATTTCACTACAGGCCAGACTTGTGGTCACCGAGCTAAACACAGTTGATTATAAATTAACATAATTACCACCACAAGACATCTCATCACAATAGCAGGAGACCACCAGTAACAGACGGAGCGTCTCCTGCATTGTGCAGAGGACAATGGGATCAACTAACTCAATTAACATCTTGAGTTCATGACATTGAATGGGACACAAGGTGTCAGATGCTAGTCTATTTCTAATGCCAAATGCATATACAGAGAGTGTATTTTGGGGGGCCCGTGATCAGCTGGCAGGAGGCTAGCATGTAGTCCTCTCAAAAAGCCCGTGTCCCGGTTAGGTCTGTCACATTTCTCCCCTTTCGGCAGGAGACTAACACAGGAGGAGACCCCAGACGGGTTGACTCCGAAGTTAGTCCATAGTTCCAGTCCTCTAATGCTGGTACCCACACAGTACCCCAAACAAATTGTTTCAAACAGAGTATTACTCACCCAGCCAACCTCTGCCTCTCTCATAGAACATATCTGCCGCTGGGGAGAGGCCTGGACTGGCCCTTCTCCCTGGAGTCTTTTCAGCCGCTGGAGAGAAGATAGGGTGACTGGGCTCACTCCATCATGCTGTTGGGGATCTGGGCCGACAGCCCAGCATCCCTGGGGTATACAAGTGGGGACTGAAGTCCCATCCACCGATATCAGCTCAAGCTGCAGTTGTGAAGTGCAGATTGCATCCTCTCCTTGGGTCCTGAGCTGCTGCTCGGGAGTGACCACCACCTCCTCACCCTGGGCCTCCAGAACTGCCACAAGTGTGGGGCAGAGGTCTTGGACCCTCTGTCCGGTTGCCAGCACTTTAGCTGGGTTGGTGTCATCATTCTGGGGCGCCGTCTTCTGCTGGACAGTGTGACCGATCGCCCCAGCTTCTTGAAGCTGTAGAGACACTGTAGGTGCTAGGCACAGGCCAGCGGTGCTCTGCCATGTTGCCAGTGATTCAGCTGGGAGTAGCAGCTTCACTACATCAGCTTGTTGCCGGAGAGAGGGGCCAACTGCCCCGGCTTCCTGGAACTCCACAGATACTGCTGTTGGTGCTGGGCAGAGCTCAATGAAGTTTGGCCCTAATACCAGCTCTTCTGATGGAGGCTCATCAGGCTGTTTTTCCTCAGCGGAAAAGTCTATTAAATCCCCTGTCTCTGTAACTGGTGTCTGGGGATAGAGGTTCACCATCTGTCCGTGGAACCTAGAAGATGCTATCAGTGCTGAGCAGAGGTTGGCAGAGCTCTGGCCGGTTGTCAGCACTTCAGTTTCTGGGGTGGCAATTTCCAGATTTTCCACTGCCGATTCCCTGGCATGCTGCTGGACAGGCACATTCCTCCATCCAAGATCATCCCATGCAGAAACAGGATCATCAAGGTCAGTCAGCACTTGCTGCATCCGCCATAAGACCTCCGCGTCCATAGCTGCAGGGGCAGGTTGGCAAAGCACACTGTTACTCTGCCACATTGCTGACTCTTCAGACAGGATTTCAGAGTTGTCCACTGGCATTTCCTTATAGTCCCAGGCAAAGGGAGCCCAGCCCTGGCGCTGAGCAGAGTCTAGCAGCCGTCTGTAGGCGATCTCCAGCTCCCATTCCTGATCGGCCAGAAACTCCAAATCTTCCAGTGCCCAGTGCACTTCCGAGACGTTCAGTAGCCCTTTTCTGAAATCCATGATTTCATCCAACCGCCACTCCAAATCACTCCCAAAGTTAGAGTCCCCTGTCAGCTTCACATACAACAGTCCCAGGCCGCCGTAGCTTAAGCCTTCCGTTGGGCTGTCATCTGCTATCCAAGGGCATGCTTGGGATACATGCCACCGGAGGGCTCTGTAACTCTCATCCAGCTTCATCTCTGCCCAGACCAGCCTGCTTAATTCAGCTGTCTGCTCCTTGTGCGGTTTTTCTCCCAAAAACAGCACCCGCAATCCATACTGCGACCAGTACCTTTCCTGGATGGAGGGGAGAACTTTTCCCTGGTGACGCTGCTCACGGGCTAGCGCTTCCTTCCAGAGTTCGCAGCGAATAGAATCAAACCATCCCAGCAGGACCTGCTCTGATACTGGTCCTCTGTGCTGTAGCTGCATCTCTCGCAACCTCCTCCTGAATTCCTCTTCCATGGCGGCTGGTATCTGTACCTCTCCTCCTCTCCTGCTATCCGGACCTTGGATCCAGGTGGAGGTTTGGATGTCCCAGACTGCAGGAAGCACAATCCCACTGCTTGCCAACAATGTGACGGAACGTCCCTACACTCCTCTTGAGTGCGTTCGTCATATATCACTTGCTTCCAGTCTGGATATAGGTATAAGATATTCCAACCGCTCCCAAGCACCAAACGAGACAACACTTGCTTAGTTGCTAAAACATGGACTGAAGATTTATTACAAAGATGACCTTTATATACAGTAGAAGAGGAGATCCCCCCTCCTGCTCATATTATTCTAACAATACACTTGTAACAACTTAACATAAACTAATTAGCTAATTCCTTTAAGCAGCCGATGTGACTCAGGATTTCACTACAGGCCAGACTTGTGGTCACCGAGCTAAACACAGTTGATTATAAATTAACATAATTACCACCACAAGACATCTCATCACAATAGCAGGAGACCACCAGTAACAGACGGAGCGTCTCCTGCATTGTGCAGAGGACAATGGGATCAACTAACTCAATTAACATCTTGAGTTCATGACATTGAATGGGACACAAGGTGTCAGATGCTAGTCTATTTCTAATGCCAAATGCATATACAGAGAGTGTATTTTGGGGGGCCCGTGATCAGCTGGCAGGAGGCTAGCATGTAGTCCTCTCAAAAAGCCCGTGTCCCGGTTAGGTCTGTCACATTTCTCCCCTTTCGGCAGGAGACTAACACAGGAGGAGACCCCAGACGGGTTGACTCCGAAGTTAGTCCATAGTTCCAGTCCTCTAATGCTGGTACCCACACAGTACCCCAAACAAATTGTTTCAAACAGAGTATTACTCACCCAGCCAACCTCTGCCTCTCTCATAGAACATATCTGCCGCTGGGGAGAGGCCTGGACTGGCCCTTCTCCCTGGAGTCTTTTCAGCCGCTGGAGAGAAGATAGGGTGACTGGGCTCACTCCATCATGCTGTTGGGGATCTGGGCCGACAGCCCAGCATCCCTGGGGTATACAAGTGGGGACTGAAGTCCCATCCACCGATATCAGCTCAAGCTGCAGTTGTGAAGTGCAGATTGCATCCTCTCCTTGGGTCCTGAGCTGCTGCTCGGGAGTGACCACCACCTCCTCACCCTGGGCCTCCAGAACTGCCACAAGTGTGGGGCAGAGGTCTTGGACCCTCTGTCCGGTTGCCAGCACTTTAGCTGGGTTGGTGTCATCATTCTGGGGCGCCGTCTTCTGCTGGACAGTGTGACCGATCGCCCCAGCTTCTTGAAGCTGTAGAGACACTGTAGGTGCTAGGCACAGGCCAGCGGTGCTCTGCCATGTTGCCAGTGATTCAGCTGGGAGTAGCAGCTTCACTACATCAGCTTGTTGCCGGAGAGAGGGGCCAACTGCCCCGGCTTCCTGGAACTCCACAGATACTGCTGTTGGTGCTGGGCAGAGCTCAATGAAGTTTGGCCCTAATACCAGCTCTTCTGATGGAGGCTCATCAGGCTGTTTTTCCTCAGCGGAAAAGTCTATTAAATCCCCTGTCTCTGTAACTGGTGTCTGGGGATAGAGGTTCACCATCTGTCCGTGGAACCTAGAAGATGCTATCAGTGCTGAGCAGAGGTTGGCAGAGCTCTGGCCGGTTGTCAGCACTTCAGTTTCTGGGGTGGCAATTTCCAGATTTTCCACTGCCGATTCCCTGGCATGCTGCTGGACAGGCACATTCCTCCATCCAAGATCATCCCATGCAGAAACAGGATCATCAAGGTCAGTCAGCACTTGCTGCATCCGCCATAAGACCTCCGCGTCCATAGCTGCAGGGGCAGGTTGGCAAAGCACACTGTTACTCTGCCACATTGCTGACTCTTCAGACAGGATTTCAGAGTTGTCCACTGGCATTTCCTTATAGTCCCAGGCAAAGGGAGCCCAGCCCTGGCGCTGAGCAGAGTCTAGCAGCCGTCTGTAGGCGATCTCCAGCTCCCATTCCTGATCGGCCAGAAACTCCAAATCTTCCAGTGCCCAGTGCACTTCCGAGACGTTCAGTAGCCCTTTTCTGAAATCCATGATTTCATCCAACCGCCACTCCAAATCACTCCCAAAGTTAGAGTCCCCTGTCAGCTTCACATACAACAGTCCCAGGCCGCCGTAGCTTAAGCCTTCCGTTGGGCTGTCATCTGCTATCCAAGGGCATGCTTGGGATACATGCCACCGGAGGGCTCTGTAACTCTCATCCAGCTTCATCTCTGCCCAGACCAGCCTGCTTAATTCAGCTGTCTGCTCCTTGTGCGGTTTTTCTCCCAAAAACAGCACCCGCAATCCATACTGCGACCAGTACCTTTCCTGGATGGAGGGGAGAACTTTTCCCTGGTGACGCTGCTCACGGGCTAGCGCTTCCTTCCAGAGTTCGCAGCGAATAGAATCAAACCATCCCAGCAGGACCTGCTCTGATACTGGTCCTCTGTGCTGTAGCTGCATCTCTCGCAACCTCCTCCTGAATTCCTCTTCCATGGCGGCTGGTATCTGTACCTCTCCTCCTCTCCTGCTATCCGGACCTTGGATCCAGGTGGAGGTTTGGATGTCCCAGACTGCAGGAAGCACAATCCCACTGCTTGCCAACAATGTGACGGAACGTCCCTACACTCCTCTTGAGTGCGTTCGTCATATATCACTTGCTTCCAGTCTGGATATAGGTATAAGATATTCCAACCGCTCCCAAGCACCAAACGAGACAACACTTGCTTAGTTGCTAAAACATGGACTGAAGATTTATTACAAAGATGACCTTTATATACAGTAGAAGAGGAGATCCCCCCTCCTGCTCATATTATTCTAACAATACACTTGTAACAACTTAACATAAACTAATTAGCTAATTCCTTTAAGCAGCCGATGTGACTCAGGATTTCACTACAGGCCAGACTTGTGGTCACCGAGCTAAACACAGTTGATTATAAATTAACATAATTACCACCACAAGACATCTCATCACAATAGCAGGAGACCACCAGTAACAGACGGAGCGTCTCCTGCATTGTGCAGAGGACAATGGGATCAACTAACTCAATTAACATCTTGAGTTCATGACATTGAATGGGACACAAGGTGTCAGATGCTAGTCTATTTCTAATGCCAAATGCATATACAGAGAGTGTATTTTGGGGGGCCCGTGATCAGCTGGCAGGAGGCTAGCATGTAGTCCTCTCAAAAAGCCCGTGTCCCGGTTAGGTCTGTCACAGTTTGGTCTCCTAATTTGATCTGAGCACGCGTGGCACTTTGTCCGTCGGAATTCTCTACACACGATCAGAAGAAATCCGATTGGATTTTGTTGTCGGGAAAATTTGAGAGCAGGATCTCAAAAAGTCCGATGGAGCCCCCACACGGTCGGATTTTCCGACAACATGGTCCGATCGGACATTTTCCGTCGGAATTTCCGACCGTGTGTACGGGGCATAAGATGTGATCTCATTTTCTGAAATACCTCAATTTTAAAACAATTTACTGCATTTTGTCCTTTGGATGGAGCTGAAGATCATAGGAATTCATCTATTACAGAAAATACGGGGGGGGGGGGGATTCATCCAGCCCGCACAGATGTGTGTGGCATTCATCCAATGAATGTTTTATAAACCCCTTTAGTCTCATTCACCGAGCTGGTTAGGCAAAATTTGCTTTTTTATTTTTATTTAGAGGGTGTGTATTTTGGGGGAGATGTTATTACTGTTGTGTAGTTTATATTATTAAAGTTTAGGGCAAAACTTTTTTTGGGTTTTGGATAGAATGGAGAGGTATTAGAACATCTGTCGGTTTTTATTGCTGACCCAGTTAGGCCCCTTTCACACTTGTGCGACTTGGGACTGCAAAGCCGCATGACAAGTCGTACCTCATGATTTCCAATGAGTACCATTCATATCTGTGCGACTTCACGGTAGTTCCTACACTACTTTGGTCCGACTTTGATGAAACTTGAGGTCCATAGACCTCCAGATTACACAGGCTCCAAGTCGCGTCAAAATCGTGTCAAAGTCGCGGCAAAATCACGCAACTTTCAGGTCCCACAAGTGTGAAAGGGGCCTTAGGGATGTTCGCCCTCTCTATTGGGAAAGTGAATGTAAAAGGAAATCCCAAAGTTTGGGTTGACAACCCAACAGTAATAGAGGGGAAATCTTACAAAGGGGGTTCTGGTGACCCTGGTGGCATCCCAGGATTCCATCTCACTTCCTGTTTTGGCTATGGGACAGGAAGTGAAGGGAAATCTCCAATGAGAGATGGCAAAAAAATGAAAGGGGTTATAACCCTGCCTTACTCTATACAAAATAAAAAAAATATATAAAAACGTTGTCCTTCAGTTCACTGTGTTTTGGGTTGTTTTTTTTGGGTGTGTATATTTGATCAATATTTGTGTATTACCTCTATACAGGGGGGCCCCGGGTTACGAACCCGTTAGGGACTTTCCTCCTGTTTGTAATTCGGAAATGTTCGTAAGTCGGCCGCGCATGTGCAGAACGACAATTACGGACATTTTCGATGTTCCGTCGAATGCCGTTCTGCACATGCTCAGCAAATTACGGACATTTACGTAATTTTCTGTCATTTTCCGAGGCTCCGTCTGGCAGCGCATGTGCAGAACAGCCGATAGTCCGCACAGAACAGCAGAGGGTCCCCGCAGTGCCCGGTTCGTAAGTAGGAGTGGTTCGTAGGTCGGGCGTTCGTAAGTCGTAGATGTCTTCCCTTTTTTTTTTTAAGTGTATTCTTTTTGTGAAAATACACAGAAAACCAGGATAGTTTTAAAAAGATGACTCTCAGAAGCCACATAAAACCCAATTGCACATTAACCACTTTACGACCAGCGCACGATGATGTACGTCCCTTTTTTGAAGAGGGGAAATCTCGGTAATGGCAGCAGCTGCTGCCACAACCAAAATTATCCATCTCTTCAGGCACCGGTCGTATTTACGATAATGGTGGTCTCACCGCGAGATCACCGTTATCGGCGGCGGGAGAGGTGTCCCCACCCCTCCCGCCGCTCTCCCGCGCCCTCTGCCGCTTACCGGAGCCGTCGGTAGCGGCGGAGGCGATCGGGTCCTTTCCTGTGCTGGGTATGGAGACGAGTGAGGCTAAGATGGCCCCCACCCGTCTTTATACCATAGGAGGGCAGAAGCGACGTCAAAGTGTCACTTCCGCCCCCATACCTCTTAAAGGAAAAAATTTTCAATGTCATTTTTTTCAAATTACATTTTTTCTTTTTTGCATTTAAGTCCAAATATGAGATCTGAGGACTTACCCCAGATCTCATATTTAAGAGGACCTGTCATGCTTTTTTTCTATAACAAGGGATGTTTACATTCCTTGTAATAGGAATAAAAGTGACCCAATTTTTTTTTTTTTTTAAAAACAGTGTAAAAATAAATAAAATCAAGTAAAATAAATAAGAATTTTTTATTTTTTTTTTAAAACACCCCGTCACGATGAGCTTGCGTGCAGAAGCGAACGCATGCGTGAGTAGCGCCCGCACATGAAAACCGTGGTCAAACCACACATGTGAGATATCGCCACGTTCGGTAGAGCGAGAGCAATAATTATAGCCCTAGACCTCCTCTGTAACGCAAAACATGCAACCTGTAGAATTTTTCAAACGTCGTCTATGGAGATTTTTGAGGGTAAAAGTTTGACACCATTCCACGAGCAGGCGCAATTTTGAAGCGTGACATGTTGGGTAACAATTTACTCGGCGTAACATTATCTTTCACAATATATAAAAAAAATTGGACTAACTTTACTGTTGTCTTATTTTTTTTATTAAAAAAAGTAATTTTTTTCCAAAAAAAGTGCGCTTGTAAGACCGCTGCGCAAATACGGTGTGAAAAAAAGTATTGCAATGACCGCCATTTTATTCTCTAGGGTGTTAGAAAAAAACAATATATAATGTTTGGGGGTTCTAAGTAATTTTCTAGCAAAAAAAAAATGTTTTAAACATGTAAACACCTAAAATCCCAAACGAGGCTGGTCTGGAAGTGGTTAAATAACCACCAAAAAACACCTTGCCTTCTCCTTTGACTCCAATGCATTTCACCAAAATAGTGAAGTGTTTCCAAAATCTCCTGATGTTTGCTGAAAACTTTTAATTTTTTCTTGTGAATGCTAATATAAAGTATCTGAGTTGTGGCTTGTGGAATAAATCAAACTTCATGAAGCACCATAACTGACCTGAGGGTCTTCCCATAACGCTTTGTAATAAAACTCAGATGCACAGATTCCATAGGATCCATACCTCAAACTGAGTGATGTTCCACCCTGCCAATGATCTCTGTAAATCCAGCAAAAGTTCACGTATGGTGACATTTATGGTTCATGTTTTAGAAGCAGGGGGTCCCTCTATGTCCAGCACCACTTTCTGCAAAAAAAAAGAAAAAAAAACATAAGTCAGACTTATGCGAGTTATACAGATGAAAAGGACGTACAAGTTAATATATCAGTAATGAAAATGATTACTTCAACTTTTAAAGTGAGTTAAAGTAACTTATAGTCCATAAACGCTTCCTGCTGTCACTGACCTCCCTATGTACTTCGCTATGTGAATATTATATTGCCTACTAGTAAATATAAAGAAAATTTAAATAAAAGTAACCTCAAAACCAAAGAGCCAGGAAAATAAGAAATTAAATACTGAAAAGAAATACAAATAGAGGATATGCGTTGATGTTTTCCAGATCATTAAAATGGAAGGTTTAAAGTATATCTAATACCAAAAATCAAAAATGTGGGCAATACTCCTGCCATATACAGTATATAAATGACTCCTTGTGTGTCCCAAAAGTCACAATATACAATGGGGAAAATAATGATTTAATCCCCAGCAGATTTTGTAAGTTTGCCCAGAGGGTCTATAATTGTTATCATATGTGTATTAAAACGATAGAGACAGAATATTAACCAAAAATCCTGAAAAAATACATGATACAAATGTTATAAATTGAGTTGCAGTTCGGTGAGTAAAATAAGTATTTTGTCCAACCAACAATAATTCAGGCTCCCACAGACTGGCTACAGTTAGGGTGCCCACGTGTCCCGGATTGCCCGGGATTTTTGTCCCGTGTCCCGTGCACCTTCATTCCGGGACAATACAGTGTCCCGGAATGAACAAAAAAACACAGTGACCACTGACCAGACCAGTCCGCTCCGCCGACACACTCCGCCCGCCCGCTACCCTTATAAAGTATAACACATCATAGGCTGGCTGGCTGCCAGGCTGGCTGCTAGGCTAGGGGCCGCCCCGCGTCTAGCAACCAATGACGTCAGCTGAGGCCTGAGGGGCGGGCTGACAGACACGTGGGTGGCACTGGCAGTCAGTGTGGGCAGTGCATCCGCCCGCATCCTATGGCTGAGAGGCGAGCAGCGCACGCGCCCACCGCCCAGTAGTCCAGAGAGAGAGAGCAGCCACACCACCAGCCAGCCAGCAGTGCACAGAGTGACGCCAGAGACCTGAGTGACGGTGACCAGACTCATCACCATCAGACAGAGCCAGTGCCACAGCTGTTCAACTTCTGTCCTCCTGAGCACTGCAGCCAGCCAGCCTGAGCCTCGTCTGACTGAGTCCTCCTCCAGGCTCCTCCCGCCCAAGAGGTCCGCAAGTGCCACCTGCAGTCAGTGCCAAACATTCTTCCAGGACCAGGACAGGTTAGTGTACTGTCTGTGTTACACTCACAATTTGTCTCCCTCCATTCTGCTGCTGTCCCCCTCCATTCTGCTGCTGTCCCCCTCTGTTCTTCCTCCTTGTCCCCCTCCGTTCTGCTGTCCCCCTCTGTTCTTCCTCCGTGTCCCCCTCCGTTCTGCTGTCCCCCTCTGTTCTGCTGTCCCCCTCCGTTCTTCCTCCGTGTCCCCCTCCGTTTTGCTACTGTCCCCCTCCGCTCTTCCTCCGTGTCCCCCTCCGCTCTGCTGTCCATACCACCTGCCTAAACTGGTTACCACTGTTTGCTTTTTTTTCCCAAAAATTGCCAAAAAAAAGTATTTTTGGGCGGGTGGGGGTAGGGGGGATGGGGCTGGTGTCCCTGAATGGCAGTTTGGAAATGTGGTCACCCTAGCTACAGTATGTGCTCATGTGGTACACAGATTAGTGCTGTCAATTTAAGGAGGTGCCCCTAACGGCAACTCGTTATGTGTATAAAAGACACCTGTCCACATAATCTCTTTCTTTCATTCAAACCTCCCCATCATGGGCAAGACTATAGAGGTGTCAAAGGACGTCAGGGAAAAGACTGTAGGCCTGCACAAGGCTAGAATGGGCTACAAGACCATCGGCAAAAAGCTTGGTGAGAAGGAGACAACTGCTGGAGCGATTATTCACAAATGGAAGAAATACATAATAACTATCAATCGCTCTCAGTCTGGAGCTCCATGCAAAATTTTGCCTCATGGGGAAAGGATGATCATGAGAAAAGTGAGGGATCAGCCCACAACTACACGGGAGGAGTTTGTGAATGATCTCAAGCCAGTTGGGACCACAGTCACCAAACAAACCATTGGTAACACAATACGCTGCCATTGATTGAAATCCTGCAGCGCCCGCAAGGTCCCCCTCCTCAAGAAGGCACATGTACAGGCCCGTCTGAAGTTTGCCAATGAACATCTAAATGATTCAGAGAAGGATTGGGAGAAAGTGCTGTGGTCAGATGAGACAAAAATTGAGCTCTTTGACCCCCAGACTGGCTAGATCAACCCTGACACTTCCTGTCCACTGCGGGGGTCTCACGCTGCCAAATTATCAAACTTACTTTTGGGCGGCTGTGCTGGTCACAGTCAGGTTGGTGGTAAGTCCTCTCCAAGGGTAATGCAGCTCTTTGTCTGGGGGCGGCTGTTCTTGGTTCGCTCCGAGAGCTGGGTAACTTAGTCTATAGGGGACAACCTCCCACTACCTACTAGAACAACCATTAAGGTCTGGATGGTGGCCAGGCGGGGGCTTGTAAGTCCCCAGAGCTGGTTTCCCTTCTGTCCTCTTTGGGGGAACCCTAACCTTCCACATATCAGGACAGTGCCAGACCCGCTGTTCTGGGCTAGACATGGTATTAAAACACACAGAGACATTATCTCAGCAGGTGCCATATTACCATTCATGACTCTCCAAACCAAATTCCATCTGCTGGGGTGGATGTACTTCAGGTATCTCCAGCTGCGTCACGCCACCAGGGCCCAATTCCCAACACCAACTAGACTGACCCATTGAGGAGTTGCTGGCTCAAGAGAAACTATCTGCCCTATACTTGGACCTGTTGAAAACCGACTCCACTAAGGTAGACAGATTTTGGGATCAGTGGAATGCGGACATACCTGAGCTAGATAGAGAGGACTGGGATGACTGTTTGGCAGATAGTACTGCTTTATTGATATCCTCAAAAGAAAGGGTGATACAGGTCAAATTACTACACAGGGTTTATTATACCCCCCAGATGCTCCACAGGGTTTATCCACAATGTTCACAAGACTGCCCCCGGTGCCAAAATAGCATAGGTACATACTTTCATATGTTTTGGAGCTGCCCGAAAATTGCTGGATATTGGACTAAGATGGTGGACCCTGTCAATGGCCACCTTCAGCTGAGCCTCTCTGTATCCCCGGATCTGGCACTTCTGGGCATCCAAGATGAGGACCAGAGGCCTAGATACACCAAATTGCTACTGACATACCTTTTCTTCTATGCGACGAGGGAAATTGTATTGCGATGGAATGCCCCCTCTCCTCCCACAGTTGGGTCATGGGAAAAGTCAATAAATGCTGTACTCCCACTATACAAATTAACATACCTCAACAAGAACTGCCCTAGGAAATTAATAAAAATCTGGCAGCCATGGACGGCGTAGACAAGAGTAATCCTGAGGGAAGAAATCTAACATATAGGGAAACAGTACCTACCATACCCTTGCTTATGTGACATAGATGGAATCCTGCTGTATAGATGTGAACTATCACACAAGTCGATGTACATTTTTATATTTCTCCTTTATGTAAAACTCACCCAGTGCCGGGACAAGGTCATCCAGTGCCCAGGGCAAAGATGCCAAACTGCGCCCTCCTTTCCCTTAGGGTTAGGCTCAGGGTGCCCCCTACCCCTGCAATATACCATTGCGCCAGGGGCAGCCGCCCCTCCTGCCCACCCCTTGTCCCGGCCCTGAACTCACCTGTACTGTCTTTTTGAATTGGTCCATTTTGGACAAATGTTGTATCATGCTTTGACTTTTTGTCTCAATAAAGGAACATTTTGAAGTTAAAAAAATATAAAAAATTGAGCTCTTTGGCATAAACTCGACTTGCCATATTTGGAGGAAGAAAAATGCTGACTATGACCCTAAGAACACCATCCCTAAAGTCAAGCACGAAGGTGGAAACATTATGCTTTGGGGCTGTTTCCCTGCTAAAGGTACAGGCCAACTTTGCTGCATTGAGGGGCCAATGGACGGGGCCATGTGTTGTAAAATCTGGGATGAGAACCTTCTTCCTTCAGCCAGAACACTGAAGATGGGTCATGGATTGGTCTTCCAGCATGACATTGACCAAATACATACCACCAAGGAAACAAAGAAGTGGCTCAAGATGAAGCACATTAAGGTCATGAAGGGACCTAGCCAGTCTCCAGACCTTAATCCTATAGAAAATGTATAGAGGGAGTTGGAACTTCGAGTGGCCAAGCGACAGGCAAGAAACCTTAAGGATTTAGAGAAGATCTGGAAAGAAGAGTGGATCAAAATCCCTCCTGAAATGTGTACAAACCTGGTTACCAACTACAAGAAATGCCTTACCTCTGTGCTTGCCAGCAAGGGTTTCTCCACCAAGTACTAAGTCATGTTTGCTTGGGGATCAAATACTTATTTTACTCACTGAACTGCAACTCAATTCATAACATTTGTATCATGTGTTTTTTCTGGATTTTTGGTTGATATTCAGTCTCTATCATTTAAAATACACCTATGAAAAAAAATGTAGACCCTTCATTTCTTTGTAAGGCCTAATGTACATGGGACGCTCAGGCAACCTCTTCTGAACGTTTTTCTTGACAGTTTGAAACCAGCGTTTAAAAACATCCATTAAGGCCTCATGTACACTGCTGCTGCTAAACGGACGTTTAGGAGCAGTTGGGCATTTTTTTTCAACTGCTCCTGAACTCTCCTCTATGTTATCTTATCAGTACATGTACACAGGGTCGTTTACAGTCGATTCTAGGCAGTTTAGTTTAGAGGCTTTTTTTGGAACGCAAAAAAATGGGTACAGAAGCTTCTAAACGTTTCGTTTACAGGAGTTTTTTTTTTTTTAAATGCTATTAAACTCAAACGTGGCAAAACAACACTAAATGCGGCATGTAAATGTGGCAAAACGGACGTTTTAAACGTGGGTTACTATCTGTCAAGTTAAATCATTCAGGAGAGGTTGTAAAAACGTCCCGTGTACGTGAATCCTTAGCCACGTTTGCATGCCGCGTTTAGTGGCATTTTGCCACATTTGTGTCTAGGGGTATTTATTTAAGATAGCATCATTAGACCCCCCCAAAGGTGTCCCGCGATCGGGTCACGGAGCTGAAGAACGGGAGAGGTCTGTGTAAACAAACCTCTCCCCGCGCTTCCTACTCTGCCTGTCATTGATTGGCTGTTCCTGGTCATCGGGAAAGCCGATCAATGACGTCAGACGTCAGCCCCGCCCCCTAATGTAAAAAAACACAACACGTCACAGCCCATAACCCCCCCCCCTAGTGGTTAACTCTTTCACTACCACTGTCATTTATACAGGAATCAATGCATTTAAATAGCACTGATCGCTGTATAAATGACAATGGTCCCAAAAATGTGTCAAAAATGTCCGATGTGTCCGCCATAATGTCGCAGTCACAATAAAAATCGCTGATCACTGCCATTACTAGTAAAAAATAAAATATTAATAAAAATGCTATAAAACTATCCCCTATTTTGTAAACGCTATAACTTTTGCGTAAACCAATCAATGATCGCTAATTGCGATTTTTTTTTACCAAAAATATGTAGAAGAATACGTATCGGCCTAAACTGAGGAAAAAAATTTTCTTTATATATTTTTGGGGGATATTTATTATAGCAAAAAGCAAAAAACATTGCAATTTTTTAAAAATTGTCGCTCTATTTTTGTTTATAGCGCAAAAAATAAAAACCGCAGGGGCGATCAAATACAACCAAAAGAAAGCTCTATTGGTGAAAGGACGCCAATTTTGTTTGGGAGCCACGTCGCACGACCGCGCAATTGTCAGTTAAAGCGACGCAGTGCCGAATCGCAAAAAGGGGCCTGGTCCTTTGGCTGCCAATTGGTCCGGGGCTGAAGTGGTTAAACGACCCTGTGTACATTTAAACATAAGCTAACATTGGATGAGTTCAGGGTCAGCTGAAGAAAAAGCATCCAACTGCCTCTGAACGTCCGTTTACCAGCAGCAGTGTACATGAGGCCTAAGTGGACAAACTTACAAAATCTGCAGGGGATCAAATAATTGTATATACAGTATCTTACAAAAATGAGTACACCCCTCACATTTTTGTAATTATTTTATTCTATCTTTTCATGTGACAACACTGAAAAAATGACACTTGTCTACAATGTAAAGTAGTGAGTGTACAGCTTGTATAACAGTGTAAATTTGTTGTCCCCTCAAATAACTCAACACACAGCCATTAATGTCTAAACCGCTGGCAACAAAAGTGAGTACACCCCTAAGTGAAAAATGGCCAAATTGGGCCCAATTAGCCATTTTCCCTCAAGGTCCCTCAAGCTTACAAGGACTCAGGTGTGAATGGGGAGCAGGTGTGTTAAATTTGGTGTTATCGCTCTCACTCTCTCATACTGTTCACTGGAAGTTCAACATGGCACCTCATGGCAAAGAACTCTCTGAGGATCTGAAAAAAAGAATTGGTGCTCTACATAAAGATGGCCTAGGCTATAAGAAGATTGCCAAGATCCTGAAACTGAGCTGCAGCACAGTGGCCAAGATCATACAGCGGTTTAACAGGACAGGTTCCACTCAGAACAGGCCTCTCCATGGTCGACCAAAGAAGTTAAGTGCACGTGCTCAGCGTCATATCCAGTGGTTGTCTTTGGAAATAGACGTATGAGTGCTGCCAGCATTGTTGCAGAGGTTGAAGGGGTGGGGGGTCAGCCTGTCAGTGCTCAGACCATACGCCACACACTGCATCAAATTGGTCTGCATGGCTGTCATGCCATAAGGAAGCCTCTCTCAAAGGTGATGCACAAGAAAGCCTGCAAACAGTTTGCTGAAGACAAGCAGACTAAGGACATGGATTACTGGAACCATGTCCTGTGGTCTGATGAGACCAAGATAAACATATTTGGTTCAGATGGTGTCAAGTGTGTGTGGTGGCAACCAGGTGAGGAGTACAAAGACAAGTGTGTCTTGCCTGCAGTCAAGCATGGTGGTGGGAGTGTCATGGTCTGGGGCTGCATGAGTGCTGCCAGCACTGAGGAGCTACAGATCATTGAGGGAACCATGAATGCCAACATGTACTGTGACATACTGAAGCAGAGCATGATCCCCTCCCTTCGGAGACTGGGCCGCAGGGCAGTATTCCAACATGATAATGACCCCAAACACACCTCCAAGACGACCACTGCCTTGCTAAAGAAGCTGAGGGTAAAGGTGATGGACTCAAACAGAAGGTGAAGGAGCGCAAGGTCTCTAACATCCACCAGCTCTGTGATGTCGTCATGGAGGAGGGGAAGAGGACTCCAGTGGCAACCTGTGAAGCTCTGGTGAACTTCATGCCCAAGAGGGTTAAGGCAGTGCTGGAAAATAATGGTGGCCACACAAAATATTGACACTTTGGGCCCAATTTGGATATTTTCACTTAGGGGTGTACTCACTTTTGTTGCCAGCGGTTTAGACATTAATGGCTGTGTGTTAAGTTATTTTGAGGGGAAAGCAAATTTACACTGTTATACAAGCTGTACACTCACTACTTTACATTGTAGCAAAGTGTCATTTCTTCAGTGTTGTCACATTAAAAGTGAGGGGTGTACTCACTTTTGTTGAATACTGTATTACTTTGTTATTTCAAGTAATGACAAAGTTAGCAGAAATGTAAGAATTGCCGTGGTCCATAAAGGGTGTACAGGTGTGAGAGCTGAGGCGGTGAGCTGAAGTGGTTAAAATATTTAACCACTTGCCTACTGTGCACTTAAACACCCTTCCTGCCCAGACCAATTTTCAGCTTTCAGCGCTCGCGCACTTTCAGTGACAATTGCGCGGTCATGCAATACTGTAACCAAATGAATTTTTTATCATTTTGTTCGCACAAATAGAGCTTTAGTTTGGTGGTATTTATTCGCGACTCCGTTTTTTATTTTTTGCGATATAAGCGAAAACATAGCGGAAATTTTGAAAAAAAACTATATTTTCTCCTTTCTTTTTTAAAAGAAATCCAATAAAATCAAATTTTGTCATAAATTTAAGCCAAAATGTATTCTGCTACATGTTTTTTGGAAAAAAAATTCCGTTAAGTGTATAATAATTGGTTCGCGTGATCACGGACATATGTACGCAAATGATCATGTAAAAGGGGTGTGCAGGTGATCACGGACATATGTGTGCAGATAATCATTGGCACATGTGATTTTAGTGGGACATATGTGAGGGACATGTGTTTTTATTATTCAGGGACATGTGTGTTTTGGGGACATGTGTGTTTTACTGTGGGGACATGTGTGTCTTACTGTGGGGACATGTGTGTTTTACTGTGGGGACGTGTGTTTTACTATGGGGGACCCTAGACTGGTGATCAGTGAGTAAAAAAACATCTCATACTCACTGATCACCAGCCGGCTGCAGCGATCTGCTCTCCTCTCCTCACCGACGACTTCCGTGTGAGGAGAGGAGGGCCGATTGCCTAGCAACCGGCTGTTTGTTTACATCACATGACAGCCGTGATTCGTCACGGCCGTCATGTGATCAGGAGGGCCAATCACCGTGCCCTCCTGCCGATTCGAGATGCGCCGTGTCCGGGTGACACGGCCGCATCGGGATCGCGCCGCTGCGCGGGCACGCGCGCGCGCGATCCCTCTACTTCTGAAGGACGTTCCTGAACGTCCTATCAGAAGTAGACGGCTCCCACCCGGCCGTATATCTACATTGGCCGGGTGGGAAGTGGTTAATAACATTTTAATACATCAATAAATTCAGGTATGTGTTTAAGCACCAGAGATCCGTGCTATAGCCAAATGACGGCTACAGCGCGGATCTGATGTGCCGGGACGACGTCTATTGATGTCGTCCCGGCAACGAGCTGCCTGCGCGCTCTGTGATCCGTGAGTCTGTGAGACTCGCTGGATCACAGATCCGAGTAAGGGGTCGATCCCGACCCCTTACCACGTGATCACTTGTCAGCCAATGACAGCTGATCATGTGATGATAACCGAGCCGGTAATCGGCTTTTTTTCCTGCTCGCGCTGATAGCGCGAGGAGAAAAAAAAAATCCAAACACCGGCAGCTGTGAGAGGGACATCAGTCCCTCTCACTGCAATATGCCCAGGGTCCATGGTGCCCACCTTTTCTAATAAAAGTGCCCCCACTGCCATCTGTCAGTGCCCCCAGTGCCATCTGTCAGTGCCCCCAGTGCCATCTGTCAGTGCCCATAGTGCCATATGTCAGTGCCCACAGTGCCAGTGCTGCACATCAGTGTCACCTACCAGTGCTCATTAGTGTCCCCTACCAGTGCTCATCAGTGTCCCCTACCAGTGCCCAGTGCCACCTATCAGTGCCCATCAGTGCCACCTATCAGTGCCCATCAGTGCCATCTATCAGTGCCACCTATCAGTGCCATCTATCAGTGCCATCCATCAGTGCCCATCTGTGCCACCCATCCGTGCCACCCATCCGTGCCTATCAGTGCCATCTTTGCTGTGCCCATCAGTACCGACTTATCTGTCCCCACCAGTGCAGCCTATCAGTGCCCACCAGTGCAGCCTATCAGTGCCCACCAGTGCTGCCAATCAGTGCCCACCAGTGCCGCCTCATCAGCGCATATCAATGAAGCAGAAAAATTACCTGTTTGCAACATTTTATAACAAACTATTAAACATGATTTTATATATTTTTTTAATTTTCCATCTTTTTTTATTTGTTTAGCAAAAAATAAAAACCCCAGCTGTGATTAAATACCACCAAAAGAAAGCTCTATTTGTGGGAAAAAAATTGTAAAAATGTCATTTGGGTACAGTGTTGTATGACCGCGCAATTGTCATTCCAAGTGCGTCAGCGCCGAAAGCTGAAAATTGGTCTGGTCACGAGGGGGGTTTAAGTGCAAAGTAATCAGGTGGTTAAAATATGAATAGTTGAAAGAAAACATTATAGTACTGCAGGGCTATAAGTTTGTATTTAGGAGATTGTATTCTTTTCATCCATCTGGCAGAGAGATTTAGTTCAGGGTTCAGGACGAAGGCATCTTGAAATGACTTCAATGAATGATCAGGATTACAAATCTTTTAATGGCAGATAATGGCGGAATGGTACAACAGGCACACAAAGAAACAAAGACCAATATGTTCTGTGGTTCTTAGCTAGACACTAATGCTCCTATATTAATGGAATAATGTTGTTGTGTTTGTTTAGAAGTAATTATTTTGGCCCCGGAGACACGGGCTGAAAGAGGGAAGATGCTTTTAACTAATCTGTGTTGGAAAGGGAAGTAATCCGCAAAAAAAAAAAGAACCGTTTAACTCGAAAACCAACTAATCTCTCAGATATGTTACCAACTCTGGAGGTCCTTGCTGGCTACGCCAATTATGTCTGATGGAAAGTTGGATGGAGTTATGAGAGATCATGGCGAGACAGGTTCAAATGAGCCATAGGTGATGAGTTGGAGAATTAGGAAGATTTTTTGCCGAAGCTCTCAAAGTACTTTAAAGAACAAATACAGAAAAGAAAACTTTGAGTAGCATTTGAAACTCCATGTGTAAGCCTATTCATTCCTTTTGGTTTTCATCATACTTTTCCAGTTCAAATTCTGGATTTGCCTATAAAAGATATAAGCTAAAATAATTGGATGCAGGAATATGATTTCAGAATGTATTTTGCTTTGACAATATATAAAAATACAAATGATGGGGTTTATTTGCTAAAGGAGTACTTTTTTCACATGGCCCAATAAAACTGTATTTGCTTTTAACCACTTCAGCCCCGGACCAATTGTCAGCTTAAGGACCAGAGGTCTTTTTTCAATTTCGCACTGCACTACTTTAACTGGTAATTGTGCGGTCATGCAATTTTGTAACGAAACGAAATTTGCGTCCTTTTCTTCCCACAAATAGAGCTTTCTTTTGATGGTATTTGATTGCCTCTGTGATTTTTATTTTTTGCGATATAAACGGAAAAAGAGCGAAAATTTTGAAAAAAAAAGAGATTTTCTACTTTTTGTTATAAAAAAAATCTAATAAACTCAATTTTAGTCAAACATTTGGGCCAAAATGTATTCAGCCACATGTCTTTAGTAAAAAAAATGCCAATAAGCGTATATTTATTGGTTTGCGCAAAAGTTATAGCGTCTACAAACTAGAGTACATTTTCTGGAATTTACACCGCTTTTAATTTATGACTGCCTATTTCATTTCTTGAGGTGCTAAAATGGCAGAGAAGTACAAAACCCCCCCAAATGACCCCATTTTGGAAAGTAGACACCCCAAGCTATTTGCTGAGAGGCATGTTGAGCCCATTGAATATTTTTTTTTTTAGTCCCAAGTGATTGAATAAAGACAAAAATAAAAAATAATTTTTTTTTTCTTCAAAAAGTTGTCACTAAATGATATATTGCTCACACATGCCATAGTTATATGTGGAATTGCACCCCAAAATACATTTTGCTGCTTCTCCTGAGTATGGGGATACCACATGTGTGGGACTTTTTGGGAGCCTAGCCGCGTACGGGGCCCCGAAACCCAAGCACCGCCTTCAGGATTTCTAAGGGTGCAAATTTTTGATTTCACTCCTCACTACCTATCACAGTTTCGAAGGCCATAAAATGCCAAAATAGCACAAAACCCCCCCAAATGACCCCATTTTGGAAAGTAGACACCCCAAGCTATTTGTTGAGAGGCATGGTGAGTATTTTACAGCTCTCATTTGTTTTTGAAAATGAAGAAAGTAAAGAAAAAAAATTTTTTTTTTTCTTTTTTCAATTTTCAAAACTTTGTGACAAAAAGCGACATCTGCAAAATACTCACAATACCTCTCAGCAAATAGCTTGGGGTGTCTACTTTCCAAAATGGGGTCATTTTGGGGGGTTTTATGCCATCTGGGCATTCCATGGCCTCCGAAACTGTGATTGGCAGTGAGAAGTGAAATAAAAAAATTACTCCCTTAGAAAGCCTGAAGGCGGTGCTTGGTTTTTGGGGTTCCGTACGCAGCTAGGCTCCCAAAAAGTCCCACACATGTGGTATCCCCGTACTCAGGAGAAGCAACAGAATGTATTTTGGGGTGTATTTCCACATATACCCATGACATGTTTGAGCAATATATCATTTAGTGACAACTTTTTGTAAAAAAAATATATATATTTTTTTTTTTTTTCATTATTCAATCTCTTGGGACAAAAAAAAAAAATATTTAATGGGCTCAACATTGCTCTCAGCAAATAGCTTGGGGTGTCTACTTTCCAAAATGGGGTCATTTGGGGGGGGTTTGAACTGTCCTGGCATTTTATGCACAACATTTAGAAGCCTATGTCACACGTCACCCACTCTTCTAACCACTTGAAGACAAAGCCCTTTCTGACACTTTTTGTTTACATGAAAACATATTTTTTTTTTGCAAGAAAATTACGTTGAACCCCCAAACACTATATATATTGTTAAAGCAAAGGCCCTACAGATTAAAATGGTGGGTGTTGCATTTTTTTTTTTCCACACAGTATTTGCGCAGCGATTTTTCAAACGCATTTTTTGTGGAAAAAATACACTTTTTTTTATTTTAATGCACTAAAACACACTATATTGCTCAAATTTTTGATGAAATAAAAAATATGATCTTAGGCCGAGTACATGGATACCAAACACGACATGCTTTAAAATTGCGCACAAACACGCAGTGGCGACAAACTACATACATTTTTAAAAGCCTTTAAAAGCCTTTACATGATACCACATTAGATTCACGGAGGAGGTCTACTGCTAAAATTACTGCCCTCGATCTGACCTTCGCGGTGATACCTCACATGCATGCTGCAATTGCTGTTTACATATGACGCCAGACCAACGCTTGTGTACGCCTTTGCGCAAGAGAAGGGGGGGGCAGGGGTGCTTTTTTTTTTTTTTTTTTTTTAGTTTTTTTTTTATTTATTTAGCTTTTTTATTCTATTTTTAAACTGTTCCTTCCATTTTTTTTCTTTGTTATGATTTTTATTGTTATCTCAGGGAATGTAAATATCCCCTATGATAGCAATAGGCAGTGACAGGTACTCTTTTTTTGAAAAAATTGGGGTCTATTAGACCCTAGATCTTTCCTCTGCCCTCAAAGCATCTGACCACACCAAGATTGGTGTGATAAAATGCTTTCCCAATTTCCCAATGGCGCGGTTTATATCCGGGAGGGGGGACATTCCCTCCTACTGCTTGTAAAAGCAGTCTAGAGGCTAATTACCCGCTAGAATTGCTTTTACATGAAAGCCGATCACTGGCTGAAAAGAATGATACCAAGATGATACCTAAACCTGCAGGCATCATTCTGGTATAACCATTCAAAGTCCAGCAACATACTGGACATATATTGTAATCTTTTTTTTTTTCATGCAGCCTCTTGGCTGAACGAAAAAAAGAGATTGATTGGTGGGTATGCCCACCATTAGAATACCTCCCTTCATCCACCCACTTCTAATGATGGGCATACATGCACCATTTATATATGCCGATGCATGGGGGCATCCTCCCGCAAAAGTTATGCCGTGTACACACGGTCGGAATTTCGACCGTATGTACGTGGCATTAGGAGCCAATCGCTCCTCCCCCCCCCTGCTGCCCCCATGCTTCGGCATATATGCTCTTTTTTTTAACTGTGGTGGTGAAATCACCTCCTACAGCGTTGGAGTCGCGGCTTTATGTATCGTGGGAGCAAACGCTGTTGCTGTCAAGATAAATAAATCCGCGCTGCAACTGAATGGCGCACCTGAAAACAAAAAAATGCTTAACACTAAAACACAGTAAACAAAATTACATACCTGAAAAGCAAGCATGATAAAACATGATAAAACATAATAAAACATTGCAGAATAGAATGGAGTAAAAAAAGAGCAACAATAGAGAGAGAGAGAGAACAATAAAACGACAACTATTTTTGTTTTTTTTATTTTTTTGAGATTCACAGGTAAAAAAGCTCCTGACTGTTAGCGACTGAATCAAAACGCTACCACAAAAAAAATGTTAGCGATCGCAGGGATCAGGCCTGACTCTGCGAACACTGCAGTTATGTGTGCTTAGTGTTTTGTAAGTGACAGTGATCGATCGATACTGCACTTGGGTGGGCTGGGCTGGGCGGAGGGGGAAAACGCAGGTGCTAGCAGGTATCTGGGCTGATCCCGCTAACAATGCGTTTTTTTGGAACCCTAAACTGCTGGGACGCTAGTATAGATCTGATCAGATCAGATATTGATCTGTTCAGATACTATACCACTAAGGGAGGTGTATGCTTTGCGCGTGGGTGTTTGCGGTACTGGCACTAACCTGGGGCGACGCAGACCTTATTTGACCCTAAAACCTAATTGATATCACCCGCCGGGCGATCAGGGGGTTAAACCGTTATTGGGTAATAAATGGCGGGTGCCCTGACAGTATAAAAAACAAGCTAACTAACCAGCGTCACCCGTAACAGTAATACAAAAAAAAAAACTGGTTACCTAGCGACACTAATGCAGGGATCAGAAAAACGATCGCTTAGTGACACTGGCAAAAGGGGGTGAAAGGGTTAACTAGGGGCAATCAGGGGGTTAAACCTTTATTAGGTAATATATGGGGGTACCTGACGCTATATAAAAACCTGACGGGGAACCTAAATAACGAAATAACTAACTGGCTAACCAGCGTCACCAGTGACATTTTATACGGTGATCACTGGTGAAAGGGTTAACTCTAGGGGCAATCAGGGGTTAAAACCTTTATTTAGGTTGTAATATGGGGGTACCTGACCTATAAACCTATTTATGAACCTATATAAACATGGCGGTTAACCTAAAAAAAAACTGGTTACCTAGCGACACTAATGCAGCGATCAGAAAAACGATCGCTTAGTGACACTGGCAAAAGGGGGTGAAAGGGTTAACTAGGGGCAATCAGGGGGTTAAACCTTTATTAGGTAATATATGGGGGTACCTGACGCTATATAAAAACCTGACGGGGAACCTAAATAACGAAATAACTAACTGGCTAACCAGCGTCACCAGTGACAGTTATACGGTGATTACTGGTGAAAGGGTTAACTCTAGGGGCAATCAGGGGGTTAAAACCTTTATTTAGGTTGTAATATGGGGGTACCTGACCTATAAAACTATTTATGAACCTATATAAAACATGGCGGTTAAAATAAAAAAAAAATGGTTACCTAGCGACACAATGCAGCGATCAGAAAAACGATCGCTTAGTGACACTGGCAAAAGGGGGTGAAGGGGTTAACTAGGGCAATCAGGGGGTTAAACCTTTATTAGGGGGGGGTAGGGGGCTACCTAGGACCTAAAACTAACTGCCCTGACAGTTATTACAGTCACACTGACACTAAATGCAGTGATCAGTAAATAAATGATCACTGCAATTAGTGACACTGTGACTGGGGGGGGAGGGGTGATCTGGGGGGTGATCAGGGGGTGACAGGGGGGTGTTTTGTGTGCCTAACTGTACTGGTGTCAGTGTAGTGTTGTGCACTAACCTTAACATGTTCGCCGCTCGGCGTCTCCGGTCACATAGACCGGCGCACCGAGCGTGACATCACTTCCGCCTTCCTGTCTATACAATAGACAGGAAGGGGAAGCTTTTCATTCGCCAGGAGCGATCGCGAGGGGGTGGCCAGAAACCACTGGCCGTCCCCTCGTCCCGGATCGCTCCTGAAGCGATGCCGACCGTCCCCGCCGGCGGAGGGGGGTCCGATCGGACCCCCCAACCGCCTAAAGAATGGCACGTACAGGTACGTGGTTCTGCCTGTACGTGCCATTCTGCCGACGTATATCTACATGGGGCGGTCGGCAAGTGGTTAACCACATGCTGACCGGGCCATAGCCGAAAGATGGCTACAGCGCGGTCGACTTATTCTGGGTGGACGCGCCCCCTGGGGCACGCACTCGGAAACATCCGCGACCGCCGGGTCCAGAGGACCAGGCGCATCACGGATCACGGTAAACGCCGCTGATAGCGGCCGTTTACCAGATGGTCGATCCGTCAAATGACAGAGCGATCACATGTACACAAACCGGCGTCACGTCATGACGCTGGTTCCTCCCTCCCCTCTCTGTACCGATCGGTACAGTGAGAGGGGAGAAGCAGAGAGGGGGAGAGATGTTAGCAGCGCTGTGGGCTGGATTTGTAGTGCCCACAGTGCTGCTCAATGACACTGCAATACTGTGCAATAGTCTGCCAACACTGTGCAATACTCTGCCAACACTGTAATAGTCTGTCAACACTGTGCAATACTCTGCCAACACTGTGCAATACTCTGCAACACTGCCAATACTCGCCAATACTCTGCCAATACTCTGCCAACACTCTGCCAATACCCGCCAATACTCTGCCAATACTCGCCAATACACTTCAATAAATTTTAATAGAAACAAATCATTTTTTTTTTTTTTTTACCGAATTTTCTGTCTTTTTTGATTTATAGCGCAAAAAATAAAAAAACGAGCGGTGATTAAATACCACCAAAAGAAAGCTCTATTTGTGTGAAAAGAAGGCCAAAAAATTCATTTGGGTACAGTGTTGCATGTCTGAGTAATTGTAAGTCAAAGTGTGAGAGCACCGAAAGCTGAAAATTGGTCTGGGCAGGAAGGGAGTTTAAGTGCCCAGTGTGGTCAAGTGGTTAAGGGCCCCTTTACACCAGCAGGCTTGTCTCATGGTGCATAGCCTGTGCACGTGCCGGTGTGTGTTGTCACAGAGATGAGTTGTTATATTGCATCACAATGTTTGCTTTTTTTTTTTTAACTTTATTTAAATTACACTTCATTGAACTGTATGCATGACAGTGTGTTGAAACACATTGCACGTAAAAAATTGGGTAAATTAAGCGCACTCTGAGTAGGGGTGCGATATTTTCAGGGGGCAGACATGTTTAAAAAAAGTTCATAGTGATTAGTCCATATAAACGGTACATAAACTAGTATCTGAGAAGGCTGCTTGCTTACAGATAGAAGTGGATCTGAAACATAGACAAAGAAAAAAGCGGTGCCTTCTCATACCACGTACACACGATCGGACTATCCGGCGTACTTAGTCCAATGGACTTAGTCCGGCGGACAACCCAGACTTTCCGAATGCGCGGACTTGCCCACACACGCCCGGACTTTTTCGGCAGACTAGATCTTTTTTTTTGTGTACCAAGCGATTCTTTAAATTCTTTTTACAGGTTACATGTTTAGAGTTACCGAGGGGGTCTAGTGCTAGAATTATTGCTCTCGCTCTAACGATCGCAGCATATGTAACCTGTGTGTATCTGGCTGTGATACTAACCAGTGCCTACCCAGCCACTGACTAGTATCTCTCCCCAGTCTGTCCCAACACACCCTCTCACCTGCTGACCTGTGGATGGGGGAATCACTCCTGCAGTGTTCTGCCAGTGAATACAATGATCAGTGTTGCTAACTATAGCTGGCAGCACTGATTGTTTTGGGGAAAACCTGACAGGCTGGTTGTACTCAAGTCGGTTAATAGGTTGACTTGTGTAAAACCAGGTAGCCCATACATAGATCGACTATGGCTGGTCTCTGCTTAATTGGTGTAATTTCAATCCACGTATGGCCCGCTTAACCACTACACAGTCCCTAAACATCCTTCCACAAACCTTTAAATTTTTCCTTCCCAGATTCCTTCATCCTCCTCTCCTATACATAGTGCCCACTGTCATACTCTCCACACTTCTCTCCTATACATAGCGCCCGCTGTCATATCCTACACACTCCTCTCCTATACATAGTGCTCGCTGTCATATCCTACACACTTCTCTCCTATACATAGTGCCCACTGTCATACCCCCAACACTTCTCTCCTGTACATAGTGCCCACTGTCATACCCTCCACACTCCTCTCCTGTACATACTACTCACTGTCATACCATCCATACTCCTCTCCTATACATAGTGACCACCGTCATACCCTCCACACTCCTCTCCTGCAATTACTGCTTACTGTCCTACATCCACACTTCTCTCCTGTACATAGTGCCCACTGTCATACCCTCCACACTCCTCTCCTGTATATATTGCTCACTGTCATACCCTCCACACTCTTCTCTTATACATAGTGCCCACTGGCATACCCTCTACACTCCTCTGCTGTGCATACTGCCCACTGTCATACCCTTCACACACCTCTCCTATAGATAGTGCCCACTGTCATACCCTCCACACTCCTCTCATGTACATAGTGCCCACTGTTAGGCCCTCCACATTCCTCTCCCTCACCCGCACATACTTCCCACTGTTATACCATCCATACTCCTCCCCTATGCCTCTTACCCACAAAAACAGTTCTTTAAAATTATACTGAATATCCTCAATGTTACCAGCTCTAGAATGGGCACACTTTTGTTAGTTCAACAAAAATCTCAGTCCTCATATTTGTTCTGCCCAATTATTAGTACTTATTTAATTTTGTAATTACTATTGTGATGTATAGAGGAACATAGGGGATGTCAGCTACTCTAAATATAGCACTTGTAAAAAAAGTGTCCCTGAAAATATTTTTGAAATGTTGGCAACTATGCACTTAGGCACTGCCCAAGGGCCACAGGGTCAGTAGGGGGCCCCATGAGAGGCTCCTGTGATATTAAAGGGGTTGTAAAACTTTCTAACATTACTACTTTTTAGAGTAGGAACCGCGCTGGTTCCTGCATTGCTACAGTGTGAACCCAGGTTCTCAGTTCTTCACCTTTTCCACATTTTGTTATGTTACAGCCTTTTTCCTAAATGGATTCAATTCATTATTTTCCTCAAAATTCTACAAACAATACCCTATAATGACAACATGAAAGAAGTTTGTTTGAAACCTTTGCAAATTTATTAAAAAAAAAAAAAAAAAATCACATCTACATAAGTATTCACAGCCTTTTCCATGACACTCAAAATTGACCTCAGATGCCTCCTGTTTCCACTGATCATCCTTGAGATGTTTCTACAACTTGATTGGAGTCCACTTGTGGTAATTTCAGTTGATTGGACATGATTTGGAAAATTCATACGCATGTCTATAAAAGGTCCCACAGTTAACAGTGCATGTCAGAGCACAAACCAAGGTATGAAGTCCAAGGAATTGTCTGTAGACCTCCGAAACAGGATTGTATGGAGGCACAGATCTGGGGACGGATACAGAAAAATTTCCGCAGCATTGAAGGTCCCAAAGAGCACAGTGGCCTCCATCATCCGTAAATGGAAGAAGTTTGGAACCACCAGGACTCTTCCTAGAGCGGGCTGCCCGGCCAAACTGAGCGATCAGGGAAGAAGGGCCTTAGTTAAGAACCTGATGGTCACTCTGACAGAGCTCCAGCATTTCTCTGTGTAGAGAGGAGAACCTTCCAGAAGAACAACCATCTCTGCAGCACTTCACCAATAAGGCCTGTATGGTAGAGTGGCCAGACAGAAGCCACTCCTCAGCAAAAGGCACATGACATCCCCATTTGGATTTTACTAAAAGGCACCTGAAGGACTCTCAGACCATGAGAAACAAAATTCTCTGGTCTGATGAAAAAAAGATTGAGCTCTTTGGCCTGAATGGCAAGCGTCATGTCTGGAGGAAACCAGGCACCGCTCTTTACCTGGCCAATACCATCCCTACAGTGAAGCATGGTGGTGGCAGTATTATGCTGTGGGGATGTTTTTCAGTGGCAGGAACTGGGAGACTAGTCAGGATCGAGGGAAAGATGAATGCAGCAATGTACAGAGACATCCTTGATGAAAACTTGCTGCCGGAACAATCTGGACCTCAGACTGGGGCGAAGATTCATCTTCCAACAGGACAACAACCCTAAGCACACAGCCAAGATAACAAAGGAGTGGCTATAGGACAACTCTGTGAATGTCCTTGAGTGGCCCAGCCAGAGCCCAGACTTGAACCCGATTGAACATATCTGAAGAGATCTGAAAATGGCTGTGCATCGAGGCTCCCCATCCAACCTGTTGGAGCTTGAGAGGTCCTGCAAAGAAGAATGTGAAAAACTGCCCAAAAATAGGTGTGCCAAGCTTGTAGCATTTACTTGAGGCTGTAATTGGTGCCAAAGGTGCTTCAACAAAGTATTAAGCGTTTTTAATTTTTAATACATTTGCAAAGATTTCAAACAAACTTCTTTCACATTGTCATTATGTGGTATTGTTTGTAGAATTTTGAGGAAAATAATGAATTGAATCTATTTTGGAATAAGGCTGTTACATAACAAAATGTTGGAAAAGTGAAGCGCTGTGAATACTTTCCAGATGCTCTGTAAATCCTGCCATTGTATGGACTTTAATGGCACCCAAATAAAACAGACACAATAACTTAAAAATAGCAATCTTTATTTACAATCAATAATAAAAAACTAAATATTAAAATATGCAGTCCACAAAATACCGAATTTATATCATAAAATTGATATACCCCAATGGGACCACATCAAAAACACCTCTATATCATAGAGTGTATTCTATAAACTATAGGTGGTGGTGTGTGGGTCCTCATTCACGGTCAACATGTTACACTAATGCCCCGTACACACTGTCGGAAATTCCGACCACAAAATCCGTCGGATTTTCTCTGACGGATTTTGTCCGACACTGGTGTTGCATACAAACGGTCGGACAAAGTTGTTGGAAAATCCGATCATCCTGAACGTGGTGACGTTCGTTGGGTACGACGGAACTACGTAGAGGCTAGTAATCAATAGCTTTGGTCTTGTAATGTGATCTGAGCATGCGTGGCACTTTGTCGGTTGGAATTCGCTACACACGATCGGAAAAAGTCCGATAGGACTTTGTTTTCGGAAAATTTGAGAGCAGGAGATAAAACTTTTTCCGTCGGAAATTCCGATGGAAAAAGTCCGATGGAGCCTACACACGGTCGGAATTTCCGACAACATGGTCCGATAGGACATTTTCTGTCGAAAAATCCGACCGTGTGTACGAGGCATAACTGTGTAGCTTCTTCAGGACAATATTAAATGATCACTTTTCAAAATGAGCATCGCAGCACATTGGAATGTGGTGTCAAAAAATGTACGCCAGCATCATTTTATTATTTTATTATTATTATTATAGAGGCTATTTTATAGTGCCAACAGTTTGCGCAGCACTTTATTAAGGTTTTTTGCCTTGGCTTCTCTTTGGGCAACACTGCCCGACAACCAGACTGATGTGAATGAGCCTAAAGAGGTTTAAAAACCTACTGAGTTCCTAAAGGCCCTGGTTGTCCAATTTTAGTAAATATATATCTGGGGAGGATGGGGTATTTTAGGTGAGGGAGGAAATTAAAAAAATGACAAGTACACTCTGCATGAAGGTGTAAATGAAGTTTAATGAAGTTGCTTTATTGATTCCGCCACCAACCCCACACCCCACAAATGGCAGCCACCTACCAAAATACCTACCTTTTAGTTCCGTTTGTCATTTCTTCACTGCACGGCACTGCACAGTATTTTCAGAAAAGGTCCACCTGCTCCTGCCCATGCCTGCACCTGGCATATTCCACTGGTTGAAGCCATTCTCCTCTGGATCGGCTGGGAGCCACACAATGAAGAACTCTGGAGGTAAGTAAAGGTAGGTGGCTGGGGATGGGGGAACTTATTATTTAATGGCAAAAAAATTAAATAAAAATAACTTTTTACACTCTTGGTACCAGTGGCAATCTTACTGTAAAAACCTCTTACAAGCAAAACAAGCTTATGCCATGTACACACGGTCCGACTTTCAGACTCCGACAGAATTTCCGACGGAAAAATAGAGAACCCGCTCTCAATCTAAGTCCGTTGGAAATTCCGACAGAAACAGTCCGAAGGAGCATATACACGGTCGGAATATGCGGCCAAAAGCTCCCATCGGACTTTTTCTGACGGAAATTCCGTCCGTGTGTACAGGGCATTACAGCACAATAAATCACCGGTCATTTTGGTTCTGACATACAGTACACCAAGAAAATGATCACTGACATTTTTGTTCAAAAATAATGTTCACTAATTGAATCTTAATAATCCCTAACCTGATTCCTAAAATTTTTAAGGGAATTTAGCATTGGATATATTTTTATCATGTCAAGGTCATGCATGCTAAGTAACATGTAAGTATAGTTGCATACCTCCCAACATTTTGAGATGGGAATGAGGGATACCTACTAGAAAACGTATGTAGGCATAGGACACGCCCCCTGCCACACCCCCTTAAAGGAGAATTAACCCCCAAAAAAGGTTAATTAAATCCACAATTGCTTTTTTTACCACTACTATTCCTTTATATTGGATTTTAAAATGTACAAATGCAGCAATTTAGAAATCAGATGAAAGGTTTAGCACTGGGAAACACTTTTTGAAAGATAAAAAGTGCATTTTATATACAACTATATAGATCAGACCAAAATGAGGGACAAATGAGGGGGAAAGAGGGACATTGCTCAAAATCAGGGACAGTCCCTCGAAATCAGGGACAGTTGAGAGGTATGATAATGCCACATACACGTGGTCAGATTTTCCGACGGGAAATGTTGGATGTGAGCTTGTTGTCGGAAAGTCTGACCGTGTGCATGCTTCATTGAACATTTGCTGTCGGCCTTTCCGGCAACAAATGCTTGATAGCAGGTTCTCAAATTTTCCGCCAACAAAACGTTGTTGTCGGAAAGTCCGATCGTGTGTGCACAAGTCCATCGCACAAAAGTTCACACATGCTCGGAATCAAGCAAAAGGAGCCACGCTGGCTATTGAACTTCCTTTTTCTCGGCTCGTCGTACGTCACTGTGTTCCCGCGCTCGGAATTGTTGGCCAACATTTGTGTGACCGTGTGTATGCAAGACAAGTTGGAGCCAACAACCTTCGAACAAAAATCCACGGTTTTGTTGGCGGAAAGTCCGATCGTGTGTACACTTTCAGGTACTTATTACCTCTCACAGAAATCACTGTACTGCTTCAGACAATGTCTTCTGCTTTTCGCTCTAGAAGTATGGAGCCATCTTTGTTCAGGCATCATTCAGGGCCACCATCTACTTACCGGACTGAGATGTTGGCTCAGAAATGTCTCAATCTTGTAAATCAAGTGTGTGTGTGTGTGTGTGTGTGTGTGGTTCTTGTTTTTTTCACAAATATTTGACACAGATCAGTGAATTGCTACAAAGATTCAATGTTGCAGTCAGATCAATGGAGGAGAAGAGACTGGGGAAATGCTTCCTCCTGCCTGCAGCAGATTGATGGCCTCATCTCAGCCTAGAAAAAGTTACTGGACGATTCAAGGATGGGTTTTTAATAGTAAATTGAAGGTTTTTATATGAATAAAATACTGTTGCTGCATATTATGAGATGTCAGGAATCTATTTATGCAGACTTGTAAAGTGAACCACTTCCGGACCGCCCACCGTCGTTATACGTCGGTATTTTGAAGAGAAATATCGCTGCTATGGCAGCAACTAGCTGACATAACCCCGGTGTCCTCTTGTTCTTCGGTATGTGGTCCGCTTCAAGATAAAAGTAGTCTCTGCGGCGGATTCGCCGCAAGATCACTTTTATTGGCTGCATGAGAGGGGCCCCACCTCCCGCCGCTCTACGTTGCCCTCCGCCGCTTACCGAAACCGTCGGCAGCGGTGGAGGCAATTGGATCCTTTCTCTAGCCTGACATAGAGATGTGAGGGGAAGATGGCCCCCATCCGTCTCCATATCATTGCAGGGCGGAAGCAACGTCAAAACGTCACTTCCGCCCATAGCTCTTAAAGGGACTTTTTTTTTTGTATTTTTTTAAAGGACAAGTTTTTATTTTATTCTTTTATTGCATTTTAGTGTAAATATGGGATCTGAGGTCTTTTTGACCCCAGGTCTCATATTTAAGAGGTCCTGTCATGCTTTTTTTCTATTACAAGGGATGTTTATATTCCTTGTAATAGGAATAAAAGTGACACAATACATTTTTTTAAAAGATCAGTGTAAAAATAAAAAAATAGAAGGTAAAATAAATAAGAAAAAAAAATGTTTTAAACGCGCCCATGAGCTCGCGTGCAGAAGCGAACGCATACGTGAGTAGCGCCCGTATAAGAAAAAAGATGTTCAAACCACACATGTGAGGTATCGCCATGATCGTTAGAGCGAGAGCAATAATTCTAGTCCTAGACCTCCCCTGTATCTCAAAACATGCAACCTGTAGAATTTTTTAAACCTCGCCTATGGAGATTTTTAAGGGTAAAAGTTTGTCGCCATTCCACAAGCGGGCGCAATTTTGTAGCGTGACATGTTGGGTATCAATTTACTCGGCGTAACATTATCTTTCACAATATAAAAAAAAAAAAATTGGACAAACTTTACTGTTGAAAAAAAGTGTATTTTTTCCAAAAAAAGTGCGCTTGTAAGACCGTTGCGCAAATACGGTGTGACAGAAAGTATTGCAACGACCGCCATTTTGTTCTTTAGGGTGTTAGAAAAAAAAATGTAAACTGTTTGGGAGTTAAAGTAATTTTCTAGCAAAAAAATGTTTTTAACTTGTAAACAACAAATCTCAGAAAGAGGCTCGGTCCTTAAAGCAGTTGTGCACACATTTCATTTAGTAAATCTCGTACTAAATGAAATGTGTTTTTTTTTTTTTTTTTTTCCACTTACCTTGTAATCGCTGACTTCCTTTCCTGTGTCTCTGCGGCGGTGGGCGGGGTCTCTGCGTCGATCGTCGTCACGCCGAACTGTCTCCTGGGATCTGGTGTCATTGATCCCAGGAGTCAGTGCGGACATCTTCCGAAATCTCGCGAGATTTCGGCCACATCTTCCGAAATCTCGCCAGATGTCGGCAAAATCTTCAGAAATCTCGCCAGATGTCGGCCACATCTTCCGAAATCTCACGAGATGTCTGCAGATGTGCCGACAGATGTGCCGACATGCCGATTTCGGAGAACGTGAGCTGCACTTCGCCGTTACTGCGCACGCGTGAGATCGGCGCAGTAACGGCGGTGCATGCTGGACCATCTGAAGTGCCTGTGGGGTTTCACATGCCCACAGGCAAGATGGCACCCAGCAGGAAGGATGTTTCTAAATTATTTTACAGGACGAAAACCGGCAGCAATGACTTAGTGAACATGAACACGTGAGTACTTAAATAACATCTTGCAATCCATTGCATTGCACACAAAAAAAAAAAAATACAGACAGTGCAGAACCGCTTTAAGTGGTTAATAAAAGGTCCACTAGAAAATACTGTTCAATACAGGCAGAATGGAGAGTCACACATGGAGGTTGGTCATTTGGTTCTCCTAAAGCCCCATACACACGGTCGGACAATCCGAGGGCCAGGTCCGTCGGATCATGTCCGTCGTACTTTGTCCGATGTTGGTTTTGCGTACACACGGTCGGACAAAGTTGTCGGAAAATCCGATCATTCTGAACGTGGTGACGTTTGTTGCCTACGACGGGACTACGTAGAGGCTAGTAGCCAATAGCTTTGGTCTTGTAATGTGATCTGAGCATGCGTAGCACTTTGTCCGGTCGGACAACCGTACACACGATCGGGTTTGGTGTGATCGGACCGGGTTGACGGCAAATCTTTCCAGCAGGAGATAAGACTTTGTCCGTCGGACAAACCGACGAACACTGTCCGATGGTGCATACACACGGTCTGATTTTTCAACAACATTGTCCGATCGGACAGAATCCATGAAAAAGTCCGACCGTGTGTATGGGGCTTAAAACTGTCAATGCTTGGTGTGATTGAATGAAAAGAACCTAATTTGTTTCAAGACCGATGAGAGCAAATGGAGTGGACCGATGAAGAAGAAGGTAAATCTCTACATCGGTTTCTCTGTCTACTTTGCTTTTGGACTGTGGATTGTTTCCAGGACAACCATTATACCATTACATAAACACCCCAGCGATACCATCAGAAGAAATAAGGATTTCATTCCTGCACAACGTTCTTTGTACTATTGTGGAAAATTATTTTTAGAAATAATTTCAGAAACGAGAGCTTTTGAGATTTAATCGCCTCCTTGGATAACTTTTTGAACTCTGTGTAAATATTAGAGTTGAAGGTAAGCAGGACAGGAGACGTTAAAGGTATAGTCCAGTCCAACAATAAAATAAAAATTGTATTTAGGGTATCGAAAAAAAAAATAGTTATAAATAGAATAGGGACTTTTTTTAATTTGTGTCCCATTTGGGAAGATTTCCTTTCACTTTCGGGTCCAGTAAACACAACAGGAAGAATATCTCAAAGGTGAAGAAAATTCCCCACTTAGATGGTTGTCACCAGAACAGGTGTCTTCATTGAAAGATGTCCCTTCTATTGCTGTTATGGGGAAAAGGCAAAAAAAAAGCTTTGGCTTTAGATACAGTTTAAAGCTGAATTTCAGGACATACAAATGTGTTAACCATGTTACAATGTGGAAAAATCTCCCCCAGTGGGGGTTTTCTGCAGCAGAAGTATGAACATTAAGAAAAAAATATATATACATATGATTTAAAAAGTATTTTTATTGAAAAAATACCAACATAGCCTAGGCACATGAACATTTAAAATATGAGCTCTGGCCGAAGATATATAACACCATTCAAGTTCCTACAAAAATATACAAACATACAACAGTACGTGATAATTAGTCAAATATCTGGTATGCAAAACCCCAACGCGTTTCGACATACGTGGTCAGAGTCTTCCTCAGGGGATGGATTTGCTGTCAAAGAATGTATATATATATAATTTACACATAATTACATAACATGTACGTGTTAGATTAAAGAAGAATTAAAATTTATTTTATATCCATTGGGATCTTTGCTGCAGGTGTCGGGACTTCCCAAGTCCCGACACCTGCAGCAAAGATCCCAATGGATATAAAATTAATTTTAATTCTTCTTTAATCTAACACATACATGTTATGTAATTATGTAAATATGTGTAAATTATACATATACATTCTTTGACAGCAAATCAATCCCCTGAGGAAGACTCAATCCCCTTGTCGGTTGCTCTATAGTGTGACTCCTTGTAAGCCACATAAAGCTGGGCATTCTTTCTTGTAGTGCGTACGACACGAATGCACGGGATTATCTGATCAATTTTAGTGGAACTCTGGTCAGGAGATTGTCCATCCACACCCTTCATTGGTAACTATACTCTATGTCAATTCCACTTCTCCTTGATAATACAAAGGAATTCTGTCTGTGTACATGTTATGTAATTATGGATATATGTGTAAATTATATATATATATATATACATTCTTGACAGCAAATCCATCCCCTGAGGAAGACTCTGACCATGTATGTCGAAACGTGTTGGAATTTTGCATACCAGATGTTTGATTAAATATCATGTACTGTTGTATGTTTGTACATTTTTGTAGGAATTTGAATGGTGTTATATATTTTCAACCAGAGCTCATATATTTAAAATGTGCCTAGGCTATGTTGCCATTTTTTCAATAAAAATTATTTTTAAATCATATAAATATATATATTTTCTTAATGTTCATAATTCTGCTGCGGAAAAACCCCACTGGGGGATATTTTTCCATATTGTAACTCATTTTGGGGCGGCAGCATCCATATCACTCATGTGTATGTGTCTCTCCAATGCTATAATTACCTGCCAGAGAAGAGTTGACCTGGTTAAACAGAAATTTTAATTTAATTTTTTTTAACTCAATCTGCTCATCCCTGTTGACCATATATGTTCCTTTTTAAATGTATAATCTCTGTACTATTTTCATTAAAGGAGTTGTAAAGTCATAAGATTTTTTTTTATCTTAATGCATTCTATGCATTAAGATAAAAAGCCTATTATGTGTAGCAGCCGCCCCAGCACCCCCTAATACTTACCTGAGCCCCCTGTCTGTCCAGCAATGTCCACGAGTGTCTCAGCCATCCAGGAATCTCCCTCCTGATTGTTTGAGACACAGCAGCGGTTCCAATGGCTCCCTCTGCTGTCAATCAAAGCCAGTTAGCCAATCAGGAGAGAGAGGGGGCGGGACAAAACTGCAGCTCTGTGTCTGAATGGACACACGGCAGGGACGTTTACCCTTGTGAACTAACTTCCGTTTTCCACGGAGCTCCGCCTGCTTCCGCTCCCAGCAAGCAAGAGACTGTGTGCAGCCAGAATTACAGGCCTTCGAGTCATCAGATGACCGTCCAGAGACCAGAGCAGCACTGTGCATTACAGGCCTCCCGAGTCCCGACGAGGGTCCCACTCCCGACGACGACCGTTCAGAGCAGAGAGCACCCACTGTGAGTGTGTACATTACAATTACAGGCCTGAGGCCTCCCCACAGACCACCAACTGTCCAGAGCACTGTGCAGCATTACAGGCCTCCTCAGAGTGGTTAAATCTATATCTGTGAGTTTGTTCAAACCTTAATACCATAAATAATAACATGGCATTAGATTTTTTTTTTTTACTCCAGGAGTATATAATGAGTTTGAAAATTCTATAGAAATGCTTAAATAATGAATTATAATTTAATGAAACACATTCGATTTTAGTTGACTAAAATTATTTTATTTGACTAAAATGTACTGGAGATTTTAGTTGACTAAAATATGACTAAAACTAAAACAATTGAGGATGACTAAAATGGAACTAAAACTAAAATGGCATTTTAGTCAAAAAACCATAACTAAATCAAAATTCAATGCCAAAATCGACCATGTCTTATATGCTTGAAAGGATTTTTCCATAGAATTTTCTCAAATGTGTTACAAGGTCTTGCCTTAATCTTCCCCAGTTGCACAGTTTAGGACCGGCATGCAGAATGTGAAGGCAGGAACATGTGCACAGACAATTTGTACATACTAGGGCCATACCAGTCCCTCCCCTCATGCCAGGGTACTAGGTGTAATCCTGGACTCTGACCTGTCCTTTTAGCTTCAAATCCAATCGTTGTTCATAACTTGTGGACGTCACCGCCATAAGATTTCCGAAATATGCCCCTTTCCAACCACTGAAATCACCAATCAACCCATTCACTCCCTGGTTATCTCTCGCCTCGACTATTGCAACTCCCCCCTCATATGCTTACCTCTACAAAGGCTATCCTCCCCTTGGTCTATCATGAATACTGCTGCCAGACTCATCCACCTTACCAAAGGCTCGGGGCCTCTCTGCCCAATGAATACAATTCAAAATACTAACAACAGCATACAAAGTCATTTACGACGCTGTCCCGAGCTACATCACCAATCTTGTCTCCAAATATCACCCAAACCGTCCACTCCTCCCAAGACCTGCTGTTCCCTAGTTCCCTTGTCTCCTACTCCCATGCTCATCTTTGGGACTTCTGCAGAGCTTCTCCTACCCTTTGGAACTCTCTACCCCAATCTTTCCAGTTGTCTCCTACTCTGTCTACTTTTAGGCGACTCTTGAAATCTTTTCTTTTCAGCGAAGCCTAATCTTTTCTTTTAGCAGTGGTGTATTCCCTTTTATGAACACTTTTCAGTGAGTTTTTGTTTTCCCCTTTTTTATATTCCTTTTCAATTTAAAGCCTGTCACACCTCCAACTAACTGAACTTTTAATTCTTCCATCAGCTTATCTCCTTTTGTACCGCTCACCCCTTACTTCTGATCTCCATGCAGGGGCCAGACGCATTGGATTCCAATGGGGTTTTTTTTTTTTTTTGATGCACATGATTAGAGCCTGAGGCTGTAATTGGCTTCAAAAAAGTTTGGTCTCGGGGTGCAGAGCATTAATTAATTAATTAATATTTCCCATTGTGTTCCTGATTCTCCTCCTGGGCAATCAGGATGCTGGTCCTGAGACCCGATTGGCTAGGGAGTCTTAGGACACACTTCCTGTTCAGCCGGCAGGAGAAGCAATGGCCCAGCTCTCCCCGTCTCCTAAGTTAAGGTCAGTCCGTCTAATGCCGGGGGGTGATTGTGGCGATCGCCCTGACTTCCTGTCCATCTCTCGCAGGGGGGTGCTTGCAGTGAGTGCCGCCTTCCCATCTGTCTCCCACGGGGGAGGGGGTGGCAGGGTGCTTGCGCCAACTACTGCCTTCCCGTCCATCTCCCCCCAGAAGGGGGGGTGGGTGCCATTAGTTTGCCGCCCCCCCCCCGCCCCAAAATATTTAGAACCAGCCGCCACTGGTGCTGTGCAAACTGTTAACACTATACAAATCCTGTATAATAATAATTTAGACAGGAGCTATGTTACTTATCAAGACATGCAAACTCCATGCCAATTGTGCCCTGGCCAAGATTCAAACCAAGGACTATAAAAAGAAGAAAAGCTAACCACTGTGCCACCCATCTTGATAAGCATCTATTAAAACTAGAAATATCAGTGTTGGGTGCACTGTGCACTGGGTGCACTGTTTTGATACAAGTGTCATTAACTGCTTCCCAACTGTGCTCCAGTTCTGGGCTCCGGTTAATGGATGTCCCCCCCAGTGCCCTGATTGTCAGTGCAGATCCATCAGTGTCAATCAGTGCCCATCAGTGCAGCTTATCAGTGTCCATCAGTGCAGCCTATCAGTGCAGCCTCATCAGTGCCCATTATTGCACATCTGTGCTGCCTCACCAATGCCCACCATTGCACATTTGTGCCGCCTCATCAGTGCCTATCAGTGCAGCCTTATTAGTGCCCATTAATGCAACCTCAGCAGTTTATATCAGTGCACATCAGTGCAGCCTCATCAGTGCCCATCAGTGAAGAAGTTAAATTACTTATTTAGAAAAACTTTTTTTTTCACAATTTTCAGTCTATTTTGGTCAATATAAAAGCCCAGTGTTAATTAAATACCATCAAAAGAAAGCTCTATCTGTCTAAAATAAAAGAACTGATAAAAATTCAATTTGGGTACAGTGTTGCACGACCGCGCAATTGTCATTCAAAGTGCAATAGCGCTGAAATCTGAAAATTGGCCTGGGCAGGAAGGGGGTGAAAGTGCCCAGTATTGAAGTGGTTAAAAAAAAACTAGCAAGCTTAGGACAATGTTGCCTACCAAAATATTGGTGAAAGCTGTCAGGGACCGATTTTCACACGGCAGGTCTTAGGTTCTGTAGGCAGGTTGAGGTCAAGAATTCTTGAAATGACTGTTTGCAATATGTGGCTACAGGTGCGACGCGTTATATTCCCCCAGTCTAGAGAAATCTCAGCGAAATAAATCTTCAATAGATCATTCTTACAAGATTGATTTATTGCGGGGGGTTTTGAACTAATGGTTCACGTGAAGGACACACAATCCACTCCTAGCTTCGTAACTGTAACTTCCTCGCTTCACTGAGAATGATTTAAACAAACGTCCATCTGTCGAAAGGAAAATGTTCAAAAGATCCTATTATGCTCTTTATGAAAAGTAGATTTTTTTAGTTTGTGTGTATGTTTCTTTTGTAGTGTAAAGGTTTCAGCTCTGTACGAACATGACAGAACTTTGAAAAGGTGTACAGTAAAATTGGGCTTGTTCAGTAAGGGAAAGGGAGGAGGTGTGCAAGGATCTTTTGCCTATTGATCTTTCAATGAAGCCTAAAAATTCATACCTTGAGTTGCTACTATTTGCCCACCACTAATGCCCTATTGTTTTTAGATACAGGCTTTGGATCTGATTGCAGCCTTGTTTGCACTGTCATGAGCAGAATATGGCTGCTAAGTATGTACGTAACATATCAACTTACCTGCCAAAAGAATTTGTAGCTTTGTTCGGCCATTTTTGTAATCCCTGCACCTTTTCCAATAGCAAAGCCACTCATTAGGGCTGGAGACCACGCTGGACTGACTCGATTAGTCACTGGTTGTGGGTGGGTGATAGCATGGGCGAGCAGGAAGAAGTCACTTCTAGTGGTTTGGGCCCAGTTTGTGAATGGTGGCGGTGAAGCCTCTTGGACTTGAGCTGCTGCCTTTTAGTATGGCCTTAAGGTGGTTTCCGCATGTAGACTTATGCCCCGTACACAGGATCGGAAATTCCGACCACAAAATACGTCAGATTTTTTTCGACGGATTTTGTCCGACACTGGTGTGGCATACACACGGTCGGACAAAGTTGTCGGAAAATCCGATCATCCTGAACGTGGTGACGTTCGTTGCGTACGACGGGACTACGTAGAGGCTAGTAGCCAATAGCTTTGGTCTTGTAATGTGATCTGAGCATGCGTGGCACTTTGTCCGTCGGAATTCGCTACACACGATCGGAAAAAGTCCGATAGGACTTTGTTGTCGGAAAATTTGAGAGCAGGAGATAAAACTTTGTCCGTCGAAAATCCGACGGAAAAAGTCAGATGGAGCCTACACACGGTCGGAATTTCCGACAACATTGTCCGATAGGACATTTTCCGTCGGAAAATCCGACCGTGTGTACGGGGCATTAGAAAGGCAGGTGGAGAAAGGAGCACCTGGTGTCCAATGATATGCAATTTCAAAGATGGGTTAGAAACAAGTACATCGAGCCAGTGTGTGTCAGGGAAACAGAGGGCCTCTGTAACCAAAGCCACTCTGACAGTGATCATTTGGATTATTTGCTATTAACACACCCAATCGGGAAACTTCCCCATCTTTTTGGCATGCAGCAACAGCCCTAAAGAACGGGGAGCCCTTGTTGCTCTGAAATACATTGGCTCAATGTACTTGTTTCTAATTTCAATGAACACCTTCTAACTAACCTTTCAACTTGCATATCATTGAACACCAGGCACAACTTTCTCCACTTACCTTTCTAAATCTACATATAGCACAGCCAGGCACGTTTTACCAAAGTGAGACTACATTCAATGTGAAGATTCCCTTTATATTGAATGGTGCTCATTCACAACTGAGCGTCATGCTGCTGTTTGTTGTGCAAAAACTTGCATGAGCTTTTTTCAGGCAGAATTGACTTCAATGAGAGTGCCTTATAACAGGCAACATGAGTATTTTTTGTGAATTTTTTGCATTTTTCTGGTCTTTTTTGGTCTTTTCTCAGCAATCTCAGTTGTGAATAAAATCTGAAGATTGAGAAGTGTCCATGCTGGATGTGGAGAGCTTCATCCACAGGGTGAGGGCCTACAAGAACCTTTATGAGCCCAGTGATGCCCATTACAAGAACTTTGGCATGGTAGACATGGCTCAGGAGCTCCAAGAGAACCAGATAGAACAAACAGAAAGCAGATACATGATCAGTGGCATATGATAACACCAATGATACTTATTTCCATTGGCAAAAACAAAAATGCCTCAAGCTGAAAGCACATAAAACATTTTTCAAAATGTGCATTCCTGTCAGAAAACATGAATCAGACTGAGACAGAAGTACAGTTAAATCTCACTTGTTTAATAATAATAATAATAATAAAAAGGTAAAAAGAGTAAACTTAGTCAAAACATAGCCAGAGTTCCGGAACCAGAAAAGATAGTCAGACAAGCCAAAACTTCAGGGAGCCAGAGATGAGCCTAGTAGAACGGCAAGCAGGATCTGGAGCCAGAAGGAATGTCCGCCAAGCAAGTCTTAAACCGGAACACAGGAGAGTGTCTCTAGAGATGTGACCAGGGCAAAGGCAGAGATCATCTAGGCTGGGCGGCTTAAGTAGGCAGGACTGATGGATATCATCAACAGGTGAGTCACTGTGGAGAGATAGGAGCTGACAATTAGCTGACAGCTGAGCAGCCAGCTTTGAGAAGGAAGGGCTGAGCCCAGCCCTGACAATTTCTGACCGAAAAACAAACTCTGGGGCTCAGAGTTATAGAATACAGTAGGGCTCTCCTGTCCTCCCACAACCTGCTGATTGGATAATGAAGGAGCAGCAGCACACTGATGAGTTATTAATTCTGCTCCCCTCTCCTGGCAGCATGGTGACTACTAAAGTGGATATAAACCCAATTCATGAAATTTGAGCTGGGCACATATATCTGCAGTGTTTTCTTATCTCTCTTCAAAGCACTAAGTCCCGTGACTTTCCCCTGATCCCTTCTTCTGTTATCAGCATGATAACTTCTGACAAGTTCTCCATCAACTGAGATAAAACCATCCTGAACTTTGTGTCGGGGAGGTTGCTATAAATAGATTAGCAGAGAGTTAAACTATTCACAATACAGCTCTTGAGAGCCTCTGCCTATGTGGAGAGGGGGTGTGTGCCTTTCCTCCAATCAGCTGTCTTGGCTGTATGCCCAGACTTCACACTCAGTGCTGAACAGGAAGAGAAAATCTCTAACACAATGTGAACTTTCTAAAGAATATATAAAGCTGAAGACAGCAGATAATATACATGTAAAACTTATGTAGGAGGATTTCTTTCATCCCTGTGTATCATCTGAGGCTGTTCACTTCACTGGTTATATGTGAGGGTTTACATCCACTTTAAGATGTACAATCGGCAGAGCCTGATTGGAATTCCATACCTCCTCCACCTTTCTCAGTCTGTTTCCTGCTGTGCAGAAGGTGAAAGAGAAACATACAGGTCAAACTATAGATGTTTTCACCCAAGATCTACATCTAATTGGAAATACATGTAAACTCTGGATGAAGGTTGTGTGTATCTTGCGTGAAAAAATGTATATGCTGGCAGCACACACTTTGATTTTATTATCCATTTGATATGTGATTTGATCAAAACAATCAAATCTACAAACAATTTCATAACTTCCCTTCTAAATCATTTAGACTTGACTTAGATCACTTTAATAAGTTGATCTGCTAGAGCAGAAAATTATTAATTAATGATTAATTACATTGATCCTCAGCATTGATCGGCTTTGTTCATTAATAAGATCGTATTTTGGGTGATGAGGTTATAAAAATGACAAGGTGATAACAGAGATGCAATTGTTTCTTAACCATTGATCAACATCCACTTCCCGTTGTGTTGCATATCAGTGGAATGAATGGGTGTAGACTATAGATCCTATTGGGAGAGATTGATCGGAAAAGAAATTGATCATTTATCAAAAGATTTATGGCTGTCAATGAATAGACCTCAAAGAGCAGGGATGTTAAACTCAATTTCATCTTGGGCCACGTCAGCATTATGGTTGCCCTCAAAGGGTTGGTTGTATCTGGGGTGCGCTACGTACACAGTGCAGAGTTCAGGGGTGTGCTATGTACACAGTGCAGAGTTCAGGGGTGCGCTATGTACACAGTGTAGAATTCAGGGGTGCGCTACGTACACAGTGTAGAATTCAGGGGTATGCTACGTACAGAGTGCAGAATTCAGGGGTATGCTATGTACAGAGTGCAGAGTTTAGGGGTGCACTACATACAGTGTGCTGGGTTCAGTGCTGCGTTACTTACAGAGTGTGGGTTTTCAGGGTGTGCTGTGCACAGAGTGCAGGGTTTAGGGGAGCGATATGCACAGTGCGCTCCACCTGACCCAGCTTCACTAACTCCTTATATAGGCGGCTCTAGTACCCCACTGTGTGGTTGCTCTCTCTACTACCCATGTATTTGGCTCTGTTAGACAGCGCTGCCATGCAAGGAGACTGTTCTTACCCTCCAATTCTGGAGAGATGATGCGGCTGTACCCTGCTGAGAGGGGTCTGTAACATCCAGAAGCAGCTGAGAGCAAAATTGTCCCACAGAAGGTTTCTGTGTTTACAAGCGACAGTGGGGAGTGGGAATGGAGGGTGAGAACCGGAGGTGGCGGAACTCCATTCCATCACGTTTCGGCTGCAAAACTGGGTAGGAGGGCTGGATTTGGGCCACAGGTCAAATAGAGTATACATCTACAACAGAAAAATAGAAGAGTGACGGCAGAAAAAGACCAAGTGGTCCATCAAGTCCATTGAGTTTTTTTCTTTTTTAACCCTTTTTGTCTGAGGGCAATATCAAGGCAGATTCATGAAAAGAGATACATGAAAGCAAGACTTTTCATTACCAAAATTTTAACGAAAACCGGGAGATTTTGGTGAAATGCATTGGCAGGCAAAGGCAAAATTAAGGTTGTTTTTGTTGGTTTTAAAAATGTGATGGTATCTTTAGGTTGCTCTGCACCTAGCCCCCTTGCCTGTCTAATATTCACCTATTCCTGACCCACAAAGCCAATCTTCCAGTGGGGACACCTGTTCTGGTGTCAACTGTCTAAAAGAGAAATTTCCCTCAATCTGTAAAGATTTCTTCTCATTTCCTGTTGTGTCTTCAGGACAGGAAGTGAAGGGAAAGCTCCCCAATGGGACACAGGCAGGGAAAAATAAACTGATAGGGGTTGTAACCCTTCTCTACTCCATCCATAACTAAATAAAAAAAAGTTTTAGCTCCACATATACTTTACTTGGCTACACCTGTTCTAAGTGTAACCCTATAAACCATCTCCTAAATGCTTGATATAATTCTGGCATCCAGAAACAGTTGTTTCCCGGCAAAGTGAGTTCAAAAATGCAAGTGAAATCACTGATCGGTTTGTGTCCAAGTCAAGAAAAGCGAGCCGCGGTTCACGGTCTTATAAAAACCGCTAGGAAAAAATAAGTTTTTTTATTGCCTGCTTTCACTGTTGCTATAATTATAGCTGTGATGGTAATAAAGGTGTTTATTAGGTTAAAAATCGTGTTTACAAAGGCAAAGTTACAAGGCCAGCAAAACTAGCACTGTATTTAATGAGATTTAATTTAGAGCCGGACCCCAAAGACCCTATATAAACTTTATATATTAATTATTGGAGAATTTATGTTCATTCTTCTCTTGTTACATGTAACTGAATGTTCATCCAGAAAGGTAGAACTTTCTTTTTAAGAAGAGCTCTGGGCAGCTATAAATTAAGTCTATTTATTAGAACACATGCAGGGTATATTCATTGCATAATTGTTAAATGTATAAATGTAGATTAAATGTAAAAGGCAGGTAAAGTTCATAGGTTGTCACCTTTTGAAGGGAAAGTTATGCACTTAAAGGGTGTATTTATTTTGTATTTATAAAAATATTGCCATAACTATTCACCTAGCAAAACTGTTGGCACATTGATTCTATGCAAATAGTAAAAACATTTAATGTTCTCAGGCTACTTCCCCAACAGGTCAAATGTTATTTATTCATTCATTAAAAAGAAAAATGCCACATTATGGCCACTAGATGGAGCTGAGGATCGTAGGCCGTAAATAATTACTCAACTCCATCTAGTGGACAAACTTTTTCACAAACTGCTCTTTTTTCGCTGAATTCTAAAAACACAAACCCAGTACGTATTTTTTTCAATCTAACAAACCCTGTACGTAGCTACATGACTAAAGCTGGCCATAGATAGATAGAATTTTGACAAAAATTCTCAGAACCATCTCAGAGCATTTGAATGTCTTTCAAAATATTTTATTTACTTGTAACATTTGATTTTGGAATGAATTAACTTTACAGAACAAAAAACGCATACACTGTTAGAAATTTGTTGGTTTGAGAACATTTTTCCATTCTACTCCTCGGCACTGCAGTCATAAACGTACTTTGATTTGGCCCATTAATGATTAGAAAACAAATTAATTTTCTTAGAACATTCTTTTCCTAAGAATTTTTGTTTCAAAATTCTACCCATCTATGACCAGCTTAACTGTGCTGGAGAGATATAGCAGGAGGCCATATGTCAGATGGCGAGAGACCTCTCAAGGTCATTCTCAGAGGGCACTGGGTCAAGTGTGGGGGAATCAGCACACATATTTGCTTCAGCTGTACTTCAATTTCATCTCCTTTTAACATATGCTCTTTTATTACAGTCTGCACTTTATAGACCACTCCGATGACTTAACTAATGTCCCAACTTCATATGGCAGTGCTCAATTGGCGATTTGAGCAGGGCATCAGAGATTAGACTTATGCTGCGTACACACGATCAGAATTCTCGTCGGAAAAAGCTCTGACGGTTTTCCCAACGGAATTCCGCTCAAACTGTCTTGCCTACACACGGTCACACCAAATTCCGACCGTCAAGAACTCAGTGACGTACAACACTACAACAAGCCGAGTTCAATGCTTCCGAACATGCGTCGAATTGTTTCCAAGCATGCGTAGGAAATTTGCGCGCCAGAATTGCTACAGACGATCGGAATTTCCGATCAAAACCTTTTCCGTCTGAAAAATTGAGAACATGCTCTCAATTCTTTGCTGTCGGAAATTCGGCCAGCAAAATTCAGATGGAGCCTACACACGGTCGCATTTTCCGATGAAAAGCTCTCATCTGTCTTTTTCTGGCCGGAATCCTGATCGTGTGTACGCGGCATTACTGTAAAACATCATCCAACCTTTACCTTAGCATAGATCTAGAGCAGCCTTTCCTAACTTTTTTGCCCCGGAGGAACCTTTGATATAATTTTCAGGTCTCTGGAAACTCTTGCAAAAAACATTTCATTGGGGATCAGTAGAAAAATACCATCTACATTGGTGGCTAGTGGAAAGAATGCCCCCCTTACAAACTAAAAAGATCACTGGGTTAATGCAGCTGGCTCTGACAAGTGGTGTTGACCCAGAAACTATGCAAGTACCATTAAATGGGAGGTCAATCAGCCACAGCTCAAGGAACCCCCAGCAACCTCTGAAGGGACCCTGGGGTTCCATGAAACTCTGCTTGAGAATGGCTACTTTAGAGGTTTTTTCTCTCACTCTCTTTCTGGAGTACTTGAGACACCTCTTTGTCAGTGTAGCCCATCATTCTGACTCACTTTTAGTGAACTTCATATGTTGCTTTATAAACAGGTAGGCAGATGGAGTTTCCCTTAAGGGTTGCTCCTACTTGGTATAGCATTATGGGAGCCCCTGTATATGGTGGGTAGATTTTAGACCAGGGGCTTCTGTCTGAGAGTTAGAGAGAGAATACGTTTTGTGCCAGGATTCTTGGACTCCTCTTCAGAGGTTGGGTTGAGGTCAGTTCTTGTTCTTTGGAGTTCACAAAAGGGGGATGGATACAAGTACTTAAGAATAAAAAGGCTAGAAGGAAGGGGAGATTGGTATGTCCCCTAGTTCTTCACTCTAAAAGAACTGTATGGACTATGGGAAAATAACAACCAAGGGTGGAAAGGATAGGAAATCCATCTGAGCTGAAGGCCACAAGCTACCTCAAATTTTTATTAATTATTCTTATGCCCATAATTTCACTTTGACAATGCCTCTATTTGAATTGTTCAGCTGACAAATTATTCAAGTAAAATAATTAGTTTCAACAAAAAAGCCTCTATCTATCAGAATAATGCCCTGTACACACATCGGATTTCCAAAGGAAAATGTGCGATCGTATCATGTTAACGGAAAATTCGATTGGTGTGGGCTCCATCTGACTTTTTACTTCGGAATTTCCGACACACAAAATTCGATCGTTTAAATTCCGATCGTGTGTAGACAATTCTGACGGACAAAGGGCCACGCATGCTCAGAATAAATTAAGAGACGAAAGCTATTGGCTACTGGCCCGTTTATAGTCCTGACGTACGTGTTGTACGCCACCTTGTTCAGAACGATCAGATTTTCTGACAACTTCGTGCGACTGTGTGTATGCAAGACAAGTTTGGCCCAAAATCCATTGCAAAAAATCTGACGGATTTTGTCGTTGGAATGTCCGACCGTGTGTGTAGGGTATAAGTGTTCAATAGCCAATGCCTGGGATGTGGAGTATGGGTCCTGGAAACTTATGAGTGGACCAGGCATGTGATTACTCCTGGGGAAGTGGGGGGTTAACCATGTAAGGACCAGGAGGATGGAAAGTCTAGGCCTCAGCCCACCATTCGTACACAGGACAGTATTGGTTTGGCCTGATCAATTTGTGGTGCCCTGCAACTTGTATTTGGAGGCTGGTGCCCAGCTGCTTGTGATGCCTGGTGGAACCAGACCAGGACCAATCTACAAATTCCAGACAGAAGCTAAAGATTTTGTTTGGACAACTGAAAGATTACAGCATCTGGTTGGTGCAAGCTTTATAGTCTAGCCACTTGCCTTTATAAAGTCTCTCAGCACAAAGGAGTCCGTGGGGTAACATGTTCCTGCTCTTTGTTGCCCCCCCAAAGGAAAGAGGAGCTCCACTTGTCATTGACATGGTGGGTCTCCTTGCAGGTCTTACCTGTGGAAAAGGTCTTACTCTCATGAAAGCCACTGCAGAACTCCTCTTCCACCCAGCAACCGGGATTCTAATTGGAGAAAATGGGTCCAAAATGTTGTCAGCACCCATTACCAGTGTGCAAAAAGTACTTGTCTATATTTATTTTTCATAATAAATTCACTCCAACCTTCAGTACCTTGTTCAGGTTTCTGTCAGTTAGATTGGTACTGTCCTTATCAAATTATAGTAAGTGTTAGCCCATAACAACACCCATTGAATTCTGGATATCAAGGATGTTTCTTTCCAGTCGCCCACCAGTGTTTAAAAATGATGAGGATCCAATTTTCTGCCAAGTACTCTCTACGTTCTCAGAAGACATTATTGGCTGTAAGGAGAGGAGTGAATTGGTGCATTACGTCTAAACCTGGATAATAAACCTTCAGCAGGTGTCTGTGTACTCTGCATGAAGTGAAGTCCTGGGTATTGACAGCAGTGTACTGTGACAGACCCAACAGGACAGGGGCTTTTGGAGAGTACTAGGGGCAAGCCTTCTACCCACTGATTGTGGCCCATGGAGAGAGCAGATCATTCTCTAATGATGGACAACCACGTAATAGGCGCTGAGAGCGGGGCTTGGATTACTTCTCTGAAAAATGACAATAAAGCTTCCTTTCTGGAGTGGATGGAAAGGTGTAATATTAATATTGTACAGTTTAATGGTCAGAGGGAATATGGTGGCCCTCCTGCAGATTGAGTTGGAGAAGCTTCTCCACTTGGGACAGAAATGTTTATCAGCAATATCCATTAAGAAATCTATGAAGATAAATTAATTCCACCTTTTACGGACTGCTGAAACATTGTATGAGTTTGTCTCATAGACTGTTGTAGATGAGTGTCGGCCAGTCTGAGGTGGGGTGGGATCACTGTTTATGTTATGTGTGTCTCTCCCTTTGTGTGCTTCCTAGGTGTGAATTCCCATTGTTAATTGACATTATTGAGTTATCTATTGTTTTTGTCTGTTGGTTAATTTAGCTAACTTTTGGAGGTTCCTACATGATGGGAATTAGTCTGGTGTCAACTCTACCTCGGTATCTTGTGTGATGTTTTGGGTGATGTTTTGGGTAAATATTTGGTTTTATTGTTCATGTGGCGACTGACCTACTTTTGAAGTGTATACAAACCTGTATTTCTGTTCAAAAAAAAACGCCATTCCTTTGGATTTTACCTCAACATCTTGTTTGTGTATGATGCTTGGGGTAAAGGGGCTGGTATTCGCTCTTGGTTTGCTGGAAGGGTTTGGAGAGCAGAAGGCATGGTTTGGCGGAAGCACCCAGGCTGGGTGCAAGGCTTTCCGTATGTACCATAAAGTATAATTCCAGCCTATTTTTATTTTGGGCATAGTGGGGAGTAGTTAGAACCTCTTTGGGTATTTTTATTCCTGTCCGAGGTCTTCATGAGAAAATTTCCCCTAATTTCCCCTAGTGACAACTTTTTATCAGTGTAGGAAGTGGGGGGAAATCTCCAGCTGGGATAGAGACAGCAATGAAAAGTTGGAGGGGGTTCCAAACCTTTCCTTCTCTACTAAAAAATATTATATATTTTATTAATGGCTTGTCCCTACTGAGATTGCCCTTCATTCCGTTACTACGATATAACTTTAAGGAAAATCCTTAAAGACAGAATGGTAAAAAACTGACAGAGGTTCCTGCCCTTCTCTAAATTATCCAAAACTTGAAATAAAAAGGTTTGGGCTGGAGATACATTTTAAATAGCTACATCCTGTGTTAGTACTACCGGACTAATAAAGCTGTACATTTTTGAACACAGGCACCCATAAATCTAACAATGTAATTATCTGCTTCAGCCATTACAACACTCTATATAAGTTTAAACCAATATTAAAGGAACAAGGAAGGAAGGCCCTTCTGTGAAAGAACGGAGGGGGGAACAGCATTCTTTATAAGATTCCTGGGGTTTCCTGTAATCACAGTCAAGGGTTTTTCAGTCAGCAAGCTTGTTCAGTGCTGTGTTTTCCTTGTACAAGGCACCCCATAACTCACCCGAGAAACCACACGAGTCACGTAACGGCCTACTGGCCTGTGAGAAACGTATTTACTTTAGGGCCTTGCTAAATATTCCACTGAGTTAAGGATTAAATTTGCCTTCGCTTACCCCCAACAAGAAGCATTAGTCTTTTAAAATGGTCAGCTTATAACACGTCCACATTAGCACTTTCCCTTTCCTGCAGTGAAAACTACCTAAACTTTTCTTTGCTCTGTACTGTAAATTAAAACATATATCCGTTGAGTACCTTTGCCTCTAGTCCATTGGCAGAGAGGCCTGGAACCTCGTAAAATTCCACCTAATATTACATTCTGGAGGGGTTTTTTTTGCAGCCCACAGAGGAAATTACAACAATTTTTCACTTCTTTTACCGCAGTTGTGAAGTAAATGCCTCACTGGAGCATTGGATATTGGCTGAGAAGTTAGGATTTCGGCTCCCGGGGGCCGTCTAAAGCAAGCAGTGAGTTAGCAGAGTAAGACAGATTCTGTTTAGATAGCCTCTGTGCTTCCCGCTATGTGCCCTTCATCAAATTCTCTAACAGTTATTAATTCGGCCATGACAGGACAAGATGGCTGACACTTGTGTGACTCTACTGCTCAATCCATAGATTAAAAGTGGTCAAATTGGGCCTTATGTGTTAAAAAAAGAATGATTTTGTTCATGGCAGCTAGATTCCAAATGTCATGTTTCTAGAGCAGGTTTGGTTGACGGAGAGGTGCAGAACACTGGAACACAGAAGACAATGGAGATGTCCTAGATGTTGCTGAACATCTCAACTGGAATGACACAAAGTGCAGGGGGAACCAGCAATACATGGTCATATTGAGTCTTATGTATTAAAAAAAAGGATAAATTTGTTTATCACAACTAGATTCCAAATGTTGTGTTACCAGAGCAGGTTTGGTTGAAAAAGAGGTGCAGAACAACGTATCACAGAAGGCAATGCAGATGTCCTAGATGTTGCTGAACATCTCACCTTTGAGGACACAAAGTGCAATGGGAACCGGCAGCACTCTTAAAAAGATATACAAACAACCAATAACAATCATCTTTGTAGACCCAATGGCCCAGATAAAATTATGTGGCCATGACAGTCTCTTTACCCCTAGAGGTACCAACCAATTCCTGTACCAGGTGAATTGTAAAAAAAACCTACCAACAACAGGGCATCTACTTCCAGGGAAGTCCTAATTCTCTTGTACCTCTGTGATGCTACTGCTCAGGTCACTATCAATACCACTAGTGCATTAGAACACACCAACCTGGACTTATCTTGATCATATGACACAGTTCAGGAATCTGCAGTGCTCATAGATAAGCAATGCACATGGCATATGGATATGACAAAGGAAATGCTACAGAAGCTGTGGTCCAGTTGCAAATTAAACCTAAATGGCCCCTTTCATAGACTTTTAACCTTCAACTACTACTCTGCCCAATCCCACCAGGAAACTTTGTATACAGCAAAGAGATACAGAATTTCAGAAGTCTGACATCCTTAGATTGTAAAAAAAACAAATCTTATATTAAATTGATTGGACTTTATTATAGTTGCCGTGTTTGCTGCATATCAGTTCACAGATTGATATCTATATAAAAAAGGTGCAGCGCTAAACACACACAAATAAAAAACAATTGAAAAATTCAAAAAATATGTCCATAAACAGTCCAATGGTGTCTTTCTAAGGTGATGACGGAGGCATACATATGCAGGTGACAACGTGAAAGAAAACCTCCACCACATATGAAATGGCCGCTCACCTCACCAAGTGGACCCTTAGATCATAAAGGGTCACTAAAGCCTTCCCACCAGGGGTTAAATGATAACGATCCACTAGAGAAATACGTCACACTTGGCAGATATGCCGGATGGATGTCAGTCAGTCCTCACGGAAAAGCTCAATCCCATATCGCCATCAATCATGTGAATGAAAAATTTAAAAAACCATAGTGTTCTCTGCTTATAAACAGTTTATTGAAAAAAAAGAGATGGGAATATAAAAACTTACAAAGAGGGCACCTATATCCCGGTGCTAGGAGGGTACAGCGTATAGCAAAGTGCACAGATCGGGCTGCGGGTGATGTCACTTTCTGTCCGGACAGTCAAACGTACAAAATAGATTTTACTAAGTGATTTTCATTTATGTTCAAAATCACAGCAAAGCATTGTATAAGTAAGTACAATTAAAAAAAAAAAAATCTATGTTGCTGCAAAGAAACAGAACATTTCAGAGTCTGATCTATCCCCAGGCACTCAGCACCATTGGTAAGACAGGACGAAGACAAATCTGACCCAGTAGCCTATTCATTTGCCCTGGGATATGCCATAGTGGTGTTTTTGAAAATAGTTTTGGACTGCATCATTTCACACTTTAAAACAGTGATTCTCAACCAGGGTTCCTCCAGAGGTTGCTAGGGGTTCCTTCAGCATTGGGAAATTCCCTCCTCTCGGATAAGTTCCCACTAACACCATTGATCTTTTTAGCTAGTTCCTCTGTGTACAAAAGGTTGAGAAAGGCTGCTTTAAAATAACAATAAAGACCAAAAGCAATGAAGTGATTACACCCAAAAATTCTATATATTTCTTCCAAAACCAAAGTAGCATATCATTTCTCTAAACCAAAAGATAATCCTCAGATTAACCCCTTAGCACAACTTTTAACCTTAAGCTAACCACTTAACCAAACCTTAACTTGTAAACCTTAAGCCAACCACTAAGCCTGTTTACCTTGACCACAAAACCTAACCCAGTGGCAGCCCATGCATTGTGGGCGCATGGGCGCCGCCCCCCCCGTCCATGCGCCCAGCCCCTTTCAGGACGCCGGACCCATGGATTCCTGTGGCGGGGGCGGGAGTTGGTGGTACTTTTTGAAGCACCTGATTAGAGCCAGAGGCTCTAATAGGCTTCAAAATAGGATGGGCTCGGGGCACAGAGAGTGCGTCCTGATCCCAGCCTATTGTGTGACGATAGCAAAATATTTTTCGCTATTTTCATACTAACCTTCCTCCCCGCCAATCAGGAGGTAGGGCATCAGACCTGTTTCCTGATTGGCCAAAGCGCCCGGCCACCCTATTGGATGCCTGGTGCTTAGGAAGAGGTGCGGAGGATACACACGCTGGAGTGGAGGTCGCTGCCGTTCTGGTGCACTTGGAGAGAAGCTGCCTGACCATAGGGGGTCTGTCAGAGCCATGAGCCACGTGCGGGGGGGGTTGGGGGTGCTGTTAGAATCACAAGCTCCAAGGGGGGTGCTGTTGTCAGACCCCAGAGATGGGGGAGGGCAAGTGTGCTGTCAGAGCCGCGAGTCCCGCGAGTGGGGGGGGGTCTGTGGGCACAGTGGCTGCATATGATGGGCACAGTGACTGTATTTGGTGGGCACAGTGGCTGCACATGATGGGCACAGTGGCTGTATTTGATGGGCACAGTGGCTGCATATGAAGGACACAGTGGCTGCATTTTATGGCACAGTGGTTGCATTTGCTGGGCACAGTGGCTGCAATTGATGGCACAGTGGCTGCATTTGATGGGGAAAGTGGCTGAATTTGATGGGCACAGAATTTTTCATTTTTTTTGTGCCCCCCAAAAATTTGGGGATCAGCTGCCACTGACCTAAACCCATCACCTATTTAGGTGATTTGATAAAGCTATTTTGCAGATTTATACCATACTGTGAAATTGCTGTTTGTGCCTCCACTTCTTTCGTTAAACCGATTTCTAAATAGGAATGTCACCTGAGCAAACAACAAGTAAGAAGTAAAGCTGCACTATGTACAGTACTTTTGGTAAAAGCAGCGACCAATCACATTATTAACAAGTGGAATTTCTAGGGAAATACACATACAGTGTATGGAATGCCACTTTGTCACCAGAATGCCATAGAACAAGAAAGTAACAGCTGCAGTACACAAAGATATTTTTGTACAATATTTTACTAGATGTAAATTCCAAGTAAATGAGGGGTAGATGAATGACAGGACTCCATTCCAAAATTAAGGAGTGTGTGGCATTCTGTGAAAATAATAAAGGGAGTGTTGCGAATAGAGGAGAGGACATAAAAAGGAGAGCAGCCATTGAGACTCCTTCAATGTTAGACCTGAGGCAGTTAATCAATGCAGCACCAAACGTTAAACACTGACGAGGACTGGGATATACCCGAGGGAACACTTCTGCAGTAAGGAGATTTAAGTTTCTTTGTGAGGGCTACAGTATGGGTAGGCTCTCTTCATGTCCACCACCTTCACACTGCACTCTGCCAATCCACCACCTTCATACTGCTGTCTGCATGTCCACCACCTTCATACTGCTCTCTTTCTGCCCACCACCTTCACACTGCCCTCTCCTTGTCCAGTCCACCACCTTCATACTGCTGTGTTCCTGTCCAATGCCTTCACACTGCTTTCTGCCTGCCCACCACTATCACACCTCTCCACCATCTTCACACTGCCCTCCGCCTGTCAACCACCTTCATACTGCCCTCTACCTATCCACCACCTTCATACTGCTGTCTACCTGTCCACCACCTTCATACTGCTCTCTTCCTGCCCACCACCTTCACACTGCATTCTCCTTGTCCACCACCTTCATACTGCTGTGTTCCTGTCCGACACCTTCACACTGCTCTCTGCCTGCCCACCACTCTCACACCTCTCCAGCACCTTCCCACTTTTATGATTGATCCACTAATCTTGGTGCTAGGTGAAATACCTAGTATAAGCCTATAGTGAGATATATGATATACAATATGTAACATTAATGGGATAAAGGTGTCATGTCCATTGGTGCGTTATGTTCTTTTAACAGGAACATGTGCTTTTTTTTTTCTTCTTTGTTTCATTCTTTGTTTTTGCTTTTGTTTTTTTTTGTTTTTCCGGTTTATTGATGTTTATAGAGATATTTATATAGATGTATCTTTTTTTTCTTTTACAGATACAATTTTATTTGCATTTGAGAACCTGTTGGCAGATTTTGGATCAATTGGTGTTTTCTTATGCCCCGTACACACGATCCGAATATCGCACCACCGATCGTACGACCAATTTCAGTTTATAATCGCAAGTAGAAATTGCATAGCTAAATAAAGTCACGAAAATTCTCATACGATAGAAAAAAAATCGGAAGTGATGTCGTGTTGTAATGTATTTGTATTGAATTTTCAGACGACAACTATACTGACTAACCGAAAATTGTACGATCGGGAATCGTACGAGGAAAATTATCGTGCATGTCCGATCGAATAACACAATCGTACGATCCTTCCTCGGACGATCGTTTTCGTACGATATTCGGATCGTGTGTACGGGCCATAAAATGGGAAAAAAGATTGAAATGTGCAAGCCCAATCACCTAATTAATTGATTTCACCTGTATAATCATGTGATGCTTGATATATATATATATATATATATATATATATATATATATATATATATATATATATATATATACAGTTAGTTCCATATATATTTGGGCACAGGCACAATTTTCATACTTTTGGCTCTGTATGCCACCAGAATAAAATTAAAACAAAACAATCCAAATGAATTTGAAGTGCAGACTATTAGCTTTAATTCAAGGGGTTGAACATAAATATCAAGTACAAATTTTAGGAACTGCAACCATTTTATACACAGTCCCCCCATTTTCAGGGGCTCAAATGTACAGTGGTGTGAAAAAGTGTTTGCCCCCTTCCTCATTTCCTGTTCCTTTGCATGTTTGTCCCACTTAAGTGTTTCGGAACATCAAACCAATTTAAACAATAGTCAAGGACAACACAAGTAAACACAAAATGCAATTTGTAAATGAAGGTGTTTATTATTAAAGGTGAAAAAAAATCCAAACCATCATGGCCCTGTGTGAAAAAGTGATTGCCCCCTAAACCTAATAACTGGTTGGGCCACCCTTAGCAGCAACAACTGCAACCAAGCGTTTGCGATAACGTGCAATGAGGCTTTTACAGCGTCCTGGAGGAATTTTGGCCCACTCATCTTTGCAGAATTGTCCTAATTCAGTAACATTAGAGGGTTTTCGAGCATGAACGGCCTTTTTAAGGTCATACCACAACATCTCAATAGGATTCAGGTCTGGACTTTGGCTAGGCCACTCCAAAGTCTTCATTTTGTTTTTCTTCAGCCATTCGGTGGTGGACTTGCTGGTGTGTTTAGGATCATTGTCCTGCTGCAGAACCCAAGTTCGTTTCAGCTTGAGTACACGAACAGATGGTCGGACATTCTCCTTCAGGATCTCTTGGTAGACAGCAGAATTCATAGTTCCTTTTATCACAGCAAGTCTTCCAGGTCCTGAAGCAGCAAAACAGCCCCAGACCATCACACTACCACCACCATATTTTACTGTTGGTATAATGTTCTTTTTCTGAAATGCAGTGTTCCTTCTACGCCAGATATACTTGGACACACACCTTCCAAAGAGTTCCACTTTTGTCTCATCGGTCCACAGAATGTTGTCCCAAAAGTCTTGGGGATCATCAAGATGTGTTGTGGAGAAATTGAGACGAGCTTTGATGTTCTTTTTGCTCAGCAGTGGTTTTCTCCTTGGAACTCTGCCATGCAGGCCATTTTTGCCCAGTCTTTTCCTGATGGTGGAGGCATGAACGCTGACCTTAACTGAGGCAAGTGAGGCCTGCAGTTCCTTGGACGTTGTTGTGGGGTCTTTTGTGACCTCTTGGATGAGTCGTCGCTGCGCTCCTGGGGTAATTTTGGGCGGCCGGCCACTCCTGGGAAGGTTCACCACTGTTCCATGTCTTCGCCATTTGTGGATAATGGCTCTCACTGTGGTTCGCTGGATTCCCAAAGCTTTGAAAATGGCTTTATAACCCTTTCCAGACTGATAGATCTCAATTACTTTCTTTCTCAATTGTTCCTGAATTTCTTTGGGTCTCGGCATGATGTGTAGCTTTTAAGGATCTTCTGGTGGACCTTACTGTGTCAAGCAGCTCCTATTTAAGTGATGCCTTGATTGTGAACAGGTGTGGCAATAATCAGGCCTGGGTGTGGCTAGAGAAATTGAACTCAGGTGTGGACAACCACAGTTATAGTATGTTTTAACAAGGGGGGCAATCACTTTTTCACACAGGGCCAATGGTTTGGATTTTTTTTTTCACCTTTAATAATAAACACCTTCATTTACAAATTGCATTTTGTGTTTACTTGTGTTGTCCTTGACTATTGTTTAAATTGGTTTGATGTTCCGAAACACTTAAGTGTGACAAACATGCAAAGGAACAGGAAATGAGGAAGGGGGCAAACACTTTTTCACACCACTGTAATTGGACAAATGAATATAATCATAAATAAAATGTTAATTTGTAATATGACTGCCTGACGTCGGGAACCCATGGACATCACCAAAGACTGTGTTTCCTCCTTACTGATGCTTTGCCAGGCTCTAACTGCAGCTGTCCTCAGTTGTTCTTTGTTTGTAGCTTTAGTTTTGCATTCAGAAATTGAAATGCATGCTCAATTGATTGATTCAACCATTGCAGAATATTCCACTTTTTTTCTTTCAAATGCTCCTGGGTTGCTTTTGCAGTGTGTTTTGGATCATTGGCCATCTGTACTGTGAAGCGCTGTCCAATCAACTTTGCTGCATTTGGCTGAATCTGGGCTGACATTATATCTCTAAACACTGCAGAATTCATCCGGTTGCTTCTGTCTTCTGTCACGTCATCAATAAAGACCAATGACTCAGTGTCACTGGAAGCCATGCAAGCCCATGCAATCACACTGCAAGTTCAACCATGTTTTACAGATGACGTTGTGTGCTTTGGATCATGAGCTGTTCCAAGCCTTCTCCACACTTTTTTCTTCCCGTCATTTTGGTACAGATTAATATTAGTTTCATACGTCCAAAGAATGCTTTTTCAGAACTGGTCTGGCTTTTTTAGATGTTTTTTTTTTTTAAGTCTAATCTGGCCTTTCTAGTCTTCAGACTTATGAATGGTTTGCACCTTGTGGTGAACCCTCTGTATTTGCTCTCATGAAGTCTTCTCTTGATTGTAGACTTTGACAATGATACGCCCACCTCCTGGAGAGTGTCCTCCACTTGTCTGGATGCTGTGAATGGGTTTTTCTTTACCATTGAGAGTATCCTGCGATCATCCACCACTGTTGTCTTCCGTGGACGCCCAGGCCTTTTTATGTTGCTGAGCTCACCAGTGCGTTCTTCTTTCTTCAGAATGTACCAAACTGTTGATTAGGCCACTCCTAATGTTGCTGCTATGTCTCTGGTGGATTTGTTTTTGAAGCCTTACAATGGCCTGTTTCACTTGCATAGACAGCTCCTTTGGATGCATGATGTAGGTTCACAGCAATAGATTCCAAATGCAAATACCACACTTAGAATCAACTCCAAACCTTTTACCTGCTTAATTGATGAAGAAATAACAAAGGAGTAGCCCACACCTGACCATTAAACAGCTTTTGATTCTTTTATTTTCTCCTTTGTTGGGTATTGCCCTCTTTTAACTTTTTACTGTTAACTTTTAATTTTTGATGTCCTTAGTTTGGACTTTACCCTGATCTATAATGCGCAATACTGCTCCAGCATCTCTGCAAAGTGGACCGTTACTTCCAAAAGAAGTTTGGATCGGGCGCACGCCCCTTGATCACTTGATTGAACTGGGTTCAATTGTTTTGGGACTCATGTGCCCTCCACGGTTAGGAGTGGCACGGGGTGGGGGGGGGGGGGGTTGGATGGCCGTTGCTGTCCTCAGTGTTTTTTTTATGTTTAGTTTTTTTTTCTGCTCAGAGGTTGGTTTTTTTCTAAATATGGCATCAATGTGCAACAAGTGGCTGAATAATGGTGTGTCACCCCCCGATTGCCCTATGCTGATGGTAACTTTGGCTTGGCGGAGATTGGGGGGTGGTGCTCATAGATGGCTCTGGGAAGTATTTGTGGGAGTCAGTGCTGGTAATTTTTGGCTGAACATAGACTATGGCTAATTTTACAGTATTATCATGGAATGTCAGGGGTCTTAACTCACCTATAAAACGCTCACTTGTGTTTAAATTTTTGCAACAACATCGCCCCAAAATCTGCATCCTTCAGGAAACTCACCTGCTCGGTTCCAAGATTCTAGCATTAAAAAGGGCCTGGGTAGGTGCGCACTATCACGCCACCTACTCCAATTACGCCAGGGGGGTAAGTGTATTGGTGCACAAGTCTCTGGACTTTACTATACTAACCCTTAAGATTGACCCAGATGGGAGGTACGTCCTCATGCATGCCCTGATGGCGGGGTTCCCCTATGTAATAATTGGTCTGTATCTACCCCCTCCAGCGGACCCTGCACTCCTACATTTGCTTATGTCCATGGCTGCACAATATAATGTGGATAGGGTTTTGCTGGTAGGGGATTTTAATCTGGTCATGGATAATGACAAGGATAGGTTGCACGCGGCGGCCACCCAGTGTAATGGGTTGTCGCAGTGGGCGGCCTCCTTTGGTATGACTGATCTTTGGAGGCACTTTCACCCCTCAGACGCCCAGTTCACGTGCCTATCAACCACCTACCGTTCACTGTCCAGGTTGGACATGGCCTTTGCCTCTTCCGGACTGCTACGGGAGACGGTCTCTACGGAGATCCTCCCCCGTGGTATCTCGGATCATGCTCCTATCCTGGTCACGGTATGTGCGGCGGTAGGTGGGGGTCGGGGACTGTGGAGGCTCTCCAAATTTTGGATAATGGAGCCGGACATCCAAGAGGAAATCCCCGAAGGATTGTATAATTTCTGGGTACACAACACGGACTCCACTAGTCCATTGGTCACCTGGGATGCCTTTAAGGCCTGGGTGAGAGGGGAATATATTAGACGCATACGTGACAAAAAGAGAAGTTCTGTGCAGTCTCTCCAGAAACTCGAACTGCAGGCCCGAGAGGGGGAGCGTGCATATGTCGTTGATCCCAGCCCAAGTAACTATGCCTCATGGCAATTCATTTTGAGCAGGTTATCGTTACTTAGGGTTGATCTCACCAAGAAATCAATGCTAGACAGTGCCCAGAGAGTGTTTGAGTTTGGGGACAAGAACGGGAGGCTTCTTGCCTGGTTAGCCAAGGGGCAATTTGCAACCACACATATTGGCCGGCTGCGGGAGCCAGATGGGTCCCTCCTGACCACCCAGGAAGCCATTGGGAACAAATTTCTAAACTTTTTCCAGGAGTTGTACTCCTCTAAGGCGGAGTACTCTGCTGGGGACTTGACTGACTACCTTGATCTGGTGCGGTTTCCTACTCTGGACCCGGCTAAGTGCGTGGATCTGGAGGGGGAGATCACACTGGAGGAGGTACAGAAGGCCCTGAGTTGTATGCAGGCGGGTAAGTCCCCGGGACCTGATGGGCTCCCGATAGAATTTTACTCAGTGCACCAGGAACTTCTGGCCCCCAAGATGGTTTCACTATTTAAACAATTCTCGTCTATGGAGTCACTACCTGACTCTATGTCAGAGGCGGTAGTGGTACTGGTGCCCAAACCCGGTAAGGACCCGGAAAACTGCGCCTCGTACAGGCCCATCTCCTTAATAAATGCTGATGCCAAGCTGCTAGCCAAGATCTTGGCCCTGCGGATGGCGACTGTTATGGAGGATTTGATTCACCAAGATCAAACGGGCTTCATGCCGGGGAAGGGCACCGATATCAATATCAGGAGGTTGTTTCTCAACTTAGCCACTGCCCATGATAATGGAGGTCACAGAGTCATCGCCTCTCTGGATGCGGAGAAGGCGTTTGACTCTGTGGAATGGACCTACCTCTGGGAGGTACTAAAGAGATTTGGGTTCGGTCCCAACTTTCTACGATGGTTGGGCCTGTTGTACAAGTCTCCTAGGGCCAGGGTACGTGTCAACAGTACACTCTCAGACTATTTTCTCCTCCAGAGGGGCACGAGGCAAGGGTGCCCCTTGTCGCCCAGCCTCTTTGCCTTGGCGCTCGAGCCTCTGGCCATTCTCATTCGTGGGGATGGGGAGATTCGGGGGTTGAGGATTGGCCCTCTGGAGGAGAAAATCTCACTATATGCAGACGATGCGCTGCTGTATTTACAGGACGCAGGCGCCTCCCTACAGGAGGCACTGAGGGTCTTTGATGTCTTTGGCAGGTTCTCGGGGGTCCGGATCAACTGGTCCAAGTCTGTACTTTTCCCGCTGGATCCGCACCCCCGTGAGCTTCGGCCAAACTCCCCCTTGCTCTGGGTAGAGGAGTTCAAATACCTAGGTATTGTAGTGGCCAAGGACCTCCGGGACTTTGGTCGCCTAAATCTCCAGCCAATTGTTACACGACTGAAGGAGCACTGCTCTAAATGGAGGGACTTGCCACTTAATCTAATGGGCCGGATTAATGTCCTTAAAATGCTTTACCTACCCCGGTTTAACTATATATTCCGCAATTCTCCCGTGTGGATCCCTGTGTCCTTTTTTAAGGACCTAGAGACACATATTGGGTCGTTCCTCTGGAGAGGTGCCACTCCTCGACTGGCCAGATCAACGCTGCAGCTGCCAGCCCGCTGCGGAGGTCTCGCATTGCCCAACCTGCAGGTGTACTTTTGGGCGGCGGTATTGGTCACGGTGCGGTGGTGGTTTGCCCAGTCTGAGTCAAATGCGGCCGTCTGCCTAGAGGCGGCAATAATGGGCTCCTTTCAGAAGTTAGGTAGCATAGTGTACAGAGGCTCGGCGGTGCACCCACCCCTACCTGACCCTACTAAGACAACCCTAAGGGTCTGGATGATGGCAAGGAAAAGGTTCCTTTGTCCTCAACAATACTCACCCAATATGCCACTCTGGGAGAACTCATTACTCCCCCACTTTAGAACGATACCAGACTCACGGATATGGGTTAGATATGGGATCGTGACCCTCCGGGATATCGTCAGGAATGGAGTTGTGTTAACATTTCAGGACATGGCGACCGAGCATGGCATCCCGAGTAATATGCTGTTCCGTTACTACCAATTGAGACACGCAGCTAGGGCACAATTTCAGGGGGGAATCACCCTGGTAGTGGATCCAGTCGAGGATGCATTGACACAGGTGATGCTTAAGAAAACCTTATCTTCCTTGTACTTCATTCTGCTGGGGGTTGACTCGCCTTCTTATTTCCTCTAAGGATAAACTAATTCACACTAAATTCCTGCATCGAGTATACTACACGCCACAGAGACTGCACAGAATTTTCCCCCTCAGATCCCCGGACTGCCCTAAGTGTCAATCCACTGATGGCTCATTTCTACATATGTTCTGGTCCTGTCCCCGTCTCCAACGATACTGGACCAGAGTTTTTGACTGCATTAATACGAGACTGCAACTCACCTTACCTGCCTCGCCTGAACTGGCGCTGCTGGGCATTCATGAGGACGACCAGAGACCCAGATACACAAAGATACTGATTTCCTTACTGGTATTTTATGCCAAGAAGGCGATCCTAGTGAAGTGGACATCGCCTTCCCCCCCCCCACAGTGGCCTCTTGGGATACCATGGTTAATGCAGTTCTTCCCATGTATAGATTGACATATGCCAGCAGAGGATGCCCACTGAAGTTCGACCGTGTGTGGCTACCCTGGATAGAACAAGTCTAAACTGCCCCGCCCCCGCAGGGAGGCTCTCCTCCCCTTTGGGCTGGGAACTGGGTATATGCGGACATGGACACCCCTCCCCCCCCCCCCTCGTCCCGGTTATAACACACCTGAATGTCATGATGTAAGGGAAATGTGGGGATAGTTACTCACCCATTGTTCTGCTGATAATCCTCTACTCTGTACTATATACTTGTATGCATTTATGACGGATTGTTCTACTGCTTGTTGTATTTTACTTGTATCATTCTTTTTTTTTGCTATAATAAAAAACCAACCTGGTTGTTAAAAACAGCTTTTGATTCAATTATCCAATTACTTTCGATCCCTTTAAAAAGGGAGGGTGGCTATTCTTAAGAGCTTTAATTCCTAAACCCTATCCCCAATTTGGATGTACATACCCTCAAAATAAATTTTCAGCCCATACCCATTATATAACTATAGCTTCAATATGTTTTGGTAAATACCTGAAAAAATGGTGCCTGTGTCCAAATATATATGGATCTAACTGTATATGTATGGGGTTTGTGTTTTGTATGGTTCTGACAAAGCACGCCAGTCATGTGAAACGTGTCACCTTCCCTCCATCTGCCTGTACACCATTGTGTGTCTTTTGCTTTTATTTGTCTCCTGAATAAATCTAATTGCATCATCCTTGGGAGTGAGGCCATCCTTCATTTTCATTACCATCTTCACACTGCTCTCTGCCTGTCCACCATCTTTACACTGCTCCCTGCCTGCCCACCAATTTCACAAGGTTTCTTGTCCGCCCACCACCTTTACACCTCTTCCTGCCTGCTCTACACCTTCACACCACTTCCTGCCTGCCTTTCACTTTCTCATTGCTCTCAGCCTCCCCACCACCTTCACACCCTTTCCTACTTGCCTTCCATCTTCACACTACACTCTGCCTGCCTTTCATCTTCACACCAGTCCTTGCCTGCCTTCCATCTTCACACTAATCTCTGCCCACCCACCACCTTCAAATTGCTCTCTGCCCACCACCTTCACTTCACTTCCTGCCGGCCCTCAACCTTCACATCTACCTCTGCCTGCCTACCACCTTCAAATAATTCTCTTCCTCTCCACCACCTTCCTGTCACTTCCTGCCTTCCCAACATATTCACACTATTCTCTGCCTGCCCACCACCTTTACACTGCTCTCTGCTGGCCCTCCTCCTCCACACCACTTCTTGCCTGCCCACCACCTTCACACTGTTTCCTGCCTGCCCATCTTCTTAACAAAAGGCCTTTATGCAAAGGCCTGCTTTAGCTAGCATTCTATAGCTGTTCATTGCCTGAAGAATTGGATGTGCTGACCATTGTGTCCAACCACTACCTTTTACCCTCAGCCGCAGTCACGTCTCCTGCCCGCCCATTACCAACTTCATTGTAAAGACCCATTTTCCTGCCCTCCCATCTTCAGAGAGCAGAGGAGACCTTCACCAGAAAAGATGTCCGTGGGCTGCAAGCTTGACATGCCTGGGCTAGACTAAGCATATTATTCTATTATTCTATATTTATTCAATAGACAACAGTAATTTTGTTTTTTAACCAAGCCAAACAGAAGAAGCAAAACAGAATGTAATGCAACATTGGTTACAGACACCGTGTTACAAAACAATCAAAGAGTTGCCATCACAAATATGTGTCACCCTGTATCGGAGGGAACGCGACCCCCTTCTGTCCCGGAATATCACTGGCAGAGATCCCAGCCAGAACTCTTAATTACCGATCAGTGGAGGAGCAGCTGTGAGAGGGCCGATACTGGCCGCACAATCTCTTTGATGTTCTCTTGTTAAATTGGTAGAAGGATTAGTTGGGGATTTGATGACATTCTTTCCAAACTCCATTCGCCACCAATGGGATGTAGGCACGAGGATGATATTTTTAAACCAGCTTAGGTGGAAAGTCATTTCGTTTTTACCAGCCCTTGCCAGACATCAAATGGATGAACGCGACAGCCGAGGCACGTAACTGAATAGGTCACGAAACCTAATAGGCGCGCCTTCAGCTTTTGACAAAACACTTCACCAATCTTCAAGTTGCTAGTTACAATATCTATATTAAATAAGTTTTCAATTTATGTTAGGTAAACACAGAAAATCAATGCCGCTTAAAGCAGAACTTCACTCTCTATCAACATTGACTATGCATTTAATCCTTATCCTGCTAGCATTAGTAAACAAATAGGAAGGTATATTATATTTACTTGTTTAAAACTTTTTATATCTCTTACTTCCTGATTTCTGGCCTATGCAAATGATGCCATATATCCCAGGAGCCTTCAGGAGGGGTTTACTCATCTAAGCACACCCTCCTGCCTGCATGCCTGAGCTAAGGGCAGATGGATTTCAGGAAGTAAATGAATAACCTGCCCTTACTCAAGATGGTCACAGCCAATAATGCTAGGGGGGTGTTTTTCTACTTGATTTATCAGCAAAATAATGTGTGGAGACATGGATGGGTGGGGAGTTTGCACTAAATGTGAAAAATAAATGAAAAAGCATTTTTTGGTTTGTGATGCTCAGATGCAGTGGCAGGTATTTTTTTCACTTATAGATAATGAGTGGGGAAGAGTAGAAATTTCTCTCTGGCTTCTATTTTTGTCTGCGATGCCATTTGGATCACTTCCTGTCTTTGTGGCATCCGTATAACAAGTGGTCTACCAGTGCTGGAACAAGAATCTTTGGCAATTGTGGCAAAGATGCTAAAGTGCATCCCAACCCTGCACGGAAGTCTTTAATTTGGTAAGTAATTTTAAAGGTAATTTTTTTTCTATTAAAATAACAGACATGTTATACTTACCTGCTCTGTGCAATGGTTTTGCAAAGAAAAGCCCCTGAGCCTCCCTCGCCGATGCTGCTGGCTCATTCCCCCACACTAAGTTCCCCCAAAGCAAGCCGCTTGCTATGGTGACACTTGTGCATGCTCACTTCCGAGCCCCACTCTATGTGTCTATAAGAAGCACAAAGCCGGGCACGAACCCGCCTCCCTCATTACTGGCTCTGATTGACAGCAGCGGGAGCGAACGAGTGAGTTTTCTTTGAATTTCAAATATGAATTAAACAGCATTTTTGGTTTGTGTTTCTCAGATGAAATGTAGTTCCTCTTTAATGATACTGGACTGCATTAGATTATCTTCTTTAGCACCCTCTCTAGTGTAGGAAGTGTTAGGTTTTTTTGTTAGTGTAGGTAAAATGTTTGGCTTGGCTGGCAGCCAGACCTGTGTTTGAATCTGGGTCAGGGTGAGCGATCCAGGGAGGCTGGTATGACTCAGCAGGCAGCATCTCTGGTACCTCCCCCTACTTCTGGAACTTGCTGGAACCTTCCAGAAGAATGGGAAGAAGGTTAGAAGGAGCTGCCTGGAGTATCCATGAGGGCCCTGACCTATCCCCAACAGATAGGGTTTGCAGGGGGCAGGTCACCTCATAAATACTCTGGGTCAGTCCAGCAGGGCAAGAACATTCAGGTGGAAGCTGGAGATGGAGTGCTAGGAGGCTGTTGAAGACCCTTGAGGGGAGCACCCCAGTCTGGTGGGGGAGACCTCGGGTCTGGGAGCTCAGGTGCTGGAAGGACCCTCCACAACACACGGAAGAATCCTTCCTGGATGCATGGGAGGAGGTGTGAGGACATCAGAAGCCAGTGAGCCGTCCAGGAGATCTCCAGAGTGAAGACAGCTGGGTGGCTGCTGAGTGTGACAGTCTCGGATGACTGTGGTAAGAATAGATAGGAGGGCTAGTGAAAGAGGCAGCTGCAGCCAGGTGGGCTGGCAGTGTCTGAAAAGGTGGTGCTTGGATCAGTAGCCACAAGAGAATAGCTGGACACTGGGACTTTTTCTACACATCAAAGTCCCTGCCTGTAATGGGCAGTTGCTGGAGCAGACAGAGTGCCCTGTCAGATCCCATCCAAACAGTGTTCCAGCTGGATCTGTGATTTATTCTGCAAGCATGTTTGTGCAAGAGACAAAGGAGATAGAGATTGTACATAGAGACTGTGTATAGTTAGGTGCCCCTGAAAAAGTTTGCAAGTCAAATGGGTATCCCATAATACCCCTATCCCCTTCCAAGTTTATTTCCCCTCAATAAAAAAAAAAAAAGCACTGGATGGTTTCCTGACTGCAGTGTGCTTGTAAAGATGCAATGTGCCTGGCTGTGCATGGTGGGGGTTCCCTTTATACTTGAGGCTCCTTAGGGGGTGAGCTATACTTCACATGCACACCAATTTTCTGTTTCCTTTGCCTCAAGAGCCTCCCTAATTATGCCCCCCCCCCCACAAGTTCTGGATACGATGGATGGAAGAAAAAAAGAACTTTAGTGGTGTAGTGCCCAGAGTGCCCCATGTAGTTCCTCAACTCAGTTACTAAATGTCACCATAGTCATGGATGGGAACTCTGTAGTGAAGAGTAGGCAGTGTAAGTGCCTATGTAGCCACTAGAGGTCACCAGTGTAGTAAGTGTGGTTTATTTTAGATAGTTAGGAAGTGCCACCCCTGCCAGTGTGGGGTATCTTGGATAAAAGGTTGGGCATCCTGGGTAGGGGGTCTGTGTAAATAGTCTGGTTGGAATCTGCTTGAGGAGCTTGTCATGGGAATTAGTGCAAGGACTAAGGCATGCAAATAGGAAAACAAGAAAGGAGAGGTGCAGGACTAATGGGACGACTCACATCCCTTTTACTTTAGGACACTGGCAAAACACCAAAATAATTAGACTACTCCTCAACTCGGCTGTTATCTGTGCTGTTCTCTATCTGCTTGCAACTAAGGAATGTGCCATCACTATTGGAATGATGGAAAGGATGTACCGGTATATCTGTAAATCAACTACATTTCAGTAAAGAATTAAAAGTCTGCCTTTGTGTGGACTTTTCAAACCTCAAGATGGGAACATTTTCTGAAAATGAACAGGTGTTGAGTGCAGCTGCTATTGGGGTCATTACTGTATGGTCTAAGGAAGGTATGGAATGGGCTTCTTGGTGGTGCTGGTTAGGGGTCACCCAGGGGTGCTTCTCTGCAGTGTCATCGCTATGGGGGTACGGACCGCAACCGGGTGACACCTGCCAGACAGAGGCGTATCTAGTGAAAATGGCGCCTATGGCAAGAACTGAAACTGCGCCCCTGTCAAAACATTTGAAACCCATCTTTCAGATAACCTTAACAAAAAAAAACAAACAGACAGAGAGGACACTGGGGACAGACAGAGAGGGACGCAGTGCGACAAGGACAGAGGATTTTTGACACCCTAGGCGAAACCTCATTTTGTCTCACCCCCCCTGGCTCCACCCATAAATGCGGCCTCACCAGCACCCAAAAATACAGTAACATCATCATCCATAAATGCAATAACATCAGCACCCATAAATGCAATAACATCAGCACCCATAAATGAAGCAACATCAGCACCCATAAATGCGGTAACATCAGCACCCATAAATACGATAACATCAGCCCCTATAAATACAGTAACATCATCATGCATAAATACGGTAACATCAGCACCCATAAATGCGGCCTTACCAGCACCCAAAAATGCGGTAACATCAGCACCCATAAATACGGTAACATCAGCCCCCATAAATACGGTAACATCAGCCCCCATAAATACGGTAACATCAGCCCCCATAAATACGGTAACATCAGCCCCCATAAATACGGTAACATCAGCCCCCATAAATACGGTAACATCAGCCCCCATAAATGCGGTAACATCAGCAGCCATAAATGCGGTAACATCAGCAGCCATAAATGCGGTAACATCAGCAGCCATAAATGCGGTAACATCAGCCCCATAAATGCGGTAACATCAGCCCCCATAAATACGGTAACATCAGCCCCCATAAATACGGTAACATCAGCCCCCATAAATACGGTAACATCAGCCCCCATAAATACAGTAACATCAGCACCCATAAATGCGGTAACATCAGCAGCCATAAATGCGGTAACATCAGCAGCCATAAATGCGGTAACATCAGCCCCTATAAATACAGTAACATCAGCCCCCATAAATGCGGTAACATCAGCAGCCATAAATGCGGTAACATCAGCAGCCATAAATGCGGTAACATCAGCCCCTATAAATACAGTAACATCAGCCCCCATAAATGCGGTAACATCAGCACCCATAAATACGGTAACATCAGCCCCCATAAATGCGGTAACATCAGCACCCATAAATACGGTAACATCAGCCCCCATAAATACGGTAACATCAGCAGCCATAAATGCGGTAACATCAGCCCCCATAAATGCGGTAACATCAGCCCCCATAAATACGGTAACATCAGCCCCCATAAATACAGTAACATCAGCACCCATAAATGCGGTAACATCAGCACCCATAAATGCGGTAACATCAGCAGCCATAAATGCGGTAACATCAGCAGCCATAAATGCGGTAACATCAGCCCCTATAAATACAGTAACATCAGCCCCCATAAATGCGGTAACATCAGCACCCATAAATACGGTAACATCAGCCCCCATAAATGCGGTAACATCAGCACCCATAAATACGGTAACATCAGCCCCCATAAATACGGTAACATCAGCACCCATAAATGCTGCGCCAGCATCTCTGACACTGTACAGCTGGGTGCCCTAGGTTGCCTAGTGGTAGCGTCGGCCCTATCTGCTTGGCACACACGCAGAATCGCACATGATGACTTTAAGACCCCTTTCACACTGGAGGCGTTTTTCAGGCGCTACAGCGCTAAAAATAGCGCCAGCATAGCGCCTGAAAAAAGCCTCAGCTGCAAACCCAGTGAGAAAGCCCAAGTGCTTTCACACTGGGGCGCTGCGCTGGCAGGGCGTCACAAAAAGTCCTGCCAGCAGCTACTTTGCAGCGATGGAGGAGCGGTGAATACACAGCTCCTCCACCGCTCCTGCCCATTAAAAACAATGGGGCAGCGCCGCCATACCACCGGCAAAGCGCTGCTGCAGCGGCATTTTGTGGGTGGATTTAACCCCTTTTTGGCGAATAGCGTTGATAAAATAACGGTAAAGCGGCGCTAAAAATAGCGCCACTTTACCGCTAATGCGGCTCAGTGTTAAAGAGGTCTAAGTCATCATCATGTGCGATTGTGTGTGTGTGCCAGGCCCAAGCAGAAGCAAGTAGCCAATCAAAGATCATGCTCAATATGGATTAAATAAATATGCATAGCAATAGATATTATAAATAAAGTGATTTGTGCAACAGCAGGTACTACTTGCACAAATCACTTTATTACACTTTATGATATCTATAGCCAAGCATATTTATTTAATACAAATTGAGCACTATCTTTGATTACTTGCTTTGCATTTGGCGCTGGTTACTGGTACACAGTGCACATGATGATGATCAAGACTGTGCTGTACTAGTACCTGCTGCTGCTGCTGCTGCTTGGGGGGGGGGGGGTCCAATTGTTTTTCTTTCCTCTGGTGTCTCTCTCTTCTCCTGGTCTCCAGACTCCATGTTCTTCAGAGTCCTCACCGACCAGGTCACAGCACCGTTAGCACACAGACCCGGGAGACCCCCGAGAAGAGGAACTGAAGCCGCTGCGCAGAGGAGGGTAGGCGGAGCCTAAGGCTCCGCCTCCCCTAGTTACTCTATGGCTACGTAGGTGACCCGGCGCTCACTCTGGCCAGAACCAACGCATCGGCCGTCATGGGGGGCGCCCGGGCACCTGTCGCTTCCCTCCTTCACTCCCTAATGTGCCGGCGCCGCGCTCCAGCAGGCCAGTCGTGGCGCGGGGACTAGATTAGTGTGGGAGGTGGCCGCAAAAGGAAGGGTTGGAGTCGGATTATTTTTGTGCGGGCCGGCTTTTTTGTGCCCCCCCCCCCCCCATAGCGCCCATGGCACTTGCCATGGCTGCCATACCCTAGGTACGCCACTGCTGCCAGAGGGGCGACACCTGTCGGCCGGGGCACCACTAACACAGCACCAGTGACATTGATCCACCGTCTGTCTGGGTTACCATCTCTGCCCCCGGCTGTCTCCCTGTCTCACACAGCAAGAAGGGGGGTCTGTACTGAGCCAGGGGGGGTCTATACTTAGTGGAGAGAGTGGGTCTTTGCTGAGGGAGGGGTGTCTATACTGAAGGGGGACTATGCTTGGTGGAGGGAGGGATCTGTACTGAGGGAGGGTGTCTATACTTAGTATAGAGGGGGGTCTGTACTGAGGTAGGGGGGTCTATACTTAGTGGACAGGGGGGTCTGTACTGAGGGAGGGGGGGTCTATAATTACGAGAGAACATTCTGAGGGAGGGGGGTCTGTACTGAGGAAGGGGGGTTTATATTTAGTGGAGGGGGGTCTGTACTGAGGTAGGGGGGTCTATACTTAGTGGACAGGGGGGTCTGTACTGAGGGAGTGGGTCTATATTTACTTGAGAGGGGGTCTCCAGACCCCCCACCCTTCTGAGGGAGGGGGGGTCTGTACTGAGGAAGGGGGGTTTATATTTAGTGGAGGGGGGTCTGTACTGAGGGAGGGGGGTCTATACTTAGTGGAGAGGGGGGTCTGTACTGAGGGGGGAGTGGTCTGTACTGAGGGGGGACTATACTTGGTGGAGGGGGGATGACACCAAGAGAGGGAGCATGAATTAGCCCGTGAAAAGGCATAGAAGTCCACCTAGAGAAACCATGTTGTCTACTTGAGAAAACCTTCTGAGGGAGGGGGGTCTGTACTGAGGAAGGGGGGTTTATATTTAGTGGAGGGGGGCTGTACTGAGGTAGGGGGGTCTATACTTAGTGGACAGGGGGGTCTGTACTGAGGTAGGGGGGTCTATAATTACATGAGAGGAGGTCTCCAGACCCCCCACCCTTCTGAGGGAGGGGGGTTTGTACTGAGGAAGGGGGGTTTATATTTAGTGGTGGGGGTCTGTACTGAGGGAGGGGGGTCTATACTTAGTGGAGAGGGGGGTCTGTACTGAGGGGGGAGTGGACTGTACGGAGGGGGGACTATAATTGGTGGAGGGGGGATGACACCATGAGAGGGAGCATGAATTAGCCTATGAAAAGGCATAGAAGTCCGCCTAGAGAAACCATGTTGTCTACTGGCATGCCCTTCCTGACAGCGACTCTGTAGCCGATCTAAAGCGCATATTTGGACATAACAAAACTCACTCTATTGAGTCGTATGCGACCCTGTGGCCAACCTTGAATGCCAAATAAACCTTTTACCTGAAAATAAGACTATAAGTAACTCTCCTGCTGCTGGTGCCACCAAATGTTAATGAGGAATCGTTCCCCAAAGTCTGCTTGGAAGCTGCCACTTCCAGAGGTGTCGATTTCCCGGAGAGCTCAGTGGTTCCTCTTTCTAGGGCTTGGCTTTCTGCGCCTCACAATGCCCCCATTTTTATTCTGTGATCACTGTCTTTATTCCTATCTTTGTATGCCGGTTTTTAGAAATGAAAAAACGATTTTTTTGACCTACACCATATGGAAGCATTTTTTCTTTACATAACTTTCCGGATGAGAGTTCCTTTGTGGTCCAGTTGGTCTCTCCACCCCTAAGGTCCAGCCCTGGTGTTTCCTTCATCTGAGGTTCGATTGGATTGTTTTCCATAACAACCCTGGAGTCACGTTTGGAGGCCCTGGGTCCCTTGGAGTTCTGTTGATCCGCCGATTTCGGCATCCATGCCTTTATGACTTGTTGTTGCTGACACTCGAGTCCACCTGTTCCGGTAAGAGTAGATATACTTTCCTTTTTTTTAGTTGGTTGAAGATGTACCATCCTTGACGCTTCTTATGCCGGACAGTGCCAGCTTATTCCATCTTTGATTTATCATCATTTGGTGGTTGACGCATACGGCCCTTCTCAGGACTTTCACATCCATTGGACTTTTCACATTTCCATTTGTGTCATTTCTGTATAATAGATTTTTGCACTATTCATCTATATATTGATATATGTGTTCACTTGTTAGCGCTACATTATTTATCATCCCCTCCTTCGACCATGATATAGTAGTGATTTGGAGGTCAGCGGGAGGAACCACTGAAAGCATTGGACAGAGGACAGCAACACTTTCAGATAACAAAGGGTAGCTTTTTCTAGTAGACTTCTGGGTTGATTCCTTATCAATAAAGTAGCATTTAGCAGCATTGGCCAGCGGGAGAGGTTATTGTTTACTGTTCTCTTTTCAGGTAACAGTTTTATTTGGCACTGTAGATTGGCAACCGGTTCTCTTTAGGGATCAGTAGAGTAGGGCTTCTCACATCCAAGTATGTGCACACAGAGGTCCCAATGAAGACCTTGGCGATGAACCAACACTTACACTTAGAGACTGCACAAAGTGATCAATGCCTGCTGGACGAACGAGCCTTCCTTAAGATTAAAAGTAAAATATCAGCAGAAGGTTACTAAAATGTAATGGAAATCACATGCCACTTTTACTTCACGAGCCATGCTGAATTCTGCAATGCCCTGGACGCCTTCCAACGCAGGTAATAAATTCTGTCAGGCAGAACATGACGGGTGTTTTATACATCTAGTGTGACCCTTACAATGAACATCCGTTTTCTCCACTCCGCTGTTACACTGAGGTGTGGTTGCTATGTGGAAGCAAGGCCACTTTTAACTATTTTTGGTAGTCGCAAAAAAAAAAAAAAAGTTCACTGTTCATTTTTTTAAAAGAAGAGCTTAGTAAAAATGACATGTTTCCTATACTCGTCACCATTTATGAATGAATGAATCTTTGTGTAAGTCCCGTTATTAAGTGCTCGTCACAAAACAGAAAACGTTATACTCACCTTTCCGTCATTTTCTTTTCCTGGTGCAACTTCATGGCAGCATTCAATGGGTTGTGGCTCCGCCCCTCCAACATGATAGGACTGGTTAACTATAAATCGAAGACAGACCCAATGACAGATATCAATTTTTTTTTTCAATCCATCTGTTATAATCATATTATACTAATGATGCACTCATTAGCCTGGTAAATTGTGCCGCTATTGTTCATATTTTATAATAAAACTAACCTAATATTCCTACTGGTTGGCCGTTCCCATCTTGCTTGTTCGATACGGTGCTGCTGGAAGCTTCTCAGGTTGCCATCACAACGGGCAGCGCCATCGGAAGTTCCCGCTCTGTTGTGGTGGCAACGAAGATAAGCAGAAGACATACACTCAAACCCGGAAACCTCAACTCAACTTCCCAGACAGGAAAATCATGTGAAGAGTGGGCTCTCTAAAGTGGTTGTAAAGGCTGAAGGTTTTTACCTTCATGCATTCTATGCATGAAGGTAAAAAAAAATTCTGTGTGCTGCTCTCCCCACAGCCCCCCCCCCCCCAATACCCACCTGAGCTCCCTCTCAATCCAGCGATGTGCATGAGAGACTTGGCTGTCCCGAGACTCCGTCTCCTCATTGGCCTTTGGCGCCCACTGCTGTCTATCATAGCCAATGAGGAGAGAGTGGGGGGGTGGGGCTGAGCCGCGGCTTTATGTGTCTTATGGACACATAGAGCCGTTCTCGGGAGCGAGCATGCACCAGTGCCCCTATAGCAAGCAGCTTGCTATTGGGGGCACTGGTCAAGGGGGAGGACCCGAGAAGAGGAGAATAGGGGCTGCTCTGTGCAAAACCAGTGCCCTGATTATCGGTGCAGCCCCATCAGTGCCACCTATCAGTGCTGCACATCAGTGCAGCCTCATCAGTGCACATCAGTGTAACTTATCAGTGCGCATATCATTGCAGCCTCATCAATGCCTTCTCATCAGTGCAGGCTATCAGTGCAGGCTATCAGTGCACATATCAGTGCAGCCTCATCAGTGCCCATCAGTGCAGCCTCATCAGTGTTGTCTCATCAGTGCCCATCAGTGCAGCCTATCAGTGCCCATCAGTGCAGCCTCATCAGTGCCCATCAGTGCAGCCTCATCAGTGTTGTCTCATCAGTGCAGCCTATCGGTGCCCATCAGTGCAGCCTATCGGTGCCCATCAGTGCAGCCTCATCAGCACACATAAGTGAAGAAAAAGTTACTTATTTGCAAGATTTTAGAGCAGAAATACTAATAAGGTTTTTTTATTTTTATTTTTTGGTCTCTTTTGTTTGTTTAGTAAAAAATAAAAAACCCAGTGGTGATTAAATACCATTAAAGGAAAGCTCTATCTGTCAATATTGTTATATTGGTACAGTGTTGCATGACCGTGAAATTGTCATTCAAAGTGTGACCAAAAAATTGGCCTGGGCAGGAGGAGGGTGAAAGTGCCCGGTATTGAAATGGTTAAAGCCAAGCTAAGCTAAAAGTCAGAGCAGCAGCTGAGTACCTCTAAGGGCCCTCACCAATACATAACACAAATCTTCATAAGTCTTTAGGAGAAGAGGATTTCAATATCCTATCATCATGTCAGGGAACAAGCAAGACATCCTTTCATCTCCTTGACACTAAATACACGATGAAACTATTGTGTTGAATTGAAGATTTATGGCACATTTGTGCTAACAGCTCCAGGTAAACCCATAAATTCAGATTCCATGACCGCCCTCCCCGACAGCCTCACAGAGACATAGGATCGCCCCAAGGAGAGCCCTTCTCATGAATTAGTTTGGACTGGAGGTCAGTATTTCCTTCAGTCAAAGCCCTATAAGATTGCACATGTGCGCTCAGGATGGACGCCCGGGTAATGTTACATGTTTGCAGCCCGCTGGAAAGATGTTCAACAATGTTCTCTGTAATCCCTGTGCGGCATTTGTAGGGGTTCTTAGCTGGAGTGTCAGTAGAAAGCGGTCCATAATTCAAAGCAGAAGGCCAGTTGGTAGCAGACAGAGAAAGAAAATGGAAATATGTGTCATCTAAAAGACGAAACTGGGGTAGATGGCACAGACCCGGTTACACACCTATCAATCACAGGTTAGTGGCAATCAAAAGCACCGCGAGTCATTGCATTAGGGCAGGGGTGCCCAACCTTTTGAAGAGCGAGGGCCACTTAAGCGACTTGGTAACCGATCGCGGGCCACAATGAGCGGAGCGGGTGGATGGCATGTCCGGGTCCACTCTGCATTTGCAGAGCGGACACGGACGCAGACCACGATACTTTTTAGCGTATTGTATTGGAGGTAGAACACAAGTCGGTTTATGTCTGCCACTACATAGAGGTGAATGGAGGGCCCAATTGGTCGGACTGACCATGTGAAAGGGGCCCAAGGCTGCTTTCACACTGATGCGCTGCGGTTTACCCGTACCACGTGTGCAACGCAGTGTACCTTTGGCTTTCCTGCAGTTTGCAATAGACATCTATTCTAGCTCACCAAACTCGCAGGTAATAATAGAAGTCTATGGCTCAGTGCAGGTAACCCGCAGGTAAATTGCTCTGCACCTGCGGATCAGTTTGAAAGCAGCCCTGTAACCACTGCAGAACAGATATGCCCATATATACACTGTGATTTTAGTAAAAAACTAACCTTTAATAACAGTATTCTATTCTATTCTATCCCAGAGCAGGAGGTCGCGGGCCACATGTGGCCCCCGGGCCACTGGTTGGGCACCCCTGCATTAGGGAATATACGATCTAGACAAGAACATCAAGGTAAGCCAAAAATCGTTCTTTCTTTACGATCACCATGTCAGTTTAGATTACAGGGCCAGGTTCATTCAGTGCCCATTCTAGAGTATGATGTAGAATGGCTGCACCCATTCCCTGACCCTTGATATGGCTGCTCATGGTTGGCATAGAGTGTGCACTGCACATTTGGTTCAACTGCTTGCGTTCTATCAACTAGAAGGTAGAAAAAAGGAAAATGTGCATCATCTGAAAGACAAACTGCGGTAGACGACTCAGACCCCACTACACACCTATCAATCACACAATAGTGCCAGTCAAAAACAGCTTGAGTCATTGCATTAGAGAATATAAAATTGATTCCAAAACCCCAAGCTAAGTAAAAAAATTGCTCTCTCTTTCCATCACCAAATCTATTAATAGTTTCCAGTACCCGAACAGGTTCCTCCAGTGCCCTTCTACAAGGATGAGCAACAGCTCCCCATGCCCAATGCCAATGCATGTACCACCCTGCACACATTCTCTGACCCCCTTGCTCCAGCTGCCCGTGGTTGCCATAGACTCGAGTGTGCATGGCACATGCATGATGAACCACTTGCTTTACAGCAGCTAGTTGCGATTTTTCGTGTCAACTGTGAGTGGATGGGGGTGAAGAGTAGGCATGTTGGAGTGACAGTGGAAGCTGTCAAAGCAGACATGAAGCCGTCACCGGTCACTGACCTGGAGCGTGCCTGCGGTGAGGGGACACCTCCCCTCAACACTGTTGTACCCAGGGCGGCTTCCCCTCCTGCCCACCCCTTGTCCCAGCCCTGATAGTTTAGCCCCAAAGTTTAGTAGAGCCATTATTATGGAAATTAGCGAATAGGACAACCTGGATCATTTTTTGACTATGCCCACCCTGCTGTAAGATCACTAGGAACGGTCTGTGCCCACCACCATTGCATCGCAATAATTTACACATGAAGTAGAAGTGAGCAAGTTCCTGCTGATTTTCCTGAATCAGGAACTTTTTTGTTCCTGATTCAGATCCGCTAATAATAAATACTAAAGAGGAGAAAGTAGGTACAAGTAATTTTTTTGGAATCTTTATATTTTCATAAACAAATTACATTAAAAAAAACATAGAAAAGGGGACATAAAAAACAGGTGTACAAAGTACCGTATGTCCATGTGGGCCACATTCGTAGTGTACAAAGATACAACCAATAGAATACGACAGGACTCCAGTTGCCACGTTGCATTTGGGAACACTGGGCAGGGGATCAACATATTCAATATTACAACAGATGAACTATAACAACTATAAACTACCCAGGTCAAAATCATCACTTCTCAGGGCAGATGGCAGCTCATTGCACATTAGATGAACTGAAAGATGTGAAGCAAAATAGAACATACCAAGAGGAAATAGAACGGGAGGAGGGGGAAGATAGGGAGAGGGATACAGGGAAGGGGGAGGGAGATAAGAGTAACAAAAATAGCACTCCAATGCAATACGGTGTCAGGTATTCAATTAAGATCCCAAAGGATCTGGACTAAACTGTCTAAAATGATGAATATTAATATTTAGGCATAGGAAACACTGAATGGTCACCAAAACCTGCTGAGATTCCCTCCAAGGGAGGACTTTGTATCTCCAAAACTTCATAACTATCCCCATACCTTTGGGCTAGCGGAGAGGTGAGCCACGGGCATAAAACAATCCCGGTTCCCCGGGGGTAAAGTTTGGTATGGGGCACGGCTGGTTGGGAACCCGGCAGGGAAGTACTGGTGTAATGTATCTAGATGGCCCAAACACTATAGAACAGGGGTCTCCAAACTTTCTAAACGGGGGGCCAGTTTACTGTGCTTCAGACTTTGGGGGGCCAGACATTGGTCATTGAGAGTAGAAAAGGTCCTGAGGTCAGCGGCATAAAAAATCAATGTTGCATCTTTGGTGTCATTGGGAGAAATTTTGCCCCATCATTGGTGTCATTGGGCCCAATTGTTGGTGTCATTGGTAGGAATATTGCCCCATCATTGGTTTCAGTGGGCCCATTTGTGGGTATCATTGGGAGGAATTGTGTCCCATAGTTGGTGTCATAGGGGAAGAATTGTGTCCCTTTACTGGTCTCAGTTGGGAAAAATGATGCCCCATTGTTGGTATCAGTGGATGAAATAGTGCCCCAAGGTCCAGATAAAGGCAAGTAAAGGGCCGCATCTGGCCCCCGGGCCGCAGTTTGGAGACCACTTCTTCAGAACTTGTCGTGTCTGCCCTTACATTTTGCCATCCAAACCTCTGCAGCCATAATATTTTTAACAAGGCGAATCCAGTCCGCTGAGCTAGGAACTTGAGTTTTCTTCCAATAAACGAGTATTAGTAAGATGGGGCAGGACTAATTTGCAGTAATGGAGGGAGATGAAGGTCACGTAAAGCAAAATCTCTAACGGGAAATCTGGTATCTCAATATCCAAGATAAATTTTATTTGGGTCCTAATATCCTGCCAGTAGGGTTGTAGCTTGGGGCACCAAATGTGTAGAAATGTGCCCAGGTGCACACATTCCCTCGAACAGGTGCCCGACAGAGGTGCCCACCATTGCAGCGTGACCTGTGTAGAGAATCATCACAGGGGAAGACAGACTGGAGGAAGAGGAGAGCTGCTGGAGTACAGAGCAGGATAGCCCGCTGTTACAGCTTACATTAGAATTGCCTCCACTCATGGTTACACACAGCCCCGCCTCCTGACCCCACGCCTGTGATAGGCAGAACACGTCCCAGAAATGGATCGGCGTTCTGTCTATCATAGGTGCAGGTCAGGAGGCGGGGCTGTGTGTAATCACGAGAAAACTGCAATTGTAATGTAAGCTGTAACAGCGGGCTATTCCGCTCTGTGATCCGGCGGCTTTCCTCTTCCTCCATGCTCTCTTCCTCCGGGCGATCGCTGGGAGAACGGCTCCCGTTCAACCCCACATGCCGGCGGTATTCGCCGCCCGCTCCCAAGCATCCCGCGTTCTCCAGATACAATTTTCCACTCACAAAATGCGAGTAGGCGAGTGGAAAAAAAATACATGGGGGCTTCAGTAACCAAAACTGCAGTGTTTATCCTCATGACACATCACAGGAAGCACCCTCATGGCTGACAGAGGACAGGATTAGAAAGATATCATTAATAAATTACCGGGACCGGATGGCTTGCACTCGAGGATACTTAGGGAACTCAGTCAAGTAATTGCCAGACCATTGTTCCTAATTTTTACTGACAATCTATTGACTGGAATGGTACCAGCGGATAGGAGAAAAGCCAATGTAGCGCCAATATTTAAAAAGGGCCCAAAATACATCCCTGGGAATTACAGACCAGTTAGCCTAACATCAATAGTATGCAAGCTCATGGAGGGGATGATAAGGGACTATATACAAGATTTTAGTAATGAAAACGGTATCATGGCAACTCACTTTCTGATAGAACGTTAGCAGATTGGTTTGGCAAGAACGATTCTTCATGAATCTATGCTGATTACCGCTAACGTGGCCACTCATTAAAATTAGAGGAAAAGAGGTTTAACCATAAACTACATAGAGGGTTCTTTACTGTAAGAGCAGCCAGGATGTTGAATTCCCTTCCTAAGGCGGTGGTCTCAGTGGGGGGCATCGTTGGTTTCAAAAAACGATTAGATAAGCACCTGAACAACCAAAACATACAGGGGTATACAATGTAATACTGACATATAATCACACACATAGGTTGGACTTGATGGACTTTTTCAACCTCACCTACTGTGTAACTATATTATGTTGGGGTGTGGGTTGTGGCAGAGATACTAAATTCCATGCCAGCCATCAGTATTTGCATATGAGTCCTCTGGCTCATAGTCTACCAGATGCGTGGTATGTCAGTATATAGCCATATGGAATTTATATTACAAATAAATAGACATTACCTGCATTAAATACGTTTACTGAGGTCCTCCTATGATTAATAAATATCTCCCTGCTAACAACGCAAGCAACAGTGCTCTGTCTGAAGCACAAGCAACAGTGACATCTACAGGTTCTAAAAGGTAATATGCAAAAAAAGGTTATAGTAAGAGGGTACAGAAGTCAGTTCACTAAGCTGTAGGTGTTATATTATGTGCCTTCTTTTATCCAACGTCCAGTTCACAATTCTCCTATCCGAGGCCTCAATCACATTAGGCGGTTTGGAATCGCGGGCAGAATTTCCGCAATTCTGCCCAGGGTTCCAAATATGAATATCGCATAGGAGTGCAATTGTTATTCCTATACAAGAAATTGTTTATTATAGATTGCAATCTCTTATTAATCTCATTAAGAATTTTTGTTTTTTCCAAAGTTGTTTTTTTTTTTTTTACATCCATGTGAAATGAATCTGCACAGACCCTATGCTGTTAAATCTGAACTCTGGGAATTCGTTTTTTATTGCATACTTACATTGGTTCAGCTTGGCACGATGTAATTATGCCTATCTCGTACTTGGGGGCCCCCCTACTACAATGATAGCCAAACTCTTTTGGGTACTGTGCCGAGCCGCTTCCCCACTTAACATTGACCACAGGGGGTTGATCGCTCGTCACTGCCACCTTCATTTAATGCCTTGGTTTTTATTTAGTGAAGAAAGCACACCTGCTGAACGCTCTGAATTATTAGGTAACAGCTGGTTGCTCTTGTTGGGCAGTGCTGTTTACAAGGGGTGGAATGCTTTGTAATCCCTAGAGATAAACGAATTGTTGCTCTTAAAAAAAACTTCATATGTGCTTAGAAACCACAGTGTACAAACGCAGATAAGATCAGTTGACGCGTTTCAGCCTACAAGGTCATAGCTATGACCAGTGGCAGCCTGTGCATTTAGGGAGCACGGGTGCCACCCCATATCTCCTGCCACCCCTCTATCACCAATAGATAGATTCATGCATTGCATGAATCTATCTATGGCCGTAGCTGCCACCTCCTATTCATGTGCCCGGACACCTTTCGGGCACAGGGCGCCTGAATTACAGCGGCGGGGGGTGTTTTTGAAGCACCTGATTAGAGCCATAGGCTCTAATAGGCTTCAAAAAAGATGACCTGTGAGCCTCATGCTGGGCGCTCGCAGGTCACTCAGCTCTGTTAGAAAAGCGAATGACTATTCACTTTCCTAACACTAAACCGCCTCTCCGCCAATCAGGTGCTCGGGTCTGTTACCTGTCACCTGATTGGCTGAAACGTCAGGCACCGCTATTGGATGCCTATCAGGAGGAGAGGACGGGAGATGAGAATGGCAGGAGACGCATGGAGGACCCCGGTTGGGGGTCACACTGGGGGCATTCAAGGGCACACTGGCAGCATATGATGGGCACAGTGGCAGAATTTGATGGGCACACTGGCAGCATATGATGGGCACAGTGTCTGCGTTTGATGGGCACACTGGCAGCGTTTAATGGCACAGTGTCAGCCTTTGATGGCACAGTGGCAGCCTTGGATGGCACAGTGGCAGCCTTTGATGGGCACAGTGGCAGCGTTTGATGGGCACAGTGGCAGCGTTTGGCACAGTGGCTGCAATTGATGGCACAGTGGCAGCATTTGAGGGCACAGTGGCAGCGTTTGATGGCACAGTGGCAGCGTTTGATGGCACAGTGGCAGCGTTTGATGGCAAAGTGGCAGCGTTTGATGGCACAGTGGCAGCATTTGATGGGCACAGTGGCAGCATTTGATGGGCACACTGGCAGCGTTTCATGGGCGCACTGGCAGCGTTTCATGGGCGCACTGGCAGCGTTTCATGGGCACACTGGCAGCGTTTGATGGAACATTGGCTGCGTTTTATGGGCACAGTGGCTGCCTTTGATGGGCACACTGGCAGCTTTTGATGGCACAGTGGCAGCGTTTAATGGACACAGTGGCAGCGTTTGGCACAGTGGCTGCAATTGATGGCACAGTGGCAGCGTTTGATGGCAAAGTGGCAGCGTTTGATGGCACAGTGGCAGCGTTTGATGGCACAGTGGCTGCAATTGATGGCACAGTGGCAGCTTTTGAGGGCACAGTGGCATCGTTTGATGGGCACAGTGGCAGCGTTTGATAGCACAGTGGCTGCAATTGATGGCACAGTGACAGCGTTTGATGGCACAGTAGCAGCGTTTGATGGCACAGTTGCAGCGTTTGATGGGCACAGTGGCAGAATTTGATGGGCACACTGGCAGCATATGATGGGCACAGTGTCAGCGTTTGATGGGCACAGTGTCAGCGTTTGATGGGCACACTGGCAACGTTTGATGGCACAGTGGCTGCGTTTGATGGGCACAGTGGCTGCGTTTGATGGGCACAGTAGCAGCATTTGATGGCACAGTGGCAGCATTTGATGGCACAGTGGCAGCGTTTAATGGACACAGTGGCAGCATTTGGCACAGTGGCTGCAATTGATGGCACAGTGGCAGCATTTGAGGGCACAGTAGCAGCGTTTGATGGGAAAGTGGCAGCGTTTGATGACACAGTGGCAGCGTTTGATGGCACAGTGGCAGCGTTTGATGGGCACAGTGGCAACGTTTGAAGGCACAGTGGCAGTGTTTGATGGCACAGTGGCTGCAATTGATGGCACAGTGGCAGCGTTTGAGGCACAGTGGCAGCGTTTGATGGGCACAGTAGCAGCATTTTATAGCACAGTGGCTGCAATTGATGGCACAGTGGCAGCGTTTGATGGCACAGTGGCAGCGTTTGATGAGCACAGTGGATGCAATAGATGATTTTTTTTCAAAAAAATGTTGCGCCCCCCACCCCAAAAAAAAATTTGGAGCACCAGCCACCACTGGTTATAACTAAGGCCTTGTAGGCTGAAACGTGACCACTGATCTTATCTGAGTTTGTACACTGTGGTTTCTAAATAAATATGAAGATTTTGTAGGAGCAACAACTGGTTGTGCGATGTGTCACCGAATGTGAAGTCAACATTTGGTATGATGGACTTCACATGCTGTTATTATCAACACCTCCTGCTCTGCCCATGTCCACCCCTAGTAGAATTGCCTTTCTCAGACAAACGCCAAGCAACCGCGAGTTGTATGGGTAGAAGCACAAAACCTTTTTGCTTGCAATAGTGGGGTGCTCTGTGCCATGGTTGAGGGGGGGGTGGGCAAGAAGGGTCTGAAGATAAGTCAGGTAGAGCAGATTACAAATAAGTGCCCCCAATGTAGAATTCCTGCAAAACCTCTGGATCATTTCCATCTGACAGCTAACTGCCACCAGGTGTGTGTTTAACCACTTTCAGACCGGACCAATTTGCAGCCAAAGGACCAGGCCCCTTTTTGCGATTCGGCACTGCGTCGCTTTAACTGACAATTGCGTGGTCGTGCGACGTGGCTCCCAAACAAAATTGACGTCCTTTTTTTCCCACAAATAGAGCTTTCTTTTGGTGGTATTTGATCGCCCCTGCGGTTTTTATTTTTTGCGCTATAAACAAAAAAGAGCGACAATTTTGAAAAAAACGCATAATTTTTTATTTTTTGCTATAATAAATATCCCCCAAAAATATATAAAAAAAAAAATTTTTCCTCAGTTTAGGCCGATACGTATTCTTCTACATATTTTCGGTAAAAAAAAAATCGCAATAAGCGATTATTGATTGGTTTGCGCAGAAGTTATAGCGTTTACAAGATAGGGGATAGTTTTATAGCATTTTTATTAATAATTTTTTTTTATTAGTAATGGCAGCGATCAGCGATTTTTATTGTGACTGCGACATTATGGCGGACACATCGAAATTTTTGACACATTTTTGGGACCATTGTAATTTATACAGAAATCAGTGCTATTTAAATGCATTGATTCCTGTATAAATGACACTGGCAGTGAAGGGGTTAACCACAAGGGGGCAGTGAAGGGGTTAAGTATGCCTAGGGGTGTGTTTCTTACTGTGGGGGGGCGTGGCTGTCAGCTAGTGAATGCTGATCTCTGCTCCAATCACAGGGAGCAGAGATCGGCGTCACTAGTTGCTAGGCAGAACGGGGAGATGCTGTGTACTTCCGCATCTCCCCGTTCAGCCTTCCCGTGAGACGATCGCGGGTGTCCCCGCGGCGATCGAGTCCGCGGGACCCGCGACCGGCCTCACGGGGGTCCCGACCGGCGCGCTCCCGATGGCACGACAGGCATTAAGGAGGGACTTATATATACGCCCTCCTGCCTGTACGTGCCATTCTGTCAACGTACATCTGTGTGCGCCGGTCGGGAACCGGTTAAAACTTCTCCTGCTGCCACCGATGTACATTGATGGCAGTAAAAAGGTTAAAGGGACGCTGCAGTAGGATAACCAGATGTCCCAAGTTACTGGGAAAAGTTTCGGTGAATGTCCCTGGAAAAAAAAATGTCCCCGAATTCGTCCCCGGAAAAAAAAAATGGGACCCTGGTTTCTTTTCAGCTTTAATAATGGCACAATTTGGCCACACCCAATATTTGGTGTGATGGGCTTCACACGTTGTTATTATCCCCACCTCCTGCTCTGCTCCCTAATAAAATTGGACATGGCCAAACCGGTGCTAAATGGTTTGGAAGATATGGTCACCTTACAATACAGAAACATAGGTGTAGCCAGGGGCGTACCTAGAGCGTTTGGCACCCGGGGCGGATCCTAAATCTGGCACCCCCCCCAAATTTTAAATGAAAAAAACACCCACAATTTTTTTTCACTTTCTCAAGAATATTTATTGCACAAATCCTCAGAAGAAAGGGTGCACCACTGAGCTGATCCTCTTTTTTCTAAGGATTCCCCTTATTTAACGAATTACCTAGTACACTACTGAGCTGATCCTCTTTCTTCTAAGGATTCCCCTTACTTAATGAATTACCGTATTTATCGGCGTATAACACGCACCCCAAGTTTAGGAGGGAATTTTAAGGAAAAAAAGTTTTAGGAGAGAAGTTTAGGGAAAAAAAAAAAAAAAAAAAAAAACTTACATTTAAGCGTCATTTGCAGCCTGCCCAGCGTCATTTGCAGCCTGCCCAGCGTCATTTGCAGCTAGCCCAGCGTCATTTGCAGCCTGCCCAGCGTCATTTGCAGTTTGCCAGCGCCATTTGCAGCCTTGCCGACGTTAAAATTTCTCGCCGCCGAGACAGACCGCGCATGCGCCGCCGAAAAAGACCGAACCGCGGCCGAAAAAGACAGAGCCGACTGTTCGGAGGCGGGACTCCGAGCGGAGCTGAACAGTCGGCTCGGTCTTTTTCGGCCGCGATTCTGCCTTTTTTGGCCGCGGTTCGGTCTTTTTTGGCCGCGGTCGCTATTTTTAGGCACCGCAACCGATATTTGTCATTTTTTTTTTTGGGGGTATCGGCGTATAACACGCACCCACGACTTTCCCCCGATTTTAAGGGGAAAAAGGTGCGTGTTATATGCCGATAAATACGGTACCTAGTACACTACTGAGCTGATCCTCTTTCTTCTGAGGATTCCCCTTATGTAATGAATTACCTCAACAGTGATTTAGTCTGAATCACTTATTACAGTCATTGCTGCTATTACAGATGTTTATGCACGTATACTTATTTATTTCTTCTTGCACTTCTTAGACCAGGATTTTGGTCTGTCTCACCATTTTTGCACGTTGCACTGTGCACTTTAGATTCTTATGTTTTATATTCACAGAAGGCACTTCCTTCTTATTTTAGTTCATTTATCTTATTTTAGTTCATTTATCACATTGCCTGGGATTGTACATCACAATATTTTATCGTCATCAGTGAAGATTTTATCTCAGCACGTTCTTAATGGTCATTTATTTACCATATTATCACATTGATATCCATTTTAAAAGATTTTTTATCCCAGCGCACTCTTATTGGTCATATTCATTGATCACACTTCTGCACTTATTTCTTTATTCACATTTTATATATTTATTTATTGCTACATATTGAAGATATTGTCATTTGTTGAAATATTGTTTTTCCATTTAGATATGATATTTGCATTTTATGTAAAATTGATCAAGTTATACATAAGGTTTTTTTTCATTTACACGCCTGAAGAGTTCCCAGAGGTTATCTATATAGTGCTTAGCGCCACATACCCCCCTATTTACATGATCACTTTTATTGTTGTCATCCCTTGTAACTGTAATAGGCAGTGACAGGTACTCTTTTTTTGGAGGGATTGGGGGTCTAAAAGACCCCGAACCCCTCCTCTGCCAAGATCAGTGATTTTTAATTCAGATTTTTTTTTTAAATGGCGCAGTTTGCTGCCAAGTAAACTGAAAGTGACACTGTGATGACGCTTCTGGGTTTCTACATTGGAGACCCGATCAAAGGCAAATCCGGGCGTGTCGGCTGGTGGCTCAAGTCTGCGGGTGGAATGGGAGACCCAGGCGGAGTGGTGGGGGGATGGGGACATCCCCTCCCGCTCCTTGTAATGACAGCCGATGCTGTTCATCCATGGCAGCCAGTGACAATAGACGGGACAGGACAGAGGTGTCAGTCACTCAGGTCAGCAGATCCCACATTTTTGGACAGATCGTGCCACGGTCAGGGAAGTGGAGCGCTGGACTGAAGCGGTTATGAGGGAGACATCAGAGTGAGATAGGGAGACAGCTGACAATACAAAGTATGGCCCATACTTTGTATTATCTGCTGTCCGACTCCTCAGGGACAGATCTGATCCAGCGATTCCACTGTATGGTGATCTCCCATCCAGGGACAGCAGACAATGGCATCATTGGCATTGATGATTTGATTCATATTATGAAACTGACCTGCTGACAAGGTGTATTGCTTGCTGGACCACGGATGGGATCTGATGGTGACCTGCTGCTTGCTGGACCGATCTGATGGCTGCAAGATGTGGGTGTAGGTCAAATGTCTATTTACACCTGGGATGCAGACACCCCCCTCCCCTTATCAGACCAGCTCCTCTACTATACCTGGGTTGTGAACACAACAACATCACCCCTCCCCCCTTCAGGTAAGTTCACAGCTTAGCTACCTCAGGTGGGTGGGGTCACACAGCAATATACAGCACACATCTGGATTCTGCACCCTCTATATAGCACATATCTGCATTCCTCTGCAACCTGTAAATTGCACATAACTGCATCCCCAATCAGGTCAGCTACACTATACACATGGCAGGGGGTGGTGGACACAGCAATCACCCTGACCCCCCCAGACCAGCACAGGGGTAGATACAACACTCCTCCAGTCTATTCTTTCATCACCCTCCCCCCCCATTCAGGTCAGACAGTTACAGAATACACATGGCATACACATACACATGCTGTGTCCACCACCCCGGTGGACACAGCAATCAAAATGACCCCCCAGACCAGCACAGGGGTAGATACAGGGGAAGCAGCCGCCCCAGCGGAGAGAGATCACAGACACACACAGGCAGCAGCAGTGGAGGCGGAGCTAGCAGGAGGGAACACACTACACAGCCACTCAGTCTCACTGGACGATCTGGACCAGTCCATTGCGGCCGCGGCGCTGGGGGGGGGGTACAAAAAAAACGAACGTGTAAATCAGCAACCAGAGACAGCAGGGGTGCCCCTGGGATGATCAGACTGTGTCACCCGACTTGGGTGCGGAACGCACCCCTGTAGCAAAGTCACTGGGCCACTGACACCCCCCCAAAATGTGGCACCCGGGGCGGATCGCCCCCCCCGCACCACTAATGGTACGCCCCTGGGTGTAGCCTCCTTGTCCTAAACAGGGCCTACTATGTCAGTTTCGTTTTTGATGGGTTGTAGTTAGCTCAGACTGATTGTATAGTTCTTCACCTGGTTCTTCCTAAGCTTAAGTTGGCTTGTGATTTCTCACTATCGCTAGTAGTTGTCACTGGTATCACTGGTCATAGAATGTGATTTCACCAAAAAAAATATTTATATTTCCTTCAGCCAATCCAGTAAGAGGTTTAGGCCACTGGTGCATGCTGGGAGAGGATATATATATTTGGGACAGGTCATGTGCTCACTCTCTTCCCCTAAGCTGAGGCCTAGGGAAGTGCTGCTGGATGGAGCTGTGCTGTTAGGCCCATTAGCCTGGTTTGGGGCCGAACACGCTGAAGTGCTCCTGAAGCTGCCCCTCTGGAGGAAGCTCTGCCAAGGAGGAGATCCAGGGGAGAGCCAGGAAGAAAGCTGGTCTCTCAGAAGGGTCTTGTGACTCACTTGGAGGACGCACTGAAATTTGAGAAAGTGCTTACAGTGTAAAGGATCTGACACTGTGAAGATGGACATTGATCTGGACCCCGGAGAGTCTGTAGGTGATCTGCTACAGTATTTGGGATCCCTAACTCTCACCTTCTTAAATGTTATGAAATATAACTTTAAAAAGACCAAAGTGACTGACGCCCAATATGTCTGTCCTCCCATTTTGTCCATGAACTCAGCCCTGGGATGAAATGCTAGCCCTTCCCTGCCTCTGGAGATACTATATGACAACTTGGCTCCTACTATAACACATCTCATAAATCAGTCGTTCAAAGAAGGGATTGTTCTGAGTGCCCTCAAGCAAGGCATAGTCAATCCCCTCCTAAAGAAACCCAACCTCGACCCCAAAGACCCTAACTACCGCAGACCGATAACAAGCCTGAACACCATCTCCAAGATTATGGAGAAAGCAGTAGTACAACAACTAAAACTCCATCTGGACACACACAAACTCTTGGACCCACTGCAATCAGGCTTCCGCCCAGGCCATGGCACAGAAACGGCACTTCTCAAAATATGGGACGATGCCCTGGAAGCAGCTGATGACAGAGAATCATGTCTCCTGGTACTGCTGGACCTCAGTGCAGCGTTCGACACAGTGGATCACAACACTCTTCTCATCCGCCTCAAAGAAGTGGCAGGAGTTACAGATTCAGATCTACAATGGTTCGCTTCCTTCTTAGTAATTTGTTCACAGACAGTGAAAATAGGAGCCTTCACCTCTGAAACTCAGGCAATTTCTTATGGAGTCCCTCAAGGATCACCCTTATCACCTGTGATCTTCAACATCTACATCCGTCCACTCCTCAAAATCATCAGCAAATCGGATCTATGATTCCACTCATACGCTGACGACACTCAACTCTACTTCCGCACCACCGGCCAAAAAAAACAATATAAGGAACTAGAAAAATGCCTCACATTGAAAGATGACTGGATGACCACTAGCTGCCTCAAACACAATGGATCGAAAACAGAGCTTCTTCTCCAAATCCAGATCTCGTTTTCTCAATAGATGGCAATTGTTCATCTCCTCAGCTCTCTCCCCAGACGACCAACTGGATCTTCACACGCTTTCCTTCTCATATGAAGAGCCAATCCCTGAGGATCCGTAATCCATAAAGACATTCCTTGATACCATCTCTTTAATTATTACTACACTTGGTGGACACTTTTGGAGCCCCCATATGACGTTGCATCCTCTGAAGCCCGCAAGTCCCCCCCCCCCCAACCCCCTTGTGCCTTCCTGGTTGTACCCCCCCCCCCTTCTATTAGAATTTTATCAGGGGTTAGCATTCCGATCCATCCAGTCTTTTGCCCTATCTAGACTGTATATTTGCCAGTATACATTGAGCAGATACTGTCTGTTTTCACTGCTTCACAAATCTCATTAGGTAGAGATTCCATGCGTCAAAAGACTCCTCTGCAACCCCACAACGTTAGTTGTTTTTGTCTTTTCTAATTACCTTACTGTTGTTCATCAACTGTTCTGTCTTGCTGACATATATGCTACTTTCAGATCTTTGTTTGTTTGATCTCGTGCAGTTTCTGTAAAAATGACTGACAATAATCTGTACATATGTCTTTATATTTTTCTCCAATAAAAACATTAAAAAAAAAAAAAAAAACAGAGCTTCTTCTTTTCAACGCAAACCGAAATACAAAAAGACCCCATGGACACCACCCACCACCATTGGACAGACCATCTCCCCAAGCACCAAAGCCAAAAGTCTCGGAGTCATCTTTGACTCAGAGATGACTATGGATGGACAAATAGGATCAGTAGTCAGTGGATCCCACCATCTTCTCCGCTTGCTACATAGACTCATCCCCTTTATTCCAGAAGAGGAGAAAGCAGTAGTAGTTGGAACAATCATCAATTCACGACTCGACTACGCAAATTCCCTCTACATAGGACTACCTAAATACCAGATTCCACGCCTACAAGCCGTCCAAAACACGGCAGAAAGACTAGTTACGGGAAAAAAAAACTGGGAATCAATCTCCCCATCCCTGAGGAGCCTACATTGGCTAACGGTAAAGGATAGGATCACATTCAAGACCCTCTGCCTCACCCACAAATGCACACAAGGAAACGCCCCTCAATACCTATGCAAGAAAATAAGACACTACAATCGCAACCTCCGATCAACTAACCAAAATTGCCTCCTCATCCCCAAGTCCCGTTACAAATCAAAGGGAGAACGAAGATTCGCAGTCCAAGGACCACGGCTATGGAACGCTCTACCCACCAACATCCGCATGGAAGAAAACCATCGGGCCTTCAGAAAAAAACTCAAGACCTACCTCTTCTAAGAAGCAGGACAATACAGGACGGACCAAGCGCTTTGAGGCGATTCAGTTCGCTTTTGCAGCGCTATACAAGTCATTCATGCCTTTGAGGTGTCAGAGGGGTGCTACAGACGTTACCTGTTGATCCTGCCACAAATCCAGTAAGCTTCCATCTCGCCGCGCGCTCAGCCTACACGGCACTGAAAGGAGGAATGAGCTGCCTTGGGTGACAAAACTGTTCCTCCATAGATAGAGCATAGTGTGAAAGCAGTGTCCTCCAAGGACAGGAAGTGTGTTATTGGCTGGATCACCAGCTGTAAAAAAATACATATGATAAGCCTACAAAAAGAAAACGAAAGCAGCCAGCACATCTAAGGATTGGTGATCTACAATATACTCGTTTTTTGTTCTTGGGTTTAGATACAGTAAGATTTGAAATGCCTTTGCTCGTACGGGATAATGCAGACTTTTTATGGGACATGCAGCACCCCATCCTGAACATAACGGGAGATCGGGGAGCATTACAGTCCGTGCGGCTGCTGCTTTTATTCCTGTTTTGCAGCACTAATTAATGGGCCAGGGGCCAGCAAGCCTTCCTTTTAAGAAAGATTCACAAGCCTTCAGGTGGCTGACCTCTACTCGCTCGTATGAGATGAAGAGCTGGGAATTTTCTTAACTGAGCACGCCTGTTGTAATAAAAATAACAAAATAATGCGACATTTGGGGCTCATTTTTTTCCAAAAGGTTAAATCCGGGATAACTAGGATCACAGCCCTTCCGGAATATGGTTTATAGAGCAAAGCTCTGGAATCCTGCATGATGACAAATTGCCTCCTGAGCTACATAGCAGGCACTTTGTGGTTGCTGCATGTATCTTTTGATTAGAGCAACCCCAGGCACCCCATATACGGGGGCATCCTCTGGCCTGTTGCCCTTTCCTCCTGGTGCCTTCCTATGACCACTAAATGTTATGGGCAACCTCATTAACCAGAAAGCAGTTCAGTGTGAGCATCTACAGTGTCCTAGCTGGCAGGTGCATAGATAGAAAAACTTCAGATTTAGAAAAAGGGGGTCACTCTTTAGGCACCATGCAGCCATAGCAGGGATTAGATGGATGACAACAGTAGGTGTATTACTTTTGGCAGGTCATGTCATTTTTATGTGAAAAAAAAGATTTGTGAATGTTAGGCCCGATTTACACCTCAACGTTTTGTAGCTTGTAGCTTAAAGCTCCAAAATGAAGGAGAAAAAAAATCTATTATTCTCTGTGGAGATGATTCCCCATCTCTACTCCTAGTCGCCTTAAGCTCAAAAAAAGTTCTGGAACTCAAATTGGGCAAATTTGCGCATTTTGGCGCGTTTTTATCCCCATAGAAATAATGGAAACATGCAATTTTGTGTACGTTTTATTATGCGTTTTTCCGTGAGTTTCTGCTCAAATGCAAAAAAAAATTAAAAATGTAAATATTATGTGACTAAATAAATGTAAAATAAATACACAAATAACTAAAAATCATCATAAATAAAATACATTACAAATATGTAATAATAAATAAATAATAATTAACCCCTAACCTTAAAAAAATATATAAAATAAATTATGATTAGTAATAAGAATAAGAATAAAATAATAAACTCCCAAAACTGTGAAAATAAAGAATATTAATGATGTATTATTATTATCACTATTTATTTATTTTGTGTTAGTGTTAGGGTGTTTATTCATTATTATTTTATTATTATTATTTTTAAAGGGTTAGGTGTTTATTATTTTATTTATTTTTACATAGTATTCATTTATTGTTTTTTCTATTCATGATTATTTTCATTTATTTGTGTTTTTATTTTATATTTATTTACACATTCATTATTATTATTAGTAGTAGTATTAATAATATTACCTAACCCTAATAAAAATAAATAAATAATAGTAAGATAATAAAAAAAAATTATAACCCCTAATCCTAACCTAACCTTAATAATAATAAGTGAATAATAATAATTAAAAAAAATAAAATAAAAGCTACTGGAAAAGCTATAACAGCTGAAAAACCTAGCAACGAATGATGCAACAGATGATAGTTTGCTCTATTGGCCAATAAAAAAAACACCAAAGCTCAAAAATGCTGTATATAAACACACAACAATCATGCATTAAAATGCACAAAATCCGTTTTGAAAGTGCAATTCACTATGAATTGCGCGGTAAATAACTAGTGCGGTAAAGTTTCCATAATGCGATAATTAACGCATATTTTCTTTGGGTAATTTATCGCATTGAGCTGGTTGCTAAGGAGTAGGCTGGGAAGCCGGTGGCCACGTCCTTAACAACAGACGACTTACCAGCTGTCAGTTGAATGTAAAGAAAACATGCCGGCAATTAAAAATAATTTTTAAAAAAACAGCGGGGGTTCCTCCCATATGGATTTTAAGGGGAACCCCACACCAAAATTTTAAAAATCCCCCCCAAAACCTATACCAGACCCTTATCCGAGCATGCAGCCTTGCAGGTCAGGAAAGGGAGGGGATGAACAAGCCCAAACATGGGGGGGGGGGTGCTTTGGGGCAGGGGGGCTTTGTCCAACCCCCCTAAAGCACCTTGACCCGATGTTTACTGTGACTGTGGGGGTCTGTGGGTGGGGGATTATTGAAATCTGGAAGCCCCCAGATCCCGTGCCCCCCCCCATATGAATGAGTAGGGGTACATTGTACCCCTACTCATTCACCAAAAAAGTGTCAAAAATAAATTAAAACACACACAAAGTTTTTGACAATTAAAAAAAACAAAAAAAAATAAAAGTCCCCTGAAGTAGATCCAACGTCAATCACAACGCCCGCTACCACCATCGGACCCAAAAAAAGGAAGAACCTCTGGCCCCAATGAAAGCTCCAGCCAACTGCCTTGTCCTCCTTGCCAGTCCTTAAATAGCTAAGGGGAGGGGTCACCTGGTCCCCTCTCCAGGTAGCCCTGCCCTTTTGTGACGTCACCGGCCAGGTCACTGACACAGATCAGCCCCTGCAGCAGCCTTGCACCTTGTGACTTGCTATAAAGTTACAATGTTGCAGTCTGATCGGGGGGGGGGGGGGGGTGGGGGGAGACTGGGAAAGGCTTCCTCCTGCCTGTAGCAGAATGATGACATCATCTCAGCCTAGACAAAGTCAGTAGTTTGTAGCTCTAAGATGGTTACATAATTAGAAAAGTTTTCTGAATACCAATACTATTGCTGTATTGTGTCACATATTAGGAATTTATTCACGGACATTTGAAATGTCCACTTTAGGATGGAGAAGGAATGTCTGCTTTTGGTAGATCATTAGTAGGAGGAGGTTAGATCGTTTTCCACTTCCTAAGCTGTCCTGCACCACCTATCCAGACGTTTCCCCCCATATCAGCATCCTGTGACATCTACTTTTATACAACTCTACAAATCTACAAATGTCAAGCTCGATAAAGTCCCTCCAAGCTGGAGAAGCACGAATATCTGTAAACTGCAGTATGGAATTCCACTAAAGCCAAGTGCTTGGGGAAAGGAGAGCGTGAAATAGCTGCGGTGGTGTTAGGAGTGCTTAGATTGGCCCGGGCAAGAGAAGTGGGAGACAAGAGAGGGGATTAGACGGTCTGCAGCGGAAAGGTCTCCACGTCGTTCCCCTGTGATGTCAGAGGTGGAGCCTCCAGCAGTTGGAAAAACTTGATATCAATATCAGCTGAGCAATGTCGAGTGAATTAGCTTTTATCAGGTGTTGAAAAGGGCCCATCGACGTGACGGCCTGCAGCAGACATCATACATTTCTGCTTAATACTTTTAGACGTGCCTGCTGATACAGGAATTTCCACATGCCAAGATGGCCAGAGGATCACAGAAACCAAGAAACCGCTCCGCTCCCTGATTAGCTTAAAGTGAAAATCCTGTTTAGTTCAGAGGACCCCCTCCAGAGAACTTGTAGTAAAAGTATGGGAGTTGCTATTGCTGGCTTTGTTATAAAAGTTCAGGTATTCTTTTTTATGATGACACAGTCACCACATATGGCTGTGTAGTGGTACCCCCAAAAGGGCCGCAGATGTTACTAGGTTCATCTCCCACTTTAGTGCAGAGACAGCAAGGCACACGGCAACAGTCCATACACTACGGCTCAATAATCTGTCCAGCGGTTTATCTTTTTCTATATTTTATTGCTTAAAGGAACTAGGGAGGGTAGTGCAGGATACTCCAAAATGCTGGCATAAAGGTGTCAGAGGACAATTTTTTAAACAACAGCAGCACCGTTTTTTTTTTTACTTACAGTTGGGGACCATGAGATATTTGGTAAACCAATGCAGCAAGACTGGAACAGTCTTCAGATATCAGCTGGGATACCATGAAGCAGCTTGTAGACCACTTCAGAGCTGGGGAACTATGAAGCAGCTTGTAGACCACTTCACAGCTGGGAACTATGAAGCAGCTTGTAGAACAGATAGGCTAGACTGGAACAGTCTATAGGTTCAATGCTGGGGACCATGAAGTAGCTTGTAGAACAGATAGGCTAGACTGGAACAGTTTATGGGTCCAATGCTGGGACCATGAAACAGCTTGTAGAACAGATAGGCTAGACTGGAACAGTCTATAGGTTTATGGCTGGGGACCATGAATCAGCTTGTAGAACACATAGGTTAGACTGGAACAGTATATTGGTTCAAGGTTGGGAACCATGAAGCAGCTTGTAGAACAGATAGGCTAGACTGGAACAGTCTACAGCAGTGATGGCGAACCTTGGCACCCCAGATGTTTTTGAACTACATTTCCCATGATGTTCATACACTCTGCAGTGTAGTTGAGCATCATGGGAAATGTAGTTCTAAAACATCTGGGGTAGCAAGGGTCGCCATCACTGGTCTATAGGTTCATGGCTGAGGACCATGAAGCAGCTTGTAGAACAGTAGGAGGCTATACTCACAGAACCCTGAAATAGGATCAGTTTATAGGTGCAGGCTTTGCTCAGCATCCAGTGCCAGGGCTTTCAGGGGAAGCAGCCCATCTCCTTCTTGGCTCATCGATCCATCCCCTCAGTGGGATAAGAGACAATCTCCTCAGGGTTCCAAACTATTTAACAGCTCTCCCAACCACCATCTGGGCACACTTCCCCAGGGATTGGCTGGGCCCTGCTCAACATTCAGGCTTTTTCATTGTATTACTCCTTCCCTAAACTTCAGAAACTTCTTCTTGAGCAGGGGTCTACAAACTTTCTAAACAAAGGGCCAATTTACTGTCCTTCAGACTTTAGGGGGGCTGGACTGATCCCAGTGGGAGTAAACAATGCCTTATCTTTGGTATTAGAGGGAGGAATAGTGTCACATCGTTGGTGTCAGTGGAAGGAATAGTGCCTCATCGTTGGTGTCAGTGGAAGGAATAGTGCCTCATTGTTGGTGTCAGTGAAAGGAATCATGCTCCATCGATGGTATCAGTGGAAGGAACAGTGCTGCATTGGTTGGAAAAATGCCTCAAGGGCTGGACAAAGGCAAGCAAAGGGCCGCATCTGGCCGCAGTTTGGAGACCTGTTCTAGAGACAGGGGAACTAATCAAACTTCCAGCCCTGAGCAGACTCAAATAAACAATAATTGCTCCTCTGGCTACAGCAAGAGCCAAAAACTAAATTAGCCTAGTAGCCAAATTAGGAGGCTTCTACAACTGGATACATCAGGAGGGTAGAAATGGTCATAGGCTTTGCAAGGCTACAGGCACCCAGGCTTGGTACACCAGATCTATTGAAACCCGGCTGGCATGCAGACACATTTTTAATATAGGAGGGCACTCCACTGACCCCCAGTGTAAGGGAGTACTACACCTACTATCAATTATAGGGGACTGCAACACTGGTAATTAATTAGGGGGCATTTCACCACTGACCACCAACATAAGGGATCACTACACTGACTTTTGTTTTAAGTGGCGCGTTTCACCACTGACCAACACAAGGGGACACTTTAAAACTAGTCCCCAACAATAAGGGACATTACACCGACCACCAATGTTAGGAAGCACTACACTACTGCCACAACCTAAGGGGGCAGTGCACCACTGACAACCAATATAAGGGATCACTTCTCCGTTGACCACCAAAATAAAAGAGCACTTTAACACTGACCACAAATTTAAGAGGAGCATTTCCACAAATCACCAATGTAAGGGGCCCTTTTCCACCTACCACCAAAATAAGAATAAAGAATAAAATTTCCACTCATCACCTATATAAGGTGACATTTCACCACTGACCATCAATGTTGGGAGGCCCTACACTTGTATGAGGGAGGGGGGTACCAACCAGGCGCCACTGCGGAGGCAACATAGGGGGGAACTGTGCTATATGTTCTGCCTGCCCCACTACATTAAAGATAATAAATGTGTGAGTTGACACCTGCAGATGGCTATTTGTCCGACCATCCCACCAGGCCTCACACAAGAAGGACAGCGTCTTTTCTCCAGCCAGTGACATTGGTCTGTTCCTACTTGTCTCAGCACTAGAGACTACAGAGTCATTTGAGGTTAACAGTGTAGGCCACTGACTATCCTCCACCAGTTCTCCAGCACAGCACACTTGTCTTTCTCAAATTGTACAGTAGGTATGGAAGGGGACACTATACATGTACGAGGCCTCACTTTTTCCATGGTCCAGGCCCTGTCTCTAGGAAAGCTCTGTACCGTGGAGGCCTTAAGATAGGGACCCACTACTGAGAAGGGCATATTTAGTCAAACACCAAACCACCCTTCTAACTGGAACTTTCCATCACAGGTCACCACCGTCCTTACCATTAACTGGCTGTTCCCCCTTCTATACACCAATGTTACACATGAACTCATAATCACTCTTACTGATTTACACTTTCTTCCTCTTATTGTATACATTGTGAAGGCACTCATGAGTTTTTTTTATCATTAATTGGCCAGACCAGACTAACAAAGTTATTTGTAATGGTTTCACTGTACAATAATAGGCATACCTGTGGTTCAAACACTTTCCATAAATATGGTTAGTTACTCTACACTTTACAACTCTGGGTCCTGTCACATGTGGACTCCTTCCTCCACTAGCGATCACAATTGTAGGATGTGTGATTTTACCTCCTTTCCCATAGAACCAAAGAGTATACCCCGGGGGAACAAACCCCTATATACTTTCACAAAGGGATGTGACCTTGCCTCTGGCCATTGCACACCTGAACACATTTAACCCTACTGATACTGGCCATTATTACACACATAAATACAGTGACTATAGTAGCACCTGCCAACACACTGACCATCAACTTAACAGAGCACTACAAATATCATCAGCCTAAGGGGGCAATACACTATAGACTTTCAATGTACTGACTATTCCCGAATACCAGTGTAAGGGGGCCCTTCATCAGTAATTACCCGCATATGGGGTACCTTCACTGGCAACCATCAATAGAAGGAGGGACCTTCGCCAGTTACCACCAATATAAAGAAGCACTTTACTACTGGCCACAAAGATCAAGGAGCATTATGCAACACCTTTCCACAAACTACCAATGCAAAGCGCACAACATTAAACTCTATGACCTCTACTGTCTGCTACCAGTCCCACTAACAGGTTTAAGACGTTCCCTCTTTAAGAAAAGGCAGTGCTGACTTATGGTCCCATTGTGCCAATATCTCTGCAACTTCCACTGCCAGACAAACAAGGATGCTCTCCTAGTCTCCTTCCTTCACATTGTCCACAGTTAAGCATTTGACTAATCCAAATGACAGATATCCCTGACAGACAGTACCAACCAGGAGTTTTGGGTATCCTACTGCCCTAATCAAATCCTGGATATATCAGACACAAAACAGAGCCCATGGTGCAGGAACACCATTCTTGGGGGTAAAACTAGACATGTCCAGGGTTACCACTAAATCTTCTCTGCGAGATACATTATAGACTTCTTACATACAACTTAAAATGTATTATTCTCTTATAGGGATTGCTATTGTCCCAGCCACTTTATATGACTTGAAAAAGATAATCCAAGAAACTGACAGCTGGTCTCAAGGCATGAAAAGATCTACACTATTACTTCCTAACAAATCATGAACTTACATACTCCTTCATGGCTGGCCTGGAAATATATGGGATGCATTTCTGAGATTGTACACTTTCATCAGACAACATTGTTAAGATTAATGTAATAATCTTATGAAATTGTTCATGAATCTAAAAGGCATTTGTATCTTGTTGGTTGGTTGTCTAACAGACGGTTCTTATTTTTGACTCTCTAGTGGCTATTTATAAAAGTTTACTAGTTCACAGTTTTTTTTCCATTTCATAAATCGACCCATTTACAAATGTTTAAACCAGGATTTTTTTTAAGTAGTTGGCATATTTCTGTCAGCTGGTATTTAAACTGGCCGCTCTGTATGTAGCTTCTGATGGCACAAGGAGCCCCGTATTTCCAGAACTATAGGTGGCAGGAGCCCCAAATTTTGACCAGTGGCGGGGTAGGACTTCAGCTTCAGCTTTCTATGTTCATGGCAGGTGAGGTTCTGCCTCCCCTGACTGCATGTCCCTGCTATGGAGCACAATGCTGAAGCATTAGATCTTGATCAGAGCATCTGGAGATGCTGCTGACTCCCTGGAGTCAACTCATGGGGGTGATGTGATGACAGGCAAGGCAACCAACAGGCAAACACACCTGGTACCCAGTCAAAAGAACAGCCAGGCAGGCAAGAGTACAAGGCAAGTAAGATTTAGAAGCATAGCAAAGCAAGGGGGCGAGGTGGGCAGCAGAGAGAAGTGATTTCCACACAAGAGATTGAGAAAAGACTCCAGAAAGAAAGTGCTGACACATTGTAGTTAGGTAGGCTTAAGCCTCGTACACACGATCGGATTTTCCGATGGGAAATGTGTGATGTCAGGCTGTTGGCAAAAAAACAGACCGTGTGTACGCTCTATCGGACAATTGTTGTTGGATTTTCTGCGGACAAATGTTTGATGGCAGGGTTTAAAATTTTCCGTGGACAAATGTCTGTTGTCGGATTTTCCGAGCGTGTGTACACAAGTCTGTCGCACAAAAGTCCAAAGTACAAACACGCATGCTCGGAAGCAAGGACGAGCCAGAAGCGGTCGGTCTTGTAAACTATCGTTCGTAATGGAGAATTAACATTTGTGACGCGGCAAATTATGAAATCTCCAAATGCAGCGCACAATTCTCTTCTTCTTTAATGGGATAATAATGAAGCTGATTTGCTGGTGATACTGATGGAGTTATTGCAAACAAATTTTTGAAGGCTTTTTTTTTCTAGTGATATCAAGAATAATATTATTATGCTTGTTATTTTTTTTTTTTTGGCCAAGTTACCACAACACCATCATCCCGTAATTTTTAAGATCAAAGATACAACTATGTTGGTGTCCCTTGTCAATTTTACATTGCATTTTTTTAAATGTAACTGCCGACTCCCAAACACATAGCCAAGTATTATTCTACACAATTTTTTTATTGTGCATTAAAAAAAGAAAACAAATTAGACACGCTATCTGCCAATAGAACTTAAACAAAAAGTGCATTCTATGCATCCAAAAAAATAGAAAATATACCAAATCAAATCATTATTCAACCAAAAAATAAAATAAAAGCCTCATGCATGTGTCCTGCTTCCTAATATAGGGGGTCAACAATGCCAAGAGTTGGTGAAAGCAGGGGTCCGTCATCCGGAGATAATTCCGAAAGACATCTGGATTATTCTCCTGGAGCTCCCGCAGCAAAGGCATATGACAAAATTGGTCACGATTAATAAAGCAACCAAATTTTTGGTCCAAGAACTCCTCCTCCTCCTGTTCCTGGACTAGACTTGGGTCAAAGCGATAACTCCAAGGCCAATAATAAATAACACGTTATCTCCTCCGATTCCACAACATGTCTGGTTGGCGAATGGCCATTCAGAAATGAACTGTACAGCGCAAACTGAAAAGCGCAAACTGAAAAGCACAAACTGAAAAGCGCAAACTGAAAAGTGCAAACTAAAAAAAAGCGCAAACTGAAAAGCACAAACTGAACAGCGCAAACTGAAAAGCGCAAACTGAAAAGCGCGAATCAACACTCACCAAACTTCTACTAACACAAAATTAGCAGAAGGAGCCCAAAGGGTGGTGCTAAAGAGCTGAAGTATGTAGTATGTCACTACGTTCGTATTTTTTGGCCCACAATTCCTTGCCGTTTGTATGCAAGACAAGTTTGGGCCAATGCCCTTCGGACAAAAGTCCACGTTTTTTTTGGCCAACAGACCAATCGTGTGTACGAGGCTTTAGAGCAGAGGTCTCAAACTGGTGGCCCTCCAGCTGTTGCGGAACTACAAGTCCCATCATGCCTCTGCCTGTGGGAGTCATGCTTGTAACTGTCAGCCTTGCAATGCCTCATGGGACTTGTAGTTTCGCAACAGCTGGAGGGCCGCAAGTTTGAGACCCCTGCTTTAGAGCAATAGAACCTGTTGATCCAGCACTAGGTGGAGTTATTGATCGCTGTACATAGATGGCAAATGAGAGTCAGGTGTGCAGGTCAGAAAGTGGCAGCATAGTGGTGCCAGAGACAGACAATCAAATGGCACTATAGTCACAATTTGCTAACAAATTCTTTATTGCATTGGCCTCCCAACCTTGTGTATAATTTTTACTTTAACTGACTTATAAGTGTATTTTAAATGTTGAAAACATAATACTTATAGTACAAACCATCAATTTTCCCTAGTAGAGATTTTCAGTTTTGTTGTAAATTTTTAGTTTACCAGTTTTAATGCACTTTTTTTTCCCCCAAAAAAATAACAGTTCCATTATCATATTTCACTGTTTCCTAATGTGTTGTCTTCTGGATCGCCGATCTAAAAATACACAGGAAATCGGTCACACAATCCCATGGGAATTTGTTTCCGTTTGTAACTTCTTTATAGTTGGGCCCACAAAACAAATGAGATTCCAGCCTTTGCGCCCGGCCTGTACTCTTCTGCCGACATCTGAATTTCATCTTCAGGACACTATCCAGGAAGACATCTGCCCGGGGAAGTTCTTCCCAAACAAATAAATACAATAAAACTTCAATTTGTCAACTAAAACATCTTATGGGGAGCAGATGTCTGAAGGCGAATTTGTGATAATCTTATTATTGCTCTTGTCAGGTCTCATTATTCATTCGCTATTTGCAAACAAACGATCCCAACACCAAGGGCAATTATCTATCTAAATGGGAAACTTGTGTGGGATAAAAATGGAGGACCTTTCCTTCTGAAGAGTGCAAGAAAAGATGGACCTAGTCTATATAGTCTGGGGTGTGACTACAAAACATGCTTTGAATAGAGTGAGGAAGGAATAGATCCTCTGCGGGGTATTTACTGCTATCTGGGGCTCTGATTTCCCTTTGCTTCTTGTCCCAGTGACAATGGTTTTTCCAGACAGGATATGAGGGAAAATCACCAAAAGCAAAACAGACCGACCGAAAAAAAGGTGTTTTTTTTTGTCTGAGTTTCTGTCTATGGATGGACCAGAGCAATTTTTACATTTCTGCTCTGGGCCTACTGATTCAACAATCATTTTGTTGTAACAAAATTAACAATGTAATACATACACTACATTGCCAAAAGTATTGGGATGCCTGCCTTTACATGCACATGAATTTAATGGCATCTCAGTCTTATGCCGCGTACACACGATCGGAATTCTCATCGTAAAAAAGCTCTGATGGTTTTCCCGTCGGAATTCCGCTCAAACTGTCTTGCCTACACACGGTCACACCAAATTCCGACTGTCAAGAACGCGGTGACGTACAACACTACGACAAGCCGAGAAAAAACGAAGTTCAATGTCTCCGAGCATGCGTCTAATTGTCTCCGAGCATGCGTAGGAATTTTGCTAGTCGGAATTGCTACAGACGATCGGAATTTCCGATGGAAACCTTTTCCGTCGGAAAAATTGAGAACATGCTCTCAAATTTTTGCTGGCGGGAATTCGGCCAGTCGCATTTTCCGATGAAAGGCTCTCATCGGTCTTTTGCTGGCCGGAAATTCCGATCGTGTGTACGCGGCATTAGTCCGTAGAGTTCAATATTGAGTTGGCCCACCCTTTGCAGCTATAACAGCTTCAACTCTTCTGGGAAGGCCGTCCACAAGGTTTAGGAGTGTGTCTATGGGAATGTTTTATGCAATCCATGGACAAAAATTAATCACACAGTGTGATCCCTGACCTCCTGTTCTGGGGTCCCCCTGCACCTGCTCTTTTGTGAGTGTGCCCATAGCAAGTCAGCTGCTATTGGGGCACTCATGTGGGAATGTTCTCGAGCCAGGCTGTGTGCATCCATAGACACACACAGCACAGCTCGGCACCACCCCTATTCGCTGCTCACAGGATTTGTTTGACAGCAGCAGGAGAAAATGGCCTCTACTGCCTCTGTGTCCTGTAAGAAGAGGAAGAGGAGGAAGAGGAGAGAGCGCTACTGCATACGAGCTAGACATGTGCGCCGTCGTTGTTTCTGTCCGTTCCGTTTTGTATTAGCCGTTAATTCGCATTTCGTAATTCGTGTCCGAAATTCTATTTGGATTTGTACGAAATACGAATTTTCATTAGGTTTGTTAACTTTTCGTAACAATTACGAATGTTTGTTATGATGAATGTATCATTATGAGGGGCTCCCACCATCCCTGTGCTGTGCTGACTTCCTGGGTTTTTAACTTCCTCATAATGAATAATCGTAATTAACGAACATTCTTATTTTGTCCGATTCTAAATCTCCCATCGACTACCAGTACCAGTCTCCCACTCCCATATTAAAAAAGGTAAATTTCCCAACCCTCACTCCGCAGCAGAAGAAAACCTCTGATTGGTCAACAAAACACCAGTCACTTTCCGTTGTAACGGAATTTGGATCCTCCCGAATGTACGAATTTACGGAAATTTGTACGAATTTTCGATTCGCATGAAACTAATCGCACGTCTAATACGAGCACAGAGCTGGTAGAGTGAGGACCGAGAGTGGACTCGGGTAACTGGAGGTGGAGGCAGGGCCATCTTTAATATTGATTGGACCCTGGGCAAAACTTTTCTCGCCCCCCCCCCCTCCATGCAGTTTTTCTCTCCGTCTGCTCTGAGACATACAATAAATAGCAGCTAGACTCAAAATCAGTTTACTGAATCAGATCAGGCAGCTATTTTGCGATTGGTTGCCAGAGGTTACAGTGTATCATTACCGCTCACTGGCTGGTTGCTAGAGGTTACAGCACATATTACTGCTCACCGATTAGTTGCTAGAGGTTACAGCACATGATTTCTGCTTATTTATTGGTTGCTAGAGATTACTGTGGATATGACCTGGGGGGGGGGGGGGGGCATGATATACATATCCATGCCGCCAGACGCGGCTATTTACATATGAATACTGGTAATATACATGTAAACACAGGGTTTGCTGGTGAGTCATCTGTACACAACAATAGGGCAGAGCTGGGCAGGACGTCACACTGAGATATTGGAACACAGCACAGGACTAAAACCTCAAGGGATGAGAGAATTTAACCCAGAATAGTTAGTCGCCTTCGAAAACGTCCTATGACGAAACGCGTAAAGCACGCTTATGTCACTTCCGGTACGGTACAGGAAGCGCAGAACGCAGTTGGAGCGCACGCTGCGGACTAGCTTCCTTGTCTTGTACTAGCAAACTTATGCCAGGTTAAAACCTTCTCAGGGTCTACCTGTGTTTTTATTGATTTATTTTTTAAAAAAGCTATTTTTTTTTTTTTTACTTATAACGCGATGAGATCCCCCTTTTTTATCTCTCTCCTGTGAGGATCTTTTGTTCTGAATGCTGAAACCAGTTGCAGTGTTAACGCTGACCACTAGCAGGCGGACCATTAGGGCACTGAGCGTGACCCCCCACAAAGGATCCAGGAGCTGGATAGTAATTGGGAGCAGAGAGGAGTCTGGAAAGTGCCACCTGACGGACCACCCACGGGTCTTGATCTATGCCTTTTACCCCTGCAGGGGTAGTGCAGTCTGGTGAGTGGGGGACCTTAAGGGGCAGCACCAAGTCACCTGATTACAAGCAGCAAAGTCACCAAAGTCACCGTTCACTGAACGTTGTGTAAAATTTTTTCTGTTTTTTTCTTTTTTCCAGATTTTTCTGTTTTTATCACATCCTTTTTTTGTTCACATATACCTGGAGGATTTATCACATCTTTTTTCTGTTCACATATACTTGGAGGATTTATTGGGCTGTTTGCAAGATTGTATGATTTTAGTTATATTAACACATGGGTATGATAACTTGTACTTAAAGCGGGACTGTACTGTTTTTTTTTTTTTTTTAAAAGCCAGCAGCTACAAATACTGCAGCTGCTGACTTTTAAAAAATGGACACTTACCTGTTCCAGGGTCCAGCGGTGTCGGCAGCAGAGGCCGATCGTTCGCTCGGCTCTCTGCTGTAGCCGGCGCCATTCTCGGTAAGGGAATCAGGAAGTGGCTTCACTTCCCGATTCCCTACTGCGCATGCGCGAGTCGCGCGGCGCAATGAGAATCTTTAGCGCTGTCTGTTGGGACACGTGTGTGTCCCGGCAGACAGCGCGCTGGGACAGGAACTTGTGTAAACTCCCGTGTGAGTTTATGCCGGAAGTGGGTGCAGATACCTGTCTTAGACAGGTATCTGCACCCCCCTCCCCCCTGAAAGGTTCCAAATGTGACACTGGAGGGGGGGAGGGTTCCGAAAAGGAACTTTAGGGTGGAATCCCGCTTTAAATGATTTATGACATTTTTTATATCACATTGTACCAGATTGTCACTGTGTATATGGCTACCCATTTGGGACTTTACATACATACACGGCTTTGGGACCACACAGGTCTACACGTGCAGGTTTGCATTTTTCACCTGCAGGTTATAGCAGGTGCACATCATTTACATTTTAGTGTGAGGTACCACCTGTCTAGCCACGTTATATATTGTGTACCATCTGGCTTACCAACTGCTTGGCTGATCGGTGGCAATAATCCTTAATACACTTTCACTGTGTGTGTTGGATCAAATTATTGGTATATTATTTTATTATTTGCTATATCACGAGGGAGCGCCACTAACCCCCGCAACTAATTTTTGATTGAATATCACTGCTTAGATCAATAGATGAACACCCTACCCCCTCCACAGCAATCTCAAATCTGAGAGGAAGCAGGGATGGGATAAAACACACAAATCACAGAGGCCTCCTAATAGCCGCAAATAAATGTAAACTTCAATCTTCAATCAATCAACAAAAATTAACAGAACAGCCGTGGCATCTATAAGAACAGCCGTGGCATCTATAAGAACAGCCGTGGCATCTATAAGAACAGCCGTGGCACCAGCCCTTTATTCTGGATTGGAAATTTGGATATCCCATTTAAACCCTGCAAAGGGGAAAAGCGTGTCCAGCCAAACACGAAAGTGTGAGGCATATACAGCTGGTGAGTGTAATGACATAAGGGGAGAGGAGTCACAGCAGAGCGGTGTGGTAGAGGAGTATAGATGTAATCTGCTTTTTATTCAAGAGACACCGGTCAATGTTTTTTTCACCGTTTTTTCATTGCTTCATTATTTGGATTATGATTTGAAGATTTCAACATATGGACTATGATTTCACTTTGTTACATTATATTACTTTCTCAGGAAGTTTCACAGTGGTGATTGTAACAATTTTTTTTAGGAAGTCGACACTGTCTGATAGAACTTGAAACAATTCACTTGATTCCCGTTTTTTGTTTATTTATTTTTTATTTTCAGTGTTGAACAATTATTTAGTCACAGGGTGATCTGTTTCAAAAGATTGTATATATTTGCCATCATTATTCATCTGGTGATATGCACTATATAATAATTTGTGCTAATTGATTTTGATACAAGTTATTATTTTTTTTATTTTATTATTTTTGTATGCACAAGGCAGGTTTTGCACAGTGAAGTATTATTTAGTAATTCATGTTCACTGGAGTGGATCTATAGTATTTATCATTTCTTAACCACATGCCGACCGGGCCATAGCCGAAAGACGGCTACAGGGCGTCCTCCCAGAAACTTGCTCCCGCGCGCCCCCCTGGGGCGCGCACTCGGGAAAATCCGTGACCGCCGGGTCCCGAGGAACCGGCGCATCACAGATCACGGTAAACGGGCGCTGATAGCGGCCGTTTACCACGTGATCGCTCCGTCAAATGACGGAGCGATCACATGTACAAAAACCGGCGTCACGTCATGACGCCGCTTCCTCCCTCCCCTCTCTGTACCGTGCAGTGGTACAGTGAGAGGGGAGAAGCGGAAAGGGATGAGATGGGACCAGCGCTGTGGGTTGAATGTGTAGTGCCCACAGCGCTGATCAGTGACAGCAATACACTGCCACCACTGTGCAATACTCTGCCACCGCTGTGCAATACACTGCCTACTCTGCCACCACTGTGCAATGCTCTGCCACCACTGTGCAATACACTGCCTACTCTGCCACCACTGTGCAATACACTGCCTACTCTGCCACCACTGTGCAATACTCTGCCACCACTGTGCAATACTCTGCCTACTCTGACACCACTGTGCAATACTGTGCAACACTGCAATACTCTGCCAATACTCTGCCAATACTCGCCAATAAATTTTAATAGAAAAATAATTTTTTTTTCCGACGGACTTTGGATTGAGAGCCTGTTCCTAATTTTTCCAACGGAAAACCTTTCTATCGGATTTTTCGATCGTGTGTATGCAATTCCGACACGCAAAATTCCGACGCATGCTCGGAAACAATTCGATGCATGCTCAGAAGCATTAAACTTCCCTTTTATAGTGCCGTCGAACGTGTTGTATGTTGTGGTGTTATGGACAGTCGGAATTGGGTGTGACCGTGTGTAGGCAAGACAGTTTGAGCGAAATTCCGTCGGAATTCCAACGGGAAAACCATCAGAGCTTTTTCCGCCGAAAATTCAGACCGTGCATACGTGGCATTACAGATCCACCTCCATTAACTCAGTGTGAGGCAGGGCACACCCAGAGCCATGCTTGTTCAGCCCAGGGTGTTTGTCAGGCTGGGTGGTTTCGGCAGGGTCAACCACAGCTCGATTTGCAGCCCATTCAGAGGAATTAGCCAAAATTTGAGCTGTGTATGGCCAGCTTAAAAGGTATTGCACACTTCGGAATGTTTTTGTTTTAACTAGTTAGTTACATACGCTGTGTCATTTGTTTGTCTTACCCTACAACAATGGGCTCACATCTCACATGTTGTGGCTGTAGATTGCAATAACCCTGCCGATTGATCCCTCTATGTTCATTTCTTCATTCACCTAGCTTATTCCTATTCACCAGAGGGACAGGCAACTTCTTGTTCTAATTCACATAACCATACCTCACAACTTTTGAGATGGGAATGAGGGACACCTATTATTAAAAGTATGCAGGCACAGGACACACCCCTTGCCACGCCCTCTTAAAGGAGAATTGTACAAAAAAAAACAAGATTGGTTAAACCCACAAGTGCTTTTTATACCACTACTATTCCTTTATATTATCTTTTGGAATTTACAAATGCAGCAATTTGGAAATCAGATGAAAGGTTTAGCGCTGGAAAACCCTTTTTGATAGATAAAAAGTGCATTTTATATACATCTATATAGATCAGACCAAAATGAGGGACAAATGAGTCCCAAATCAGGGACAGTCCCTCGAAATCAGGGACAGTTGGGAATTATGCATAAGTATGTCTCACGATTCCCTATTTGTAGTATTACAAATGTGGGAGTGCTAATGTGATAAAAGATTACATGGTAGCTCTCTGTTATTTGCTTAGCTTGCTTGTGTCTGTATCACATTAAATTACCATTTAGCTCTCACCTGCTAAACACTAGACTGGGGGACCCAAGGATTGTAGGATATCTAGTTTCTTCACAGGAAGTGTCGGTTCTCAAAGAGACAGAGGTCATGCAATTACCTTTGCTGTGCCATGTGTAGTGACAGCCCGTTCATTAGGGGCGCCCCCTCTCTCCATGCCCCCTATATGCAATGGATAGATTCATGCATAGCGTGAATCTATCCACAACCGCCGTGGCCACACCCTATTCATGCATCCAGCCCCTTTCAGGACACATGAATTACAGCGGTCAGGGTTTTTTTTTTAAGCACCTGATTAGAGCAAGAGGTTCTAATAGGCTTCAAAATAGGGTGGGCTCGGTTGTGCAGAAAATGCGCTCCGATCCCACCCAGGTCTGTTACAACGGCAAATGAATATTCGCTGTTGAAACACTGATTCTCGATCTGACTAATCAGAAGTGGGTGTGAGACCTGTTTTCCGATTGGCCGCTGAGGAGGAGGGAGGAAACGGAAGCTGCCGTCGCCGTGATGACCCATGGAGGGCAGGAGAATGGGAGGCTGCCGCCGAGCAGGACAAGCTGCCGGTGATGGGGTAAGCGCTACCGACTGACCGAGGGGGTGCATACTGTTGGCCATCCCCAAAAAATTTTTTACACCCAGGTCTGTAATAAAAGCAAATGAATATTCGCTGTTGAAACACCAATTCTCGATCTGACTAATCAGAAGCGTGCGTGAGACCTGTTTTCAGATTGGCCGCTGAGGAGGAGGGAGGAAACGGAAGCTGCCATCACTGTGATGACCCATGGAGAGCAGGAGAATGGGAGGCTGCCGCCCAGCAGGGGAAGCCACCGGTGATGGGGTAAGTGCTACTAACCGACCAGAGGGTTAGGCTGCCCCCCAAAAAATGTTTACACCGGCCGCCACTGGCCATGTGTTATACCCCGTGTTTGAATACAAACAGAAACTTCCGACACCAGAATGTGAAGATTAAGCCAGCCAGAGATGGTTTGAATCTTGTCCGATTCAGCAGAGACCGGCCGAGATTCGATCAATCTATGGGCAGGCTGGTTGTACTGAAGTCGATCCATTGAACATAATCTACCAGAACACCGAAACAGGAGTGGAGGAGAAATCCTCCAATAGTAACACTAGTTCTGATGACAACCAAGAATTCCTTCACTTTGGAGGTATCCCCCCTTACATGTTTTGGCTATAGGACACGAAGTGAAGGGAAATCTCCCTAATAGGACACAAAAAAAAACTGACAAGTGTTAGAACCCTCCGTTACTCAAAAATGAAAAAAAAGTTTTGACTTATTCTTTACTTTAAATGTCCTCAGTTTGATGGTCAGTATTGGTCAACCCACTTCCTCTGTGCCCAGGTCTTCCTGGTCCCACCCCTAACATCCTGTAACTGGACAGTGAAACAAGAAGCCACACATTGACAAGCCCATCTCTTTGTCACTTTGCTCTTATCTCCTATCAGCATGCTTCTTGTCAGCACATGAACTGATTGGATTCATGTGCTGCTTCATTCTCTCACACTCCAGCTCTGCTGTACAGGCACTGAAAATGGCTGATGCCAGGTCACATTCATGCACTTACACTACTTGCATTTAAAAAAAGAATTGAATGATGTAATCATGATTATAGAGCTGCATTAATTTATGTCTATTTATATATGCGTGGAGTTCAATTTTAAAGAGGAAGTAAAGCCTCTTAAAAAAAAAAAAAAAAATTAAAGACACCCTGCAAGGCAAAGGCATAATGAGCTAGTATGCATAGCATACTAGCTCATTATGAAAGACTTACCTGAAAACGAAGCCCCCGAAGCGGTCCTTATTCACGATCTTCTGTGCCGCCATCCAGGGCCGGAGTGACTTCCGGGTCTCGCCGCTCCAGCGCTATCATTCGCTGGAGCGGCGATGACGTCACTCCTGCGCATGCACACGAGATCGGCATATCGCCGTGATCTCGGCATCCTCAGTGCGCCCTCAGTGCGCCTGCGCGCCCCTGTCTACGGTGCATGCGCCGCAGACAGCGATGCCTTTTTTATTTCTAAATATCTCCTAAACCATGTAGGTTTAGGAGATATTTATTGGACCTACAGGTAAGCCTTAATCTAGGTTTACCTGTAGGCCAAAGTCATTTGGAAGGGTTTACTTCCTCTTTAAACATGTGTTGTACAATAGTATTTTTAGTGCAAATAAATTCATAGGACATGCTGGAACAGAAGTGCTTTCTCCTCTATCAAGCAATACAAAGATTCATCTATACTATCCACTTGACCTCCGGAAGATTTACCCCCCTTAGGCTCAATTCACATCTATGCATTTTGCTTTTAAGCGTTTTTGCAGTACTTTTTGCAGTGCTTGCCGCGTTTTTGGACGCACATTTTTACCGCGATTTTGCCGCGTTTTTTTTGTTTTTACACTGGTTGCTTAGCAACCAGCTATATACAGTGTAAAAAAACAAACAAATGAAAGAAAAAAAAACACAAAACGCGGCAAAAACGCAGCACTTGTGTTTTGGATGCGGGTCCATTGACTTCTATTACATGCAAAACGCTGCATTTTGCATGAAAAAAAGTCCCCGACCCTTTCCAAAAAACGCAGAGGCACAAAAATGCATTGATGTGAACATGTTCCATAGGAACCCATGTTAAAAAATTTCCCTGCATTTCAGCAAAATGCATCAAAAAACGCGCTAGTGTGAATGGAGCCTTAGTGACCAGGCCATTTTTTTGCAATATGGCACTGCGTTACTTTAACTGACAATTGAGCGGTCGTGCAACAACGCTGTACCTAAATGGAATTTATGTACGGTCATTTTTTTTCCCCACAAATAGAGCTTTCTTTTGGTAGTATTTAGTAAATTTAGTGTTTCTTTTTTTTGCGCTATGAACAATCAATCAAAGACAGATAATTTTGAAAGAAAAACAATATTTTTTTACTTTCAGCTATAAAACATATCTAATTTAAAAAAAAATTTAAAATCAAAATTTCTTCATCAGTTTAGGCCAATATGTATTCTGCTACATATTTTTGGTAAAACAAAAATTCCAATAAGCGTATATTGATTGGTTTGTGCAAAAGGTATAGCGTCTACAAAATAGGGCATATATTTATGGAATTAAAAAAAAATAATAATTTGATAGTAATAGCGGCGATCAGCGGCTTATAACAGAACTGCGATTTTTCGGTGGACAATCTGACACTTGCACTTTTTGGGAACCAGTGACACTAATACAGTGATCAGTGCTAAAAATATGCACCGTCACTGTACCAATAACACTGGCTGGGAAGGGTTTAACTGCTTCAGCTACGGAAGATTTGACTGCTGACTGACTGGGGCATTTTTTGCCATTCGGCAACTACGTCGCTTTAACTGACAATTGCGCGGTCGTGCGACGTTGCACCCAAACAGAATTGACGTCCTTTTTTTCCCCACAAATAGAGTTTTCTTTTGGTGGTATTTGATCACCTCTGTGGTTTTTATTTTTTGCGCTATAAACAAAAAAAAGAGCAACAATTTTGAAAAAAAAACACGTTTTGTACTTTTTGCTATAATAATTTTTTTTTTTTTTTTAAAAGCAATTTTTTTTCTCAGTTTAGGTCGATATGTATTCTTCTACATATTTTTGGTAATAAAAATCACAATAAGCGTTTGCACAAAAGTTATAGCGTCTACAAAATAGGAGAAAGATTTATAGCATTTTTTTTTTTTTTTTTTACTAGTAATATCGGCGATTTGCGATTTTTAATCGGGACTGCGACATTATGACGGACAGATCAGACACATTTTTGGGACCATTGGCAATTTATACAGCGATCAGTGCTATAAATATGCACCGATTACTGTATAAATGTCACTGGCAGGGAAGGAGTTAAACACTAGGGGGCGATTAAGGGGTAACTGTGTTCCCTCTCTGTGTTCTAACTGAAGGGACTATTTAGGGGAGATGACAGATCGCTGTTCATACTTTGTATGAACACACGATCAGTTTCTTCTCCTCTGTAAAAAACGGGATCTGTGTGTTTACACACACAGATTCCGGTTCTCGTGTGTCACGAGCGATCGTGGGAGCCCGGCAGTCATCGCGCCCGCCGGGCACTTGCATCGGCTCCAGGGGAGAGCAGTGGGCGCGCGCCCCTAGTGGCCACAGGGCGAAGTGATGTAACATAACATTGTTTCGCCCAGCTGTGCCATTCTGCTGCTGTAAAACTGCGGTAGCTGGTCGGCAAGTGCTTAAACATCTAGGGCAATCGAAGGTTTAAATGTGTGCCTAGCCAGTGTTTTTGTGTACTGAATGCTGTGTTTTTACTAAAGGGAAGTAATGGATTCACGGGGAAAGAAAATTCATGACTTCCCTGCTGACAGGACAGAGCTCTGCCTTGCTTTCTGTCCTGTGTGTCTTCTGGACGATCAGTGGGTGCCGGTGGTTATCCACTGGCCGCCACCTGCTTATCAGCACAGCGCGTACCCCCTACCTGGAAGTGCCGGATCACGTACCTAGTACTTGATCTGGCACAGCAGAGCTGCCTGTTGAGCCGTCCTTAATAATGGTGGATATCTGACTGTCCCTGGCTCAGTACCTTTGCACAGCGATATTGACAGATGTCTCAACCTTGGATGTCTAAGACCTCATGCACACGAGACGCTGTTAAACGCGCGTTCAGAGGCAGTTGGACACTTTTTTCAACTGCCCCTGAACGCATGCAATGTTATCCTATGTGTCCATGTACACAGTCTCGTTTTTTCCCATTTTTATGCAGTTGCGTTTAACCTCGTTTTTCCAGAAGCAAAGAAATGCGTTCAGACACTTTGCTTTTCCACGTTTCAGACGCAAAACGCGGCTAAACGCAGCCACCTGCGTTTAGCCACGTTTGCGATTATAAGCCTTTTTAAAAGGAACCCAATTTTTTGGACCAGAAAACTCAGAAATATGATGGTAAACCATAAAAAATACTAGAAAAATTGGTTTAAAATGTCGTAATTAGTTTAGTTCTTAGAGCATATATACTCACTAATGCATACATGTTTGTGAAATATCCAACGGACATTCGCTGTGCCATCAACGGATGGATCCAATATCGACGAGCTCTGATTCTGGACCTCTCATGCAAATTTGCAACGACGTTGCTGCCTCAAGAGCAACATCAGGAGCATTTCCTGACATATATTCAATATGGGATCCATTTCCAAAAAACACAGAAAGAGAGGCAAATGCAAGTGTACAACTGCTCTCTCTGCTGCTGCTGCTGCTGCTGCTCACAAAATGGCAGAAATAGTTAATAATACATGCTTTCTGAGCTTGGGGAGGGTCTATATGATGTTATCTTTACAAATGCTTATAGACGCAAACGCGGCTAAACGCGGCTAAACGCGGCATGAAAACACAGCAAAACGCGCGTTTTTAAACGCAGGTTTCTGCTTTTTAAAACATGCGTTCAGCAGAGTTTGCATCTGCGTCTCGTGTGCATGGGGCCTTACTTGTTATTCCACTTTGGACACCTGACAGTAAAAACTAGAAAATGATGTTCCTTTTTAGAACTGATAAAATACGAGGATATTTACAAATCCCTCCACTGCGCCCAGTCATACATGAAAAAAATTGGAGATTAGACATGTGCACTGCCGAAAAATTTGTTAGTTTTCGTTTCATTCGTTTTTTTTTTTTTGGTTCATTCATTATGATTGAAATTCGTAAATTAGAAATTTTGGAAAAAAGGGAAATTTATAAAGTCGAAAATAAGAAAGAAAATCTGAAAATTCAAAAGAATGAAAATCCGAACAGTTGAAATAATATCTAAATATTAAATTATAGGTATTGGAATTTCCTTTGTACATCACCGCGTTCTTGGCGGTCAAAGGTTCAGAGAACTTTTGCGTGACCGTGTGTATGCAAGCCAATCTTGAGCGGAATTCCGTCTGAAAAACCATCCAAGTTTTTTTGCGACAGAAAATCCGCTGGTGTGTGCGAGGCATCAGTCAACATAACGAATATGGTTTTATCAGAAATAACAAATGGCGCATCTAAACAAATGGAGCGGAATGAATGATTAATAATAATAATGTTTTTATTATTATTATTTATTATTATTAATTTGTTAGGTTCCATTCGCTTAGATGCAGCATTTGTTATTTTTCGGATAATTCGTAACTTTGGATAAATTCGTATTCGTTCTGTTCTTCAACAGCCAAATTTGAAAGGATATTCTAATACCTATAATTCAATAGTTAAATTATTTTTACAGATTTTCGTTCTTTTAAATTTTCGTTCCTATTTTCGAATTTAAAATTTCCGCATTTTCAAATTTCCGAACATTCGGAAAAATTTGTTAAACAGGTTTTCGTTAATTTGGACATTTCCAAATTAACGAAATTTGTAGAAATTCGTAAAAAAAAAAAAACGAATTTGGAACAATACGATTTGTACATGTCTATGGGAGATCGTTCTGGTGGAAGAGCTGCCTCTGGAAATATGTCAAGTGATATGGTCTCAGGCATCTAAGAGCTTGATATGTACTCTTCATAAGAAAAATCAATATAAAATACTTTTCCACTGTTAGCAGACACAAGAACTTGAACCATGTAAGATATTTGTCAGCTAATGACAGATGTTGGTACTGCAAAACAGAACTCCAGCATATCCATTGGTACTTTGCTCAGTATTTCAGTCTGAGCTGGGCAGTGTACAGGTCAAAACCTCAACATCAGCTGCACAGTGTACAGATCAGAACTCCACCATCAGCTGCCTCTTGCACAGATCAGTACCTCACCATCAGTTGCCCAGTGCACAGATCAGAACATCACTACCAGTTGGCCAATGCACAAATCAAAACCTCACTATCAGCTGACCAGTACAAAGATCAAAACCTCACCATCAGCTGGCCAGTGTACAGATCAGAACCCCACCATCAGCTGGCCAGTGTACAGATCAGAACCCCACCATCAGCTGGCCAGTGTACAGATCAGAACCCCACCATCAGCTGGCCAGTGTACAGATCAGAACCTCACCATCAGCTGGCCAGTGTACAGATCAGAACCCCACCATCAGCTGGCCAGTGTACAGATCAGAATCCCACCATCAGCTGGCCAGTGTACAGATTAGAACCTCACCATCAGCTGGCCAGTGTACAGATTAGAACCTCACCATCAGCTGGCCAGTGAACAGATCAGAACCTCACCATCAGCTGGCCAGTGTACAGATCAGAACCCCATCATCAGCTGGCCAGTGTACAGGTCAGAACCTCACTATCAGCTGTGCAGTGTACAGATCAGAAGCCCACTATCAGCTGTGCAGTGTACAGATCAGAACTCCACCATCAGCTGCACAGTGTACAGATCGGTAACCTCACCATCAGTTGCCCAGTGGACAGATCAGAACCTCACTACCAGTTGGCCAATTCACAAATCAGAACCTCACTATGAGCTGACCAGTATACAGATCAGAACCTCACCATCAGCTGAACAGTGTCCAACTCACATCCTCACTACCAGCCCATCAGCATACAGATCAGAAGCTTACCATCAGCTGACCAATGTACAGTTAAGAACCTCCCAATCAGCTGACCAGTATACAGATAAGAACCTCGCCATCAGCTGACCAGTATACAGATTAGAACCTCGCCATCAGTGGACCAGTGTACAGATCAGAACCTGAACAAGATACATATCCCCTGATGCTGAGCCTGTGATATTACTGTATGTTACCTCGCTCCAGCAACCCCTTTCCTACTGCTTTGTCTACATACATGGAGAGGAATGCTGCACAGTATCCTATGACAAGAGGCAGCACACCCTCCCAAAGAAGTTCATAAAACTTTCTCAGACTGGCCACAATAGATTTCATGAAAACTCAGAATAAAGGTTAACGGACCAAAAGTTCCTGACTGATTCCATGCCTGGAGTCTGTCTTTTATGGTTGGGGGGTTTAGCACGGTTCACCTCACCTTAGGTTTGAGGTGTTGCCCAGCTACATCTTAAAGCCATTTGTCCATCAGCGAGCTCATTATAATGTTAAACTCGTTTGAGCCTCATAATTACCGTTTTATGATAATTGGCCCTTCTCTTGGTGCTTGAATCGCTTTATGATAAGTACAGTGCTGGAGGCGATCCCGCTGTACATTTTACATTACAATTAGGGGCATAGTTCTACATTCTAATGAATTCTGGCACGCAGCATGGAATTCACTCATATGTGGCACAGGCCTTTATAGACTAAACACTACGTTCTCCCGAGACCGCAGGCCAAATGGGAACTCTCCTAAGCATTTTATGAAACCAGCGCCATAAATTGTATAGAGACGCGAGTGGTGCTCACAGAGGCTGGAGTGGAGTACAGCAGAAATTGAATACGGATGGCTTCCTTCAGTACTCCCTGTTATTTAAAAGTAAAGCTTTAGCTTTAAAATAGAAAAAAAAAATACCATTGCTGATCCTTTAAGTATAACTAAAGAATTTTTTGGGGGTTTTGGAGTGCAGTGATTTAGAATACTTCTCCGTTTTTATTGGTGTCTATGTCCCCGTTAAAGCGTCCCACACAGAAATGTATTTTTTTTTTTGTTTACCCGTTTTGCTATACTGCAATAAATACTTTAATGCGTGTGATTAATTAAATTGCCGTTCAATTCTCGTTTTTTTTTTTTTATTTACTCACTTTTAGGGCTGAAACAACTAAACGATTAATCGACAACTAATCGATTATGAAGTTAATCGATTACTATTTTCATAATCGATTAATCAGCCAATAACATAATGGGGTTAAAAAAAAGAACTAAAATGAGCCCTTTATAGTACAAAAAGAGCAAATAATCACTACTGTAAATATTACTTTCACAGTTCTGCAGTAAAAAATTTAACGCCTTACAGTAGTTATCTGCTTTTTTTTGTACTATAAAGGGCTAATTTTTGTTTTTTTTTAACCCCATTATGTTACTAAACGTCTAAAGCAGGGGTCTTCAAACTATGGCCCTCCAGTTGTTCAGGAACTACAATTCCCATCATGCCTAGTCATGTCTGAGAATGTTAGAGTTTTACAATGCCTCATGGGATGTGTAGTTCCGCAACAGCTGGAGGGCCGTAGTTTGAGGATCCCTGGTCTAAAGCCCCGTACACACGGTCGGATATTCCGATGGAAAAAGTCTGATCGGATTATGTTGTCGGAAAATCCGATCGTGTGTGGGCTCTAGCGGGCTTTTTCCGTCGGAATTTCCAACGGAAAAAATTGGAGAGATCGGAAAATCCAATCTGACTTTTTCCGATCGTGTGTAGGGAATTCTGATGGACAAAGTGTCACTATTGGATACTAGCCTCTACGTAGTTCCGTAGTACGCAACGACCGTCACCACGTTTGGAAACGATCAGATTTTCCGACAACTTTGTCCGACCGTGTGTATACAACACCAGTTTCTGAAAAAAACGGACGGATTTTGTGGTCGGAATTTCTGACCGTGTGTACGGGGGCTTAGACCTGGTTCACATCTATCAGTTTTTTGGTGCTTTTTGCAGAAACGCACTACAGTTTATTTACATGGTTTCCTATGGGACACGTTCACATCTATGCTTTTTTCAGTCGTTGCGTATTTGGAAAGGGTCTGACTTTTTTTTTTTTTTAACGCAAAACAGTGCTTTTTAAATTCAATATACTTCAATGGAGAAGCTGCAGAAATGCATGTAATGCGTTTTTGCAGCAATTTGTGTTTTTTAATCTGCCCAACAACAAATTGGCCAAAAAAAATGCAAAACTGCAGCAAAATCACGTGCGCAAAAATCAAAACGCACAGCAAAAAGCACTGCAAAAAACAGATCAAAAGCAAACTGCATAGGTGTGTACCGAGCCTTATGCTGGCCACACAGATCAATTTTCAGACGGGAATATACAGACGAAAAATCTTTGTACATTCGCTGAATGAAAGAATGTTTTTTAATTTTTTTAATTTTTAATTGCTTTTAAAATTCTGTTTTTAAAACGAATGTAATTTCTGAACGAAAACCACCTACACTGTCTGAAAATTCCTTTGACCAAGAAGTTTTCTATTATTTCCAAATTTTCCCATCACTGTGGTTTAAAATGAACGTCGATTTGACCCCACTAATGATTAGAAAATTTAACAAACATTCTTAAAATTACATTTTTTATGAAGGAAGACTGAACGGAGTCTGATGATATTTACCAGATTCCCCCTTTAATAGTATATATATCTCCTCTAATAGTATATACAGTATATCTCCTCTAATAGTGTATACAGTATATCTCTCCTCTAATAGTATATACAGTATATCTCTCCTCTTGAGTGAACCCGAACTGTAAAGTTCGTGTCCGTACCGGACCCGAACCCGAACAATTGACTGTATGTTCGGGTTCGGGTCCGGTGTTCGGGGATTTAATGTTGCTTTTTAAAATGTCTTTTAAAAGCACTCGCGGCTATATGAATGGATATTCATATAGCCGCGAGTGCTTTTAATACAGAGAACAGTCATTGAAGGGATATGTATCAATGCAAAAAAAACGTTTAAAAACGGCCGTTTTTTTCGGGAGCAGTGATTTTAATAATGATTAAATTGAAACAATAAAAGTGTAATATTCCTTTAAATTTCGTACCTGGGGGGTGTCTATAGTATGCATGTAAAGGGGCGCATGTTTCCCGTGTTTAGAACTGTCTCTGCAAAAAGTGTCATTTTTGCAGAAAAGAAAGCTATTTAAAATCACTCGCGGCTAATGTTAATTGTCGGATCCCGTAATACAGAGAACAGTCATTCATTGAAAGCCATTCATAAAAAAAAAGTCATTGATAAAAAATAAAAAAAATAAAAAAAAAAAGCGTAGGGGTCCCCCCAAATTCAATAACCAGGCCCTTCAGGTCTGGGATGGATATTAAGGGGGATCCCAGCCAAAAAAAAAAATGGCGTAGGGTCCCCCTCAAAATCCATACCAGACCCTTGAGGTCTGGGATGGATTTTAAGGGGAAACCCAGCCAATAAAAAAAAAATGGGGGGTCCCCTTCAAAATCCATACCAGACCTTATCCGAGCACGCAGCCAAAAAAAAAAAAAAAAATAAAAATAAATATATAATATAATAATATATAATATATATATAATTTATTTTTAATTATTTTTATTATATATTATATAATTTATATATTTTTTTATTAAATATATAAAATAAAAAAAAAATAAAAAATTAATAATAAAAAAAAAAATAAAATAATAAATAAAAAAAAAAAAAAAAAAAAAAAAATGGCGTGAGGTCCCCCTCAAAATCCATACCAGACCCTTATCCGAGCACGCAACCTGGCAGGCCGCAGGAAAAGAGGGGGGGGACGAGAGCGCCCCCCCCTCCCGCCTGAACCGTACCAGGCCACATGCCCTCAACATTGGGAGGATGCTTTGGGGGCCGCTCACGTCACGGGGAAAGCCATAGGGAAGTCCCCATGACGTTCCCATGCGTCAGAGGGGGGCAGGGTTACCAGGTGGCCCCGCCCTCCGTTATAAAAGAACTGTCAGCCCAAGCGAAGCCTCACACACTGGGAGCCCAAGAACAGACCGACGCCCTGGAAGAAGATACCGGAGAGAAGCCTCAGAGACCGACGCCGTGGAAGAAGATACCGAAGAGAAGCCTCACCCAGCGGGAGCCTCCCATTGCGCGGAGCGGCCCAGAAGAGACACCGATGCTGGACGAGAAGGCCAAGAAGAAGCGGATCGGAGGAAGAAGACGATGGAAGAAGAAGATGCCGGAAGGAGAAGATGAAGAAAGGAAGACCAGAAGAAAGAAGATTTTAATAAAGGAATTGTCAAAGACCGTCTCCTGTCATTTTTACCATTTTTGACACTTTTTTGGTGAAATGGTAGGGGTACTTTTGTACCCCCTTACCATTTCACACAGGGGGGGGGCGGGCGGGATCGGGGGGTCCCCTTGTTAAAGGGGGCTTCCAGATTCCGATAAGCCCCCCGCCCGCAGACCCCCACAACCACCGGGCACGGTTGTGGGGGATGAGGCCCTTGTCCTCATCAACATGGGGACAAGATGCTTTGGGGGTCTTAGACCCCCAAAGCATCCTCCCAATGTTGAGGGCATGTGGCCTGGTACGGTTCAGGCGGGAGGGGGGGGGGGGGGGCGCGCTCTCATCCCCCCCTCTTTTCCTGCGGCCTGCCAGGTTGCGTGCTCGGATAAGGGTCTGGTATGGATTTTGAGGGGGACCTCACGCCATTTTTTTGGCTGGGTTTCCCCTTAAAATCCATCCCAGACCTCAAGGGTCTGGGATGGATTTTGAGGGGGACCCTACGCCATTTTTTTTTTTGGCTGGGATCCCCCTTAATATCCATCCCAGACCTGAAGGGCCTGATTATTGAATTTGGGGGGACCCCTATGCTTTTTTATTTTTATTTTTTATCAATGACTTTTTTTTTATGAATGGCTTTCAATGAATGACTGTTCTCTGTATTACGGGATCCGACAATTAACATTAGCCGCGAGTGATTTTAAATAGCTTTCTTTTCTGCAAAAATGACACTTTTTGCAGAGACAGTTCTAAGTACAGGAAACATGCGCCCCTTTACATGCATACTATAGACACCCCCCAGGTACGAAATTTAAAGGAATATTACACTTTTATTGTTTCAATTTAATCATTATTAAAATCACTGCTCCCGAAAAAACGGCCGTTTTTAAAAAAAATTTTGCATTGATACATGTCCCCTGGGGCAGGACCCAGGTCCCCAAACACTTTTTATGACTAACTTTTTAAAAATAAATGACTTCAATGACTGTTCTCTGTATTAAGGGGGACGGGAGCTGACACTTTATTATAGCCGTTCGGGTCCCCATTGACTTCAATGGGGTTCGGTGTTCGGGGTCAAGTTCGGGTCAAGTTCGGTCCCGAACCCGAACTTTTTTCTGAAGTTCGGCCGAACCTGCCGAACCCGAACATCCAGGTGTCCGCTCAACTCTATCCTCTAATAGTATATACAGTATATCTCTCCTCTACTAATCGGCGGTATATGATGTACATAGCCGCGGGCGAGAAGAGGCAGATTACAGATTACAGGGGATACCCTAGCAACAAGGCACACACAGTAAGTAAAAAAATAATAATTTTGTTAGACTGGCAGCAAGGGACTCATTCAGAAGAAGTTTAAAATATGGGTGGCACTCCGCTTTAAGGAGATTCTGAGCTGCCCAAAAAAGTGAGCAGAGCTAAAATTACACTCTGCAGGGGTAAGTGAGGAGAGCTCTGAGAGCCAATTGGAGGGAAGAGACACACCCCCTCCACACAGCACACAGGAACAGAGCTGAGGCTGTCAATAAGGTCCCTCCCTCGTCACCATTTTTCTCTTGGTGTCAGGAAAATTTGTCAGAAGTGATTTATGCTGATAGCAGAGGAATGAGGCAGCAGACAGAAATTACACTTAGTGCTCTTAATTTAGACAAGTACACACTATAGAGGGATATGCTTTGTTCATATTTTATGTCTGAGGTTTACAACCACTTTAAGTGTTCCCCTATATGGCCAAATGGTTGTAGACACCTGACCGTCACACTTAAACAATAAAGCCAAAAGTAAAACTGCCCCCCCCCCTTTGATTGGGTTCAGGTGTTTCCAGCAAAGGGTACAGGTAATGCTACAGCATACAAAGACATTTTAGGCAATTGTGCTACTCTAATGCCTTGTACACACGGTCGGACATTCCGACCACAAAATCTGTCAGATTTTTTCTGACGGATTTTGTCCGAAACTTAAATCCGATCGTTCCAAACGAGATGACGTATAAAACGTACGACGGGACAACGTAGAGGCCAGTAGCCAATAGCTTTCGTCTCCAAATTTCTTCTGAGCATGCGTGGCAATTTGTGCGTCGGAATTCTCTACACACGATCGGAATAAGTCCCATCGGATTTTGTTGTTGGAAAATTTTAGATCCTGCTCTCAAATTTTTTCCATCAGAAATTCCGACGGAAAAAGCCAGCTAGAGCCCACACACGATCGGATTTTCCGACAACATAATCTGATCAGACTTTCTCCATTGGAATATCCGACCGTGTGTACGGGGCATAACAGTTTGGTGAAGGCCCATTTGGCGTGCCCCTGTGTACAAACCAGTTCTATAAAGATATGGTTTGATGAGTTTGAAGTAGAGGGACTTAAAACGTCCTGCACAGAGCCCTGACCCTCAACCCTACTGAACATCTTTGGGAGGACTTGGAACTCGGATTGTGACCCAGGCCTTCTTATTCAATGTCACAAATGCTTTTTTGGCTGAATGCGCACATTCCCATAGACAGGCTCCAAAATCTTGTGTAAGCCTTCCAACAACATCCTCCTGGTCTGTCCTTCCTATCCTCCCTCTAAAAGAATAAACGTGAATATTAGACATGGGCAATTCGTTTAGTTCCAAATTCGTTTAACAAATTTCGACAAATTCGTTGATTCGGAAATATCCGAATTAACGAAAACACGTTTAACAAATTTTTCCGAATATTTGTAAATTCGAAAATTTTGAAAACCCTGAAAATCTGAAATAACTAACTAATAATAACTTAACTATTACTAACTATTAAATTATAGGTATTGGAATTTCCTTTCAAATGTGGATGTTAGTGAACGTAACAAATTATATATATATATATATATATATATATATATAAAAAATAAAAATATAAATACATATACACACACACATATATATATATATATATATATATATATATATATATATATATATATATATATATACACATACACATACACACATACACACACACACACACACACATATATATATATATATATATATATATATATATATATAATAATGAAAAGTTTTTATTATTATTATTTATTAATAATTTGTTCCATTTGTTTAGATGCAGCATTCGTTATTTCGGATAATTCGTAACTTGGATAAATTTGTATTCGTTACATTCACTAACAGCCGAATTTGAAAGGAAATTCCAATACCTATAATTTAATAGTTAGTTATTGTTAATTAGTTAATTATTATTTAGAATTTTTGGATTTTCGTTCTTTCGAATTTACTTTCAGATTTTCTAAATTACATATCTATATGTTCATGTTTATAGAGAAGGAGACCAGAAGTGCCAGAATGCCATCAAAATCTGATCCATAGTCCCCTTCTATTCCCATCTCTATACAGCAATACCTTGGATTACAAGCCTAATTCGTTCCAGAAGAATGCTTGTAATCCAAAGCACTCGTATATCAAAGCGAGTTTCCCCATTGGAAATAATAACTCAGTTAATCCATTCCACAGCCACTGCTGGTCTATGCAGTACTGTATGTGGCCAGAGGTGCGGGGGCGCCAGAGAGACTCAGAGACACTCATTAATGGAGTGTCTCCCAGCGTCACCGGTGCCCCCGCACCTCTGGCCAATTGAGGTACTACACAGCTCAGCAGCTTGAATCCTGCAGACAAACGCAAAGAGAGACAGGATTTTTTTTTTAACCAGTTAACAACCGGCCCATAGCCGAAAAACGGCTACAGGGCGGTTGCTTAACTCTGAGAGGGCGTACATTAACGGCCTCTTAGAATTCCCCTCTTGCGCGCCCCCTGGGGCGCGCACTCGAGAACATCCGTGATCTCGACCCGGCGGATCACGGTAAATGGCCGCTCATCGCGGCTGTTTACCACATGATCGTTCCGTCAAATGACGGAGCGATCACATGTAAGCAAACCATTTGATGACGCCGGTTCCTCTCTCCTCCTCTCTCTGTACCGATTGGTACAGTGTAAGAGGAGAGGGGAGGGATTGGTGGCAGCAGTACTGTGGGCAGGATCTGTAGTGCCCACAGCCTGCTCTGTAGTCACCACCGATCCATCCATCCATGCTCAGCCGTCCCTCCATACCCTGCAATACACAGCAATAGCCTGCAGTGTATTGCTGGGTATGGAGGGATGGCTGAGCATGGATGGATGGATACCCAGCAGTACCCAACAATCAATACCCTGAAATACCCCAACAATACTCTGCAATACCCCAACAATACTCTGCAATACATCAACAATACTCTGCAATACCCCAACAATACTCTGCAATACCCCAACAATACTCTGCAATACCCAGCCATACCCTGCCATACCCTGCGATATTCTGCCATACCCTGCGATATTCTGCCATACTCTGCAATTCCCTTGTGATACTCTGCGATACCATGCAATACCCTGCGATATTCTGCGATACCATGCAATACTCGCTACGATCAAAGCCAGGATCGTTTTTTTCTTTATTTCAGGCTTTCCAGCCTAAAGGTGAGATGTGGGGTCTTGTTGACCCCATATCTCACTGTAAAGAGGACCTGTCATCCCATATTCCTATTACAAGGGATGTTTACATGACAACTGACAACTTCAAAAAACTCACCATGCCTCTTTCTTAAATACCTTGGAATGTCTTCTTTCCAAAAAGGGGTCATTTGGGGGGTATTTGTACTTTTCTGGCATGTTAGACCACTTTCACACTGAGGCGCTTTTCAGGCGCTTTCACGCTAAAAACAGCGCCTAAAAAGCTCACGAAAACTTATTTCCATTAAAATCAATGAACGCTTTCACACTGGGGCAGTGTGCTGGCAGGGCTGTGCAAAACTCCCCTCCCCATTGAAATGAATGGAAAGCTCTTCAAAAGCGTCTGAAAAGCTCTTCAAAAGCGCTCAGTGTTTTTTACTGGCAGTTTAGAAGCGCCTCAGTGTGAAAGTGGCCTTAGGGTCTCAAGAAATGAGCCGTCAGTACATCAGGTGTGATCATTTTCAGATATTGGCACCACAGCTTGTGGACTCTATAACTTTCACAAAGACCAAATAATATACCCCAATTTGTACTCATTTTTACCAAAGATATGTAGCAGTATAAATTTTGGCCAAAATTTATCAAGAAAAATTACTAATTTGCTAAATTGTATAACAAAAAAGAAGAGACTTTTTTTTTTTTTTTTTACAGAATTTTCAGTCTTTTTTCTTTTGTAGCGCAAAAAATAAAAACCCAACGGTGATTAAATACCACCAAAAGAAAGCTCTATTTGTGTGAAAAAAAGGACAAAAATTTCATATGGGTACAGTGTTGTATGACTGAGTAATTGTCATTCAAAATGTGAGAGCACCGAAGGCTGAAAATTGGTCTGGTTATTAAGGGTGTTTAAGTGCCCAGTGGTCAAGTGGTTAAATAGCTCGTATTGCGAAACGCTTATAAACCATGTTACTCGCATACCGAGGTTCCACTATACAAAGCTTAACAGCATAGAGCCGCAGCCCCTGAATTCACACATCAACTCTCTAAGCAGTAATATACAACTGTATCCAACATTACACATTCCCCTGTCCTAGACTGTTAGGCTAAGAACATTTGTAAGGTTAATGTACCTCTAACCTTGTTGTCTCTATTTTCTTTTCTATAAAAATAGAAACCAGTTAGACTGTGTTGGGTTAAAAAGTCATTAAAATGTGCATATATTCCGTAATGATAGCAGTTTATCATTTCTCCACTCATGTTTCAGTGTCTGGCGTTACTTTCACAGATTGCTTGTGAGCATTTAATGTGCCGGTTCAATCAGAGCACAGTTAGGCAAGAACTTCCTCCCCAGTTGGAGAATTTGGGGGTGAAGAGGACAAGAGGTGTCATAACTTATGACTTTTGTAGCAATAATCCCGTTGTCATTTAGGTGCAGCTTTTTAGACAGAGATACAGTACATTGAAAAAGTATTCATACCCCTTGACATTTTCCACATTTTGTCATGTTACAACCAAAAACGTAAATGTATTTTATTAGGATTTTGTGTGATAGACCAACACAAAGTGGCACATAATTGTGAAGGGGAAGGAAAATGATAAATGGTCTTAACCACTTTCAGACCGGACCAATTTGCAGCCAAAAGACCAGGCCCCTTTTTGCGATTCGGCACTGCGTCGCTTTAACTGACAATTGCGCGGTTGTGCGACGTGGCTCCCAAACAAAATTGACGTCCTTTTTTCCCCACAAATAGAGCTTTCTTTTGGTGGTATTTGATCGCCTCTGCGGTTTTTATTTTTTGCGCTATAAACAAAAATAGAGCGACAATTTTGAAAAAAATGCATTATTTTTTACTTTTTGCTATAATAAATATCCCCAAAAAATATATAAAAAAAAATTTTTTTCCCTCAGTTTAGGCCGATACGTATTCTTCTACATATTTTTGGTAAAAAAAAATCGCAATAAGCGATTATTGATCAGTTTGCGCAGAAGTTATAGCGTTTACAAGATAGGGGATAGTTTTATAGCATTTTATTAATAATTTTTTTAGTAATGGCGGCGATCTGCAATTTTTTTTTGTGACTGCGACATTATGGCGGACACATCGGACATTTTTGACACATTTTGAGACGATCGCGGGGGTCCCCGCGGCGATCGAGTCCGCGGGGACCCCATCCGGACTCACGGGGGTCCTGACCGGCGTGGGAGCGCGCCGCTCCCGATGGCACGGACAGGCATTAAGGAGGGACTTATATATACGCCCTCCTGCCTGTACGTGCCATTCTGCCGACGTATATCGTCAAGTGGTTAAATTGTTTTACAAATAAATATCTCAAATGTGTGGCGTGTATTTGTATTCAGCCCCCTTTACTCTGATACTCCTAACTAAAATCTAGTGGAACCAATTGCCTTCAGAAGTCACCGAATTAGTAATTACACTTGTGTGTAATTTAATCTCAGTATGAATACAGCTGTTCTGTGTAGCCCTCAGAGGTTTGTTAGAGAACCTTAGTGAACAAACAGCATCATGAAGGCCAAGGAACACACCAGACAGGTCAGGGATAAAGTTGTGAAGAAGTATAAAGCAGGGTTAGGTTATAAAAAAATATCCCAAGCTTTGAACATCTCACGGAGCTCTGTTCAATCTATCATCGGAAAATAGAAAGAATATGGCACAACTGCAAACCTACCAAGACATGGCCGTCCACCTAAACTGACAGGTCGGGCAAGGAGAGAATTAGGCTCCATTCACATCTATGCATGTTGCTTTTGAGCGTTTTTGCAGTGCTTTTCGCAGTGCTTTCCGCGTTTTTGGACATGCGTTTTTACCGCGATTTTGCGTTTTTTTTACATTGTGGTTGCTTAGCAACCAGCTATATACAGTGTAATAAAAAACGCAAATCGTGGCAAAAACGCGGTACTTGCGTTTTGGATGCGGGTCCATTGACTTATATTACATGCAAAACTCTGCATTTTGCATAAAAAAAAAGTCCCAGACCCTTTCCAAAAACGCAGAGGCACAAAAATGCATTGATGTGAACATGTTCCATAGGAACCCATGTTAAAAAAATTTCCCTGCATTTCTGTAAAATGCATCAAAAAACGCATTAGTGTGAATCAAGCCTAAATCAGAGAAGCAGCCAAGAGGCCCATGGGAACTCTGAAGGAGCTGCAGAGATCCGCAGCTCAGGTGGGAGAATCTGTCCACAGGACAACTATTAGTGGTATAAGTGTTGCCAACCATCAGTATTTTTACTGCCAGCCAGTAAAAATTGGGCACTTTTCTCCAGCCAGTAAATGCCAGTGACACCTCCCCAAAAAGACTTGCAGCTGTAATTGCAGTGAATGGAGGTTCTACAAAGTATTGACTGAATTGGGCTGAATACAAATGTACCCCACAATTTTCACATATTTGTAAAATATGTTGAAAACATTTATCATTTTCCTTCCACTTTACAATTATGTGCCACTTTGTGTTGGTCTATCGCATAAAATGCATTTACATTTTTTGTTGTAATATGACAAAATGTGTAAAATTTTAAGGGGTATGAATACTTTTTCATGGCACTGTATATACATTGATTCAGGGAATGGAATTAACTGACATGAGAAGAAGAAGACTATGAGCGTCACGTGAAGACATCTGATAAAAGGTAAGTAGGAGAGGGGAGGGGGGGATGACTTGGGGGTAGGAGAGTGTACCTGGGCTTTACAGCCCAATTTAAGTTTTTGTTTATATCAGCTAAATTCAATCTTACAGTTTCTTTCTAAAGCAGCCACAGCCTGAGTATAAAAGCCTGCCCTCCGCCAGCAGCTGCAGAGAAGGACCTTTGCTCTGTGTGCGGCAACAGTAGTCACTGTGCAAGGGTCAGACACACCCCTTACTAAGTCACACAAATAGCTCTACATTCAGCAAAGCTCATCCTCCCGTCTGACTGGAAAACTCTGGCTCTGCCTCATCAGGGGGCATGGCGGACGATGCTGACAGGACATAGGCTTTTCTACTCAGGCTGTTTTAGAAAGAGAACAAACTAAGACTGTATTTAGCTGATGTCAACTAAAGATTTCATTGGGCGTTAAAACCCAGGTACACTATGATACCAAACTGTAAAGTCTCGTACACACGATCGGATTGTTGGCCAACAAAACCGTGGAATTTTGTCCAAAGGGCGTTGGCCCAAACTTGTCTTGCATACACACGGCCACACAATTGTTGGCCAACAATTACGAACGTAGTGACGTACCTGGTGTTTTTTCAGCTCCTTAGCGCCACCCTTTGGGCTCCTGCTGATTTAGTGTTAGTAGAAGTTTGGTGAATGTTGATTCACGCTTTTCATTTCGCGCTTTTCAGTTTGTTTCTGAGCGGCCGCTCGTCAACCAGACATGTTGCGAAATCGGAGGAGATAAACGTGTTATTTATTATTGGCCTTGGAGTTATTGCTTTGACATCATTTTTTTGGTTGAATAATAATAATTTGATTTGGTATATTTTCTATATTTTTGGATGCATAGAATGCACTTTTTGGTTAAAGAGGTGTTCCCCTAAAAAAAAAAAAATTAAAATTCAGCAGCTACAAATACTGCAGCTGCTGACTTTTAATAATCAGACACTTACCTATTCCAAGGTCGAGCGATGCGGGGGGTCGAAGCTCCGCTCGTCCCCCGATCCACTCGGCGGCACCGGCATTGCAACTGTGGGCACACGGCTGTGGCTTCACAGCCGGGCACCCACTGTGCATGCGCGAGCGGCGCCGCGATTGGCCGCACAGTCATCTGGGACCTGTCACGTGTTCCAGATGACTGATAGGAGGGAGGGAGCCCTTCCTGCACCGAGGGGAAGTGATGTCACCAGCCCAGGCACCGAAGGAGGCAGACTACGAGGGACCCCCCCTAGCAACAGCATTTAGAGGTGAGTAAAAAAAAAAATTTTTTTTTTTTTTTTTTAGGAATTTTAAGAATTTTTTTGGGGGGGAAACACCACTTTAAGTTCTATTGGCAGATAGCATGTCTAATTGTATTTGTTTTCTTTTTTAATGCACAATAAAAAAAATTGTGTAGAATAATACTTGGCTATGTGTTTTACTTCAAATGACAGGTGGGAGTCGGCAGTAACATTTTAAAAAATACAATGTAAAATTAACAAGAGACACCAACATAGTTGTATCTTTGATCTTAAAAACTACAGGATAATGGTGCTGTAGTCTTGATATCACTAGAAAAAAAAAAGCCTTTGAAAATTTGTTTGCAATAACTCCATCAGTATCACCAGCAAAGCAGCTTCATTATTATCCCATTAAAGAAGAAGAGAATTGGGCGCTGCATTTTGAAATTTCATAATTTGCCACGTCACGAATGTTAATTCTCCATTACAAACGCTAGTTTACAAGACCGACCGGCTTCTGGCTCTTCCTTGCTTCCGAGAATGCGTGTTTGTACTTTGGACTTTTGTCCGACGGACTTGTGTACACGCACTCGGAAAATCCAACACCACACATTTGTCCGCGCAAAATTTTAAAACCTGCCATCCAACATTTGTCCGTGGAAAATCCGACAACAATTGTCCGATGAAGCATACACACGGTCAGATTCGCAAACACATAATGCCCGCCGGAAAATCCGATCGTGTGCACAAGGCTTTGGATTGTATTTAGCTGATGTCAACTAAAGATTTCATTGGGCTTTAAAACCCAGGTACACTCTGATACCAAACTGTAATGCCGCGTACACACGGTCGGAATTCTCGTCTAAAAAAGCTCTGATGGTTTTCCCGTCGGAATTCCGACGGAATTTCACTCAAACTGTCTTGCCTTCACATTGTCACACCAAATTCCGACGGTCAATAACACCACGGCATACAACACGTTCGCCGGCACTATAAAAGGGAAGTTTAATGCTTCTGAGCATGCATCAAATTGTTTCCGAGCATGCGTCGGAATTTTGCGTGTCGGAATTGCATACACACGATCGGAAAATCCGTTGGAAAAATTAAGAACAGGTTCTCAATCCAAAGTCCGTTGGAAATTCCGACAGGAAAAGACTGATGGGCATACACACGGTCTGAAAATCTGATGAAAAGCTCCCATCGGACTGTTTCCATCGGAAATTCAGACCGTGTGTACATAGCATAAGACTTTGCACATCTTTTGTTCTTGAATGCATTTAGCTCCTTTAAACTGAACATTCATTTAGGCCCCTTTCACACTGGGGCGGGAGCCGCGGCGACGGTAAAGCAGCGATATATTTATCGCTGCTTTACCGTCGTTTTAGCCGCTGGATTCGGCCGCTAGCGGTGCGGTTTTAACCCTTGCTAGCACCCGAAAAAGGGTTAAAATCCCACGCAAAGCGCCCCTTTGCGGCGGTATTGCCGTGGTATTACCGCGGTGTCCCATTGATTTCAGGACTTTTTTTATCGTCCTGCTAGCGCACCGCTCCAGTGTGAAAGCCCTCCGGCTTTCACACTGGAGTGAATGGTGCCGTTTTTTTCAGGCCTGAAAACCGCCCAGTGTGAAAGGGGCCTTAAGCTTTAACATCAAATCTGCATCTTTAAAAAACATGCCAAGTGCTCAATGGCTTTGCCCTCTGTAGTCCTCAATAAAGTGCCCGTGGCTTTTCTATAAAGCACTGTAAAAAGCCAGATAAATCTGCCTGTTACGCTTCAGAGATAAATTTAGTGGATTCAGATTTTTCTACAGCTGCTTTAACTCCTAGATAGTATTAGACGTCGACTGTTTTTAATTTTTTTTTGCAGTATGAAAAAAAAATCCTGTGCATTGAATTTCTAATCCATCATATTTCTGTGGCTTGCACATATGGTCACAGATCGCGTTACATATTTTCCCTTTATGAGACGGTGACATATGCGAATTTTGACTGGTCTTGCACATCAATAGATTTAATGATTTCCTTTCCACAGAGATGTGTTTATTTGTCGATGATTAGTCGGTATTATTTGGAAAGGCGGCAGCGAGCTGGGCACAGTTTGTTCCGTATTTTCGAGGCTCGGTCAATGGCAGTTTACATTAACATCTGAATAATTATGTGACTTTGGTGGGAATCAACTCACGGCTTGTTACACTGTTTACACGATCGTTAGCATTCAAAGTCATTAGCTAATATGACAAATAGGTTTTAAACAGCGCACAACAATCGTCCTGCACATAAGACGAAATGCCGGAGTTCCAGGACCCACATTTAAAGCAGATTTATGTAAAATAATAATTTTTCAAGCAAATATCCTAAACATGTGTCTAGGGAAGCAGAAGGGAGGGGGGGATGTTTTGAGGTCACAGACATGTGCAGGCCAGAATGGTGCGATTGTAATTTGTACAGAACATTTGAAAGAGTTTTAATGTAATAAAAAAAATTTTTTTTTTTGTCCACTTACACGAAAATCCTAATTTTGCAACTGTAGGAGAATTACAAGGATTACAGTGATCAATGTAAATGTCTGGGGCCCGTTCATACCAGGCCACACCAGACTTCATCTCCTGAGGAGGTCAGGAGCTGCTGTCAATTGAGGTGTGCAGAAACTGCTGCTTGTCTGGCTGCCATGTTGACCCACTGAAATTTCTGGCCCAGAACTATTATGGAGCCAGTGAGGTCCAAACTCCTAAACTGCCTGCTTGTTCTGGCTGCTCATTCCACAATGCAGATAACAGCTTGTAGCACCTTGCGGATGAAACTCACATCAGCTGAAGCCTGAATGGCCACCTGGTAGCTTGGTAACTTGGAAAAGGTGTGAACAGGGGACCAGAAGGTGGTCTTGCAAAGCTGGGATACCGATACCCGATGCTGAAAAGCCCAGGAGACACCCGGTGTATTGGGCTATGATGGGGAAGCTAGGAACATTTTCTGTAAGGGTGTAGGCCCAAGAGAGTTGCTTGATCCACCTGGCGAGAAGCAGGGTGTCCCCCATAAGCACCTCCAGGTAGAACAAAAAGGAACTTCGTCTTGTGAAAAGAAGCCATGGCTTCCAAAAAGACTCTGGCAGCCTCAACTACAATGTATGGAAATTTCCCTGTCAAGTTTTGGGGAAGAATAGAGGGAGGAAAGGACAATATCCTCATTGAGGTGGAAGGAGGAGACCACCATAGGTGAAAAGGAACGTTTTGATCCTTGTGCAAAACAAGAAAATGCTCTTTAGATAGCAAGAACAAGATAGAGATTCTAACTCAGAAACACACCTAACAGAAATGATGGCATCCAAGAAGACAACCTTAAAGGTGATATCTTTCAAAGAGGAATTCTGTGAAGAACAGAGCACCAGGTTGAGAGCCAGAGGGAATTTGGGGGAAATTATATGAGCAACTCCCTGTTGAAAAGTTGATAACAGATTGCAAGATGTTTCTGGAAGAGAATGCCTAGGACAGAAACCTGTCCCTCAGTGTCAAAAGCTCCATGCAAAGAAGGCCTTCCATGTGCAATGGTAAATCTTGTGGAAGTTGGGTTTCCTTGCTCTGAGTAAGGTGGCAGTAACTGTCTCAAATATACTCCTATCCTTTAGAATTTGGGTTTCAACAGCCATGCTGTTAAAGTCGGTAACTGAGAGGCAGGATGGAAAAAGGAGCATTGGTCCAGCAAGTCTGATCTGTTTGGAAGAGGCCAGGTCTTGTCCAGCAGAAATCGGAGTATTTCAGTGGACCATATTCTTCTGGGCTAATTTGGTGCGATGAGAAATCACTGGGACCTTTTCCTCCTCTTTCTTGCACAGCAGTCAAGGAAGGATCTTTGTCAGAGGGAAAGCATAAATCATTTGAAACTGAATCCAAGGAATAACCAGAGCATTTACTACAAAGGCTAGAGGATCCTCAACTTGGCCACAAATGTGTTCAGCCAACTGTTGAACTAGGAAGCCAGGATGTCCACATTTGTTTTCCCCACATTTGATGGAGATCTCTGGGTGCAAAGGCCACTTCAGAGTCTAGACCGGGTTTCTCAACTAGGGTTCCTTCAGAGGTTGCTAGGGTTTTCCTTGAGCAATTATTGCCTCTCAGATAAGGTCCCACTGACACCATTGATCTTTTTAGCTATCTGTTGTTCTTCGCAGTGACCACAAGTGTAAGGCTCATTCTTTCCATTGACCATCACACAAATGTATTATGCGTTGTAGATATGCTAATGTTAAGCAGGGGTCCCCTTAAACTGCAAAGTTATTTTAAGGATTTCTCTGTGTTGAAAAGGTTGAGAAAGGCTAATCTAGGCATTGACAGATTTGGAAATCCACCTGCCAATCGTCAGCACCTGGAATGTCAATAGCCAGGAGAACTCGAATGTAGGTTTCTATCTATGAGAGCATTATATTTGTTTCTTTTAGGGCTGCTAATTTTCTGATGCCTCTTGATGATTTATGTAGGTCACCGCTGTGGCACTGTCCTACTGTATTCTGACTCGGTGCCCTTATAGAAGGGAGGTCTGATGTTGTAGAGACAATATGAAGACTCTCAGTTGCAGATTGTCCTGGGTAACTTGGACTCCTGTGGGGACCAGCCCCAAACTGTAACACTCGCATTTGTATCTACCACATTTCAAGCCCTGTGAAGGAATGATTTAGCCAATTCCATGCAGAATTGGAGATCCACAATGCCAGCGAGAAACTTCACTTGAGAACTGGATCTTAGGGAAGGAATTTTCTCCTGAAGGAAAATTGTGTATCGTACTGGGTCCAAGATTAGACCTAGCTACTCCAGACAATCTGCGTTTCAGTTTCAAAATCTAAAAACAGTTTTCAGGTTTGCCCCCCCCCCCCCCACACACACTTTTTTTTTTTTAAATAGTCACCCTTCTAATTTATGCCCACTTTCGTCACACCCACATTTTATGCATACAACAGATAAAAGTTTTGACAATACAAAAAATATGGAAATAAATCTTGTGCAGATTCTATAGAACATACTGTACATATAAACGCAATCACGAAAATCTAAAATAACATTGTTATTTAAAAAGATTTTCCAATATTTTTAAATTTGCAACTTTCATTAAACTAATCTCTGGTGATCCCACCATGAAGATCCTGGTTCAAGCATGTCCTAGTATAGAGTGAAAACGTTCTGTCCCAGTCTCCCAATTGTGCTCCTGCATTGTTACCCTATAACAGGGGCTTATGATGGAGACTACAGGTGGCTGTGTCAATACAAATTACACAGGCATGGTCAATGGTTGTCACCTTCAGGAAATCTGCTCTGAGAAATACCGTGCAGCCATGACTGAAATGCATGTAAAGAAGTGCTTACAAAGAGTCTGGAAAAGAACATCAGCATTGAGATGACACAAAGATCAAAACCCCCCAAAAAAAACAGGTATTTTAGTAAAAAAAAAATTACTTATGATGCACAGCAGTGTTAATTTAACATCAAAATGTGATTTAGTTCTAGTCATAGTCTTTTGGCTAAAATGTCATTTTGGTTTTAGTCGTATTTTAGCCATGTGAATTGTTTTCGTTTTAGTCGTACTTTAGTTGACTAAATCCTCCAGTACATTATAGTCGACTAAAATTGACTGGATTTAGTTAAAATGCATATTTTTTGCTAGAAAATTACTTAGAACCACCAAACATTTTATATATATATATATATATATATATATATATATAGATATAGATATAGATATATACACACACACATACATTTTTTTTTACAGAGACCCTAGAGAATAACATGGTGGTGGTTGCAATATTTTATGTCACACGGCATTTGCACAGCGGTCTTTCAAATGCAATTTTTGGGGAAAAAAAGATACCTTCATAAATTAAAAAGAAACCTAAACAGTAAAGTTAGCCCAATTTTTTTGCATAATGTGAAAGAGGATGTTACACCAAGTAAATAGATACCGAACATGTCATGCTTTGAAATTGTACCCACTCGTGGAATGGCAACAAACTACGGTACCTAAAAATCTCCATAGGCGACGCTTTAAAAAAAATGTATCGGTTATCAGGTTAGAGTTACAGCGGGGGTCTGATGCTATAATTATTGCTCTCACTCTGGCGATCACGGCGATACCTCACATGTGTGATTCGAACACCATTTGCATATGCAGGCGCGACTTGCGTATGCGTTTTCTTTGCTGCGCGGGGACAGGGGCGATTTAAAATAAAAAATATTTTCTTATTTAATTTTTTTTTTTTTTTTTTTTTTACATTGCCTCTTTTAAAAAAATAAATAAAAATTGTGTTCACTTTTATTGCTGTCACAAGGGTGGTAAACATCCCTTGTGACAGTAATAAGTGATGACAGGTACTCTTTATGGAGGGATGGGGGGTCTAAAAAGACCCCAAAACCCTCCTTTGCACTTAAAAGTATTCATATCACCAAAAACGGCGATTCTGAATATTGTAATTTGTTTTTAAATCAGCGCCATTGGCAGCCGAGTAAACTGGAAGCAACGTGTTTTTACACAGGAGACTTGATCGAAGCAGTTTCCGGCTTCGTTCCAGTCTCAGCCTAGCCGGCGGACACACCGGTTCGTGGATCGGGAAGGCCTGGGAAGAGCGGCGGAAGGTGGCGGGAGGGACGTCCCCTCCCACTCCTTTAGGATAACAGCCGAGTGGCTTTTATCCGCATCAGTTGTCATCACTAAAAAGCCAACCGCTGGCTCTAAAAAACGGTACCAGGGGTGATGCCTGTAAGCATCACTCTGGTTTATCCCCTTCAAGCCACGAACGCAAATTTGTGTACAGTCGGTGCTAAGGGGTTAAGATTTGACCATGCACTACAGACACAGATTTAGGCTCGGTTCACACTGCTGCGACAGCAAAGTCGTATGACAATGTAAGAAAACAAAAAAAAAAAAAAAAAACTGTAAACTCTATTGGTTGTAATGCCATTGCACATATTACCTGAATATAATACCAACATTACATTTGAATCCCTTTGTGCCTAAGGGTAAAATAAATCTTAATGCCTAAGCACAATTTTGTAATCTTGACATGTGTTAGTAAAACCGTACATATCACCACAACTACTTTGTGCATCCAGGTGAATTATACCACGTTTTTTCAGGACAAATTTGGCTTTCATTTGGTGGTATATGGTAATGTATATTTCCTGATTTTCATTTTGATTATCCAGTACCGGAACGGCTCATGGAGATATACTGTGGCAGAATGGCTCCCCTTGGCGAAATCCTGTATGGGTATGTCCATTCCTTTAGCGGCCACCTGATGGGGAACCGCATGTACGTGGCCGGCGTCCACGAGCGCAAGCACAGGGATTTGTGTGTGTAAACACACAAATCCCTGTGCTGTCAGGGAAGAGGAACCATATTGTTTGTTCCTACTAAGTAGGAAAAACTATCTATCTGTCGCCTCTCCCCCCACAGTTAGAACACACTGAGGGAACACACAATTAACCCCTTGATCGCCCCCTAGTGTTAACCCATTCCCTGCCAGTGACACCTACACAGTAATCAGTGCATTTTTTTTGGCACTGATCGCTGTATAAATGCCAATAGTCCCAAAAAAGTGTCAAAAGTCTCTGATCTGTCCGTCACAATGTCGCAGATCACCGCCATTACTAGTAAAAAAATAATAATAATTATAAAAATGACATAAAAATTGCATAAATCTTTCCCATAGTTTGTAGACATTAACTTTTGCGCAAACCAATTTTTTTTTTTACCAAAAATATGTAGAAGAATACATATTGGCCTAAACTAATGAAGAAATTTGTTTTTTTTTTCTTTTTTAAATTGGGGGGATATTTATTATAGCAAAAGTAAAAAATTGTCGCTCTTTTTTTGTTTATAGCGCAAAAAATAAAAACCACAGAGGTGATCAAATACCACCAAAAGAAATCTCTATTTGTGGGAAAAAAAAGGACGCAAATTTCATTTGGGTACAGCGTCGAACGACCACGCAATTGTCAGTTAAAGCGGCACAGTGCCAAATTGTAAAAAGTGCTCTGGTCAGGTGGTTAAAGGAAAACTGGCCCAAAGTAGTAAAAGATGTACCGTATTTATCGGCGTATAACACGCACTTTTTCCCCCTTAAAATCAGGGGAAAGTCGTGGGTGCGTGTTATACGCCGATACCCCCCCCAAAAAAAGTGCCAAAAATCGTGAGCGGGGCATAAAAATAGCGAGCGGGGCCGAAAAATAGCGAGCGCTGCCAAAAAAGACCGAATCTCCGCCGAAAAAGACCAAAGCACCGTCGGAAAAGACCGTAGTCCCGCCTCCCTGCGCTCGCCCCCTTAACTGCAGGGAGGCAAGACCGCGAGCGGAGCCGAACAGTCGGCTCGGTCTTTTCCGGCGGCGCTTCGGTCTTTTTCGGCAGCAATTCTGTCTTTTTCGGTGGCGCACGCGTGGCCTGTCTCGGCGGCGGGAAATTTAAACGTGGACAAGGCTGCAAATGACACTGGGCAAGCTGCAAATGACGCTGGGCAAGCTGCAAATGACGCTTAAATGTAAGTTTTTTTTTTTTTTCCCTAAACTTCCCTCCTAAAACTTTTTTCCCTTAAAATGCCCTCCTAAACTTGGGGTGCGTGTTATACGCCGATAAATACGGTATATATATATATATATATATATATATATATATATATATATATATATATATATATATTTATTTTATATTATCATTTTTTTATTTATTTTTTAAATGTAGCTGTATATTACTTGTGACTACCATAACCTACCACCAAAGAACAACCCAAAATAAATTCTCCCGCTCCTGACAATCGCAAGGATACCACATATGTGTATGTTATTTGTTGTTTGTACCCGTAGTACAGCCCAGAAGCAATAGAGCGCATTTTGTTTTTGTTTGTTTTTTGTCCTACCAAAAACACACAGACACAAATGCCAATTAAAGCAAAAAAGAAAAGAAAAAATTATCATGCCCAAAATATACGGACCATGACCTTTGACCCTTACTTGACGTAAATACTAACCCTGGCATTGACCTAGATCAAACCTTTATTTTTTATTTAAAACACTTTTACAAAAAACTTTTGTTTTCTTTCTGCAAGGAAAGGGAAACATACATTGAATCTTTCTTCTCCATTCACAGATTTAAAAAAAAAACACAGGGGTAGACTTCACAGTGATTGATTACTGTGGTAGCCAATCAGAGGCTACCACATTGATCAGGTGACCCAGGTCCCGATTGCTAGTTCGGGGCTGTGCTGGGAGCACACCCCCAGCACAAAAGGGAGATACGCATCTATGCAGCCCCGCAGAAAAAAAAAAAACACTTCCGTGAAGTTGCATATATGTGTTATGTCGGTGTAAATTTTGACGTCAAATTACGATTAGACACGTGCAATTAATTTTGTTCCGAATTCATTTAACAAATTTCCACAAATTTGTTAATTCGGAAATATCCGAATGAGTGAAAACCCGTTTAACAAATTTTTCCAAATATTCGGAAGTTTCAAAAATCGTAAATTCGTAATTCTAAAATCTGAAATAACTAATAAATAACTTAACTAATTAAATTATAGGAATCTCCTTTCAAATTTGGCTGTTAGGCTGCTTTCACACCGGAGCGGTGCGGGCGAGACACAGCAGCAGCTGTTTCAGGTCGGTTTGCAGGCGCAATAGCGCCTGCAAACCGCCCCAGTGTGAAAGCAGCCTTAGTGAACGTAACGAAAATTAATTTATCCGAAGTTACGAATTATCTGAAATAACGAATGCTGTATCTAAACGAATGGAATGTAACGAATTAATAATAAATAACAATAATAATAATAAAAATGTATTACCGTATATACTCGAGTATAGGCCGACCCGAATATAAGCCGAGGCACCTAATTTTACCACAAACAACTGGGAAAACTTATTGACTCAAGTATAAGCCTAGGGTGAGAAATGCGCAGCTACTGTAAGTGGAAAAGAGGGTCAACGATGCCCATTTGCAGCCTCACTGTGCCCATGCAGATGGACACAGTTGACCGATTTGTGGCCCTGTATCTCAGGGTCACTTAGTGCTAGGAACCCCATCTTTAGATATGTTGTAGTGCTAATTCCACTGGGTTGGAATACAACATTTGGGGTCCCTACACCAAGTGTCCCCGAGATATGGGGCCCCAAATTCGGGTCAGAAAATCTCAAGCACTTTTCTGCAGCAGAGAATGACATTTTCCGAACCGACTTTGGGGCCCCGTATCTCGGGGCCACTTAGTGCTAGGAACCCCATCTTTGGATATGTTATAGTGCTAGGTCCTCTGGGTTGGCACACCAAATTTGGGACTCCTAGACCCAAGTGGCCCCGAGATACGGGGCCCCAAAGTCGGGTCGGAAATTTTTTTTTTTTGCTGCAGAAAAGTGAGTATAAACTGAGGGGGGCACTTTCAGCACAAAAAAATGTGCTGAAAAACTCGGCTTATACTCGAGTATATACGGTATTAGAATTTATTATTAATTTGTTCTGTTCCATTTGTTTAGATGCGGCATTCGTTATTTCGGATAAATCCTACTGTCAAGCTCTCTCGTTTCCTCCTCTTATGCTCGTCTCCAGGATTTCTCCAGAGCCTCTCCCATCCTCTGGAGCTCGCTACCGCAACCTGTCCGGCTATCCCCTACTCTAGCTACCTTCAGGCGATCCCTGAAAACTCATCTCTTCAGGGAAGCCTATCACGTCTCCAACTAATCTTTTACCCCTTCCATCAGCTCATTCCCCACAGTTAAAACCTTTTGTACCACCTCCCCCACCCTATTAGATTGTAAGCTCTTCTGAGCAGGGCCCTCTCAATCCTCTTGTATTTTATTGTATTATAACTGTATTGTCTCCCTTTTATATTGTAAAGCGCTGTGTAAACTGTTGGCGCTATATAAATCCTGTAATAATAATAATAAATTTGTATTCGTTACGTTCACTAACAGCCAAATTTGAAAGAAAATTCCAATACCTATAATTTAATAGTTAGTTATTCTTTCCAAATTTTCTTTCTTATTTTTAAATTTACGAATTCATAACGAATGACCCAAAAAAAGAAACAAACTAATTTTTTTTTTTTCAGCAGTGCAAATGTCTAATTCCGATTTAGTTTTAGTCATAGTCTTGACTAAAATACCAATTTTAGTTTTAGTTGTCTGAATTGTTTTAGTTTTAGCCGTATTTTAGTCAACTAAATTTGTGTTTAATTAGTCAATGAAATTAAACACGGATGCACAGTGCTGTAGCAAACCAAAAGGTCATTCATTTACATCAGCTTTAAAATACCATATCGCCATACACATCACAGTGATTGATGCAAGTACCAGGCAGACAACGTAAGAGATCACTTTGAAGGCATGGCCATTTGGGCTATCATAACATTCCGTAACCGGATCAGAAGTTAGATAGCGATCGGAATACTTCTACCCTGTTGAGATGTTGACGCACATCACACATGCAAGTCAAAGCCCGTTTCTATAGAATAAATGGTCTTTCTGTAGGAGCCATCAGACAGCACTTTACCTGAAGAACCAACATGGGGTGAGAAAACCCTGAATATGCCGAAGGTCAGCCATGTTTTCCTAGGGACCTTAAAGAGAACCTGCCACCAACATAAAAAAAAAACTGCAGGTAAAAGCATAGAAAGGTATTTTAAATGCTTACTTGCCAGGATGGTTATTAAAACCGAATGGTCTGGCTACACGGTCTCTTTAAGTGGGGGGGGGGGGTCACTATAATTTCTTCCTATTCGACATGAAGCATTGTTGAAAGGCGTGTGAATTTCCAGCTTGACACTGAGCAGACATCACAGCCTCGGCAGACAAGTCCTTAGTAAGCTTGGATGTGCTCGTGTTACCGGCTACCAGTCATCTCATAGAAGAGGCTGTTTCATTTCTACAGCAGAATATTGTAGTCAGCACTTTTTGCGCCTTTGCTAAACTAGTTTTTCATTCAGGCATGCGAAAGAGATCAGCCAAAGCAGCCAAGGCCAAAACTTGTATTTTATTTATTGATAGGTTAAAGTTAAGGTACAGTTGTGCTCATAAGTATTCATACCCTGTCAGAATTTGATTTATTTTTATTTATTTATTACAGGATTTATATAGCGCCAACAGTTTACGCAGCGCTTTACAATATAAAAAGGGAGACAATACAGTTATAATACAATAAAATACAAGAGGATTAAGAGGGCCCTGCTCAGAAGAGCTTACAATCTAATAGGGTGGGGGAGGTGATACAAAAGGTTGTAACTGTGGGGAATGAGCTGATGGAAGTTGTAAAAGATTAGTTGGAGACGTGATAGGCTTCCCTGAAGAGATGAGTTTTCAGGGATCGCCTGAAGGTAGCAAGAGTAGGGGATAGCCGGACAGGTTGAGGCAACGAGTTCCAGAGGATGGGAGAGGCTCTGGAGAAATCCTGGAGACGAGCATGGGAGGAGGAAACAAGAGAGCTTGACAGGAGGAGGTCTTGAGAAGAGCGGAGAGGACGGTTTGGGATATGTTTGGAGACGAGATTGGCGATGTAGCTCGGGGCAGAGTTGTGGATGGCTTTGTAAGTTGTGGTAAGTATTTTGAATTTAATTCGCTGGGTGATTGGGAGCCAGTGTAGGGATTGGAGGAGAGGGTTGGCAGACACTGAACGGTTGGTAAGGTGGATAAGTCTGGCAGCAGCATTAATGATAGACTGAAGAGGGTAGAGCCTATGGAGAGGCAGGCCTATGAGAAAGGAGTTGCAATAGTCAAGGCGAGAGATAACGAGGGAGTGAATGAGGAGCTTGGTGGTGTCATTTGTTAAAAAGGGGCAAATTTTAGAGATGTTACGGAGGTGAAGTCTACAAACTTTTGACAGCGATTGGACTTGAGGCTGAAATGACAAGTCCGAGTCTAGGATTACTCGGACTTCATGTCCATCTTTTTAGAGAATATGAATGATAACACAAAAACTTTTCTTTCACTCACGGTTAGTGTTTGGCTGAAGCCATTTATTATCAAATCAACTGTGTTTACTCTTTTTAAATCATAATCACAACAGAAACTACCCAAATAACCCTGATCAAAAGTTTACATACCCTGGTGATTTTGGCCGGATAACATGCACACAAGTTGACACAAAGGGGTTTGAATGGCTATTAAAAGGTAACCATCCTCACCTGTGATCTGTTTTCTTGTAATCAGTGTGTGTGTATAAAAGATCAATGGGTTTCTGGACTCCTGACAGACCCTTGCATCTTTCATCCAGTGCTGCACTGAATTTTCTGGATTCTGAGTCATGGGGAAAGCAAAAGAATTGTCAAAGGATCTGCGGGAAAAGGTAGTTGAACTGTATAAAACAGGAGAGGGATATAAAAAGATATCCAAGGAATTGAAAATGCCAATCAGTAGTGTTCAAACTCGAATAAGGAGTGGAAAATGAGGGGTTCTGTTAAAACCAAACCACGGTCAGGTAGACCAACTAAAATTTCAGCCACAACTGCCAGGAAAATTGTTTGGGATTCAAAGAAAACCCACAAATAACTTCAGGTGAAATACAGGACTCTCTAAAAACATGTGGTGTGGCTGTTCCAAGATGCACAATAAGGAGGCACTTGAAATAAGATGGGCTGCATGGTCAAGTCGCCAGAAGAAAGCCATTACTACGCAAATGCCACAAAGTATCCCACTTACAATACGCCAAACAGCACCGAGACGAGCCTCAAACCTTCTGGCACAAAGTCATTTGGAGTGATGAAAAATTTTTGTTTTTTGGCCACAACCATTAATGTTTCATTTGGAGAGGAGTCAACAAAGGCCTATGATGAAAGGTACACCATTCCTACTGTGAAACACGGAGGTGGATCGCTGATGTTTTGGGGGATGTGTGAGCAACAAAGGCACAGGAAATTTGGTCAAAATTGATGGCAAGATGAATGCAGTATGTTATCAAAAAATACTGGAGGAACATTTGCATTCATCAGTCAGGAAGCTGCGCATGGGACGTACTTGGACATTCCAACATGACAATGATCCAAAACACAAGGCCAAGTCAACCTGTCATTGACTACAGCAGAATAAAGTGAAGGTTCTGAAGTGGCCATCTCAGTCTCCTGACCTGCAGTTTATGCAAGACAGCCCAAGAATTTACAGGAACTGGGAAGGAAGGTGGACAGAAGACTGCAGGCAAGGACCTTTAGGCCGGTGAAATAGAGGCCGATACTGACCTTGGGAGGTGGCGCAAGCTGGGATTTTCTGGTAAGATGGACAGCGAGTGAGAGTATGCGAGATCAAGAAGTGGGTTAAGGAGTTTCACATGAGCGCAAGATCACCAGCCTGTGTGTGTGCTCATAATGAAGCAGCAAGAACTCCTGCGTGCGGGTGTTTGGTGGTAGTCATTTAACAGAGTATGGCTTAATTTGGATTTTAAAAAAGAATTCCAAGTTTAATTTCACTTTAAATTATTTAGGCCGAGCTGGTCCAAACACATTGCTTCCATCACAGGATCATGAAGCAGCTGGGTATGCTGTAATGTGCCGTAGTAGCAATAGCTATATACAGTTAGCAGTGATGTGTTTCGGCTGCAGTAAAGGTGACTTCCCCCATCTGCTGGAATTAAACAGAGTGGGGTTGAGTGCTTCTCCTCCATTTAAGAGAAGCCTTGTATTTTTACAAAATAAATACAAAGCCTCCTATGAAGTGCCGGGACAAGGTCATCTAGAAGCCCAGGGTGAACATGCCAAAATACGCCCTCACCGAGATGTATGAGCATTATGTGTCAGCAAAAATCCCCTCCCCCAAAAAAATTAAGCGCTAATCTGCATGCTTATCTCAAATCCACATATGCTCCCAGTACAAACCACCCCCCACTCCAAAAAAAAATTTTACTCCCTCGCACAAATCCTTTAACACTCAAATCTCCCCTCTGAGCACAAAGCCCCCCCCCTCAGCACAAATTCACCCCCCCCCCCTCACAATATCTCCTCCTAGCACAAATATGCCCCAAATCATCCCTACTAGCACATATACCCCTTCCCAAAAAAAAAAATCCTCTCCTAGCACAAATCCCCCCCCCCCCCACTATATTACCCTTTCTAGCACAAACCCCCAAATCCCCCACCCTAGCAACAAACCCTCTTTCCCCATCTCCAATCTCAACACAAATTCTCTGCAAATCACCACTCCTATAGCACACATCTCCAAATTTCTCCTTCTAAAACAATTCTTACTTCCTGCCGGACCCCCCCAAAAAAAACAAACAAAATTCCACCTCCCAACACAAATCTTCTTCCCCCAATCTCCCTGTGGTGCCCCTGGACTTCACATGATACCACAGTACCCAGGGCAGCCGCCCTTCCTGCCCACCTCTAAGATGGGCCAAAGTAAAAAACATGGCATTATCTGCCCGCCTCTCAACTTCGGCCATATCCTTGTATTCATTAATAAAAATACAAGGCTCACTGTATGTAGCTATTGCCGCTATAGTAAATTACAGAGAACACAGTGGCTGAAACATTCTGTAATGGATATAGTGGCCCAAACAAACTATTTAAAGTGAAATTAAACATGGTATTCTACTTGAATATTCATTCGAAATTTCAGCAGGGAGCATGAGCTTGGTGAAGCACATAGACCTGGAAGATTCACCTGCATAGAATGTTCGCTGAATGTCAGCTTCACTGCTTTATATAAATCTTTAACAGATTTAAATAAAGTTAATTTGGGCAAATAGATGATGTAAGAGTTTTTTGGGTTTTTTTTTCTGGAGGTTACCTTTAAGAGGAATAACTGGACAAAAAAAACAAGAGGATCTACGACAAGAATTCCTTGAGAGAATCTGCTTTACTTTACTCGAACGTCGAAATATAATTCAATTGGAGTAAATGCTTTGTCACGCACACCTCCATTTCTGATCCTTTGTACATGGTATTCAGTTCCTCTAAAAATATTTTTCTAAAATATTTGCCTTTCCCTCCAAAATCATTCACAAAGTTACATTCCTAAGCCTATAACTACAAGGGCTTTACGTCCTGATCCTAAGCACATGGTATATTGCACCGCTAAAGCCTTTCCATCTATAGTAGGGCGGACAGCGTCTGCTTTTCGTGAACTGAACAAGGGCCCCCGCCAGACCGCTTTGGTCTTTAGCAACATCCGTCGCTGCACCAGGAACTGAGGTAAGATTTTCTGAAGCCTTCCCCGTCTTCGGCTGCCAGCGAAAACATAACAAGTTGGAGGGATCACAGCGAGGTTCTGCTGATCTCACACAGAACCCGTGGCGGAGTACTCCACGCGTGCTAAGACAAGGGAAGTCTTTTCATCGCCGAAATCTTCTAACACCAACACTGCACTTTATTTTCCTAAATAGGGTCTGACAAGAAGGGTAATCAAGCTTGTCCCGGAGTTACCAGCGCCGGGTCCTGGAGGTGAAGTAAATTAATCTTTATTGCAGCAAATACAACATTAATTCTGTCCTTAAACGTTATAAAAGAAGAATTCTTCACGGCTATGAAAATGTCAGCATGGGTAAAGCGTTACAGAAGAGGGCTGTAGACCCTGTTTGACCCCGCTGATGCAGTTGAAGGTGTAATTCCAATGCAGAGTAAGTTTTCAGGAATAAAGAAGGCATAATCAATTTTTCCATCCACCACATCTGCACACACAATAAAAATAGTTGCTTGTTGTACACTTTGAACCAAAGACAAGCCCACCTACTAGTGTGCTTAGCAGTCATTAAAAGAACAAGAAATCTATATTAAAAAAACAAAAAAAAACAAAGTGCCAAGAAATATTCTGAATGAAAAGTGTAAGCAGCAAACCTTCTGTAAGACATATATACAGTGAGTAAACATGAAATAGTTAAAGGTCACGCTATTCAATTTTATATATATATATATATATATATATATATATATATATATATATATATATATATATATATACATATACATATACATACACATACATATATACATACACATATACATATATATATATATATATACACACACACACAAATGTAAAAATTAGATGATTAGAACAGTCCACAAGTGATGTGAAAGTAAATCCTGATGTCAATTTCCACCATCATAGTGATCTTAAATATCAGTGCCTCCACCAACATCTGAAAAGGCTTGATTACCTGCTCCCATTGATCCCTCGTTACAAGGGATCGTTGGCACTTGTGGCTTTAGCCCAGTCAAGGCCTTTCTCCAGGTCCAGATGGTCTCCCAACAAGATCACTCCTTGGCACCGTATACGATGTGAAGATTTCTCACTTAGGGTCCAGGTGATGTTGGTGGAGACACTGATATTTAAGATCACTACGATGGTGGATGGTGGAGATTGACATCAGGATTTATTTTCACATCACGTGTGGACTGTTCTAATCATCTAATTTTTACATTTGTATATACTCGAGTATAGGCCGACCCAAACATAAGCAGAGGCACCTAATTTTACCAAAAAAAACCTGGGAAAACGTATTGACTTGAGTATAAGCCTAGGGTGGGAAAATGCAGCAGCTACTGGGTAAACAATGCCCATCTGCAACCTCACTGCGCCCATTTGCAGACTCATTGTGCCCATTTGCAGCCATACCTTTGATTACTAAAACAGAAGGTGTCTCCCGCTGTGTTATGCAGTCTATGCGGCGGCTGTCCATTGTAACAAAGCCCCGCCTCTTCCTCTTCCGCGATAAACACTGATACAATGATGGGAAACTGTATTAGTGTTCCGTCTATCATGGACGAGGAGGAGGCGGGGCTTTGGACGGCCGCCGAACAGACTGCATAACAGTGGGAGACACCCGCTGTTTTAGTAATCAAAGGTACGGCTGCTGTATGGCTCACTCGTGTATAAGCCGAGGGGGGGTTTTTCCAGCCTAAAAAAATGGGCTGAAAAACTCAGCTTATACGGTACATAATTGAATAGCGTGACCTTTATCATCTATTTTACATCTATATTCAAAAAATTTGGAAGTCAAACTACAAGCAATTATTTTATTTTTTTGGGGGAGGGGGGTAGAACTTTGTTTTTATCCACATAGAAGACAATAGGGAATAATAATAATAAAAAATATTTTTGACTTGCCTGTAAAATCCATTTCTTGAAGTACAGTACAGGACACAGGCAGATCGCAGAGACGAATGGGTTATAGACAGGTGACTGGACACTGTTTTTTTTAGCAAGCAGTAAGAGGACCACAGAGGGGAGAGTGTCCTATAGTGTATTCCAAGAATAGATGTTACAGGTAAATCCCATTTTCTTACTCTTATATAAAAATAGGAAAATTCAAAGACGACTGGAACGTCCCAAAGCAATATCAATGAGGGGAGGGTAAAAACGGCAACAAAAACTAGCCAACAGACCCCTCACAAGAAACATTAAAAAGAAAGTACAGTACTTGAACAGCAACCTAAAGCACCTTGCAACCAAAGGCAGCATCACCCTCAAAATCCACCTGGTAAAACTTAAGAAGTAGGGCCAGAGCCCTTTTGGCCCTACATCTCCTGAGGATCACAGGAGTGCACCTCGTTCTGCACTTCGGTGACCCGTATTCAGCTGATCCAGACTTAAATGTCAGGATCCATTAAAATGCCTGGCCAGCAGCTGGCATAGCCTCTTTGTATACTGCTGAGAGCCTGAGCCTGCCGTTTCCACCCTCTCCATAGCCTGAGGCTCCAGTAAGCGCTGCAGAGGCAGAGCAGAGAGACGGTGACTGACCGTCAATGGCTCTCTGCTAAGTGAAGACTGAGAACTGAGCAGAGGGCTAAAGCCCCATACAAACTATGAGATTTTCTGCTGATTTTTTTCCTTCAGATTTACCAAAACCATATGAGGTCAAACCTTAGGAGTTTCATACTACATGGTTTTGGTAAATCTTGAAGACAAAAATCAGCAGAAAATCTGATAGTGTGTATTCGGCTTTAGATTGCACAGTTTTCGGTCTTAAAAGGTAGTGGGGGATCGATGCTGCTTCCAACTAGGCGAGTATGTGTTTGTTTTCTTTATATCTCGCACTTCTCTTTTAGTACTTGTGTGAATTAAAAAACAGATGGCAGCCTTCCAAATCTGCAATGCAGAAGCTTGATGCTGAAAGACCCATGATGCACGGACAGATCTAATAGAATGAGCCATCACTGGAAAGAAAGAAACATCCTTGGTTGAATAGGCCCTAACCACAACCTCCACCTAAACATGATGAACCAAGATGCAGGGAGAACCCTGCAAAATTCCTTTTTGGAGCAGGACAAAAGAATTCACATGCTCACGGTTCCACACAGGGGCGAGCAGTGATTAACCCTTAATACCCCTGGTTTTGCCCACTTTGGGAAAGCATGCCCCTCAGAGAAAGGGGCTTCAGGACTGGTTCATATCAGTGTGCATCACCTCTGTCCTGGAACTGTAAAGCGCCCTGCGGCTAACCAAATGAGACGCACTACCTGTCAAGGCGAGTGCCTAATGTAGGATCTAGTGCCTGAAATCACTTTACAAGCCAACCTAGCATCTTCTCGGTGTCCGGGTATGGCGCCTGAACCTCTAACTGCAGGGTACCAGTCCAGAAGATGGCGCTGTGACCATAAAACAGCAAAAAAATTGATTGAACAATTTGACCAGTGTGATTAACAAAATAAAACCTCATGCAGTAGAGGGGAGATATTCAACACCTAAAGACACTGGGGAAAGCACTGAGTCTTGCTTGAAACGGGAGTGGTTACATGGGGGTCCTCAGAGTTAGTTTTTTTGGAAGTGTTCAGACACCCAAAGATACTCTGCCAACAACCCAGTCATCTCTGAATCATTGGTGTCCTGTAATTTATGAACAAATAATGATGTTTTGGAAAAGTCCCTTATGTATTTTATCTTTTTTTCCTGCGAGAAAGAGAGAAGAAGAGTACTTCCTGTTTCCTGTGAGGCGCACCAGAAGGTGCTTTATACTCTCACTGAGCACGCTCCACCCCCTCTTCCTCACTAAGCAAACGAACACTTCCTGTTTCCTGACAGTAGTACTGCAGGTTTCGTGCACATTAGTTTTTACAGTACACAATAACTAGTGTGCTGTGTCGTCCTCTGCTTAGGAGGTGATACTGTTAGAGCATGGGTGCTCAACCTGTGGCCCTACAGCTGTTGCAGAATTACTCTGGCTTTGGGATTCATGCTTCTGTCAGCCTTGCAATGCCTCATGGGACTAATTCCGACGGATTTTGTCCGACACTGGTGTTGCATACACACGGTCGGACAAAGTTGTCGGAAAATCCGATCATCCTGAACGTGGTGACGTTCGTTGCGTACGACGGGACTATGTAGAGGCTAGTAGCCAATAGCTTTGGTCTTGTAATGTGATCTGAGCATGCGTGGCACTTTGTCCGTCGGAATTCGCTACACACGATTGGAAAAAGTCCGATAGGACTTTGTTGTCGGAAAATTTGAGAGCAGGATCTCAAACTTTTTCCGTCGGAAAAAGTCAGATGGAGCCCACACATGGTCATAATTTCCGACAACATGGTCCGATAGGACATTTTCCATCTGAAAATCCGACCGTGTGTACGGGGCATTATAGTTAGAGGAAGCCTGTAGTTAGAGAATATGGAGGATGCCATTGTTGACTTTTTCCTATGAACAGACCAGCTATCTGGCTTTCGAACTGTTCCAGTGTCTTCACCTTCAAATCTTCATGCTTGTTCTTGTTTGAGAATACACAGTGGCAAACCTACAAAACTCCCCGCATCCCATTACACTACACACACACACACACCTACTTTCAGTCACCGTCTCCAGAGTCAGTTCCCCTCCCCTGCTGGGACACAGAAGACACCTTTTGTACTACAGTGATGTGGATAATTTTTTATTGGTGGAGCTCCTTCAGGATTCGGTGCGTTCCTGTTCGCCGGTTTGGGTGCAAATTTTTGCCTGAATTCGCACTTGAACCGGACCCAAAAACACACAGGACCCTTTCAATCTGCAGACCAGCCGCCCCGGACATGTGTGAACCGGCTCCATTGAGAGCCGGTCGCATTCACATGTCAAGTAAATTGAATGCAGTTTAACTACTTGCCGACCACCCACCGCAGATATAATGCGGCAAGGTGGCACGGCTGCACAAAACAACGTACCTGTATGTAATTTTTTTGAACTAGCCTGTGTGGGGGCGTGCGCTGATTGACCAAAGGGGGAGCCGGGTCCATTGGACGCGATGTCCGAAGGCCATCTGCGATCATTCCCCACAAAGTCAGAATGGCGATCTGCTTACAAGCAAACAAGGCAGATCATCATTCTGACAGGGATGACATTGAGATCTTGTGTTCCACGGAACTGTGTCGTCCCAGTCAGTCCATCCCACACACAGCTAGAAAACCCTCCCAGGGAACACACTTAACCCCTTGATGTTAAACCCTTCGCAGCCAGTGTCATTAGTAGAGTAACAGTCCATATTTTTATAATGTCACTGGTTCCCAAAAGTGTCAAGTGTCAGTTAGGTGTCCGATCTGTCCGCCGCAATGTCGAAGTCCCTCTAAAAATCGCTGATCACCGTCATTACTAGTAAAAAAAAAAAAAAGAAAAAGGGTACAAAATTCCATAAAAATATCCCATAGTTTGTAGACGCTATAACTTTTGCACAAACCAATCAATATACACTTATTGTTTTTTTTTTGTTTTTTGTTTTTTTTTTTACTAAAAATATGTTGCAGAATACATATTGACCTAAATTGGTGAAGAAATTCGATTTTTTTAATTGGATATGTATTACAGCAGAAAGTAAAAAATATTGTATTTTGTTTTCAAAATTGTTGCTCAGTTTTTGTTTATAGCGCAAAAAATAAAAAACGCAGAGGTGATCAAATACCACCAAAAGAAAACTCTACTTGTGGGGAAAAAAAGGACATCAATTTATTTTGGGTACAGTGTCGCTCGACCATGCAATTGTCAGTTAAAGTAATGCAGTGCTGTATCGCAATAAATGGCCTGGTCATTAAGGGGGGTAAAACCTTCCGGTCCTTAAGTGGTTAAAACGCATCCAATTTGCACATATGTGAACCCAGCCTTAGGCAAGTATAAAATTGGCATCACAAAGTATTTTTTTTGTAAAAACTGCAGAATGGGTGGGGTAGGAGGGATAGCGCGACTTCTCTCTATGACCCCCGCCCCCCCAATGATTTCATAAACAGTATATACTTAGCTTAGGAGTGTTTTTTTAAATGTGACAGTAGGCCCATCCAACTGTACTCCTGGCTGGTTCTGTTAAATAGATGCTTGGCAAGAAGAAGCCAGAGAGGCAAGCGCAGGAGGGTTGGCCAGAGGTCTGTGCACAGCTGATGTACACCGACAACAGTGAAACTATATTTAATCCAGGGGAAGGCACTTTAGCTTTGGTGACACTACAGATCCAATGAAACGCCACAAGACTCATTGCCAGACTGACTCCCAGACACAAAGGCATTATGGGATCTGTAGTTTCACCACAGCTGGAGCGCCAAGTATGCCTACCAGGCCGGGACTGGCCATAGGGCACACCAAGCATTTGCCCGGTGGGCAGGGCCCACATGTCCAGGCAGGAGCAGCCTGTTGGTGACTGGGACACGTAAGAAGAGCTGGGCCGTGGTGGCCTCCTGCTGTGTGGCCATACCTGTGTCTCCTCTTTCGGTGTAGTGTGAAGATCTGTATCCTCTGCAGCAACTGTGCATGCGCCGGATTCAGGCAAAACAAGCTGAGCTGCACCCAAATAGGTAACTGAACTCAGTTAACCCCTTACATGCCGAATGGTCAGCAGGGACAAAGGCACAACCCAAGCTTGGGTACCTTGACAGCCGAGCAGGGACACGGTCACGAGTCACCATTAACAGTGGGGATACACAGGGAATATAGGATTTCACAGCGGCTGTAGAATGAAGATCAATGGAGGGATCAGTAATTGGGTAGTGAAGGTCTGTGAGCAGGGGGCAGTGGTTGGGGGGGTCTATTGGTGGTTGGAGAGGGCAGTAGCTGGGGGGGTCTGCAAGTGGGAGTCTTTTGGGGGGAGGGGGGCAGCAGTTGGTGGGGTTTGCGTTGCAGTGCGGGGGACCGTCTCCATGGGTGTCTGTCACCAGCTACCCCCACTTTCCATCCAGTCCCTGGAGGAATTGGCTGCTCGATCTGGAATGCCTGGGTCTGTTTTTTTGTCCCAGTTGGAGCCCGATGCCTACCACTGGTTTAATCATATAAATTTGTCAATGCTCTAATAAAAATTGGCAGAAATATATTTCCCTTTGTTCTCTGTACATGCTATTTTTTTTTTTCAGTAGCAAATTAATAAAAAAAAAAACATGCAATTTGACCGAAGCAACTACTCTTTCAATTTACTAAATCTAGCGGCTCGAATTTATCTTTCCCAATCTAATCATCTGCGTGGTATAGCATCTTAAATTATAGAAAGTTTATTAGTTCAGAAAATCTACAAGTGCTTGACATTACAGACAATAGACATTAGTTGAAAGACAAAGGAGAAAAAAAAAAAAAAAAACAAGACTTTTTGCTGCCAAGTCGAGTTACCTTGTAGATTTCTTTGCAAAGAATCATCCCCGGCCAGGTATGGCCTTTGGAAAAGGTTTAGTGGTTGGGCTGACTCTGAAAACCAGAGCACGGCACATTCTGTTGGAGGTGACAGGAAGACATGTAAAGAATGGTGTTTGCTTCTCTCTAAGGAGAGAAGACATCAATTCTCTTAGGGCACTAGCAAAAACTGAAGCAGAATGTGGTTGGTAGGGTTTTGCTTGTGTCCAAACTCCTGTAGGCAGCAGCATATTCCAGAATCTCAGAATTCTACCCAGTATCCCTAAGGCCCCATTCACATCTGGCATTTTGTGATCTCAGGCAGAATCGCTGCGATTCTGCCCGCAATCCCAAATTGCACACGCACCAAGCGTCTTTGTGTGCCATTCACTTTCAATGGCATCTACATGCAGTGTGCTTTTGCCGCCACTGTTGCGTGGCAAAACGCAATGCGTGACGTTTATCGCCTAAAAAAGGAACAGGAGTTCCTTTTGGGTGATAAGCTTTGCATATTACAGTTTGCCACGATTTATCATTTGCTCACTATTGACAGCAGCAGTAGCCAATGTCACCCGCTGTGTTGTCTCAGCCAATCAGGAGGGAGAGTCCCGGACAGCAGAGTCTTTCGTGCAACAACGCTGGATAGAGATGGGGTTCAGGTAAGTATTAGGGGGCTGCTGCACACAGGTTTTTTTTTTTTTTTTTTTTTAGCTTAACCACTTACGGACCGCCTGCCGCAGTTTAACGTCAGTACTTTGAAGAGGAGAATCGTTGTTATGGCAGCAGCTAGCTACCATAACCCCGGTATCTTCTTCAGCGGGCGGTCCGCTTTCAAACAAAAGTGCCCTTCGCCGTTTACCGGTAGTGGCGGAGGTGATCGGGTTCTTCTCCTGGCAAGACATGGAGATGAGTGAGGGGGAAGATGGCCCCCACCCGTCTCCATATCATTGCAGGGCGGAAGCGACGTTAAAACGTCACTTCCACCCATAGCTCTTAAAGGGCCTTTTTTTCATTTTTTCAAATTACATTTTTTTTTTTATTGCATTTTAGTGTAAATATGTTTACATTCCTTGCAATAGGAATAAAAGTGACGCAATTTATTTATTTTTTAAAACAGTGTAAACAAATAAGAAAAAATAATTTTTTTTAAAAGCGCCCCATCCCGCTGAGTCCGCGTGCAGAAGCGAACGCATACGTGAGTAGCGCCCGCATATAAAAACGGTGTTCAAACCACACGTGAGGTATCACCGCGATCGGTAGAGTTAGAGCAATAATTCTAGCCCTCTAACTCAAAACATGCAACCTGTAGAATTCTCTAGGGTGTTAGAAAAATAATATATAATGTTTGGGGGTTCCAAGTAATTTTCTAGCAAAAAAATAAATAAAAAAGCTTAACTTGTAAACAACAAGTCTCAGAAAGAGTCCCGGTCCTTATGTTTTACTTCTGCCTTTAGACCCACTTTAAAGCGGAAGTAAAACCCATCGATTTAACAGTCTAAAAAAAAGGCATGCCGTGAATGCTAACTGCACATTGGCTGTGCTCTCAACCAAACAGTCAAACCATCCAATGGCTGGTGTCATAACAGATCACATGTGCAGCACTGTGGCAGTTGAAGATTAAACAGAGGCAAAGATGGCAGCTTCCTTGGCTGAAAACGATAGGGGGGTTTACTTCCACTTTAATTAACTTTTTAACAGTATTCACTCATATTACCAATAGTATTTGATATTATCAATATTTTGTATTTAATGCCAAAAAAGTAATTTAGATATACTTAAAAGACACAAAAAATTATAAATTTACTTTGCACCAAATCCCTTTTCAAAAGTAAATACCTTGTGAAATGACGGGTGACATCATCACTGGGCTACACAGCCTATGCAGCATGTAGCGCTATGGCCAGGACCCAAGAGCAGTCACTCTGCATAAGGGCAGTGAGTAGCAATGACCAGTCTGCATTATAGGAATTTCCTGCACAGAGGCAAAATACAGGAGTTGTTTTATGCTAGATTACTACACAGATCTGGGAGAAATACACAAAGGACACCAAGAATCAAGCAATACACGAGGCTCTTGTATTGGTTTAGCCCAGATTTCAGCTTTAACATGATGACTGGTCAGCCAATCAAGAAAAAAGCATGAGAGGTCTATAAACTGCATGAAAACAGAAGCAAGGAGATCCTTGCAAGGTCATTAGGTACTGCTTCCTCTCCAGCAAGAAGAACAGCGAGCAGCAAAGCAATGACATCATCAAATCTCAGAAGTAGGATTGGTCAACCAGGACTCCTCCAGAGGTTGCTAGGGGTTCCTTGAGGAATTAGTGAATCCTGCCTCTCAAATAAGTTCCCACTGACACCATTGACCTTTTTAGCTATCTGTAAGAGGGTAATTCTTACCAAAGACCACAAGTATAAGGAGCATTCTTTCTACTGGCCATTACACGAACGCATCATGAGTTGTAGATATAGTAACTTTTAGCGTTGTTTTTCCTGTGTACAGAACGATCAGCGGGTGTTGGCAGACATCGGGTCTGTAGAACCCGCTGTGTAGAATCACAGCCGGAGCGAGCCTCTGGTGGCGCACACGTGCCCCTGATACTCGGGAAAGCAGGATCACGTACAGTGGTGTGAAAAAGTGTTTGCCCCCTTCCTCATTTCCTGTTCCTTTGCATGTTTGTCACACTTAAGTGTTTCGGAACATCAAACCAATTTAAACAATAGTCAAGGACAACACAAGTAAACACAAAATGCAATTTGTAAATGAAGGCGTTTATTATTAAAGGTGAAAAAAAATCCAAACCATCATGGCCCTGTGTGAAAAAGTGATTGCCCCCTAAACCTAATAACTGGTTGGGCCACCCTTAGCAGCAACAACTGCAACCAAGCATTTGCGATAACGTGCAATGAGGCTTTTACAGCGTCCTGGAGGAATTTTGGCCCACTCATCTTTGCAGAATTGTCCTAATTCAGTTACATTAGAGGGTTTTCAAGCATGAACGGCCTTTTTAAGGTCATACCACAACATCTCAATAGGATTCAGGTCAGGACTTTGGCTAGGCCACTCCAAAGTCTTCATTTTGTTTTTCTTCAGCCATTCGGTGGTGGACTTGCTGGTGTGTTTAGGATCATTGTCCTGCTGCAGAACCCAAGTTCGTTTCAGCTTGAGTACACGAACAGATGGTCGGACATTCTCCTTCAGGATCTCTTGGTAGACAGCAGAATTCATAGTTCCTTTTATCACGGCAAGTCTTCCAGGTCCTGAAGCAGCAAAACAGCCCCAGACCATCACACTACCACCACCATATTTTACTGTTGGTATAATGTTCTTTTTCTGAAATGCAGTGTTCCTTCTATGCCAGATATACTTGGACACACACCTTCCAAAGAGTTCCACTTTTGTCTCATCGGTCCACAGAATGTTGTCCCAAAAGTCTTGGGGATCATCAAGATGTGTTGTGGAGAAATTGAGACGAGCTTTGATGTTCTTTTTGCTCAGCAGTGGTTTTCTCCTTGGAACTCTGCCATGCAGGCCATTTTTTGCCCAGTCTTTTCCTGATGGTGGAGGCATGAACGCTGACCTTAACTGAGGCAAGTGAGGCCTGCAGTTCCTTGGACGTTGTTGTGGGGTCTTTTGTGACCTCTTGGATGAGTCGTCGCTGCGCTCTTGGGGTAATTTTGGGCGGCCGGCCACTCCTGGGAAGGTTCACCACTGTTCCATGTCTTCGCCATTTGTGGATAATGGCTCTCACTGTGGTTCGCTGGATTCCCAAAGCTTTGGAAATGGCTTTATAACCCTTTCCAGACTGATAGATCTCAATTACTTTCTTTCTCAATTGTTCCTGAATTTCTTTGGGTCTCGGCATGATGTGTAGCTTTTAAGGATCTTCTGGTGGACCTTACTGTGTCAAGCAGCTCCTATTTAAGTGATGCCTTGATTGTGAACAGGTGTAGCAATAATCAGGCCTGGGTGTGGCTAGAGAAATTGAACTCAGGTGTGGACAACCACAGTTATAGTATGTTTTAACAAGGGGGGCAATCACTTTTTCACACAGGGCCATGATGGTTTGGATTTTTTTTCCCCTTTAATAATAAACACCTTCATTTACAAATTGCATTTTGTGTTTACTTGTGTTGTCCTTGACTATTGTTTAAATTGGTTTGATGTTCCGAAACACTTAAGTGTGACAAACATGCAAAGGAACAGGAAATGAGGAAGGGGGCAAACACTTTTTCACACCACTGTATATATATCTATATTATATATACACGTGATCCTGCACAGCGCGGCCATTTTACATAAAAAACTTAAAACTCAACTTTTTTGATATGTTCACTTTAACCTTTCTCAATCGAAAAAAAAAAAAAAAAATGACTGCTGGAAATCTATTTGTTGGCAACTAAACTAATTTCTACATTCCAACCAAAGCATTCATATATAAAAAAAAAATAGTATTTGAAAAGTGAAATTCTCATAAATACAAGTATGTATTTTACCTTTGTTATTTCATATACACCAGAATTTACAGCTGGAACTGCAATTTTTTTTTTAACCAAAACAAACTGTACAAAGTCCTGTAAACATATAGGGAACTGGAAGTCTGTATACAGAATCTTTACTGTATATTCATAGGAAAATAAACCCTACTTACAGAGTATACTGTCCTTCCACATAAATACGTTTTGCCATATACATACTAATACTGTGCATCAAAATGCTGAAATGAAAACAAAAAAAAAAACAGGTAATTCAAAGTACATAATTTCAAATAATGACCTTCAGATTGAGGAATCTCACTCTTCCTGAAATTAGAAAGTTCATTAAAATGGTATATTTAACTGAAAAAATAAAAGAAAACATAATTTTTTCATTCTGGTACTACATGGCATATGGATTGCTAGCTACATGCTAAATATGAGACAGAAATATCTGCAACCATGCAGATTGTAATCTATAGACCTTAGAATGGAGGAACAGATTTTGAAGACAACAGATTATAAAAGTTTAAAAAAAAAAAAGTAATCATTGAATTAAACCCAAAACTATAACATATGGCAGACCTTCGATGTGGTGGCTGCATTCGTTATCTTTATTTTCCACTATGTGATGGTCCTGCCAGTAACACAGTAACTTATGAAAACTGGAGACAACTAAATCTGGTGTAGTGGTACATGGTAGCCAATCAGAGTTTCACCCAAAAATGCAACTTCCGCTTTAAGGGAAGGTGACCCCCTGACATGCCACATTTGGCATGTAATTTTTTTGGGGGGGTAGCGGAAACCCCACTTCCTCCCGGGGCACCGCGGTGCCGGAAGAGCACCTCTCCCCCTCCCTCTCGTCAAATCATCTGGGAGACGTCACAGATGATTGAGCGGCCAGTCACAGCGTGCAGCACGGCTTGCGCATGCACAGTGCGTGCCCTGCTGTGAAGCCACAGCCGGGCGCCCACATCGACAATGCCGGCGCGGCAGAGAGGAGGGACCTTCATTCCCCCACATCGCTGGACCCTGGGACAGGTAAGTGTCCGATTATTAAAAGTCAGCAGTTGCAGTATTTGTAGCGGCTGACTTTTAATTTTTGTTTTTTATTGGAACTCCGCTTTAAGGCTCATACACACTATAAGAAAATCGGGCGAACATTTTCGTATCCTGTGTACACAACTTTCGACTACCGATTCTGAATTTTCGCATGAAAATTCCTAAAGGGACAAACTCCAAAATGTTTCACGTACAAGAACACAATGAACAATTTTCATTTAGCGTGTACCGTTTTCGCGCAAGAAAAATCAGGAAAAAAGACTGCGCATGTTAAGAAACCATAAACAAAAAAAAAAAAAAAAAGCCTCGGTCGTACGAGAATTTCCGTACGAATTTTCGTTCATTGGTTCGGATTTGCTGTGAAACGAGTAAAATTGATCGTTCGCCCAATTTTCTTATAATGCGTACCCTACTTTACTTCGGCTTGTTCAATTAAGCATTGACAAAACACCTGGAACCCAACTAATTTCTACGCAGGGCTGCACCAGATTTTGCACTCTCCAGTTTTAGTAATTCAACCCCTTTCTGTCCTAGGGTGACAATAATACTGTCCTATACTTTATGAAAGAACAGTGTTGTGGCCCCTAAGACAGGACAACAGAACAGTCTCCTCTCCTCTACAAAAGGAAGGAAAGGGGATTCTGTAGTCCCAACACACTTTCTGATAACATTGAGTGAGAAGTGCACAGGACAGCACTGGATTTCGGACAGGATGAACAGGCATTTTTGCACTTATCAGATATAACAAACTGGTTTTAATAATATTTCACAGATGAAAAGGCAGAAATTAAGAGAAATCCATTATTAGGAATTACATATACTTTAAGCATCCAGAAACTTTCAACTAAAACTATGCTGATCCTTTTGGCAAATTTGGGATTGCAGGGAAGGCAAACAGCATTTTGTTTTAGAAGGCCTCACAGGTTTTACATAGGGCCACTGAGCTGGTGACTAATCACTGTATATACTTGAGTATAAGCCTACCCAAATATAAGCCGAGGCACCTAATTTTACCACAAAAAAATGGGAAAACTTATTGGCTCACGTATAAGCCTAGGGTGATAAATGCGCAGCTACTGTAAGTGGAAAAGAGGGTCAACAATGCCCATTTGCAGCCATAGGTCCCCCGAACTTCAAACTTGACAGTTAAGGGTTCCTAGATGCCCCCTAGCTGCAGCCAAAATTTGGGGTCTCTGTACCCAAAGGGTCCTGAAATGACATTGCTGCAGATGGACACAGTTGACCGACTTTGGGGCCCCGTATTTCGGGGCCACTTGGGGCTAGGAACCCCATCTTGGATATGTTGTAGTGCAAGTTCCACTGGGTTTGCACACCAAATTTGGGGTTCTAAACACCAAGTAGCCCCGATACACGGGGCCCCAAAGTCAGGTCGGAAAATGTCATTCTCTGCTGCAGAAAAGTGCTTGACTCAAGTAAAAGCCGAGGGGGGCATTTTCAGCACAAAAAAAATGTGCTGAAAAACTCGGCTTATACTCGAGTAGATACGGTACTGGCCAGAGAAAGAATATTGAGATAAATATATAAAAGTTGAGCAAAGTGTTTTCTTTTTCTTAACAGCACACCAAAATGAAACACAATGTGCAGCATTCATGCTGCATCCACTGCTGCTCTTCCTGGCAAATCCCTTCATCGTACAAGTGTTGGTATGTCTGGAGGAACGTAGTCTTAACATGGTCATCAAGTGACGATTGTACTCCAAGAAAAATGCCCAAATGCCATGCTGTCTATATAAAAGTATCCATAGAAGACAATGGGATGTTTGCAAGAACAGAATACCTGATTTTTTAAATATTTAGGCCTGAAAACATTGTGCTGCATCCAATCAGATCCTGTCTGGCTGAATAAGATTGATTTATGGTGACAGAATGAGCTCTCCTGATAAGACCTAGCAGAAGATCTTTGAAAAGGAGAAGGTAAAAAAAAATGTGCATTGATTTTAATTTTTTTTTAATGGAGCCCTGGAAAGCATTGCACCAGTGAAAAGCAGATCACAAGTGCCATTCAGGACTCCTGCAGGCCCCTCAGTGTATTTGTCCGCTCGTACCTAGTACGGGCAGGCAGATACACACTGACAGGAAAAGACAATAACTCAACAGCGCCACGGTAGTTCATTGAAACTACAAGCCGACAGCTACAAAGGCTGTCGCGACTTGTAGCGTCCCGTTCACAGAGGACTGTGACGTGGTCAGGCGCAGCCACGTTATTTTCAAACAGTGACATCAGCGCCTCAAGGGGATGCTTGCCTGCTGTCACTATGAGGAGGGGAGAGGCTGCAGCTGCTGGAACAGGTTACATGTTCCAAAAGGTGAACTTATCCTTTTAAATGGAACTCTACTGGCCTTTCAATCCAGCAATGCTACATCCTGGAACCCCCCCCGTGCTGGCCGGCTTCCGGGTCTTGGCTGCTGTCATTGGTCAGGCCGAGATGACCTCACTCCCGGGCATTCGCATGAGTTCTGTCAGCTTCGGCATTGTCGAAATTGTACAGTGAGCTGTGTGTGTACATCTCATTGTATAGGGGCGTGGACAGGCAGGTAGCTTGAATGCAGAAAAGACAAAGCAGGTCTCTTTTGCATTAAAAATCCCTCCTGTTCACCCATTTTTATTTCCTAGCATAAAATTCCACTTTAAAATTTGACACAGGCTGAAAAAAAAAAAAAAAAAAAAAAAATCAGGTTGCTTTTTTTGTCCCTCATGAGATCTTTGTTAATTGCCAAAAAAGTACCGTAAGCAATTATTCATTATACGTACTAAATAAAATTCTTGCATTCCTCTTCAGAATGCAAACATTGTCTGTAGCTCACAAGAGACTGTTCCAGGCTGATAAGCTCTTCCAGAAAATTCAATGTTTTCAGTGGCCAAAAAATATATTACAAAGTTATATGTAAAGAAAAAAAGTGGTTACAGACAGATCTGAGGACATCAGAGCACCTGCAGACACTGCCGAGGAAATGGCGGCTGGGCTGGTTTGAAAACCTTCCTCCAATAAAATCTGATGCTGGAAATTTTTCAGGCTCCTTGCTACTCCCAAGATCTCACCATAAACATATTCACCTTTGCCAACCTGGCACTTTAAAGCTGTATTAAACCCAAAAACTTAAAAAAATGTACATATTGCAGTTTGCTAATCCTTAACCACTTCCATACCGCAGGCCATCATATGACGTCCTGGGCTTTCAGTGGCGATATCTAAATGATGCCTGCAGCTGCAGGCATCATCCAGATATCGTTTTTTTCTCAGCCAGCGATTCCCTACACCATAAGAATGATCATGGCGGCAGTTCAGCCGCTTGATCGCTCTTAAATCTGTGATGGGAGGGGACGTCCCCCCCTCCCATCAATCTCCGGTGCTTCTCCGGGGCTCTCCTGTGCAAACCGGGGACCCGGAGAAGGAATCTGCCGGAAGGAAGTCATAGAGAAAACCGAGGGACAGATGGTCCCCGGCAATCTCTGACTCGGAGGCCCGGGCACAATGTTACGACGTCATGTCCGGGCCACCGGAAGTAGAAAAAAAGCCAAGATCTCGGCTAGAAATCTTTATTTATTTTTTATTGATCTGATGCTTTCCAGCCTGAAGGAGAGATGTGGGGTCTTATAGACCCAGATATCTTATAGACCCCCACATCTCTCCATACAGAGGATCGATCACGCACTATTCCCATTACAAGGGGTTTACATTCCTTGTAATAAGAAAAACAGTGATCAAAACATTTTTTTTTTTTTTAAAAGGGAAAGTGTAAAAATACTTTTTTTTTTAATAAAACAAAAAATGTTTTTAAATTAAAAGCGCCCTCGTCCCCACACGCAGAATAAAATGCATACGCAAGTCGCGCCCGCATATGTAAACAACGGTCAAACCACACATGTGAGGTATCACCACGAACGTTAGAGCGAGAGCAACAATTCTAGCCCTAGACCTCCTCTGTAACTCTAAACTGGTAACCTGTCAAAAATGTTAAAGTGTCGCCTATGGAGATTTTTAAGTACTGAAGTTTGGCGCCATACCACGAGTGTGTGCAATTATAAAAGCGTGACATGCGAGGCATCTATTTACTTGGCGTAACATCTGTCACATACAAATTGGGCTAACTTTACTGTTTTTTTTATTTTTTTTATTCATGAAAATGTTTTTTTTTTTTTTTTTCCCCAAAAAATTGTGTTTGAAAAATGACTGCGCAAATGCCAAGTGACATAAAAAGTTGCAATGACTGACATTTTATTCCCTAGGGTGTCTGCTTAAAAAAAAAAACAAAAAAAAAAAAATTATATATATATATATATAATTTTTTTTTTGATTTATATATACACACATACACATAGATATATATATATATATATACATACACACACACACATATACATACATATATACATACATATATATATAAAATGTGTGTGTGTGTATATATATATAAAATGTGTGTGTGTGTATATATATATATATATATATATATGTATGTGTGTATATATAAAACAAAAAAAAATTATATATATATATATATATAATTTTTTTTTTGTTTTATATATACACACATACACATACATATATATATATATATATATATATATATATATATATATATATACACACACACACACACATTTTATATATATATATATATATATATATATACATACGTACATACATACATACACACACACACACATACACACACACACACATACACACACACACACATATATATATATATTTGGGGGTTCTGAGTAATTTTCTAGCAAAAAAATTCAGATTTTTACATGTAGGAAAGGAGTGCTGAAATTTGCACGCTATGGAAGTGGTTAAACATGGTGGTTGAATTAGCTTAACGCTCTTTTTTCCTTTCTTTTCATCTGGTGATCTGGGCAGTAACACTTCCTGACCCAGGGTGTCTCCACTCTGGATGGAGGAGAAAGAGACAGCCTCGGACAACAGCAACAGTCTGGGGGGAGCGAGAAGTATTTAGATACAGGGGGTCGGACAAAAATATGTAAAGTCTACATGATTGGCAGGTGTGAAAATGACGACGTTTCCCGTTGAAAGCAGAAGTGATGTAAACATTATTTTGCTTCTGCTGTGTGATGAGACACCTAACAGGAGGGAAGCCTCCCTTTCGCCATTCACTGCTAGTAATACAGGATCATGTTAGCGCTTACTGAGTTTCAAAGCGGGAATATTGTTGGTGCCCACTTAGCTGGCACCTCTGACTGAAGTTGCCAATTTATTTGCGGTGTCACCTGGTACAGTATCAAAAAGGTTATAACTGCACATACATTTTCCTGTGAAAACGTCACCTGATAAGGATAAGCGCGGTCGAACTGGTCAACTGACCGAAAGACAAAAGGACATTGCGCAAGATTGTGACCCAGATTTTTGCATGAAGAATGTTGTCAGATTTCATTATCCACCATCCAAGTCTTATATTTGTCAATTCCCTGGAGAATTCAGGCTGCCTTGGATGTCAAAGGTGATCCAACACCGTATTAGGTAACCATTTTGTTCTTTTACCATACTTGTTTCCATAATTTTTTCCAACCCCTGTATACCAGCATATTTAGATGGACTTGAACATCTGAAGCCAAATTCCTTTTTGGATTTAATATCGCTTTAAGCTGGGACCAAATAACTTTTCAAGCAGTTGGATCAAGCCTGCACATACATCCATTCTTTGACATCTAACAAAAGGTAATGAGTACGGTTTACAACGTTTATTACCGTATATACTCGAGTATAAGCCGAGTTTTTCAGCACGTTTATTGTGCTGAAAGTGCCCCCCTCGGCTTATACTCGAGTCAATCACTTTTCTGCAGCAGAAAATGACATTTTCCGACCCGACTTTGGGGCCCCGTATCTCGGGCCTCTTAGTGCTAGGAACCCCAAATTTGGTGTGCAAACCCAGTGGAACCAACACTACAACATATCCAAAGATGGGATTAGCACTAAGTGACCCTGAGATTCGGGGCCCCAAAGTCAGTTCAGAAAATGTCATTCTCTGCTGCAGAAAAGTGCTTGACATTTTCTGAACCGAATTTGGGGCCCCGTATCTCGGGGTCACTTAGTAATAGGAACCCCATTGTAGGGCCATATGTTGTGAGTTTGCATACCAAATATGGGGTTCCTAGCACCAAGTGGCCCAAAGATACAGGGCTCCAAAGTTGGCCAACTGTGTCCATCTGCAGCAATGTTATTTCAGGACCCTTTGGGTCCAGAGACCCCAAATTTTGGCTGCAGACATGGGGCATCTGGGAACCCTTAACTACCAAGTTTTGGGGACCTATGGCTGTAAATGGGCATTGTTGACCCTCTTTTCCACTTAGGCCCCTTTCACACTGGGGCGGTTTGCAGGCGCTATTGCGCTAAAAATAGCGCCTGCAAACCGACCCGAAACAGCTGTTGCTGTGTCTTCAGTGTGAAAGCCCGAGGGCTTTCACACTGAAGCAGTGCGCTTGCAGGACGCTGGAAAATGTCCTGCAAGCCGCATCTTTGGCTCGCTATAGGAGCGGTATATTTACCGCTCCTATAGCGCCCGTTCCCATTGGAAACAATGGGGCAGCGCTCCGAACCCGTCCGCAAAACGCCACTGCAGCGGCGGTTTGCGGGCGGTATTGACCCTTTTTCGGCCGCTCGCGGGGGGTAAAACCACCCCGCTAGCGGCCGTAATGCGCCGGTAAAGCGGCGCTAAATATAGCGCCGCTTTACCGCCAGCGCCCCCACCGCTCCAGTGTGAAAATAGCCTTACAGTAGCTGCGCATTTCTCACCCTAGGTTTATACTCGAGTCAATACGTTTTTCCATTTTTTTGTGGTAAAATTAGGTGCCTCGGCTTATATTCGGGTCGGCCTATACTCGAGTATATACGGTATCTTACGTGTCTTATCACATTTGTCTCCATAGAAAAAAAAATTGATTTACAATTTAAATATAATATTAAAGTGAACGTGTAAGGTTTTCTTAGGTTTTGTATGGAGTAAAAAACAAAAAAATGGTTAAAAACCCAGTTTATTTGTTGTTGTTTGTGTCCTGTTGGGAAGATTTCCCTAAACATCCTGTCTTAGGCACCTTTCACACTTGTGCGACTTCACTTGTGCGATTTTGCCGCGATTTCAAGGAATGCCTGTGTAAGTGGCATCAAAATCGGACCAAAGAAGTGCAGGGACGACTTTGAAGTCGGAACGACTTGAAGTAGTACTAATATGAATGGCTGTCATTGGAAATCATGGGGAGCGACTTGTCATGTTACTTTGCAGTCCCAAATCGTGGGACAAGTCGTATAAGTGTGAAAGGGGCCTTAGAGATACAACATGAAGTGAAAGGAAATCTTAACAAGGAGGGAGGGAATTCCCCTCCTGGTTATCACCAGAACAGGTGTCAGTATTGGAAGATTTATCCCCTTCTTTTGTTCTGGGAGACAACTGTAAATTTTTTAAATTTTCCACCACCGTCTCTGACATGTCCTCAGTACAAATACAGGAGGTTGAATCTACCCAGCAGGGACCCAGAAACCAAAAAAAAAAAACCCACATTTTTTTCCTAATCCTTAACCACTTCAGCCCCGGACCAATTTGCAGCCAAAAGGACCAGGCCCCTTTTTGCGATTCGGCACTGCGTCGCTTTAACTGACAATTGCGCGGTCGTGCGACGTGGCTCCCAAACAAAATTGGCGTCCTTTTTTTCCCACAATTAGAGCTTTCTTTTGGTGGTATTTGATCGCCCCTGCGGTTTTTATTTTTTGAGCTATAAACAAAAATAGAGCGACAATTTTGAAAAAAATACAATTTACTTTTTGCTATAATAAATATCCCTAAAAAATATATAAAAAAAAACGTTTTTTTCCTCAGTTTAGGCCGATATGTATTCTTCTACATATTTTTGGTAAAATAAAAAAATCGCAATTAGCGATTATTGATTGGTTTGCGCAAAAGTTATAGCGTTTACAAAATAGGGGATAGTTTTATAGCATTTTTATTATTTTTTTTTTTTTACTAGTAATGGCGGCGATCAGCGATTTTTATTGTGACTGAGACATTATGGCGGACACATCGGACATTTTTGACCCATTTTTGGGACCATTGTCGATTATACAGCAATCAATGCTATTTAAATGCACAGATTCCTGTGTAAATGACACTGGCAGTGAAATAGTTAACCACTAGGGGGGCGGGGAGGGGTTATGGTGTGCGACATGTGTTTTTTTTTTACATTAGGGGGCGGGGCTGACGTCTGACGTCATTGATCAGCTTTCCCGATGACAGGGAACAGCCGATCAATGACAGGCAGTGTAGGAAGCGTGGGGAGAGGTTTGTATACACAGAACTCTACCTGTTCTTCAGCTCTGTGACCCGATCGCGGGACACCAGCGGCGATCGGGTCTGCTGGTCCCACGGCCGTGGTCACGGCGCTCCCGACCGGGTCGCGGGTGCAACCCACGGCTAGGCTCTTAAAGGGCCACGTACCTGTACGTGGTTTTGCCTAGCCGTGCCATTCTGCCGACGTATATCGGCGTGAGGCGGTCGGGAAGCGGTTAATATCTCCAATGAGCAGGGCCCTATTATCCCTCCTGCATTGATTTGTATTGTAAGTGTACTGTCTGCCCTCATTTTGTAAAGTGCTGCGCAAACTGTTAGCGCTATATAAATCCTCTATAACAACAATAAATATTTTTTCTTTTCCCAATCCTTCCCTAAGTCATCCAAAACTCGCAATAAAAAAAAAGTTTGGTCTTTTCACTTTAGTAATGTGGACATGGTCAGCCATGTGATTGATTACATACGGACTGATGACCAGACAAAGGTGATTACTACTGCTATAAATTTTCTGCCGAAAATGTTGATTGGATGTAAAGGCATGACCTGAGCCCATATGGATTCCTTGGGGTGGTCCTCTGAGCATTGCATCCTTAGGATATGGAGGCTAGAAGGGGCACAGGAAGTAGACACCCCACAGAGCTAGATTAATTTAAGGGGGACCAACAGCTATTGCTTAAGTTTTTCCACTTAGCTCAACTGATCTTTCTTTCCAAGGAGAAGTTTGTCTCCTGGTTTTACGGACAAGACCTTACGTCAACAGCCGACTTGAAATGGGGATGAGTTACCGAAATATGTGTTGTTAATCATAATTGTAAACAATACGTTTTGCTCACAGTAACTAAAGCAAGTTTTGGTCATTTTAATCAAGAGAACAAAAAATGGAAACCACTAAACCATCTAATTGTAACTGGAAAAATAATAAAACATGTTTCGTCTATGCGTCTTTGAGTCATTCATCCGCCCCATCGCTCATTCATAAATATGAACTAGCTGTGAGATTCAACAAAGTTGGGGCTATCTGGCGTCAGTGGAAAAGGAGAAGATTTCTATACAAGAAGATTTCTATACATCTTTCATGTACAAAATTCACCTTTCAGCTGTTGGTATTTGTCAAATGTCTATTTCTCGTAAAATAACCAGTAAAATTTGGTCTTGCTACCTAGCTTGCACCCTGGTCAACCTGTTTGCATTATCAGAAAAAGCAGGGAAGAAGAATAATGCAGCGTACACACGATCGGAAATTCTGCCAGCAAAAGTCCGATGTGAGCTTTTGGTCGGAAATTCCGACCGTGTGTATGCTCCATAGGACTTTTGCTGGCGGAATTCCCACCTGCAAAAGATTTAGAGAAGGTTCTCAATTTTTCGGTCGGAAAAAGTTCTGTATCAATTCCGACATGCAAAATTCCTACGCCTGCTCGGAAACAATTCGACGCATGCTCTGAAGCATTAAACTTAATTTTCTCGACTCGTCGTAGTGTTGTACGTCACGTGTTCTTGGCGGTCGAAAGATCAGAGAACTTTTGTGTGACTGTGTGTATGCAAGCCAAGCTTGAGCGGAATTCCATTGGAAAAAACATCAAGATTTTTGCGATAGGAAATCCGCTCGTGTGTACGGGGCATAACTCTGCCTGGCCTACTTCAGTCCTGCACAGCTCCAGTCTGTGAGGTTAATTCCCATCAATGATATCTGAGGTTGAAGTTATGGTGAGCTCTCCGCTGACCTTGGAACTGCTTTCTCCAAAATTGCTACCTGATGTAAGTGCAAAAACGACAGCTGGAAAGTGAAGTGAATCTGTTTTTTTTTTTTTTTTTAATACAGGTAACCGACAATTACTCCAGGTTGTATAATGACCATTAAAGAGAACCAATACATCCGAGGTCCTGGTATGAGGAGAAGTGTAGCAGGTGACATTGGAATTACAGCACCCTGTAATTAGAGCAGGTGTGAGGGATCATTTTATAGTTAAAGTGGTGTTGCCACCAAAAAAAAAAGAAATGTGCTTAAAAATCATAAAAAAAAAAAAAAAAAAATTGGAAATGTTTTTTTTTTTTTTTTTCACCTCTTAATGCCTGTTGCTAGGGGGTCCCTCGTAGTCTGCCACCTTCAGTGCCCGGGCTGGTGACATCCCTTCCCGCACAGTCATCTGGGACCTGTCACGTGTCCCAGATGACTGCGCGTCGTATCACGGCGCCGCTCGCGCAGTGGGTGCCCGGCTGTGAAGCCACAGCCGGGTGCCCACAGTAAGGATGCCGGCGCCGCGGGGAATGAACGGGGGCTTCGTTCCCACGCATCGCTGGACCCTGGCACAGGTAAGTGTCCGATTATTAAAAGTCAGCAGCTGCAGTATTTGTAGCAGCTGCTGACTTTTAAAAAAAATTTTTTAGGGGGCACCCCACTTTAACCTGTATACACATAAAAACATTATAATCTGTCATCATACTTGTACAGTAGACACCTGGTGGTGATGCATGAATAGTCACATACCTTAAACCATACCAGAAGTTAAAAACATGGTTATTGTTACCCAAATTTCAACTGGTCTGTGTGACCATGGCATTGACGTACTAAAGGCAAATAGGCCATTTACTTTGCAAGGTGAATGAAGTGAAGCTCTGCTGACCTTGATACATGTGCAAGCAAAAATACAGCTTTGTTTTACTTTCCTTGCACAGAATTGGGTATACCCTGCAAAAGTGCATTTCCACCATGTTCACTGAGCGAAGCGAAAATCCCCTTGCAAAGTGAACAGGCCAAATTTCCTTTGGTAAATCAGCCTCCATCCAATCATGTGCAAGCAAAAATAGTTTTCACCTATTTTTCATGCACATAATTGGGTATAGTGAAAAAACAGGGTGAACACAATATCTGCGTTAATTACAATACGAATATGTGAAATAGCAGCCAACACAGTTTGTTGATCAGCAAACGAAATAAATATAAAAACCAAAATGTGGCGCCACATTTTGGTTTTTATACATAATTGGGTATACCTTGCAAAGTGAATTTTTACCATATTCACAGAGCCAAGGGAAAATTCCTTTGCAAAGCAAACAGGTTATTGTACCCTGGTGAATCAGCCCCCATAAGTTCATGTGTGTACCAATCTGAGCCTCCCAAATAGTCAGAAAGACCTACCATCGTAGGTATGTAGTAGTGAAGTGTGGGGGATCCCTTGACTACTGGGGCTAGTTTAAACTTGCACTGGGAGCACCCTGGCTTTTGTCAATCTAAAAAGGAGATTTAAATTGTATGTCAGGGAAAAAAGAAAAAAATCAATACATCTTTGTGATAAAACACAGTGGAAAAGTGCATGTCTTTCTTTGCCTATTTTGTTCTGACAGTCTAAGCAGAGTTGTCAGGCCTTCCTGCTGGAATACAGAGCTCTGCCTATCCCCAACTTCTCTCTGTCCCACTCTACATGCAGAGATGTATTTCTTTCCTAGAACAACATTGCTCCTTCTTTAACCACTACAATACTGGGTACTTTCGCCCCCTTCCGTCCCAGACCATTTTTCAGCTTTTAGCGCTCTCGTAATTTCAATGACAATTGCGCGGTCATGCTACGCTGTACCCAAATTAAATTTTTATCATTTTGTTAGCACAAATAGAGCTTTCTTTTGGTGGCATTTATTCATGACAAAAATTGAAATTTGGAAAAAAAAAAAAAAAAAAAAAAAAACAATATTTTCTTCTTTCTATGTTAAAAGAAATCCAATAAAATCGAATTTTGTCATAAATTTAAGCCAAAATGTATTCTGCTACATGTTTTTGGTAAAAAAAATTCCGTTAAGTGTATAATTATTGGTTCGTGTGATCACGGATATATGTCGCAAATGATCATGTACAGATGTGTGCAGGTGATCATGGACATACGTGTTCAGATAATCATTGGGACATGTGATTTTAGTGGGACATATGTGGGGGACGTGTTTTTATTATTTGGGGACATTGTGTGGGGACATGTGTGTTTATACTGTGTGGTGTATTGTGTGTTTACACTAGGTTGGTGATCAGTGAGTAAAAAGCTGTACAAAACGGCACATACTCACTGATCACCAGCCGGCTGCAGCGATCCGCTCTCCTCACTGCCTAGCAACCGGCTCTGTGTTCACATCACATGACGGCTGTGATTGGACACGGTCGTCATGTGATCAAGAGGGCCAATCACAGAGATGCGCCATGTCCAGGTGACATGAGCGCATCAGGATCGCGCCACTGCGCGGGCGCGATAACCCTCCTAAGGGACGTTCCTGAACGTCCACTCAGAAGGAGAGCGCGCCCACCCGCCCATTTATATGCATTGGCCGGGTGGGAAGTGGTTAATACTCAAGAGCCTGCCTATTGTGTATAGAAAGTGTTCTTGGGAAATGTAGGTTATGGGGGCATTCCTGTGTCTGAGCTCCCAGAAATTGCTGGTGAATTTTACAAGCTTGGTGACATCACAGGAAGTAAAAAAAAAATCTATTTCTCTATACAACAAAGTAAAAGAAAAAAATAATGCTAAGCATGATCTAGAAGGAAAGAAGGAGGTTGGGGGGTACATTTGGGTAATGTCTTGATAAATCCTTTAATGAAGGTATGTGAAATTCCATGCAGGCCCCTGCTGCACATGTATTGAAAGGGGTGAGAATGTTTAGACTGAACTCAGGTTCACATGATGCTATATAACAAAAAAAAAAATTACACATATTACAACAAATATGAAGAAATGAAACTGCAACAATGAAACCTAAACAGATATTAACTGAAGAACTTCCTTATGCGCAGAAGTTGTTCACGGTCTTCGATATAATTGATATGATGTGCAAAATATCAACCTTCTGTTGGTAGAACGAGCCACCAAAGTTGGGCTTGCTATTTGTCAGAACTTTTTCTCGGTCTACGGAAACTAGACATGCTTTCATTCAGTGCGTAAATTCTACGGGAGAACTCTTCAAACTCCCCCAACACTTGCTCATCGCACTCTACAGCCACAGCGTGGTCTACTGGAATGCTATTAAATTCCTCCAGTTGATCTGCTGAGGTGAAATCTGCCGCTTCAGTACCAAGAATCTCCTCAGCCTGTTCCACTGCACAGTGGAAATCGGCGCTCTGTGAAGAATGGATGTTACAGGGGAGGCCTTCACTCGCAAACTCCATACTTTCATTCTGTAACAAAGTCCCATTGATGGCGCAAGAAGAGTCAGAGAACTGCTCGTCATGACTGCGGTCGTGGCTCTCAGTTGTTGCCCTACTGTCTCCATTGAGGCTTTCACAGAAATCTTGGCGACTGCTTCCTTTCGACAGATCAATGCTCGCATCCAGGGAGGAGGAGGCGAAATGTCCTTTCTCTGCCGGAACCAAAATCGCAATGGGCTCAGCCACCGCCGCCTTGTAACTTGGAGGAGGGGTTCGGTACTGAGTTTTTTCATTCTCAGAGCTTGCTCGTTTCCGCGGTCCTTTTTCTGGTGTCGGGGTTCGGCTTGAAAAGCCAACATCGTGGCTTCCGAAGGTGGAGCTGACCGGCCTCTTTGGTACGGGGATTGCAGTTGAAATATGATGACGATCACTGAAAGAGAAGACAGGACAAAATAATAAAAAAGGGTTCTGATACAAC